>JAYKQN010000020.1:11989166-13190833 GCA_036785175.1 Eupleurogrammus muticus
CCACACTTTAAACATTGAATAAAATTGTATTGAAATTGAACATGATATATTTGAACGTGTTTGTATTTAGATGATCTGTCAGAGCTGCTGTCCCCCATCAGGGATATATTTGTGTTTCCTGGATTGAGTCTATATATAAACATATAAATATGTATAAATAAGTAAACTGGGTCAGACTGAAATAAACTGCTTCTGTCAGAGATCACCTGCTGTAATCAGAACAGACCACACTCGTGTGTGCATATATATGTAAAGAGAAACAGAAAAAATATATATATACATGTATATATGTCTGTGCGCGTGTGTGTGCGCGTGTGTCAGAGGCCTGGTTCTTTTCTCCGACGGATGATCTGCGTTGTCGCTTATTTATTTTATGCGTCTTAGTTTATTAACAGAAATACAAGATGTTAAATGCGATTTTTAAGGCGTCAACAACGCCTGTTCGTGTCTGATTCTGCCTATTGATCTCGCTGGCTGAAGTGATGGATCCATCAAGAGAGATTTGAGGCGTTGGCCAGTGTTCAGGTCTATTCGGATCCGGTGTGGTTCAGAAGCTGATTACATCATGATGACCCCCAGACACGAGTCACATGATAAAGCATATAGATTTATATAGATTTGTTCATCATTTTGTTTAAATAAAGGTTTTATCACCGCTGATAATCAATACTGACAGGACACAATCGACAATAACATAATTGTAAAGAGGCGTTTACCTGTAGTTATCTTCTTCTTTGTGGTTGTGGTGGTGGTGGTTCTGGTTCTGGATTTAGTTCTGGTGCTGGTCTCTGGTTGTCACTGCTCTCTGGTTTGTGCACCCGGCGGCGCAGCTGCTGCGGGTTAAATGCGCTCAGCGCTCGCGTCAAGCTCGTCGTGTAAACACCAACACTTCCTTTTTGACCTTTCAAAATAAAAGAATAAGGCGACGATGAATTGCAGAATGTTTTCTCCTGGGATGACCGATTCAGCAGAGATGGGGTGTAATTTAGTAAATTTACTCAAGTATTGTAATTACATGCAGTGTTGAGGTACAGTCAGTACCATCTGGTCATTACATTTTTTTTGGTAATTGCATAATGATGGGCGTGGTAGTTGGGGGCTGGGATTGGGCCAAGTAGCAGGGGAGCCGCCATGGGGGGCTGTGCCTCCCCAGGGACAGGCCCTGCCCCCCTTAGTATATGTCTCCATGCTAAAAAGCAAAACAAATCTCATTTCTTTTTTCATTCTGTCATTTTGTCCAAACCTCACTATTTTCCAGCTGGTTGTAGTCAAAGAAAAAAGTGGTGGTTGAATTTGAATTTGAATTGGTCCATCCAGTTAATTGATGCCATAAATTAATATGGTGTCAAATATATTATTATTAACATCATGAGAAATTTAATTAATTAATACTGAACCTTCTGGGGCCCCCCTTGTGAAGGATGCACTAACTTGGATAGGGGCCCACTGGTGTTAGGAGTGTGCAGGACCCAGAAGTTGGTGCTACACCCCTGTGTATAAATGTTTTATAAGCTTGAGTTTCCTATATTTCATCTGATCTGAGCTATATGGATGAGAAAACAGCATAACCTAACAAAAAAATATTTCAATACACATCTATAACCTTTTTGTTTGATTAAGTCAAAATCTCACTCCTTTTATTCTAAAAAAAATATAACAGACCCCGAGGGGTCCTTGAGGTGATTCCAGGGCATCCCCTGCAAAAAAAGGAATCATTTATTTTTAATTATGCCCACAATCACACAAATACATTTATGTCATGGGTTTCACACAAAATCTAAAAGCAATAATCTTATCAGATGGGGATGTGGAACCAAATCTTTTCACATATTGAACAAAACATTTCACTACATACAATATGCTTTGAGTATTATAGACTAGTTATATATATATATGAATATGATGCTTATATGAGGCAGCAGGTGGCGCTGGATGACTGATAAGCTGCAGCTGGCTGGCAGGAGGAACAAAAGTAGGATAAAACTGTACAAGACTGTAGCAGCTGGAGGAGGGACTTCCTGGAGAGAGAGAGAGAGAGAGAGAGAGAGAGAGAGAGATGTTAACGATCTCAGGGTGCAGACTTAATTCTGCTGCTGGTCTGTACTGAACCGGTTCTCAGGATCTCTGATTCCTGGCTGATCGTCTCTGTGGTGAGTTTTTCCTGTTTTTTCCCCCCTCTCTGTTTTTGGTTGTAATGGATCTACAGAGAAAAAAATATCAGAATACTTTAACAAAATGAACCTTAGATGTGTCAGCTCAAGTTATAGCAGACCTCACTCTGTCTTCAAATCCAGAATGTGTGTGTGTGTGTGTGTGTGTGTGTGTATCCATGTATGTGTGTGTGTGTCTTAATTGAGGGATAATTTAGCTTGTTTGAAACATTTGGGCTAGGGTGGTGTTACATTTTTTTTCTGTGGCCCGTCAAATTTTGTGACCTCGTTTCAGTTTTCAGCCCTAACACCAGATGTTTCGTAGAGAGGAGTTGACTTTGGGCTTAGGGTCGAGGTTCAAGTTCAGTTTCAGGTGAACACATAGACCCACGGCTTCTTCTATTCTATTCTATTCTAAGGTCGCAGAGTCTGAAGGTACGCGGAATTCACTGTAACACCAGGACTGTTTAGGTTTCGGTAGTCTGAGTTTCTTCTGAAGGTAAAGTGAAGCTGTGAGTCAGTTGTTCAGTAGTTAGCCTAGCTTAGCACAACGACTGGACGCTCTCTGATTCATTTCTGGTTAGTTTTTAATTGTTTTTGGTTAGCTCTGATTGGCTAGTTTCTGTTTAGTTCAATGTTTATTTTTGTTGGTTTTTGTCATTTTTATTGTTCAGATTTTGATTGGTTAGGCTCTTTTCGTTGTGTTCTTAGTTTCTGGTCAGTTTTTGTTTAATATTTGGCTAGTTTGTTCTTGGATGTGTGTACATGAGTCAGATGCAGGCAGGGGGTGAGGGTTTGGCTGCTGTTTGCAGGCTGCCCAGCGGCAGCGGATATAAGTCGTCCTCCGGCCTCCGAGAAGCTGAGCTCATCCTCAAACAAAAACTCTTCTGTCTTAAATTGCTGCAGATGTTCTCGGGACTTTCGTGCTGACTCAGGGTTGTTGTTCACTGATGCTGTACAGAAATCTGTCCATGTGTTGGAATCGTGCTGTTGCCTTGGCAACATAAACTTGTTGAACTTTCTTCTCGTGTTAAAGCTATTCGTGTTTCGCCTGTGACAGAAATTTAAAATCATGAAGTGTGTGGTGACAGGAGCATTTCACTTTAGTCAGTTATTGATTCACGGTTAGTTTTTAATTGCCGTTTTTTAAAGTTTATTATGAGGTTAATTTTTGGTTAGCTGGTTGTTAGTTCCTGGTTAGTTTTTATTTGACTTTTTATTAATAATTGACCAGTTTTTGGTTAGCTTGTTGTCCTTTTGTAGATGGTTCTGGACGCCTGACTCTTGGGTTGGTTAGATTTAAGTATAGTTTTACAGTCAGGGTTGGGGTTATGTATGGGGCATAGGTACTATGATGTTAATCTTAGGTATGGGGTTTTTAATAGGGCTAATCTTAGATATCGGGTTATTTATGCGGTTAAATTTAGGTATGGGATTATATATGGGGTTACAGTTAGGTCTGGGGCTTAAGTATGGGGTTTGTTTTAGGTATTGGGTTATTTATGGGGTTAAGGTTGGATATGGGGTTATTTATGGGGTAAGGGATAGGTATTGGGTCTAGGTATGGAGTTAGGTTTGGATATGGGGTGATTTATGGGGTTAGGGTTAGGTATGTGGTCTAGGTATGGGGTTAGGTTTAGGTATTGGGTTAGGGTTACGTATGGAGTTAGGGTTAGGTATGGGTTAGGTTTAGGTATGGGGTTATTTATGGGGTTAGGTATGGAGTTAGGGATTGGCTGCTGTTTGCAGACTGCTCAGCAGCACTAAATATATGTTGTTGTTGACTTACCTCTCTATGTCATGAAATCATCCTCAAACAAAAACTCTCCTGTCTTACATCGCTGCAGATGTTCTCGGGACTTCTTGCTGATTCAGGGTTGTTTTTTCACTGATGTTGGACTGAACTCTGACCATGTGTCGGGATTGTGTTATGTGCCTTGGCAACGTGAACTTGTTGAACTTCCTCGTGTAAATCTTTTCATATTTCAACTGCGAGACAGAACTTAAAAAATCATGAAGTGTTTGGTGACAGGCGCAGGAAGTGGATGAGGGCGGAGTCTGGACGGATCGACGGGCTGGTTCAGCGTGTAGCGAATGGACTCTGACCTCGCCATTTGTTGGTGTGAAGAGAGGTGGCGTTAACCTTCAGCCTGTAACACACGTACACACACACAACACACTCATGGGGGAGGGGGTTAATCAGAGCTGCTCCGCTGCCAAACTTCATTCATTTTTTTTACAAATTAAAGGAAAATAAAGCAGTTTATTATCTTTTGCTTGCTTTAAATTTATCCAACTGTGTGTGTGCATGTCTGTGTGTGTGTGTGAGCGTGTGTGTGTGTCAGTAGATTTGAAAGGTCGTCATTGTGTTTCTAAAAAGCAGGAGTGACCATTCACCAGCTGGCTAAAGTTTTCCATTATATATTTCAATGAAAAGAGTTCATTGTGAAGGTGCTCTGTGTCAAGTCAATATTTTTCTTTATATAGCTAAAAATCTTAGACCTTAGACCCTCACATTGCACAAGGAAAAACTCCCCAGAAAATTCTGTCTCTCTCTATCTCTCTGTGCCAATGGTTAAATAAATACATGGATAGATGCCAGAAATGTAAAAAAAAAGGCTGAAAAGTTGCCTAAAAGTGTTTATCCTTGGGGAAGGTGAATATGTAGTTAATATAGATAGTAAATATGGAAATAGCCAGAACTGGTGGAAAGGGGTGTGGCTTATATGGGTTGATTTTTCTGTACCGTTAGAATTCAGGAACAAAAATGATTTTCACACCGTGGGTTACGGTTGAATAGTTGGAAAACAAAGTTTGTTGTTACAGCGCTACCATCTGCACAAATAACACAGGAACGGACTGAATTCACACAGAAGATACAGGAACACACTTTTCTATCACGGTCATTGTTTAGGTCAGGTCGATGAGGCGAACGTCTTAACGCTGCTGTCAAACGGGCGTCTCCTGCAAGTTTTCCACCTCTGTTCCATGAAACAAAGCCTCGAATCCATCCGCCCAGCCCTGCTCCCGCTAACAGAGGAGAAACCTAAGAGGAACGTGGTCCGAGCTACGTCACCACGTCTGAATTCGACATATCCGCGGTTTGCAGAAATGTAAACTGTCAACGTTTCCCTCCGGAGACTCAACAGAGATCTGACATTCCCTCTGGTGTCAAGAAGACGGTCCAGGGTTCCAGCAGCCCGTGTTTAGATTATTAAAGAATTATTTGTTTCAGTTGAACATCCTGTAACATTTTATTTTCCGCAGTGTGAAGTCTCATCCTGCTGTGAACACACTGTCTTTGCTTCAGTTTTTTTTTTTTTACATTCAAACTGACAGCCAGGCGGGTCAGCAGACTGTACCATCTGCAGACAGAGGAGGTGTGTGTGTGTGTGTGTGTGTGTGTCTCCTGTTGGTTCAGGCTGGCGTCTCCACAGCTTTTCCTGTTCTTCCTCCTCACATTGACATCATGGGACAAATATTCTGCTAACACGCTCACACACACACACACACACACACACAGAGTCATGGGAAGGCTGGTCATGAGGTTTAAATAGAGTCAGGAAACAAACTCAGAAGCTGCTTTAAGCGCCACCTGGAGAACGGCTGCAGAACTTATGATGTTGCACAAAGTGCAGAGGTGGACGTACGGGAGCCGTTTCCTCTGTCTGTGTCCGAGCTCTTGGCACAAACAGGAAGTCTCCGTCTGTCCCTCCTCAAACAGGAAGTTTCCATCTGTCCCTCCTCAGGTGTTTTGGGGGTTTTGAAATTCTTCTCCTGTGTTCGTGAAGCTGCTTGTTTCTTGCGTCCCTGCCCTCATTCTTTCTTTATCATCTGCTGAAATGTGTTGGACGGACTCCAGACGTCTTCTCCCCCCGCCTCTGCCGGTCCACCACTCACACTGAAAATAGAACCAGAGGGAAAGTTTAACCCTTTATGTAATCAGAACATGGTCTTATCACTTTTTTTCTCCTTCCATTAACATAAGGGGGTTTGCAGGCTTATGAGCTAAGCTGCATCCAGCTGTCAGGGGGAGATCCAGATGTTTTAACTTCACTTTTAGGGATCTGTCAAGTCCAGTCCATTTTATTTATATACCCCGAAATAAAAAAATCACAGATTGGCCTCAGGGGGGGTTTATAGGTTGGCCCTCACATCTACAAGGAAAAAAAGTCCCTAAAACTCCTTTTAAAGGAGTGGGGAAAAAAGGAAGATACCTCAGGAAGAGCAGTAATTCCCACCCCAAAAAAAATTGTTAGGCGAGGTGGTGACCCGTGGGAGAGGGGCGTGGCCCCGGTGCTGTGGTGCCATTTAGGCAACTATCTGTAGTTGTGTCATACTCCTGTGGAGTTTGTGCATATTTTTGTATTTGATTGCACATGTAATTGCACTTTTGAAGCAACTCTCTGGAATTAGGAGGAGGAGGAGGGGGCAGCGACACAGATGGTAAAGTAGTACTTCTTTGAAAAAAAATACCCTGATATTTTAGACTGTTTTTTTCCCACCCATTTCTAAACTATAGCAAAGCCATGAATGCACCATGCAAACATATCAGTAGCTGTGGTTAGAAACTAGTGAGTTGGATAGCCTATCTTAATTAAACAGAATATATGGTCAAGTCTACATGCTCAGGGTGCACAATTTTTTTTTTTTTTAGAGAAATGTAGGCAAGGCGAGGGGCATTTGTTGTAGAGGTGGCCGCCTTAACTATAAACGCTGAAGGGCTCCCTCTTCCATGACAGAGATACTTGCAATAGATGTATGTACAGGAAAACGGTTTGAACAGGTCGGGACCTCGATCTTTATCTACAGTCCGTGGTCTCGCTCAGGAATGTGTGTGAGTTCTGCCGTTGGCCCCAGTGGCATAGACCTTCATTATGAAATACATGTCTGTAAACCTTTTGCTTGGACAAAACAAACAGTTCTGACATTGTGTAATTTTGTATCATGAGTTTTTAGTCCATGAAAGTTTTAAATTTGTAAAACTTTTTCCCAGCTGTGTGAAGTGGAAGAAACAGTTGTTTGCAAGTTTAGCTGCAGAGAAGTACAAAACAAAAAGCAAAGAAATGTGTGCTCTAAAATTAGGACTGAACCAACACTGTTTTTATGTCTATAATCAATCAGTGGTTTATTGGTCCCTGATCAGAACTATACACAACTGAACATCTGGTCAGCAGTGGGTTATCCGTCCATTCAGTCTAGCCTTAAACAATAAAATTGTGTGTGTGTGAGTGTGTGTGTGTGTGTGTGTGTGTTTGTATTGCAACCACACCCAGTGTTACTTCATGTGCAATATGTTTCTGTGTTGATGACTCAACTCAGTGAGAGTGGTTTTCTTTCTTCTGTCTCTGTGAGGACACTTTCAGTCAGGACACTTTGAGCTCTTTTTAGGATGCATTGTTATGTTTTGGGACAATACAAGTTCCTTTTAGGACATTTTTGGATGTTTTACGACACTATGAGACGCTTTTTTGGACAATTTGAGATGTGTTGACTACACGATCACACTTTCCACAGTTCTCTCTGAATCGCTGAACCATTTCAGCTGAGGGACTCTTGATGATTTATAAAACCTTATCAGAAACATGAAGTTACACAAGCAGCAGCAGCAGGTTTCACAATCATCATCCAAGTTTGAATAAAACATGAAGGTGAAATTAAACAAAATTCCCTGTGTCTTCACAGATCAGCGGAAGTCTCATCTCTGATTTCGACACAGTTTGGATTTAAAACCACGGATTTGGATCTTGGATTTTTGTGACTTTTGGACAACTCAAGATTCAGAATTTCATCCGAGCCTGTGGATTTTTTTGGTTTGACATATTCCCGCTGAGCCTCAACATTTAGCTCCAGGTGGGGTATTTGGGGGTATTTGTCTTTTTTCCGAGGGAGTTGGCGGTGCAGTTCCTGACTGAATGCCCCAGGATTACCCGCAGGCTGCAGCTCCTCCTCCGGCCTGCAGGGCGGCAGCAGAGGGCAACAGCCGGCTGCTGGAGACACAGAGCGCCGCCATGAGTGACTTCTGGCACAAGATGGGCTGTTGCGTGGTGACCAAACCACCACCGGTGAGACACACAAATACACACACACACACACATACTCATACCAACTCAAAGATTGATGATGATGAAGTTTGTTCAGGTATACCAATGTGGTTGGGGGTAATGGTAGCTCACTCTTTAAGTGTCTACATATGTTGTCTTGAATAATATTAGATTTAATTTGACTAACTTCAGAGCCATCAGAACCCATTCATAGCCCCGGATCACCTCACATCAAGCACCATTAAACAGAGTAAACCAGCAGTTTAACCAAAGCAGCGTGTTGATGATGTCACGGTGTCTGTGGGATGTCACATGGGTTTTCTCATCTTTTGAATATAAAAGCTGATGATGTGATGTGTGAAGAACAGATAAAGCCCTGCTTTCATATTGTTTCTGTAGGGAAAAGAGGACAGATAGACAGTGACGTATAGAGAGAGACAGGAACATGTTGTCTGAGCAATAACCATCAACCAATTTGCTACCAGGTTGCACTTCCTTTTCTATCCTATCCAGTTTATTCTGAATATATATATGGTTGGTATTAACTTCCACTGCTGATTTTTTAAGCTTTTTCCTATGTCCAATTACTGGGGCTGTACTTCCTTTTTAAATTATCATTTTTGAGGTCCCAAGACAGGCTGTTGCTCACTTGGTGAAAGGATGCGATTGTCAGTCTTATCCACCTCTGCATCAGTAACTGTGATCAAACCTGTGGTTTATTTAGCAAGCTGTGGATGTGCATTCATCAGAACAACTTAGACCTGGCTTGGAGCATCTGCACCTTCTCCTCTTCCAGGTTTGGCATTCGTACAACAGATAAAGTCCGAATGCACAGATTAGACGAGGTCAAATCACTTATCACTTATCCTGGATTCCTGAATTCTGTTTTTGTGCAACAGCCCTCAGACTGCAGCAGCATGATAGCAATAGCAATAATAATGATAACAGTAATAAATACAAATTACAATAATGCTGATAATGATAATGATGATAATAAAACTAAAACATCTAAGTTGAATCACCTTTTATGTTACTAATGTAGATTAAGACAACACATGATATGCAAGAGGTTTCTATTCAGATTTCTCCTCAGGCCTCTAAATGTTAACAGATGAAACAAGATAAGTCTTTCTGAAGCTGAAAATTGGTAGATTCAATTTACTCCGAGTGGGAACCACTCATTTAAACAATAATCTGTTGAATGGTTGACCAGCATAATGTTCTGGACGCGTTACAGTGACTCAGCAGCATGAACGCGGGCTGGTTCATGATGTTCTAGATGTGCAACAGTGAATGAGCAGCATGAATTCAGTCTGGTTTGTGTTGTTCTTCAGGCTCTATAATTAGAGGCTCCAGAGAGGAAACTCTGCTCTGTTTCTCCCCAGAGACTCCCCTCCCTCCTTCCTCCTTCTGTATTTTTAGTGTTTTCTGTTTGTTCCATTGTGGCACTGCAACAATACACTTTTAATAAACACACAGACACACACACACACACACACACACAGATGCCAGCTGTGACTTCATTCTTAGGGAAGTCAAACTGAGCTTGCTTTGTGTAGCTCTGCAGGTTATGGGCCGTGATGGTAATGTCACCTCACTCTCCTCCTGCTGCTGGTCTGCTTCACGCTCTGTCAACATCACATTTTAGATATATTTGATTATTTTCATCTTGGTCCACATGCCTGACAAGATGTTTTTGCAGTCAAAGCTGCAGAATCTGTTTAAAACATCTGAATAGTTTGGGAAATATAGACGATATTTAACAGCAGAAAGGCAGCCTGTTACTACAGGTCTCCTTAAAGATTTATAGGTGCAATGTGTCCAGGTTTACCAGAAACGAGTAGAACAGGCTTAGGAGAAATGCAACTTCCCCACTAAACGACACCAGAAGCTACAGAAACTACTCACTCATTTTATATGTTTTTGTATTATACGTTATGGATATGTAAAGAGTTAGAATCTATAGTTTATTAAAAATGCTTCCAGTTGTGAGAGGAATGAAATAGATGTAACTTTCATTTTCTGCTGACAAGTCATAACTTTATTTATTCATACAACTCAACCCTGCTTCTTCAGTAAAAACAGGTGCTGATGTGTAGCATTTTACTTAATTTAGTAGCTAAACAACCAGGTGTTCACGGCCTATAACCAGTTTACTTGGACATCAACACATGATTGTAAAGTGTCCTGCTTGTGTGCACTTAAAGGGACATTCCGTATTTCCATGAAGCATTGTTTGCTGACTTGACAATGACAGATGTTTGCATTTTAACAAATCAGTTTACACAGCGCACCTAAATGCACAACGGAGTACCGGTTTTACATTTGGGTGAGTTCAGGTGACGTCAAAGGTTTCCAACTTCTTATGCGTTTGGTATCGTTTTTACATCCTGAGCTTCGAAGAAATCAACAACTCACCTTTGGACAGATGAGGAGATGTACATTAATGTGTTCTGTCAAACTCCTCAAACTTTATTTTAGTTTGTTTGCTGCCAGACATTTTATTGTAGTTAAGTAGCCGTCATGTGTACTTGGATTTTAGGACAGATCACCCGCCAAGTTGCTAGATCGAATTAGGTGAAATCCAGTAGAGTTCCACCATGTGACCGCGAAGACTGTTTGCTGTAATGTGTGATGTCATTGTTCAACACGTCTTATTTTTCTCCTATGCTTTTACTTTATGGTGATGAAGCACTGGCTCCAATCTGCTGTGTGTTAGGGTGTTGAGTTTTTTTAACCTACACAGGTTTCTTACGTAACAGAACTGCGATGGGATCAGTTTGTTCAGTCAGGGCATTCCTGGAATTCCAGGAGTTTCCAGGCAAACATTAAAGGAGAAAAAGTTTAAAGGCATGGAAACAATCCAACACATG
Source organism: Eupleurogrammus muticus (assembly GCA_036785175.1). NCBI lineage: Eukaryota > Metazoa > Chordata > Actinopteri > Scombriformes > Trichiuridae > Eupleurogrammus > Eupleurogrammus muticus. Next base: position 12,000,234 of record JAYKQN010000020.1, read on the forward strand.
GAGAACATGTAGAGAACATGTGGCGAACATGTGGAGAACATTTATTGCCATTCGTGTATTTACCTATACAGAGTCTTATAACAATTGTGCGTAATCACTGTTAATTCCTTTGTATCATGTATGATGGTTATGTGACCAGGAGAAGTTCTGTATTAAGTAACATGGAGGAAAACATGCTACAAAACTGTTGGTAGAGCTGTAAACACACACACACACATACACACACACACACACACACATACTGAGTTCTTCACTTTCAGAAGGAAACAGCCTCACTGGGATGCTCACAACTGCTCACAAGGAAGGTTCATTGTTGCTGGGATTAAGTGATCAGGTTTAAGGTCAAAGGTTCAGATCATTTTTCTCACTGGAGGTACATCCACACTCCTTTTGACCAAACTCTGGATCACTTTACAGATGTTTAACAAACATGAACCTCCTCGTACTGATGAGCCTCCATAGCTCTGCTGACATCAAGAGCAAGAAGAATCTGGAGGTACAGAAATCTCTTTAATCAAACCCAAATCACTCTAAATGTGGGACTTAACATTGCAGAGATGTTTTCTAATTCAGCACATGTTTTGAGGTTTAATCTCTTAACACACCATGTACTATGAGCAGCACATATAACACATCAATTATGATCTCAAAGTTGTTTTGCATCGATTGACGCAATGCGTGAGCCGAATTAAAACATGTGGTCGGGCGATAGCCAGCTTGAAAATCAATGAGAACCCAACAAACAAAGGTTTTCCCATCTTTGATTTGGACAGCGGTGGGACCCAATGGAAATTTCCCATGATGAGACCATCCAAAAGCCAGGGCTTTGGAATGACCTGTGACATGTGGAAACAGTGCTACTCGCCACACTCTTGCTGTAGGCAAGAGCTTTGATTGTTCCTAAACACAGCACAGAGAAATGCTACCGCACTTCATTAGCGATTCATGTGAAGATGAATCATGGAAATCATCATCGAAACTGTCTGAACGGCTCATCTGTACTCACTGTCTGACTTCACTGTCTCCTCCTGTGAACTAGTTCAGAGGCCTGAGAACAATAAGAACTGCTGTAACATGTAACCGAACATTAGTGAATGTGTGTTGGTGGGGACACATTTCTGTTCTGCGGTGTGTTTCCTCACAGCAAGAAGGTCACGGTGTCAAGTCTCTGTATGTGGAGTTTGCATGTGCTCCCTGTATCTGTGTGGGTTCTCCAGCTTCCTCCCACAGTCCACAAACATGCTGAGGTTAATTGGAGACTCTAAATTGCCTGTAGGTATGAGTGTGTGTGTGCCCCATGATAGCCTGGTGACCTGTCTGGGGTGTATCCCTGTCTCCTGCCTGTAATGCACTGGGATTGGCTCCAGAGATCCTAATGAGGAATAAACGGTTATAGAAAATGACTGACTGGCAGTGTAGCTGAAATTCCAAGTGAAATTTGCCCACATTTATTCTTCTGATGGTCTGGCTGTATTGTTTTTAGCTGTTTCGGGGCCATGATTCACCGCTCCTTGAGCATCCTGTGTGATTAGCTGGGGCCTACTGGGTAATGCTCCACCAACACCCGTTGTTTCATGTTGCATTAATGGGTCTGATGCAAGGAGCTTAGGAGGACGTGATGCGAGGCTCAGAGTATGCAGACATGTAGAAACACATCAGCTGACACTCAAAACACACACTTTTACTGAGCTCATGACAAGATCCAACTGCAAAACTCACACTTTTCAAAAGTCTTCCCAGTTTAAAGTTACCTGTCTGTGTGTGTGCATGTGTGTGTGTGTGTTTGTATCTGTGTGTGTGTAGAAGAAGAAGAGAAGGAGGATTGATCGCAGTATGATTGGAGAGCCGACAAACTTTATCCACCTCACACACATCGGGTCTGGAGAGATGGCAGAGGGTCTGCAGCCGGTAAGATGCCACAGTCTGTCCACCTGTTGTCAGTCTACCTGTCTGTCTGTCCATCCATCCATCATGAGAACATCCAAAACATAAAATGTGCCAAATTCATCAAAGCACATCACACAAGTTGTGTTCTCGTCTGCAGCTTCAGCATCTGCTCACGGTTCCCCCTCGGCAACAGGCACTACATCCTTCCTGCTTCTATTTTAGCTTCCCGCATCATTCTCACATCTTGCCTTAAGTTAAGAGTTCAGCTGGTCACACTGAATGAAATAAAATAAAAAATAGAATTATATTATAGAATTAAAAATCTAAAATTAATTATACAATTTATAGACAATATATAGTCAGAGGTCAGGGTGTTTGGTGCAAGGCTCAATTATTTAGAAGCATGAACCACACTAAATACTGTGAGGTACAGTCGCCACTGGCTAGACTATTGCTGCTTGTCTTTCCCACTTGGAACCATGGAGAGATCAGAACAGTCATTCTAAAATCTAGATAGGCATCAAAGTATCTGAATTGACCACAACACTGAAAGACCAAATAATCCATAAAAACATACTGTATGTTAACTGGCACACTATAAATATAATCATAAACATTCATTATGCTGCATTTCATTATGTTTGCCATTGGTGTGTTTGTGTTTTCAGTCGGGATCAGTTCAGGAGCAGATGAGATCTAAAGGTCCGAATATGAACGGCAGAAACAGCCTCTTATAGCCGGTAAACAAGCAGAATAATCCTTTAAGTCTCCGTAGTGTTACAGAGACTTTGTCACCCGCTCACGTCCTCGCATTTTATTTTCCAGACCAGCTGACCTACATCCATCCCTCCCTCCTCCCCGATGACTCTCCGCTCGCCTCTTCTGATTCGGCCCGCTGACACGCCCTCCTCCGAGGCCCCGCCTCCCCGCCGGCTGCAGGCGCTGCCGTTCTGGCCCCAGAACTCGCCAGACTTTCCCATGTGGCCGATCATCAGACCATCTGACAGGGAGAGATCCTTGCTGTAATCTCCTTTTAGCAATTCAAGATGTTTTTACGAACCAGCAGCCGTCTGACCCTGAAAACCAATCCCCCCTTCCCCCAAAAAAGGCAAAGACTACATCTCCCAGCATGCCTTTGAGCTTCCTTCACTTTTGCATTTTACTTGTTCAAACACCAAAAACATTTTTTATTAGAGGATTCAATTTTTAAAACGTAATGAAAAACAACTGCAACGTCTGCATGTTTTTCACCAGCAGAGGATATTTCCACCATCAGTGTTAGAATAAACACAAGGATGACATCACTGGACTCCGTTTCCCAGAATCCCTCCCAATTCAGGATGTGAAATAAATGACAGAATGTCTGTATTTAAGAAAAGTCTTTCAGGCTCCAAAATTTTTCAAATTCTCAACGGATTAATAAAAGACTTCGTTTCCCAGCATTCAGAGGGGCCACACAGCCAGTGGTTATATTTGACTACATTCTTCACAATCCTTCACTTCACCCCCCATACTGGTGGAAAGGCTTCCTCATTGGACTCAATTTCCCAGGACGCATCACTCTGCTATTCATTCTACTCCTAAAGGATTATTATGCCTCTTTTGTTTGAATTCTATTCATTGGCCTGAGTGATGACATCATTGGACATCAACTCCCAGAATGCTTCACTCTGCTCACTGCTGCCCCACAGCTGCTGCTGGATGATTAAAGAGTCGTTATTTAGGTGATGGGAAAGTCCCCTGAACCACTGAAAACCAGACTTTTGTGTGCGTGTGTGTGTGTGTGTGTGTGTGTGTTTGTGGTCACTGTCTATATATTGAACCAGTTTATATTCAAATGTTTCCGTAGAGGCATCGACTCACAGCTCAAACATCAGTTTCGGATCATTATACCTAAACGGTGGCTTGGAGCCTTTACTGGATTCTCAGAGAACAGAAATGTTGGCTCCACAATGGCCGATTTATATTACTATTTTTAATCTGACTGGTCAAACATCAGGTGTGTGTGAGGCAGGCGTGTAGGAGCGTGGCGCTTGACGTGAGGACAGAGACGAGGAGGATTTCTTGAACATAAATGTTTAATATATATTTGATACAAAAGAGATTTCACATTTCAACATTAAAGTTGATGTCCTAAAATGTTTCTCATGTACGGTGAAGCTAGACATCACAAACTTTTATATCATTTAGTGTAATAAATGTCAACTGACAGATCATCAGCCTCTGCTCAATTATCTCACAGCTGGACGATGTATGATCTAAGAAAAGTAGCTATTTAAGTATCGGCAGATTAATTGATTGATTGATTGATTGATTTAAATATTGTTGTATTGTATTAGGTTTAGATTTTGTAATCAGCAAAAAAAAAAACAGATAACAGGAATAAAACATCTAAAGATCAGTTCTTTTTAATTCTCAGCTGTGATCTGTGTCTCAGGTGTGATTATTTGTCATTCAGGGGAAATAATAATAATTTACTTTATTTGTATTGCACCTTTCATACAGATATGCAGCTCAAAGTGCTTTACATTAAAAATGTTCTAAAAATATGAGACAATTCAATAGGGAAATACATATAGCATGTTGTAAAATAGAATAATAAGCAAAACCAACAGTGCGTACCAAACACTTTATATCTGAATTGTTGCATGCCGGAAAGTTAGAAGTGGTTTTAAGACACTAAAACATCTTGATTTCCCACTCAAAGCCACTCATATTAGCATGTTCACAAACTCTAGTAAAGTGATGAGAAAGTTCCTTAAGTTTCTGGATTAAACAGCAATTTCTGACTTGAAACCTGCCCCGTTGGCACGTCTGTCACAGACACCCATATGGTGAAATCATCCAAACCTGTTCAGGTCTCAGCTGTTGTCTGCTCTTCTCTCGAGAGGTTGCCGTGGAAACAGCTGAGTCACGATGTTCTCCTTGCCGCTTCCCCCCTGTGGCAAACACAGGAAAAAATGTCTATTTAAGGTAAATGTGAGCTGCTTCCTGCTCTGAGCAGAGTGGTGCGTTCACAGGACTCCTCAGAGCGTGGGAGCTTTTAAACACTGTCCGGTGCTCCACCACAACGTGCTCCACAATCCACAGTCCAGGTCAGAGTTCACATCATGTGACTCAGTAGGACATGACTTGACTTGTGAACACATACAAGGGTTGCTTTCTTCCTTTGGCAAATAGCTGTTCAGGCTGTTTAATGGTCAACAGACCTGTCAATCACCACAGAGCGCAGTGTTAAAACACACCTGCTGTTACCACCTTTACCAACAGGTGTCGATCAGGACTGAAATCTGCGGGTGTTTACACTGAACTGGAAACATGACTTAAAGGTACAATGTGTATTGTCTGGTGGCCTCTAATGGTAGAGATGCGTATTGCAACCGGCTAAGAACATGCAGGAAAAACTGAAAAGTCTCTAGAGTCGTTTTCTGGGTTACTGTAGAAACATGGCAGCTTCTTGGAAGGTGCTCCCCATTCAAATAAAAAAAAACACAACTCAATCTGAGGTAATGAAAACAACAGTTTTTGTTCTGCTAGATGCTGCTAAATCTGACACACTGGCCCTTTAAAGATTATTCAAATTGAATTCATTGTTTTATTTAAATGGGTTGACTTATTCATATTAAGAAGTCTGTGTACAAGCAACAATATTTCAAGAATAGAGTATTTAACATTTCTAGATAATACACAAATAAACATGCACACATACAACCACATTAACGTCTTAACACACACACACCTCTTTTTAGTCTTGTTTGTGAAAACGGTATGCCCATGCTGTAAGTAGCACAGTTTCCACGTGTCACATGACGTTCCAAAGCCCTGGCTATTGGCTATCATTGATTTGGTCATATCACAGGAAGTTTTAATTGGGTCACACAGCTGTCCATCAAACCAGAAGTGGTCAAACTTTTGTAGTTGGTCCACATTGGTTATCCCCCATATTTGCAAAGTTAAATAAGAGTTTCATTTAATTACACGCTGTTAATAGGACAACAAATATAACCATAGACCAGCTATGACTGAAGCTGAAGATTTAATGAAGGTTTGAACATCGACAGACAAACGGAAGAAAATTCACTTTCACTTCATTTATTTGCACAAATTACAAGAGTCATGAGTAAAAATGAACTTAACATGCGGTGTGACTGTTTTCCCGCTAATTATCAGGTTTTTGTGACTTGATGTGAAAACATTTCAGGCATTTTAGACGTTAATTTTGTCTCAAACCTATGTTTGTATTTGTGTTATTTTTGATCTGGACCTGGGCTGAAGTGGTCGACAACAACAATAATATAATAATACAGGTTTCACAAATCAGGGACTGCTTTTTATGAATCTTCAGGTTTGTTGGATAATCTAGTCCAGATTTTTGCCAGTGGTTTTTGATCTGGACTTGGTCTAATGAGGTCTAGACATTTTGAAAAAAAACTGTAAAATCTCTCTTTTACTATTTTCACAAATCCAACAATAGATTATAGATAAAGTTAATGTCTCAGCTAAAATATTTTCAGATCAAGAATATGTCAGAAAACCTGACAACTAGTGGTCAAACAGTCACTCTTCATGTTAAGCTAATTCCACCTTAACTTTCCATTTAGGTGCAGAAATCGGAGGAATGAGAAACTAACTTCAGCCTCGTGGCTGTTGCTAAGGCCGTTGTTGTAGTTGTTGTCAACCTCTCGGCTCAATCTCGCCTCGTTTCTTCCTTTCTTCCAAATTCCTGCATCACAACCGTAGTCGGCCTCTCCCCCCTCCTCACGGCTTACATACAACACTGGAGAGCACTTTCCCTTCAGGAGACGTGACAACCCGAAGGGTCTCGTCCTGCTGAGTTTCGGTGTCCTGACAAACTCGAGCTTGATAAACGCTACAGTAGTTAAACCTAATTCCCTCTGCAGGTTGAGCTTTTTCTCATTATGATGAAATTATTTTCCATGTTTTTGTTTTTTGTTGTTCATCAGAGTTGTCTTCTGATCTCAGTGAACCACGGTTTTGTTATTGTACAATTTCTCTCTGAATATATGTTGCATAGTTAGTATTGTTCAAGGTATTTCTGTGACCTTCTGTGGCAAGAACATTTTCAATTTTGCATAATTCACTCATCAGCAGCTGTTACCATGCTCACTAAAATACTGAAAGTACCTTCAACCTGAAACAATCACAGCCGAGTGTTGAGGTTCAGTCACTGTGTTGAGCTGCAGCTCCACCCAACATGAGATGCTGCTGTGATGAAACTATGACTGAACCCACCCATTTCCCTCTACAAATATGTGGGCACGTTCATTTGAAGTAAATAATTCCTTGATTTTTATTTGATTGTGTTTTATCGACAGTTTTTTTCCAGTCTATCGCTGCTGCGTGCTTGTCCCTGGTTGACCTGAACAAGCATGTGGCCCAGAGAAAATTGTGAGCATGGAAACAGATGCAGAGTCATAATATATAAGAATCCTCCAGCTGTTTCAGTGACGATCCGCCAACAGGCGACATCTGAGAAACGGCCTGAACGAACGTGAAAATGAACCAGAGTCCAGCTTTAGTCACTCTGATTGTGGCTAATGCTAATGCTAATGCTAGAGAAACGCATCAGGGTCATGTGAGAAAACATATTTACTAAGTCTAAAGTTTGGATGTCACTGAAAATAAAACTGAAGTACTAAAAGATTTAACTTGTGTTATTATTGAACAAGAAAACAAATAGGGGTGTGGAAAAGGGTCTGGATCTTAAATGAACAAGATGTAACTTAAAGGAACAAGACACTAACTAATATAATAACTAGAAAAAGCATAGTGCGACTTCTTCCCATTGGTGTCCTATACATGCAGGTACATGATATCACCACTAGGTGGCTCCAAACAATGGCTCATTTACCACAATGTTACCAACAACAAATAATTCAAAGTAACCAAGAAACCAGAGTTTTTTCTGGATCACTACCGAAATGTAACCATCTCTCCATGATACCATTCCCAACATTCGCTAAAAATTTCACAAAAATCCGGCCAGAACTTTTTTGAGATATTTTGCTAACAGTCAGACAGACAAACGTTTTGTCACCAAGATAACCACACACAATAATAAACTGCACGATTGTACAAACAAGATCTTGACTTTGCAATGTCAAAAAGATACAAACCTGCCTAAACAAGATATGGATCTTGCACAAACAACGCATTAAAATGCCTTATGCGGAGAATAAATTACTAACTTGTGTGCAGATAAGAATGTTTACAAGGAACAGGATAAGAATCTTGTGAGAACGAGATAGTAACAGGTTCCTTTCTTCGTGGGAAGGATATAAGCAAGTAATTGTAAAAGCGAGTAACGTTATCAAGATACCAAAATACAAAAAATAGTTTCTTTAAAACAGTTACAAGCAACACAATAAAAGGCTCAAACAAGAATAAGATCATGAAAAATGAATTACCTTAACAAGGCATCAAACAGTTTAAGTCCAGACTTTGTGGCTTTTTCCAAATGTTTGATGCATGGGTTTTTATATATAAGCCCTACCCTTATTTCTAGTTAAAAAAAATCATGAAAGCATGAAATAGGACATTTAAAACACCTGCTATTTTTAACTGGGAACTAGGAAGAAAGTTGGAGGATTTTGAGATGCCTCCAAATGCTGTAAAAAAAAAAAAAACATAACAGAGATTAGCTTTCAGAATGTATTTTTTCACATGACCCGAGGCTCCTTTTCCAACAGTCCTCACACAGCATTCGCTCATTTGCGAAAATATTTTCTGTTTTACTTTGAGCGTTTCTCCTCGTTATGTAACACGTGTCTCATGACGACTCAATAAATCTGCTGTTTTTTTCTCCAGCTGTGTGATGATGGGCCTTTTATTTGGTTCCACGGGTTGAAGACTTTAACCATCAAGCGTTTTATTAATCTCTAACATAGGTACGATTCGAATATGACAGTACTTTAATTCTGAATAATACACATGACACATGATACATGTCTGTAGACCTGTAGCTCTTATTAGCTGGTAAAAAACAACAGGAAGCACATCCCAAGTTAAAATCTATCAACTAACCACATAAAATGCATATTTTGGACATTTATTAGTTGTTATTATCTTGTTTCAAAGTAACTTATGCATAAACACATTATTTAGATTTTTTCTTCTTGAAAGTAAACTTGGCATGAGGAGTACAAACAAGTTTACTGGTGGGAGAGCGGTTTACATAAGAATCAGGGATTTTAAAGGATGTGTGGTTACACCTGCACCTCCACCTCTGTCTCAGGGAATGTGAATATTAACATGACTGGGAGCAGCCAGGTTTCAATAAGAGAATAAATCAATATAATATTCTGATATCAGATTATATATTAGAGATCTGATGTTTCAAAGTCCACATTTCATCCTCCAATTGCTGCTGCACATTTGCTGTAATGACGTTAATATGTAATGTTGATATGTTAATATGGGGGCAGACTGGTGAACCTCATGCAGCTACACATGAGATCACGGTTCACGTTTGGCAGGAAACCAGAGAAAGTCACAGCGCCCGACATTGTCTTATATATGTACATACCGACTCCACATTGAGGTGATTGACCTCTCGTGGCTGGAACGATGAGAAATTTTCTTTTTTTAAATGCAGTTTCAAGAACCATTCTTCAGGCCGCTCAAAATGTACACATTGTGTTCATGTTGGTTTCTAGACATTAAAAAGCCCATTTTTTTCTACAAAAGTCAAAATTACTAGTCAATAGCATCTGTTTCTGGTCTGAAGTTTTTGGGTTATAACACATAACAGTTATGACATTGTCCCATATAATGTTTTGGGCCTTTATTTTTATTTTTACTATTAGTATTATACATATATTCCAGTATTTTTAGTGTTTTTAGGGTTTTATTATTTTTAGTGTTTTTGGCTTTTTATATATTTTTTTTCATTTTTATTGAGTGTTTTCAGCCAGTTTCATTAAACCATAAAGGAAGACAATCACAATTTTCATTCATAAATTTATGATCACAACATTTCAGGATTAAAGTTCACAAACAAACTAATGGATTTAGAAGAAAAAGTGTTACTGTGATCGAATTAAGGCAGAATGTCTGCAACACGTGATCCTACAAGCCAACATGTTTTATTACAAGCAGCTGCACAGAGACCACAGAGAGCTGTGATAATGATGTGTGTGTGTGTGTGTGTGTGTGTGTGTGTGTGTGTGTCTGTTGCCATGGAGACTCCAGTCCAGTACCGAGGAGGAGGAAACAAAACAACACAAGTGGAAAAGATATAGTCGCTGGTGGCTTGTTATTAACCAAGCGTGTAGGAAACACGTGTGTGTGTAAAACACTTAAAAGCATAATGTGGAGTTTTTCTCCCTCCCCCATCTCATGGTAAAGTTGTAGCCTGCATTTAACCAAGTCCTGCTCTCTAGCACCTTTGCTTTTTTTCAAATTTATGCTGCAACCACTAAACTCTACGGAAGCCGCTCTGTGTCAACATGTCGCCCATTTCTTTCTTCAAAAAAAGCTGAAAATGAAGAGTCAGGGTGAATTTAGGAGCCGCTGCTGAACTGCTGTTTAGGTTTTTAACCATGCATCCTTCTGTTCTGCAGCCTATGTAATAAATAAGACAACCAAGCAATGAGAAAAGCTTGTGATTTAACATTGACGCACTGCGAAGAACTTTAGCGTAACCTTTGGAAAACTTTTTTTAGCCCTTTCCATCTGGAAAAAGTTAGACGTTTACCCTCGTTCTCTGAACTCACCAGTCACGACGCCTTTTCAATTATCTTTTTTTTTGCTTCATCCTGATGTTTCCATTTTTGACCTGTATACTGCGAGCGTGTCAGAAATGTAGCAGGAGCCAAACCATTGAGCATTTTAAAGGATCTTAACAGGATTTTTAAGAGGGATTCTGTGTCGTACCAGGAGCCAATGAAGTGATTTAAATGTTGAAGTGATACGTTGATATTTCTGTGACTGGTGAGGATTCAGGTCGCTGCACTTTGAATGAGCTGGAGCCTACTGAGTGTCTGGATAATCCTAATCTGCTGGAGTTGAAGGCGTGAGCCGGATCCTCATTTTCAGTGATGTACGCGCAAAGTATTGATACATTTGTTGGTTTTAATACCAAGTGAAGTGCACAGAGCGTTCAGCGCCGTGTTTGGAATCTCAGTGATGTCAGTGACCTGGAATGAGGCATCTTGAACGAGTTGCGTCTTGTCGTCGGCATGATGAGTTTTCTTTCACACGTATCTTTAGCGAACTCATAGAGCGTGGTCATAAGGCTGGTCTGAGTCACAGGACACACGACTACTGTACACCGGTTTTGAAGAGGGAATTTTTTGTAAGCGCTCCAGCATCAGTGAATGTGACACCTTCATCCTCCTCTTCATCATCATCTGATGCTGCAGGCTAAGGCCCCGAATAAACAAACCTAATTTTATTTTGTCAAGCAGTTGCATAAAAATGAATTTATCTAACTCTAGATATATTCCTTAAACTGATTGTACTTAAAGAATAAATATTTTGAGAACTGCCTTTTGAATTTGTCAAGAATAATTACAATAATTAAACTTCTTATTTCTGGTATACTAAAGTGAAATATGTAGATTCAGTCAATGTACAGTAATAGTATGTAATAACTCCCACATATTTAAGTTGTATCCAATCTAATTAAAACATTTAACTATTTCTTCTGTATCTAACCTTCATTTCATTTAACAGTAGGGAAATATAATATTATATATTATATTGCATATAGTTTGTACAAAGAAGAGCTGTACCTTTTATAAATAATTTAAAAAAACACAAGTAATATTCAATAACAGGTTGAAATCTATTAAATAAACCAGCAATACACATGTGACATTTACAAGGGGTCAGAGAATTCGTTTTTAAATGGCAAAAACTGACATTTCCTCCTAGCCTGTTTATCTCCTCCTATGATGTTACCTGTTGAAACCCACTCTCTGGCAGACTATGTGGGGCGTGAGCAGCGTTTCTGTGCGAGCACGTCGCTGCTGCAGGCGCATGGACAGACGTTGACGTTTCCACAGCAGCGGGATAGTTGCTTCGGGCCTCGGGCACAGTTTGCACTTTATTGTCCTTTCGCTCAACCTCAAACTCCAAGCGATGTGCGTGCCTCCGCCCACCGAAAGCTGCAGGAGTCACACGCTTATTGGGCAACAAACACTGACGTCTTCAAACTTTGTTCTGTGTCCCGTCTGCAGGAATGAAAATCCAGATTTGATCAATCCAGATTTCAATAATGTGACAGTTCTTTTGGGAATATTTATATGATATAATATTATATTATATTATAGGTTCCACCAAGAAAGCATGTCTGTACATGTTGAAAATACATGATGAGGTAAATGTAAAAATACATCACACAACCAGCTATTGATCATAAAAGTAGTTTGTGTGTATGTGTGTGTATTAAGGAGGTGATGATGGCTGAGCAGCAGGCATCACATGATAACGAGTCAACACACACACACACACACACACACACACACGGACACACACAGACGGTGTTTTGTTGTTGACTCCTCAGGACATAATGCAGCATTCAGCTCCTGTCTGCTGACTGATCGAGGTGTTAAAGGAACAGTCTGACATTCTTTTATTCTCCTTGTTGCGTGTTATCCGTGTTCAGCGCAGGGCGCAGCCACCGTGTGTTTAGCCGAGCTTAGCACAAAAGAGGGAGACAGAGTAATAAGAATTATTATTATTATTATTATTTACATTTTCATTCATAATGAAACTGAAGGTGCTACAGCATTATTAATGATGATAACCTAGGTGCTGTATTAAACTTCCAGTGTGAAAAATCAAGTACATCTATACCAATATCAATGCTCAAGTGAAGTAGTAAGAAGTATCTCAAAAGTGTACAGTACTTGAGTAAATGTACTAACAAACGAACCTGAACTGTGACACAAACTGTTCTGTGTTCCTGTTTATTGAGTTTCCTAAGTCTAGAGTTTTCCTTCCTGTCAGGCTCCATTCCCTGACCAGCACACACACACACACACACACACACACACACGCACTGCTGTTTCCTGTTCTTTATAAATGACTGCAGTGTTTCCTCACACACATAATAACGGTCTTCACAGGTACACGGATCCAGAGCTCACACAGACCTGAGGACGGATTCATTGGTTCCCATTCACACTTTTTAACCGACATTTCAAAAGTACGTTAGAGAATATAAAAATAGCATGAAATGTTTTTTTTTTCTCTTTGGTAAGTGAATTGAAGTCTGGATTTAAGCGAATTAAAACAAATTTCGTTTATAGAGATCCCAGGACCCTCTCTATGGACCCTTATTTCAGAAAAAAATAACATGTAGAGTAGTGACCAGTGACACATGATTCAAATTTAAATTTGAAAAAACTGTAGTTAGATTTTGCAAAAATTCGCACGGAGGTAACGCCTGAAAAATTTAATTTCAAAAAAGTATGATGTCATTCTACAGGGCCAAGTACTGTGATAGTATCATCATCAAGTATCCTGGTGAGTTTTGTATCGTGGGTGCCCTCCTATTTCCACTCAATACACAGTCAACGGAAATAGGCTATGAAATCAAACATTTGAAGTAAATGTGCATTTTATTCAGCATATTTAACATTTTGTAGTTTACATTATACTGTGTATAGTTACAGTACATGCAGTATAGGACTATATTTAAATTATTAGGGAGCAGGCTCGTCTTTCTGTCTTAAACTTGACGAGTCAGAGGTTAAAATCATCAACACTGTTAAGTTGGGTCCATTCCCTGGAGATAAAGCTCACAGAGGAGCAGCAGCTTGGTTTTGCTCTTCACCAGCTCCTGTTTGAGCTTGAGTTGTGGAGAGCTGCTCGCCGCCCCGGGCCGGCGTTTGTCTGGAACGCCGCCAGAGTGTAGCGTCAGAGCAGCATCGGGACTCCACCGGCAGCCCCATCTTCTTCTTCTTCTTCTCCTCATCACAGAGCGTCACCTCCAGTTTTCATCTGGACAGGTTCAGGTCGTACCTGCAGGGAGACGACACCATCAGGTAACAGCTCCTGGTGCTACCTGATCCTCTGATGGTTTCGTGGTCATGTGATCACACTCACTGTTTGACGCAGTCCGGGATCTGCACATGTTCAGTGGGGACGGCGTGAGAGAGATCTCGGAGGCTGCCGACAAACTGGAGCTTCCTGCTGAACTTGTAGCTGAGGACGACAGAGGCGGAAGAAAATGAGATATGAATTCATAAATAAAATTTAAAAAAAAACGGTGGTGTCTGAGTTAGATTTCAGAGAGGAAGAGGAGGGCAGCAGACCTGATGAAGGGTTTTATGATGGTGATCATGGCTTTGATGTACCAGGTTGGATGAACCACATAGAAGCCCTTCAGGTTCTTTCTCAGCCTGCACACACACACACACACACACACACACACACACACACACTCTGATTGACAGCAGAATGGACTGCAACTCATCAAGGCTGTGTACAGGGAGGGGATGAGCAGCCTCTCCTTCAACATGTGCAGCAGGATGCTGGAGATCTTTTATCAATCTGTAGTTGTCACACTATAACAGAACTGGCGAGCTCATCAAGGCCATGGCGGAGAGGCGGACAGTGAATAATGTGTTATCCCCCGGGGACAACAGCAGCATCCTCTCCATCACACGGAGGACAGACAGCTCTTCTCCGACAGGCTGCTGCAGCTGTCAGAGGGACAGATACAGGAAATCTTTCCTGCCACGTGCCATCACACTGTATAAAAACTGCTAAAAAGTAACTCAGGGCAGTTACACACATTGCATTTTTTTTTACTTTGCACTAAAGTACTAAAATGAACACTTCCAATTTGTTGCATACAGATCAGTAAAAAATCATGAGAAAGATGAGATAATCAATCAATGTGTTTTCTCTCTCTCTATCTCTCTATCTCTCTATCGATCTATGATTTCCTGATCTAAGGGTTTCTCGCGCCAACTTCCAGGGGCCAAACAGGAAGTGAGTCAGGAAGTAGTCTAGACGTGGTCAGGTGTGTGCACCTGGTTGTGGGTGGTGCAGGTAAACACCTGATTCAGGGTTCTGAAGTAACACCTGGACACGTCACGCCGAGGGAGTCATGTGATCATGCTCATCGTGTGATGGAGGCGGTACTTTATTTTGATCATCTCATTATGGAAGAAACACAAAAAAGGAAAGAGGTGATCAAAATAAAGATGAAAACATAAATGCTGAAAGAAAGAAAAATGTAAGAAAGAAATTATAAAAGAAAGAACAAAAGAAAGAAAGAAATGGATACAAACTAAAGGAAAAAGAAAGACATTAAAGCATAAAAAGAAAGAAAAAGAGAAAGACACCAAAAAGCACACAAAGAAACCGAAAAAAGAAACAAAGAAAAAAAAGAAAGACAGGGAAAAAAAGAAATAATTGAAGAAACAAACAAGCAAACGTGGTCTTTTCAGGATTTTACAGTTTGAAGGAAGAAAGAGAGAATGACGTAAAGATGTGTTTTAACAGCGCAGATCTGGCGCCCCCTGCTGGTAAAAATATGAACTACAACCGACTCAAATAAAGTACAACTGATGGATCTACTATGTACTGTACTAATATGTAGTATGTACTGTGTGTAGGATGGAATGCATTAGCCTATAGTAGTATGTACTGTAATAGTGTGTAGGGTTCTGCAGTAGAATGTAGAAAGTACTGCATTAGTACTTTACCTCCTTTTGATGGTGGTGTAACACTCTCTCAGCCAGCTGATTCCAGGCAGTTTGTCCTTCTGCCCTCCAGCACAAAGATACACTATCACATAGTTCTCTGCCACCATCAGATCCAGAGTCCCCACCACGTACCTGAGACACACACATCTAAGGATATCTGCTCCACACATCCATTGTCCTGAAGATGACCTTTGACCCTCTGGCACTCTAGTGCTTAGACTTATCAGGTTAACTAGTGCAATGAGTCCACACTGTGTTTTATGCCACAATGTTAAGTAAAACTCTAACTATAGACCTTTACCTGAATAGGTGTTCCATCACATACTGGTAATTCTCCAGACTGTTCTCTGGCAGGTAACAGGAAGAAAACACGATGATGTCATTCATACCGTCTCCATAGTAACCTGAGGACAGGGGCCAAACTGTTGTTTTTAGATCAGAATTCAGAAGCTCAGAAGTTGACATGGGACAGGTGCGTTGTCCTCATGCAGGTGTTACCTCCGTGCGACAGCACTCGGAGGAACGGCTCCAGCACGCTCATGTTGACCCGGCTCTCCTGTGGGGGGTCACCTGTCGTGAAGCAACGCCACCTGGTTCCCCGGCTGTCCACCTGGTCCTCCCGCTCAAGAGCACCCAGCCCGCTCTGGCCGGACTGGGACTTGGCGCTAGATACACTGTCACCTTCCAGGTCCGCATCGTAGGTGGGGAACTGCAGAGACTCGCTGTCGGAGGGTGTTTCTAAAGCGTCCAGGTCGAGGTCCAGACCCGTGTCATCGTTGTCCTCAGCCGACGGGGACAGGAAGGCCGAGGAGAAGTCGCCTGAGAGCGTTGACTCACTACCACCTGAAGAAAGCAGCAGCGTTACATCTGACAACTCAGGAGGCTGGCGTTTGCTGCCAACATGTGCTCATTTACCTAAAGACAGACTGAGAGCTGGAGCCACCAGGACTTTCTTCTTCCTTGGTACTGACCCCGACAGAGTAAGGCTGCCAGGTCGCACTGCAGACAGGAAAAGATGTCACAGCGTCAGAAAACAGTCAGGAGTCCAAACTTCAATGTCCTGTGTGTTCAGTTTTATTTTTAGTATAGTATTAGTATTATTTTACATTTTATGCTAAAGAGTTAGGAATTACCTGGCTGCGGATCAGTCACCTGCTGACTGTCACCTGCTGAGATATAAAGAAGAAGATATAAGAGAAGACATGATGAAAATATGGCAAGATGGGGACATGATGAGGACAGACAGAGTTAGGAGATGAGAAGAGGAAGATGAACAACTCTTCTTCACCCAGCACGTCTCCAGTAGAGGTTTCCTTACTGGCATCTTCTTCCTGCGTCTCGTCCTCTGGAGAAAAAGAGACAAACATGTTGGTGTTATTTTTGTATATAAGTATAAATAGTCATATATATATATATATATATATATATATCATGAGTTATTTCATGATATTCTAATTATTTCGGATGCACCTGTCATGGAAATGTAGCTTCCTTCCATTAAGTCATCCATTTCCTCCTTTTCCTCCTTCTTCTCCTCCCCCTGCTCCTCATCACTCTCTATGGTCTCTATGGAAGAAGATATTGGCGTATAAATGATATATAATATATATGCAATTATTTCAGAAACACCTCATATGTATGTGCTCTCATTAATTTACAACCTTTATCTGGAAGGTAATGAAAACTGTTAAATGAATGCAGAAAACAAACACGTAAAATACAAGTATCTCAGAAGTATTACTACTTTATTACTGCTAAATTAAAAACATTTTTGTGAAAATAAAGTTTTGCTGCAAGTGGATTTTAAAGCATGAGTCTGGGGTTTTATACTTTCCAAAATTGAAGACTGATCATTTAGAAAAAACTAATAAATGTTTTAACTTATAAACTACACATAGCCATACATAAATACCCAGTCACTTCACACAGAATTTGTAGTAGAAAAATATATAATATAAAGATAATAACCCTATAATAAATAAATATTACTGACTAAAGCTGTCTTTAGTACCTGTTTTTTCATCAGCTGCTGTAGAGGGAGTCGCGATGGCAGCTGAAGTATAATTAGTAGTATTATTAGTTGTAGTTGATGCAGTAGTTTGTTCCAGAGAAGACCTGCACCAACAAACATGTATGTTAAGAGTTTCACACAGTAAACATCTGTTACTTTTTAGGTGTGGAAATTGTCTAAAGACAATCTGAAAATATTTCAGTTATCTCATTACTTATTATAGTAGTCTTATTTCTTTTGATTTATTTATTTGGAACTTTTGACAACATTTGATGAGAAATGGTGCAATCAAGTTGCAATCGTTGTTCCGAGCCTCACAGCTCACACCTTCCTCAAAGCAACACTTCAGACAATCGAAACCCTTAATGACCCCAAACTGCTTTAAATATCTCAATGAGAAGTTGCTCTTCCAATCCTAGAGCAAACTTTAACAGCCAAAAAAGAAGGTGGATGAACTCTGACCTGGGAGTGATATCGTCCTGTTCTTCCTCTCTGGACTCCATGTTGTTCCTGATGATAATGATGTTGATCAAATTTATTCTTCTGAGTTATTCTGACTTTACTCATTTCAAGACAGTTTCCTTACAGCAAACCATTTAATTTTCTGCTCATATAATATCATACTATATAATAACTTTGGTACAATTATTATAACACTGAGAATAAAATATCTTAAATCACCGTATTTTATTGGCTGATCATTTTGTTTATATAAATTCCATGAGGAGAGAGGAGGGAGTGAGTAAAGAGAAGGACAGAAAAGAGAAAGGGAACAGGGAGTACAAAGAGGAGAAGAACAGTGGAGAGAGGCCTGAGAAATAAGAGGGGATAGAGAGGACAAACTGAGAAGAAGACTTAAAACAAAACAGAGAAATAGATTTAAATAAAAAACCAAAAAGACTCACAGCAGCTCTGCTCCCTCTGAACTCTTGACGGGAATGTTGCCCTGCAGCAGCCACGTGAACTGAAACACGACAGACAGGTGAGCGAGATCAACAGGTGAGACAGACAGGCAGCGAGGCGGGTTCACGATCAGCGAGAGGGACGCTTCACACCTGGAGACTCGCCTGATGACATCAGCACAGCAGCTTTTTTTTTTTTTAAACGAGTTTATGAGCGGACTCTGACACCTCACCTGTCTCTCTCTCTCTCTCGGTCTGTTGCAGGTCAACAGAGGTGTGGTGTGTTACCATGGTGATGAATGACTGTACAGGCAGAGGTGTAGGGGTGGATACTGCAGCGTGCATGCCCTTACCTGCTCAGTACACACACACACAGACTGACTGAGTTGCACAAGTTGATTTAAAAGGATTATTCCTTGATGTCTACGTATGTGTTTTTGTAAGTTCATCAGTGGCTACACCTGATGAAACCATCTGATCGTCAGTTTCAAACTAGACTAAAGCAAACTCAATGGCTACAACAAAGATTGTCATGTACAGTACATATGGAGCAGATCAACAAATTTGGAAATAGAAATCTCTCTCCTCACTGACTCTGCACCTGAACACATGCTGCATTTGAGAGAGTGAAAACAAGCAAATGTAACAGTAATACAAGGATAGGAAAAAATACATTGAACAACCCAACTCATTGATGGGGGCGCGGCAAACAGAAAATCTTCAAACAATAATTTCTTCAAAATTCTTTATTTGTGTATACAAATATATATATTTTTAGGGGGGGACAACTTTGTAAAAGGGGGGGCAATCCACTCCATCCTATGTTATTAATATTCAGTATTTGTCAATAAGTATGTTTTATATAATTATGGCTTCGTTTTATGGTCATTTGAGGATCAAATGTTTCAAATGTTTAAATGAACAGCTGAAAACACTGAACATATTCCAAAAAGAGCAGCTCGTCCAATCAGAGCGCTTCCTGTTCCTGTGAGTGGGCGTGTCTATGAGCGTTGAGCCCCGCCCGCCACCTGAAGGTCAGGTGACAGTGTGCGCAGGAGTACGGTTTCTCCCCGGTGTGGATCCTCAGGTGCTCCGTCAGCTTGTCTTTGCGTCCGAAGTGTTTCCCGCAGTCGGGGCAGCGGTGCGGCCGCTCGCTGCCGTGCGTCTGCATATGTCTCTGCAGGTGATTGGCCGACACCACGCCCAGCCCGCAGAGCGCGCACGTGTGGCGTTTGCTATTCCCCGCGTGCGTCCTCAGGTGCAGCCGCAGGCGGCCGCGCTCCCTGTAGCTGCGGCCGCAGTCCCTGCAGCTGAACGGCCGCTCGCCGTTGTGCGCCCTCATGTGGCTGCTGAGGTGCTCCTTCCTCTGGTAGCACTTCCCGCACTGCACGCACTGGTGCGGCCGCTCGCCGCTGTGCGTCAGCAGGTGGCGCTTCAGGTGGCTCTTGGCGAAGAAGCGCAGGCTGCAGAGCTGGCAGCCGAAGGGCCGCTCGCCGCTGTGGGTCCTCACGTGCTCCACCAGCGCTTGCCGCCGCAGGAAACATTTGCCGCACTCGTGGCAGCAGAAGCGCCGCTCGCCGCCGTGCGTGCGGTGGTGAGCCGAGAGCAGCGCGTTGCTCTTGAAGCACTTGTCGCAGTCGGGGCATTCGAACGGTCTCTCCCCGGTGTGGTTCCTCATATGGATCCTCAGGCGACATGGCCGGTCAAAGCTCTTCAGACACACCTCGCACTCGTACATCTTCTTCAGTCTGCCGCGCGCCGCCTCCAGGCTCAGTGTGCCGCCACCGGGGTCGCCGCCCGGGTCACTGGGGCTTCCTGCAGTCAGACTGCCCATCACCGCTCCCCCATCCTGATTGGGACTGATATCTGGATCCTGCCTGTAGTCTTCACCCTCATCCTCCACTTTGACCTCCTGCTCCGCCTCACAGAATCCGCTCCCACACACAGGCGATTCTAAGCAACCAGTCATTTGCACGTCTAAAAAAAACATCAATCAGAACCAAATCAACTACTGTGATAACTTAGTAGGACGTGGTATTTTTATTGTAGTGCTTGTACATTGCTGTATTGGTACTTGTACTTCAGGTCACTGACCTCTCGGCTCCTCTTAGGGCTCCTCCGGGTCTCTCGCGGTCGCTCGCGTGGCTTCGAACGCGGCGAAAATGTTGTTGGCGACCGCGGTGATCCGCTCCATCAGCAGCCGCTTCAGCTGCTGCGTGTCGGCCTGTCCGCGCTCCTTCAGCAGCAGGAAGATCTCCTCGGCGGCCGCCTCCAGCTGCGCGTCCACCACCGCCCGCAGGTCCCGCAGGTCCCGCAGGCAGAGCGGCTCCGCGGCCGGTTCGGACCGTTTCGGGGACATTTTGACAGAATTTCCACGCTGCAGGGAGAAAGTAAACACTACCAGGACTCTTCCGGGGTCCCCGTCCCAGAGTCGTGACGTGTGTATATACTAACGGTTTGGACTCGACGCTCCAGTTTATCGTCAACACGGTGCGCCTGTTGCACATGTTAGTTGTCATTAGTTCCAACAATTTCCTAAGACATACAAATTAAAAAATAGTTTTCTCATCATAACAGAAGGAACACTATTCCACCTTAAACTTACATATTTTAGAAACTATGCTACAGAATCTCTTTTATGATTTTGATATATATTTCTATAACTTTACATTTAACACATTTAAAGTGTACATGTTTTAAATTATTTTGTAGAGCCCTGCCGAATTACCCCTCTGAAATAACTATGGAGTATCTTGGGCTTGAAAATAATACAAATAATCTTATTACATTTTCTTTCAGTCAGGTTATATTCTTTAATCAATATGTTCAGAAGTTTCAGTTATGTATCTACATTACCGGAGGAATGTAGAGGAATTCCTGTATGTATTTGTTGTATTCTCTTACCTCTCTTGTATTTTCTTACAAAGATTAATAAACATCTAATATAAATATAGCCTAATGTTTTTTTTGAATCAGTCACTTTTAAAACCGATTTTCTCTTAGGTAATGTGCGATTACTCTGTTGTTCCATGAATACAATTTTTCAAATAAAGTGAGAATCTGTGAAAATCTGATTATGTACACGTAGATGCACATAACGAAATTATGGATCGCTCAAAAGAAGGGTGCGTCAATGCGGCTGCCATCTTGTGTCGGGGTAATCCACCTCTGGTCTACTTAGTTTACCTCATATGTTAATTCATCCTCCCTCACTGGAGTTTATATGTGCGAATACCTTTGTACTTGTTTACGAGATGTAAATAAAGTATATTTAAAGAAAATGGTTTGTAATGTATAATAAAAAAACTAAAAGTTTAACATTAGGAGGCTGACAGGAGTTTTAAAGTTGACCGGATGTGGCATCAGTTAGGTGGCGCTTGCGGTGGGCGTGGCCGGTATCTGTGCATGATGTAAACAGCTAGCATGTCCTCACATCAAGAGCCAGAGTCCACGCAGATTGTCCGCCCGGAGCCGGTGTCGGTAAGCAGTGTTTCATCTAACCGACTGTTTGTTGTGATGTGGAGAGGAAGATCAGCGCCGTATCCCGGCGGCAGCTCCGCCATGAAACCGCTCTCTGTGTGGAACAACAGCGAAGTTAGCTAAGTTAGCTAGCCGAGCTAGCTTCAGTATAGAAAGCTGCTTACTGCTGAGGAGGAAAGTAACTAAGTATAGTACTCAAGTACTGTACTCAAGTATGTGTCAGGGGGACCAAACCAATACTTTTACAGCAATACCCCTAACTCTACAACCATCTATATCAACTTATCATACTTCTGTACTTTACTGCAATACTTTTAACTATTTCAACTCATAATACTACTATGGACTTTATGCAATACTTTAGCTTTAGCTCATAATGAATAACTTTAACTACTTAACTAGCTCATAATATTTTATTTTACTGCAATAGTTTGCCTACATCAACTCATAATACCTATGTACTTTAACTATTATTAATATTTAGTGTACTGAATGTAACTACATTCAGCTCATATTTATGTATTTTATTGGAATGCTTTTACTGCAATTCTTTACCTATATCCAGCTACTTGTGTACTATACTACTTTACCTACATTTCACACAGAATTAATATATACTTCCATCCATCCATCCATTGTCTATCCCGCTTATTCCCTTTCGGGGTCGCAGGGGTCTGCTGGAGCCTATCCCAGCGCGTTAAGGCGAGAGGCAGGGATACACCCCAGATGGTCGCCAGCCAATCGTGGGGCACACACACCATTCACACACCATTCACTCTCACACTCACACCTATGGGCAATTTAGAGTTTACCAATTAACCTGAGCATGTTTTTTGTATTGTGGGAGGAAACCGGAGTACCCGGTGAAAACCCACGCAGACACGGGGAGAACATGCAAACTCCACACAGAAAGGTCCCAGACCCAGGCCCCAAGGCGGGTCTTGAACCTGCGACCTTCTTGCTGTGAGGCAACAGTGCTACCCACCGCACCACCGTGTCGCCCTTAATATATACTTATAATACTATATTTAATATTAAGTAATAAAGTATAATAATATTATACTTTATTACTTAAACTCTCAATAAATATGTAATGCAATACTGCATAGATCACATAATATTTATTTACTTTTCTGCAATACTTCTAACTACTTCAACTCATAATACTTACATAATACTAAAAAATCTTTTCACCCATATTTTCATTAATTTTCTACACCTTTCACATGTGAAAACACATGACAGTAATCACTGTGACAATCAAAATAGGTCATGAAATGTAATCAAGATTTCCACATTCCTCGTATAAAAAGTCATCGCATTCCACATATTCCACATTTCTAACAAAAGTAGAATGGGATGAACAGAAAAGAGTGAAAAAACAAATATTGATGACGACATGAAGCACTCAGTACCTCACAACAAAATCAACATTGTGCACCCTGACACTCAAGGAAGTCCATCAAGAGTGTCCACACTTTATTCACTGCAATGTTGTAGTATAATCTTCCTGTAAAACCTTTATTTGTAATGGAGTATTTGCACAGTGTACTATATAGTATTGCTTTTACTGTAGTAAAGCAGTACCCTTGTGAAGAGTCTGCAACTCAGTGTGAGTAATGCTGTGTTCCACAGTCTTCATAGAACTTGATCCCTTGTTTGTGTCTGTGTTTAACATACACACATGCACTCCTTGCGCACACACACACACACACTGAGGTTTCCTGCTCATTGTGCTAATAGCTAGAGATGAACAGCTGGTCTCTCAGAGGAGATAAGGGGGAGGTCACCTGATGTGCACAATCCTGAAGCTTACACTCACAACAGAGTGACGTGTAAAGTTCTTGTGCTGTTTACAGGCTATAAATCCTAAAGACCTAAAACATTAGGACCTGCAGTTATAACATTAAAGGACTGGTTCACAGTTTGCTATGTCTGTCTGAAAACTAGGGGTGGGACTCACCAGATGTCCCACGATATGGAATTATCACAATACTTAAGTCACAATAATATGGTATAGACATCTCCATCATATTGCATATCATAATATACAGTACATGTTGAGGTATTGCCATATAATATTGCCATATTGCATTACAGTATTTACCTTCTCCAACAGTAAACCTTAGGTTTACTGTTGGAGAAGTTCTATCTATCTGATCTATTGGAAAAAATGTTTTAACAATACGTCTGGATATACTTACTTAAAAACAGTCAGGAGTCCAAACGAGAGAGAAACATAGTTGTCCTGTGTGGATGCACTGTGGATTGATTTGCATATTTTGTCACCCCTGATTTTTTTTGGTCATCTTCATTTAACCACTCTCCTCCTTGTATATCATCATATTTGCAATATTCAATTGTGTATGTTGCCTGAGCCTGGTCTGTTTAACTTTGCCAGTAGTACTTCTAGAATAATTCATGTGGAGAAATGTCTGAATTGTACTCATTAGAGCAGTTTGAACAAGTAAATCTGATTATTGATCAGGGAACCTCCCGCTGTTGCGTCTGATGTTTTCTTCTCTGTGTTTCCTCAGGTCTGAAAGTACATCATTGGACCACGCTGCTGACCAGTTGCACAGCAGAGCGCCGAGCTGAAGCTTCATCGGCTTTATCCTGTGGTCCTGACCACTTTAATTCTTTCTGCCATTGAGTTTATTTTTAAAATTTGTATTGAACTGATGACTTGAAGCTGTGTGCCATGTGCAAGGTCACATAGATCGATTTGTTTGTTTTTGGGATCCTCAGCAGGCGACCGAGAACACAGACAGGAAGCCATCTGGGCGTTTGTGCTGCCATGTTCCTCCACGTCTCCATCTTTAATTGACAGTCAGACGTCCTTGAGATTGAAGTGACGACAGCAGGGCTGCATTTTATGAAAGTCTCAGCTCTTTGACTGATTTTTTTATACACTTGTTTGTATCTATAAAGTTTTTGTCTCGCTGAAGCCACTGTCAGTTGATCAGCTGATGATGGCCGAGTCCAGCTCGGAGGCACCGGCAGCAGATCTGCTGATCCATCACAACAACAAGCCTCAGTCTCTCCCCAAAGAGGGCATCTCTAAAGAACTGATGACCGCGAAGATGGAGGGATCAGAGGTCAGAGACGAGGGCCTGAGTAGCAATGGCACTGTCGACGATGCTCCGCCCAACGTCGCCTTGAAGAAGGAGGCTCCGCCTACACGACCAGGGTCGTCACCGCTGCCGTTGTCTGAAAACGGAACTAAAACTGTCGCCACCACAGAAGAAGAGTCTCTTTCCTTGCAGCTCAGGCACATCAAGTCTGAAGGATGCACAGAGCGGGGAGGAGAGCCAGGTAAGCGGTCACAGCAGGTCACAGCAGGTCACATGATATAGAACTAATGTAAAACTCTACACAGACACAATGTAAAAATTTTATTTAAAAATCTACACACTGGTGTAGAACTTTACAATCTCCACTCATGTAGAGTTTTGCAGGCTAATGTAGAACTCAGTGTATGAATTATGAATGTAGAAGGCCACTCAATGTATAACATTCTCATGTATAATTCCTATAGGCTAATGTAGAACTCTGTATGTGATGTAGACCTTTGCCTGCTGATATATAACAGATAAATAGTAGCATTAAAACAGGAGATCAGATGAAAGGAAAAACAAAGTAGTGAAGATACATTGTGTGATGGAACATCCAGTGTTTATCAGTCACTAATCTGCAGCTGCTTCACATTCAGGAAGTAAAAACACACAGCTTTGTGTAAGCAGAGCAGCAGGCAGCTAGTCAAGAGTGCCCATTGATCAGCCACCGTTGATGTTCTCGGCTGTGATTGGCCACCGGCCAGTGGGGGCAAAGTCTGAGAACAGCAGATGTTGTGTGGTCTGAGAAGTCTCCTTGTTGAGGGGTTGGTGTCTGTGTGTGCCGGCTGCCAGGTCTCTGTGCTGACGTATATGTCTCACAGGTACGACATATACGTCATGCTGAATGCATATAAAATAACTTTTTTTTTCCTCCCGCACCTTCCCACTAAAATTGCTGTTTCTCTGGCACATACCCGCATCCCATAAAAAAAGCCTACAGCTATGTCCCCATTCAAGCCAGTCTCTGATATCAGAAATAATGTTTTTCTTGTGGCCTCGTTAGTTTTCTATATATTCATTCATTCATAATGATGCAAAAAATATGTCAAAACTACACTTGGGGCTATACAGTATTATAGGTCAAACCTACATCTTCCTCATCTGAAGATCTTCTCCTGGTCCGGGTCAAATATGATGATATGTCGGCCTAATTCAGTCAGCTATTCTTATACCTTTGAAGGCTATTCTATTTCTGTTCTCACTGGATAATGAGCTGAGCAAAAAGTCTGCTGATTACTTCGATAAACCAAGCAGCAAAACCACACTCTAAATCATTAAATAACTAAGGTATATTTAACTTGAAGTTGGAGCCTATTTATCCTATTAAAAAACTATAGGTTTTGTTTCACAAACTATTTAATTGGTCTCTGTGTGTCTTCACTCAGGTCTCTGTGTCGACAGACAGGTCTCTCTATTGACGGACAGGTGTATGAGTCCGTTATGGACAGGTCTTTGTGCGTTGTACAGACAGGTCTCTGTTAGTTGACTGACAGGTCTCTCTGTTTGCTGACAGGTCCGGACGCTGACCCGGAGGAAAGCTCCTCTGTAGCGACGGCGGGCAGCTCAGACGACCAGCGCGAGTCCAGCGACTCGGCGTCCTTCTCCATCCCCAGCCTGGAGCTGTCGGACGGGGTCACGGCCGCAGGAAACTTCGTGGACATGGAGGACGGCCTGTCTTCATCCTATTCAGCTCTGGGAGTGGAGGGCTGCACTCCATCGACCGAGGTCCCCAGTCTGAAGGAGGAAGAGGCAGTGGAAGCTCCTGGTGAGACGCCACTGATGCTCTGCGATGAGGCGGGCCTTAGCTGTATGTCTGTGAACTACACTTTTCCATTTGAGCACTCAAACCATTCGCCTGCTCTGTCTTTGTCCTCCCACCCACAGGTGGTGCTGCAGCAGCTGCTGCTGCCTCTCCTGTCGCTGCTGCCGCGGCCCCCGAGCCTGGACCATCCATCCCGGCGTATTACCTGGTGAAGTGGATCACCTGGAAGGAAAAGAAGACACCCATCATTACTCAGAGTGAGAATGGACCCTGCCCCCTGCTGGCCATCATGAACACACTCTTCCTGCGCTGGAAGGTACTAGTTATAGTAGCCACCTCCACCAAACATACTGTGACTCCCACCCATAATTATTGTCCTATACTTACTAAAGACACTCACTATCATAGAATGAAAAGTATTACCTTTTATGACTGTTGTCTATAGAGACTGGTTATAGATTACCTTGAAAGTTACAGCCTCAACTGTTCATACATGGAAACTGTTTATTCTCAGCATGAAAAGTCTTCTACGTGTAGTCAGTCGTCTCAGTACATGACACTTGGAAAGAAAAAATCAACGCCTAATTACCGTATACTTGCAACTGAAGTGCATGTAACAAATTACTCTGATTAATATCAATATTAATAGCATTCTTCAACTCTGATCAAGGCACCCAGATAATGTGAATGTATCTGGCGTAGTGTGCAAAAGAAAAGAAGCTATGCAGGTGCAAGATATCCCCACCAGGGGGCCCCAAACGATGGTGCCTGTTTGATGGTTCATTTACTGCAATGTGACCAATTACAATTCAAAGTGATCCAGAAACCAAGATTTCTTCTGTATTATTTTAAAAATGTAATTCAATGATATGAAGCCAATTGAAAAGCCAGCCAACAAATTCTAACACAGACAGACATAGCAGTAAACGCATTACCTGGATTATTTTGATGATTCATTAATCCACAAAATAATCAATGGATGAATCAATGAATCAATAATCAAATCAATGACCGTTTGTTCATATGTTGAATTGACAGTCAAAATATTTACATTTGTTCAGGCGAAGCTTCCTGCTCAGACTGAAGTTGTTACCACAGAGGACCTGATGGCCCACTTGGGTAAGAGCATGCATACACACACACACACACACGCATGCACAAACACACACTCTGCTGCATTTATCTGTGTATAATGTAATGGTATCTTTGCTGGTTCTTGTGTAGGCGAGTGTGTGTTGTCTGTTACACCCCGAGAGAAGGCTGATGGGATGGAGCTGAACTTCCAACAGGTACACACCCAAAGAGACATTTATTTTTGAAATTTAAAAAACAATTACAATAAATAAATGAAATTAAATGTATACTTTTAATCTTTTTATTGGTAAAGTTTTATTTGTGAAGGGTGAAATCACAATTTACACTTTGTACACCAGCAACATAATATCCTGTGTTACATAGGAAACATAGGAACAGGGAGCTGTTACACTTCAGTATTTGTTTATAGCCGGTCATATTGTCATGGCAACCTTGAACATGATTATTGGTATTTTTCTTGATATCGTGCAAAGCTTAGTTATTGCTGAAAAGATTGATTGTCTGTATTATATCAGCTATGAGGGTTCAGGGCCAGGTCAGTTACAGCATAAATGCTTCATTGCATGTGTGTGTGTGTGTGTGTGTGTATGTGTGTGTGTCTCAGAACATGAGTGATGCGATGGCGGTGCTGCCGAAGCTCTCCACAGGTCTGGATGTTAATGTTCGTTTCACCGGAGTGACGGATTTTGAGTACACGCCCGAGTGTATTGTCTTTGACCTGTTGGACATCCCACTGTACCACGGCTGGCTGGTCGACCCACAGGTAACACACATACATATATATATATATATATATATATATATATATATATATATATATATACACACATTTACTCACCATCATAGAAAGATAAACTTTTATATATATTATTATATTATGTCTGGTTCTTTATTATGTGGATGCACAGATTAAAGGCTAGAAGATAACTACAACTCCCAAGGTGCATTTTAACAAGAAACCGGCAAGCACAGAGCATAAAACTCTTTTTTTCCCCATTGTTTCAGGCCTGCTTAGTAGGCCTGCAACTATTGACTATTGTTGAAAAAGTTTGTTTTTGCACTATGGTTAACGTCTTGTACTGTAAATTGCAAATATATCATGTTATTAGATCAGAACTTATAATAAAAGCCAGAGATGTGCAAATGTGTGAGCTTCAAAAGTGTTTTAAATAGATAAATAGATTACCAAAACTAATATACGCAGATTAAAACTGTTCATTTGTTGGACTTGGGAAAACAGACTGATTGTTTCTGCCACTTCCTCGTTCCTCATTTCATTTATTTAAGTGGCGTGTTTGTGTGTGCCTGTGTGTAGAGTCCAGAAATGGTGGCTTCTGTGGGGAAACTGAGTTACAACCAGCTTGTGGAGAAAATCATTGACTACAAACACTCTGCTAACAGCAACCGTGTCAGTGAAGGTAACACACACACACACACACACACACACACACACACACACACAGTCAAAACAATGAAGTGTAATGAATCATCCTGTACATATATATGTGTATGTTTTTTCTTCTTTTTCTTTTATTGGTGCAGAGTGCATCAACACAAAACTGCGTTAGAAAAAAGTGAGAAACTGTTTGTGTGTGTGTGTGTGTGTGGACTCCAGGTCTAGTGGCGGAGCAGTTTCTGGAGTCCACAGCGACTCAGCTGTCGTATCACGGTCTGTGTGAACTCAACACCACAGCCAAAGAAGGAGAGATCTCTGTGTTTTTCAGGAACAACCACTTCAGTACCATGATCAAACACAAGGTGGAGCTGCTGCACACACACATGCACACACACATGGAGCTGCTGCAAACACACACAGACACACACACACATCTGAACATACATGTTAATACATTCCTCTTTTTACTCCCTCAGGGTCACCTGTATCTGCTGGTGACGGACCAGGGCTTCCTGCAGGAGGAGGGCTTGGTCTGGGAGTCTCTCCACAACGTGGAGGGAGATGGAAACTTCTGCGACTCTGACTTCAGACTGTGCCATCCTCCCCAGAGAGTTCCGCCCCCCGCCAGCCTGCCACCCAGTGCCCAGGAGCAGCAGAGACAGATTGACCAAGTGAGATCCTGCAGCTCTTACTTAGGGTTCTTATGCATAATGGAATTTGATTTTAGTCATTTCCGAGTCTGGATAGGATTGGCTTTGAAATGTATTTTTGTTTTTATAAAATCTAACATTCAGAATTTCCCACTAAAAAAACTGATCTAAGTTATGAAAGATTTATAATAATTTATGAAAAAGTAAGCATAATGGGAAACAATTTTATTTTATTTTATTCATTCAGTATGTTTAAGAGAGAATAACCAGTTATTTGTACTCCAACATCAAACATGGTCGACAAAGTCTGGAATTTTTTTAATGGAAAATGTGTTGTGCGTGTGTGTGTGTGTGGGGGGAAGGACTACCTGGTTGCCGTGTCCCTGCAGCAGCAGCAGGGAGGGGCCCCGGGGCCCCTCAGTGACCTGGAGTTGGCCCGACAGCTCCAACAGGAGGAATACCAGCAGCAGCAGCAGCAGCAGCAGCAACAACAACAACAACAACAACAACAGCAACAGCAGCAGCAGCAGGGAACACTGCAGGCAGCACCACAGGTAACAGCTGCTCAACATCTGGCCTGAACCCCTGCAGGGGCCTCCTCCAAAGGTCCTCTGTGAGGGAAGAAGCTCCACTCTGTAGCGTTTCTGTAGTTTCAACAACTCCAACAGAGTGAGACCTCTTCTCTACGGAAGATCAGCAGCTTCCACTTCAACTGTAATGTCAGATGACGGTTTTCAAATTGTTGGAATATTACAATATTTAATGAGTTTCTGCAGAGTGTAAAAAATAAAATAAACAGCTGATTGTGGTTTCCTGTTTTGTTTCCAGGTCAGAGGTCAGGGGTCACAGCAGAGTGGAGCCAGGAGAAGAGAAAGGGACTCAGACTGTGTCCTCCTATAGAGTCATCGTCATTGTCATCTTCATCAACTGTAACACACGCACACACACACACACACACACACACACAGAGTCAGCTCGATGCCAAACCCCAGTGCTTTTGTGGAGCAGCTGATCGCCTGTCGGGTCAGAAGGTTTCAGCTTCTGGAAAGTTTGTAAATTTGTAAGAAATGCCTGAAAGATATGAGTTTCACCATCCACTGAGTCGCCCTTTATAAAGAGTTTGATTGATGGTTAACTGAAGCTTACAGGTCAGTCAGCATTAATGAGAAGGCTTGGGTCCGTTAATTAGGATAAGCTCTTTTCTTACTTTCTAATGTACAGAACCACGAAGAGGCCAAACATTCATGCATATTTATTTACTAGTTCATTTAATCCAGTCTTCTCCCCATCTCGAGTGGTCATTATTTGTAAAAGACAAATGTTATTTTTTGGAAATAAAGGCATAAATAATGTGAGAGTTCAAACAAAAAAACTAAATTAACAGCACCCCTGACTACAGCTTTTAATACTCCACAAGATGTATATTAAGATTCAATTATTTAAATGTCTATATCTAATGTTCATGGCTAACATTAGGCTAAGATACTTATGTGTTCGAGATGAGTCATGTTTGATGTTGATGAATAAGAGACACTTCCAGAGTTGGTCTTTTAAAATTAAAAGCACAGTTCTTGGAAAAATACACTTTCATTATTTTCCTCAGAACAATGGAGTAAATACCATGTATGAATGTTTGGGTTCTTCAGGCTTCCATACTAATAAACCAAAGTTGATTAAAACTTGATTGTCATATTTGCAGTTTCAGCAAAAAGCATTTGAAATTATTTAAAATAGCTTTTTTTAGGGTGAAGGAAATTAATTGATTTAATGAGTATGCTTCCTGTGGTGATTAAGAAGAGAAAAGGGAGAAAAAACAAGAGCAGAGAAATGTTAATAGAGGCCAACAAGACTCATTTCATTCTTCTTTATCATTAATTGTTCAGTTTATAAAATGTCTTCAGGTTACATGTTTTCCGTTAAAAAAACATTTATTTTACAACTCTTATGTGATCTATAATTGATTGATTAACCATTAATAAAGATGTCTTTATACAGGGTGAAAGTGGAGCCAGGATGATTCTGTTAATTTAATGTGTAATCTGTATTTTATGGACCTGAATGACATGAAAACCTCTCCTTTTTCTGATGTACGTTATCCAGATTAACTTTAACATCACTGCAGAATAAATATTCTGGTGTTAAAAAAAAATCAAACCCAGAAAGATTTCAAGCATTTATAGTATAAAATAAATCAATATTTCTGCTCATTCTGACTCTGTGTGATTCATGTTTTTTTATATAGATAGATTTTTATATAGATAGATGATTTCTCCCAGAATAATAAATACTTGTATTGTCTAACAAATATTTTAAAATGTTTGATCAAACGTTTATGTGTGACAAGCATGCAATAAAATTGATGGAAAACATTTTATTCACACCACATTTAAATTAAATATTCCTGAAGTTGTAGTGAAAACAGAAAACCGTGTAGGAAACAGGTTTCAGGTTTATTGAATGAGTTGCCATGCAGTTTAGTAAGGACGTGTGCGCTTTGTACATATTTGAGACTCCAGCAGACACACAAACTACAACAGTTCTGCTGCTTTTCGAATACTGACCCTGGATCTGAGCGTCAGTGACTCTAGAAACTTCAGAGTGGTTCTGGACAGACTGAAGCGAATGTTTCTGCTTTTCCCTTTATTTCTCTTGTTTTTATAAAGGGGCAGTTACATTCTGAGTCTGTACTATGAAGAGGAAGAGGAGCTGAAGATGTTTCAGTGAAACATCTCGGACAGATCATGGTAATGAAGTTATTTTTTTTTTATCCTGAGATGAAAACATTTTTGGATTTCAATTTTATTTCTTGGGTCATCAAATTAAAAAAAAAATCCAAAACTGAAAGGAGACATGACAAACATCCCACAGATTGGGTTTTAAAGGCACTCACGGGTTCACAAAGCTTAAAGAGAAATCAGAATTTGGAGTAAGGGCAAATTAAATAATCTTCATCCTCCTCTTCCTCGTGAGATGATGCAGGATCCAAAGTGTTCTCACATTGGTCGTTTTTCTTCACACAGTGAAAAATAAAATCGTTCATTTCGCCGCCAGTGTCACGTGACGGCAGCTAAGCCCCGCCCCCGCGTTGTGCCTTTCACTGGAAACTCAAAAAATAATGCATCGATAGAACAAAGATACAAAATAAAAAGGATTTAGTGTTTAAAAACATCAGACAGAAAACTGACTTTCAATCAGGATAAATGCACTTAAGAGTTGTTTTTTTTTCACATTGATGGTTGAACGTGTTGGAGAAAAAAGAAGGCGAGGAAAGGTTTGAGGAGCGGGACGAGTTTCCTCCAGATTCAACTATTTTCTTTGATTGTTCAAAGTAGGGGAGAAACAACTGTTTTGGGGGTCTGATGCACGTTTTCTAATCAGAGTCACTGTGACAGGAATAACTGTAAGATGATGCGGGAGGAACACGCTGGAGTATTGAAACTCGTCCCTACAGCGGTCACACATCTGGATATGAAACGCCTTCGTCCTCCTGTTGCATTGATCGGTTTGTACCTTCCGTACGTCTCAAGGCATCGGGTTTTATCAACTCAATTCATTTACAAACAAACATATTCACACACGAGAAGGAAAAGAAAAGAAAAAAAAGAGTATTTGCTATTTTAGTTGCTTAACTGGTAAAGTGCAGGCACAGCTGCATCTTGTGTAAAGCGCGGCGGCGGCGTATAAAGTAGCAAGCTAACCATTAGCACAACAACAGATCTGTGCTTCTCCTTCAATAGTGGTCAAAACACAAATTCAACTGTACAACTGTCGATCAAACCACTGGAACACAAACCCAGACTTTATTCCAGTGTGATGCGTTCACGTCCGGTGTAACAAAACAAAACAAAACAAGCTAGCTAATTATTCTGACGCTCAAACTAAACTGATTAACACGCTCAGAATGGAAGGAAACACACATTAAAGTTGAGCGATAAATGACTTAAAGGTGCAGTGTGTAGATTCTTTAGTGTTGGAGAACAGAAGTCACCTCTAGAATCATTATTTGTGTTTGTCCCTTCGGGGCTACTGTAAAACACGGTGGCTTCACAGAGGGAGACCCGCTCCCCACGGAGATAAAGACGTCTCAAACTAAGATAATAAAAACTAATCTCATACTGATTGAATTAGACTGATAAAAACAGTTTTATAACCATTAAATTCCATTTCTCAAGTTTGTTCCGCTAGATCAGGGGGGTCAAACTCAGGTCCTGGAGGGCCGTGTGGGTGCAGGTTTTTGTTCCAACCAGGCAGTAACACACCTGATTCTACTAATTAACCATTAGCGCTCCTGCTGATTTATTAGTAGAAACAGGTGTGTTACTGCCTGGTTGGAACAAAAACCTGCACCCACACGACCTGAGTTTGACCCCCCTGATCTAGATGCTGAAGAAATATGACACACTGCACCTTTAAGAAAAATAAAGTTCATGTTCACAATTAATCTTGAATAAAGATTAATAATTAATAAATAATTAAAAGTCCAAAAACATGTTAGATGTTTGTTGTGAGATGCTAACAAACTAGCTTTTACAGTCATTGTCATGCTAATGGCCAACAAACTGCATCAGGATATTTATCAGATAAACTTTATATCACTAAACAATTTGATCCATCACTGCTGTTGTAGACTTTAATGTATATAGTTGTTATAACCAGCTAGCTAGCTGCTAATGCTAAGTTCCGGTGGTTAGCATAGGGTTCAAAATGCTAAAATGAGCAGTTTGCCATACACAATACATTTTTTAAGGAGTAATTTGTCAATATCTTGAATTTAAAAAAACTGTTTTTACCTGATACATTTAATGATATATGCCATTAATTAGAAATCTAAAGAAAACTATCCAGCTCTGTTTCAATACTGATTAAAGCTTTTGCTAGTTAGCCGTTAGCATGACGATGACTCAGCTGAAAATTTTCTGTTTAGTTTCTTTTTTTGTTCTTCAGTCTAAGGATCAAATTTATCACCAGGCTCATTGGTAAGTTAATTCTAACCAGTGTGTTACAGTCTACTATCTATTATACACAAATTTACAGTGGAACTAGTTAGTGACAGACTGGATCAAACTAGTTCTGATGTTAACTAGAAGGACTAAACATGTTAGAGCCTTTGAAACAAATAATTTAATGACAAATCACATAACAAAAACTATTCTGATAAGTGATCAGTCATTCATCGTCCAACCATGTATGTGAATATTTGTTGCTAATCTTAGCTTTGACAGTAAACTAAATATCTGAAATAAACCACTTCGAATAGTTTTCCTGATATTTTACAAACCAATCGATCATCTGAGAAAATGAAACTTATCATACAGCCTTAATTTGTAAACAACTGTATTGTAATTGCACACAAATGCAGTGACTGCTCAGTCTCTTCATAGAGACAAAAATATTTTATGCACAAGAATAAGAATTCTGTTCCCAGACAGTCTATCACACTGGAATAAAGCCAAGGATCGTGTTATCAGCATTAGTGACATCATCATTACGTGACAGGATCTGTCGATACTGAGAACACGTCTGTTTTAGTGGACTTCTTATAAAAATGTTCACATATCCAGGAAACTGATCAATAAAGATCTCCTCATAAAGAAAAATAAACTCTGTCACAACACAGAAATAGTTTCTCTCTGTCGTTCAGCCAATCCGCAGAGCCGCCTCTCCTGATTGGCCAAAGGTTAATCACAGGAATGCTTTTTGTTGCCAAATCGGGGAGGAAGAATGATGAGAATTTAGTTAAATATGTAAATATATTGTAACAGACACATAAGTGGATTTAGTTCAGAGTTATACACACACACACGTACAGTTATTAGTGGAACACGGATAACGAGGTTTTTGCATAAATCTGATGGAAACTCCCAAGTCGGCGGCCATTGTTGGCTCAAAGTAGACAGAAAATCCTTCAAATGCGGCAGAGCGTCTGTAGTCCATCTTCAGCCGTCCGCAGCGCGTAAACATGAACATGTCGAGCAGCAAGCGTGCTGACGGGAATCCCAACAAATTTAATCATTGGATTCATTTAGTTGGTAAATTGACACATTGAAGTTAGTTTTTTTTTTTTTTTTTTTCACCAGACTTTTGTCACATTCTCAGCATTTTTTTTTTTTTGCTTCAAACTTTTTTGAAAAAGCATTGTGAAGGCAGCAGGAAGCTCAAATTTATTCTGTCATCTGTTAACCCTCAGCTTTGAGCAGTGGAAACAAGGAAGAGGAAATAAAACTGGAACTTCCAGTTTTGACACAAGAAACGGGGTCAAAGCTGATTTGTTTGAGCATTCTGTGGATGTCGCTACGCTGATGATGAGTCGATATTTAACTCATTCGGCTGCAATCATTGTCAAGCCTTCACGTTTGAACATGTATTGAATGGATCTACACATTAAACAAGCAGATGAGGAAACAAAAAAACAAAGTTCATGTCTGTACAAGTATAAGGTGTGTGCAGGGTTCCAAACTAACCGTTCATAGTGTTTGAAGAAGAGGAAAAAAATTAGATTTTGACCCGTTGACATCACTAACCGTTAATAACAAGTGACATATCAAGAAGATTTCACCTGGAAGTCGTTTTTCTATTCAGTTGCTGGAGTGATAAATGTCTGGTGAAAACAAAACTAAAACTCAACATGTTGAGGAATTCTGTTGGAAGATAATCTGGTTTAAATTTCTGGCTAAAATATGATAATATCTGTCACTTTTCTTTCTAAACGTTTTAGTCTTTCTAAGAACGTCCAGAGGACAATAGTAAAAACAACGACCGTTGTGCTTTCTCTGTTTAGTGTGTTCGACACTGATCGGTTTCTTTAAGAACCAGTAAGCTGCAGCCAGATTTTTTAGGGTTTACAGGATTTTCTAAGGATTCAACATCGCCGTTCAACAGGAAAAATATTGTGAGCTCAACATAATCTGGTTTTCCTGATTATTACAAATGAATCCTCAGTGAAACAGATTGTGCTGTCCTCTACAGAATCACAAAGCTTCTCAAAAAGAAGTGCTATTACAGCTTCCAGATAGTGAGGAAAAATATAGAAGTATGACTAAACCGTGTTATTGAAACAACACTTCTTGTAATTAAGAGATTTTGTTGTTTCGTGTGGAATTTTCTTAATATTTTGCAACTTTCAAGATTTATGTGAAAAGCGTTTTAAAGAAGCTTCTCTCGTACACGGTTCAGATCTTGTAATGTTACTGTGAGGACAGATCACATGATGCATAAATACGCAAAAGCTGACTAAAAACGTCAGCTGACTGTTTCAGAGAGGATTCTTTTTTCGGTGATCATTTGGTCTTTTTAAAAGTCAAAAATAGCGGCATGAGCTCATCACAACTTCTTCAAACAAAAAAATTGTGTTAGAGTTGAGTTAGACTCTGTAAATGACGACACCGGTTTATCGGAGATCAGAAAATTTGTTAATATTTTAGCTTCACATGCAGCGATTTATGTTCTATCTGTAATCAGAGCAGCTGAAGTCGAGCATGTGCCGGTTTCGGAAAATCCAGTAGAATCCAGTAAAGGTCTCATCAGGCAGCAAGAGGATCAACGACAAGTTGGAAATGTGCTTCTAGCCAGTTTCCTTTCACCTGGAAAAGTCCCAGATGCCGAAGTTTCCCAGCTGCATTTAAATCCAGACAGGATGGAAATCCATCGAAGGCGTTGACGAAGAAGATGAAATTAAATTCCAGTAAATTTCACTGGGGCTGTTCCGTCCTCATACTCCAGCAGCCAGGAGACTAAAGCTGGCCCGCGTCGGTCACATGATGCCGTTGGTGACGTACTGGAAGGAGTCGTAGAGTTTGGTGGTGATGGAGCGCATGGATCCGTCCACCAGCTGCTCCACCAGCAGCTGCAGCTGCTCCTCCGTCAGAGACATGTGGAAACGCTCCTTCAGGCCGCGGATGGTGCTGGAGCCGTGGAAGCAGGGCAGGTGGGAGCCTGGAGGGAAGAAGAAAGAGTGAAACTCCTCAAACTATAAGGGATCGGTCACTACCAACTACGGCTGCTTAACTTCAGTGACAGAAATGTGTCTGCAGCGTGTGTGCGTGTGCGCGCCTCCAATAGCGTGGAGTTGATGCCATCTCTTACATTCCAGTCCACAGCTTGTTCTCTATATATCTGGATTTATTTTGATCTGACCGACAGTCCACGGGTCAGTGCCAAATAATGGTTGGCAACATGAGGAAGTCAAAAACATTTACACGCATGTGTTCATGTTTTTTTATCATTTAAAAGTTCATCCATTTTTACACAAAATTTCAAATGGTGTCACCAAAAAAGAATGACAAATTTTAAATATTTAATCTTCCTAGAATATAAAACTAGTTGAAAGCATGTGTTTAATCTGTTAAAACATTTTTAGGGAGTTAAACTATCAAGTTTTTAGGGTTACAAAACATGACAGTTTTGGCATTGTCCCTTATAATGAAATCATTGCATTGAAAGAAGCTTTTTTACAGAGGAGCATCAACTGTTACTGACAAACATAATTTCACCAACAAAAGGTTTTTAACAAGAGCTGTGCATGTATGCGTTACCTTGCTGCATGATCTCCACTATCTGGAGAACCTTCTCCATGTGTTTCCTGGCAGCGATCAGACCCTGAAGCATCAACATCTTATAATAGATGAACATGTCACCGTCCAGCCCGCCCATCACCTGAGAGAGATAGATGCACACACACAGCTCCAGCAGCTTGCCTGGGAAATTCATTTAAAAGCAGATTTAAGCAAAAACGGTTCACTCACATCCACAAATTCGGAGGTGAGCTTGAAGGCGGAGGTCTCGAAGCCGAGGTTTCGAGGCGAACTGGACAGGATGAAGCCGAAGTCGATGTGGATGATGTGGCCTTCAGAGTCCAGCAAGATGTTCCCGTTGTGTCTGCAGAGCACAGGAACATGTGTGTGTTGACCATCTGTAGCCTGTTAGCAGCACTGTAGCTTATCAAGTTATGCTTTCCTGTCGTTTGGTTTGTCTGTTTGTCAGCAAAATACCCCAGAAACATTGGAACCAATTTTTGTAAAATTTTCAGTGAATGTTGGGAACAGTTGTGTGAGCCTGGCCTCATCAGCCAGTTGCATCTCACCTGTCTTTGACTTGCAGCAGGTAACAGATGAGACTGTATCCGGCGCAGCTCTGGACGAAATTCCTCTGAGCGGTAAGGAAAGCTTCCGTGGTGTAGCTTCCGTGTTCCTGCAGGAAGTAATCGAGCAGAGAGAGCTGGCTCTGCTTACGGACCTGCACGCACGCGCACAGACACAGGATTTTAGTCTTTTAATGGAATGCTGTAAATCAAGTGTTTGGCTGAGTTTATGCACACATGCTACTATCACATCTGGCTCTGTAGCTGCTCGGTGGCAGAAGTACTCAGACCCTTTACTCAAGTAAAAGCTGAAATACAATAGAAGTTAAGTCTTAAATTCAAAATTTAAGTTTTAGGAAAACTACAGAAGTACCAGAAAAATGTATACAAATATAGTTATTATGCAGCTCCTTTTACAGGTATATTATTGTAGTAGTATATTACACATTGTCTTTAATCAGTAGTTCAAAGGTTAAATGTACTTCACTGGTTTTCTTCATGCTAAATAAGGTCTAAGGGTTTTATAAGAGATTCATCACTTTCAATTCATTAATTAGCAGAGCCTTCCCCAGTATATTAATATGAAACCATTGGCTTATATTTGTTTTCTGTTTTATATTTTAATCCCAGAGGATCTATTTTGTTCAGAATGTGACGTGTGTGTGTGTGTGTGTGTGTGTGTGTGTTTGTGTTCGGCTCAGTTTAGTGCAGGTTCAGGTTAAGAGAGGCCGGTGATCAGAGAGAAACATGTCAGATGATAACGTCGGGGACTGTCAGGAGAAGCGGCTGCAGCGGCTGGGCGCCAGTCACCTACAGCGGCCTGCGCTGCGGACGAGGAGCTACGTCCTTCTGCCTCCACTGGAGACAACAGCACTTATTGTGCAGCTCAGAATTTTTTCACCACATACTTTTTCTGACCTTTTCCGCTGGGTTCTCTGGTGGCTCTTTGTGTCCATGCTCCTCACCAATCACAGTAATCGGCCAACGAGGTGGTGATTATATGCAGCGGCTTTAGCATTAAGACAGGCAGCTATGTGGGCCAATCAATACAACTGGTCGGAAGTTTTGATTGGCTGCAGATAAAATTGCCTCTGGACCCCTTTTCTATTATTTCTTTAACATAATTTATTGGTTTATGAATGCAAATATTATAACAAAAAATTCAGCCTGCCTCTACTTCAAAAGTGTCCTAAAAAGAGAAGACGTGCTTGTGGATCTTTAGTTGTGAGTGAAACGAGACAGAAGACTGTCCTGCGTGTTGACTGGTACCTGGTGCATGGAGACGGCGTTGAGCACGGGTTCGATCATGCCGCTGTCTGATGACATCACCAGGATTTTGTAGGGTTTGATCCACAGAGGAACTCGTTCCTGCTGCCAGATGGACTGAACACACGGACAAGTCAGTTGCAGGAGGCCACTGGTCCGGATCAGGAGGATGAAGACAGGAAGTACTTTGATATCCGTACCTGCAGCTGTCGGAGCACCTGATAGGCCAGCAGCTCCTGTCTCAGGTCGTCACCACACTTCACGATGACCGAGAGCAGCCTCCAGTTCAACAAGTGGCCGTACGGGGACGCTTCTCGGATTCGCCTGCACACACGAGCACACCAGTTGTCACCGGTTGTCCAGCTTTTCATTTATTCGTTCGTTACAGGATTTGATACGGTTTCTCGCCGGTGGCAAACATAGAAGGAACCAACCTGACTTTCTCCTCCCAGGGTTCCTTGAGGGCGACAGCTGACGGGTCCTCGGGGTCTCTCCTGAATGTGGTTGGAGTGTGAGCGAGGTTCTCCGACAGACGCCGTCTGAATACGTACAAGCAGAGTGCCAGAGTATGAGGTTCTGATATAAATATACAGTCTGGTCCAATAAATATTTGGACGTTGACACAATTTTCATCTTTTTTGCCATGTACACAGCCACAATGAATTTGAAATGAAACAAACAAGATGTTCTGTAAATTCAGCTTGAATTTGAGGGGATTTTCAAAATCAGAAGATTATGCTCAGCTGTTCCATGTGTGTTATTCCTACATTTTTACTTTACAAAGAGCAGATAAAAGGTCTAGAGTTCATTGCAGTATTCTGCTGTTGTCAACTCTCAATATGAGGTCCAAAGAGCTGTCGCTATCAGTGAAGCAAGTCATCACTAGCTTGGGGGGGGGGGATTAAAAATCAAACCAATCCCATCAGAGACATAGCAAAAACATTAGGTGTGGTCAAATTAACTGTTTGGAACATTCTTTAAAGGAAAGAACACAGCAACACCAACAGACCCAGAAAACAACATTGGTGGATGATAGAAGAATTCTTTCCCTAACCCTTTCACAACAGTCGGCCACATCCAGAACGCTCCAGGAGGAAGCCGTATCTGTGTCAAAGTCAACAATCAAGAGAAGACTTCAAAGTAAATACTGGCTCACCAAAGGTATAAACCATTGGTGAGCCCTAAAAACAGAAAGACCAGATTGAAGTCTTCCAACGTCTAAAAGAGACAGTTCGAGAACAACTTAGATAGATCAGACAAAGCTGATCTTGTATGAGAATGATGAGAGGAGGAGAGTGTGGAGAAGGAAATGAGCTGCTCGTGATCCAAAACGTACCACTTCATCAGTGAAGAATTGAGGGTGTTGGTAGTGTTATGGAGTTGGAATGTATGGCTGCCAATGGAACTGGCGGTTGTATTTATTCATGAAGTAATTGCTGACAAAATGAATGAATTCTGAAGAGTTTCTGGCAATTTTATATACACATATACAGCCAAATGCTTCAGAACTTATTGGGCGGCGCTTCACGCTGTGGATAATGATCCGAAGCAAACCGTGAAAGCAACCAAAGAGGTTTTTAAGGCAAAAAAAAGTGGAATGTTACGCAATGGCCAAGTCAATCAGCTGACCTGAATCCAATTGAGCATGCATTTTATTTGCTGAAGACAAAACTGAAAGGAAAATGGAGCCGAGGACAGCTGCAGAAGAGGCCTGGCAGAGCATCGCTGAAACCAAACACCTGTGTTCCAGAATCCAGGCTGTCATTGACTACAAAGGATTTGCAGCCAAGTATTAAAAAGCGACAGCTTGAATCATGATTGTTAGCTCATCCAATTACTTTTGGTGTCATAAAAAGCGGGAGGTAAATATGGAAACTGATCCTATACTGCTCACCTGACTTGAATGTCAATACCCACTAATGAACGCTGAAAGCCTGCACTTAAGCAAACCCTGTTCATTTCATTCCAAATCCATTGTGGTGGTGTACAGAGCCAAAAAGGTACAAATTGGCCAAATGAATCAATATCCCATTATTTATGGACCTGACCGTATACACACACTGCGGAAGATATTTAGCTGTTGTCTTAAATTATGGAAGGATTCGTCTTAACTTCACCTTCTGAAAAAAATGAAAACAGCAGCAGAAACTTGTGACATCATCAAAATGTGTGTGTATAGGTACCTGATGTCTCCGGCTGCTATGAACACCGGCTCTTTGCTCTCCAGACTTGTGATGCTGTCAACCGAAAACTGACTGATGTTATCACTGCTGCTGGTCTGAGCCTCGGCCTGCAACACAAACACGCACACACACAACCTCAAGCTACAAAACAAAGACAAGTGTGCAGCTTAAACTCATCAGATCCTCTTTACAATGTGTACAAATACTTAGATGGATCATTTAGTTTCCTGCTGGACTTTTCCATAACCTGGAAGTGGATTTACTTATGAACGCTCTTCTGTTGGTGGCCGCGTTATGTCCTTATGTTTATGAATCATATTGGAGCCATAAAACATGCTAGTTGGACTCAGTAGAAAACATCATTTGTCTCACCTCGACCTGCAACTGCCCAATGTCGTCGGTGGCCCACGCCTCGTCGTCATTGTCGTAGTTGGGGACCGTGGAGAAGCTCCCTGCTCGGTGCTCTGAGG
This sequence comes from Eupleurogrammus muticus, assembly GCA_036785175.1. Classification (NCBI taxonomy): domain Eukaryota; kingdom Metazoa; phylum Chordata; class Actinopteri; order Scombriformes; family Trichiuridae; genus Eupleurogrammus; species Eupleurogrammus muticus. Next base: position 12,043,213 of record JAYKQN010000020.1, read on the forward strand.
TCATCCCACTGCTGTTAGCGTTAGCCGGCGTGCTGCTGCCCCCGCAGTCCAGGTTCTCTGCAGAGCGAGCCGAGCGGATCCTCGTCTCTGGGATGCGAATGGGAACGGGCGATGTCTCGAAGCTCTCACAGTCCAGCACCTCCACGTAGATGATGTATGGGGCCTGGAGGCACACACGGGCACAAGTTGGTGGGGGTGTCTGCTGGTGCTGGGGGTGTCTGCTGGTGCTGGGGGGTGTCTGCTGGTGCCTCACCTTGTCTTTGGAGTTGAGGACCACGGCCTGGGTGTGGGGGATCCTGCAGACATGGTGCTGGTGCTCGGCGGTGGGCAGCCAGACCCGCGCTGGTAGCTTGTGGTTCAGCAGCGACAGCTCCGAGATCAGCCGCTGGGTCTTCTGCTCTTTAGTTGGCAGCGTCGCCAAACGCTTCCCGATGGCGAGCAGAGACTTCACAAACTCCCGCTGAGGACGCAGACGCTCGGGCTGAAGACCGGGACAGAGCGGCTTTAGTCTCACTGAAATAAACTGCGGTCACTGAGCAGCGTCATTACTGCAGAAAGAGTCTAGTGTTTCCCGCACAGACAGACTCGAATTTATGTTGCAAATTTCTTGTCACTCACACACACAAACACACACAGACAGAGATCATCAGCCGTGCATACATGTCAAAGGGAGTGCACTTACACATCCCCATGTCAAACGGCCCCTAGTACCACACAATGCTACTTGGTCTGCGAGGATTCTGATCAATTATAGAAAGCTTGATCTACTTTACAGTCAGCTGATTTCTGCTTAATGAGCTACTTTACTCTGAGTTCTGCTCTCATCTTCCCGATGACCTCATCTAGAAAAACAAAACCAAGAAAAACTCCTCACCTCCTCGTGGACTGCCTCCACCTTCGGGTTACTCCCCGTCCGTCGGAGGCTAGCGCTCGGCACGCCGCTTGCCGTGGTGGCATCCGATTTGGATCTCTGGTGTGTCCTCCTGGATGGGGAGGCAAACACCTCGCCATCACCTGGGGCGGGGCTGTCCGGGGCGGGGCCGGTCAAGGAGGAGGATGTTGATGAGGCCTCCGTATGGCTGCTGTTGTGTCTCCGGTGGCAGCGGCGGTGGGAGGGTGAGGACACCGGACTCTCTGAAACGGAAACCGCTCGCGGAGCTTTGCCATTGGAGGACGCCGTGGGGAGTTTGAGCTCGTCGACCAGGATGAGTTTTCGCAGCTTGGCGCCTCTGGAGTGGCGCTGGGTGGAGATGTGCATGTCGGAGGAGTAGGCACCCAGCAGCCAGGCAGACAGCAGCGAGAAGGTGATGCTGCCCCTGCAGCGGTGGAGCTGCCACAAAAACCATCATGTCATCATCAACAGTATCAACATGTGAGAGGAGGAGAAGAGCGGCCGATGGCCGGGACTCACCAGGTATGGTCTGATGGCGTCGCCCACCTCCGTGTCCATGTGCACGTACATGTTGAGAAGCTGCGGCAGGTAACCGTCCACCTCGCTGTCGGGGAAGCTGAAGAGGCGGTTGCCGATGTACGCCTGCACGCCCGGCTCCTTCGACTTGTACAGGTAGGAGATCGCCATGGAAACGTCAAACAGTTTGGACTCGAACAGGCGCAACAGCCAGGACTGTTTAGATGAGGAGGAGGAGGAGGAGGAAGATGACGAGGAAGGAGTGGGAGGAGCTTCGGAGCGTGCTGACGGGGAGGAAACTTTGTCGTCCTCCTCCTCGTCTTCTTCTTGGATGGAGCTGGTGTCCGGGCTCATGTGCCACTGCGGTCCGCAGCGCTCCGACGTGTCCGTGCAGTGCTGCTGCTGGTTGTCTAGTTGTTGCTGATCAGGAACCTCCCGGTTCTGCAGCTTCACCTTCAGAAGAACTTCCTGACAAGCTTTCAGAGCCACTTCAGGGTCGATGACTGAAGGCCAAAAGGCAAAGTTTATTTCACTGAATTTTGAGAATGGATCATATGACAACCACAAACAATAATGGTGCCATGCACAATTCAGTTATGTTAAAATTGTTCCAGACACTCAACTTCTTTGTTGCACACCATTTAAATTTTTTTTTAAAGAAGAATTAAAATTAAGAATTTAAATTAGGATATTTTTAATGGTCTTTTTTATGGTTGCTAAGTACAAACAACCAGTCTGTCTGGTTTCTGATTGGGTCTGTACTGTGATCTATAATGAGCTCATGAGCATATACAAAGAACCTAATGGTTCCCAGTTCAAAGATGGAAAATTGATTAGTGAATAAATAAAATGCCACCATAATGTGTTCAAATCTTATGATATAATATTGGAAAAATTTTGCTCTAGGTAGAAAGCTTGAATAAATACAGACAATTCATGAGAAGGTTGCTTCAAGCAACATAAAAGAAATAGAGATGTATTACTACCTTAACTCGTGATAGAAAGGTATCAGTATCGATAAAATATTAACGATACTCATCCCAGATCAAGTATCAGGAGATAAAGAACACAGATTACTTCTTTGAATGGATCAACGTGGATTAGGAAAGAAACTGGTGCACCGTTCTGTTACCTTGGTCGCCCCCGAGGTCCATCTCCATGGCGTCCTCTGAGATGACATCCAGCGGGGGGCTGGGCCCCCGCGGGTCACCGCCACTAGAAACGCCGCTGCTGCCGATGCCCTCGCTGGCACCGCTGCTGCTGCCAAGGCTGCCAGTGCTGCCGATGCTGCCGCTGGGGGAGGAGCTGCGGGGGCTGGCGCTGGGGGAGGAAGGCTGCTCGCCGTGGGCGGGCGGCGGCAGCTGCAGCTGGGGGCGGGGGTGGTGGTGGTGCCGGTGGTGGACGGGGCAGTCGGAGGAGCTCTCGGAGCAGGAGGACGAGGAGGAGGAGGAGGATGAGGAGGCGCTGGAAGGGGAGGAGGGGCAGGAGAAGGTGGTGGGGGAGGAGGAGGAGGCCGGGGGCGGGGCCACCGCCTGGTGGGAGGGGGTGAGGTGGAGCGGCTGCAGAGCCGGGGACAAGGAAACCTCAGCATCGGCCATGTTGGAGGAGCCTAGGTGAGACGGAGATATTTACTTTACATTTTTATATATTTACAGGTTTAATATTTACACATTTACTGTTTGCAGGTTAAATGTTGAACTTGCACTTTGACGTCTACCTGGCTGCAGTTCTTCTTGTTCCAGGATTAGTGTTTTTACTGAACCGTGTCAACTCACGCACCTACCTGACGTTCTACACATGGACAGCAGCGTTGGCTGCAGCCTGTCTAGTTTTACTGACCAACTTACGAACACAATAGGCTCAGAGAAGCTGTATATTGTTATATAATAAATTTGAATCTAATATGCCATTTGCGGTCATTGCCTGGCAGATGAAAAAGGGGAACTAGTCTGATGTGGCGTGCGTTTCAAAATTTGAACTGGTGAACGCACTAAGGCATTTACAAACAGTTTAGGGCATCAGTCAGCAGTTATTTGAATCTATAAATGTTTGTGGGTTGGATGTTTCTATCTTTGTGAATTGTTGTAATTTAGGCGTTTTCCTAATACAAACTTAATTAAAAAAAACGATTAATTTGTTTGTCTAATCAGATTTCTCTGTTTTGTCCAAGTTTGCATGCAAAAGAGAAAACTGAATTACTGAGCACAGACTCATCATCTTTCCATAAATGGACTCAAGTTTTCGTTCCACTCAAGCAGTAACACCTGATTCCACTAATCACACTAGAGCCTAGCTGTGGACCTTCATTAGTGGAATCAGGTGTGTGACTGCCTGGTTGGAACAAAAAGCTGCAGCCATATCAGCTCTCTAGCACCAGGGTTGCCTACATCTGGATTAAGGCAATATTTTGTTTTCCTTCTTCTAAGTGTCTTAAACATGTTTGAAAGCTGATGTCATTCTGTTAATGAAGCTAAATGAGAAACACAGAATTTTAACAACAAAAACACAAATTTACTCCACATATGGACTGAGACAATTAAGATGTTGACATGGTTTTGAACAAATGCTTTAGTAATACTTTAATGTTAGAAATTAAGCTCCTATTTCCTCATCAACAATCCAGAACTCTGAACGATGGCGATGATCAGATAATCATTGATGAATTGATGAAAAAATAATGCGGGAATCCTTCAGCAAAACTTTGTACCAGCAGAAAAAAAAAAACTGATAACAACATCAACACGCTGACAGGTGATAAATGTGGTGACTTAATGGGAGTGTGTGAGATGGTTTCAAGATCTAGATCAGGGGTGTCAAACTCAGATCCTGGAGGGCCATTGTTGGTGCAGGTTTTTGTTACAAACAGGCAGCAACACACCTGATTCTACTAATGAATCAGAGAAGGAGCTCTAATGGTTAATTAGGATCAGGTGTGTTACTGCTCGGTTGGAACAAAATCCTGCACCCACAGTAGCCATTCAGGACCTGAGTTTGACCCCCCTTATCTATATTTTGAATTAAGGCAAATATTTCTTCACAAAAACTGAGCAACAAAGACTGAAAAATCCCTCAGAGGCATCTGTACCTTTGAACTCCAGGATTGATTGATTGAGTGTCAACACATTGAGCATCCTGTATGTTTCAATGAGGCATGCTGGGTAATGTGCTCTACCAAAGTGATCGTTTGGTATCCGCTCCATACGTTTGTGTGTTTCTCGGATCTGGATAAGGCCCCTGCTGTGGGACACAATGTTCCCCACAAACAAGCTGTAGCATCAACTGGACTGAACCCTGGTGTCATCTCCAAACTGAAGTCCAAGCTCCACAAAAATCAGTAATCAGTGAAGAAGATAACCGGGAAGCAGTCTTAGGGTGCTTTCACACCACTAGTTTTATTATTTGGTCCGCACCAAGCAAGACAAGTTTAATATGTTGTCTGGTCCGCTGTCAAACATGCAAACAAACCAAAATTGGTCTGATCTATCACACGATTATATCTAAACCAAACTACACACCTTTGGTGATGGTATGGTGCATACCAGCTGCTGTTAGTGCCAAAGCACCTTTAGACCTTTTTCAGACAATCAGGATCTGAACTCCTCCAAGATCACAAGGGCTGTCGGGGGGAACAGAACCCCAACATGTGGAGGAATGTCATCTCCAGCAAAGAGACAACGTGGAGGAAGCGTGGACGGGGGGCTGTATTGTACTTGAGACTGCATCTCGATCAGTGGCAAAACAAGGCTCGTCAACATTGAAAGCCCCCCCCCCTTTCTTTTTAAATGCTGAAAGACACATTGAACTCTGGTTCAATCCCATTTCTCCACCACCTGGTCTGGCTCCATCCTCCAAGGTGACAACTCTTACCCCCAGAGGTCAGGGTGACCACCCGATTCGTGAGTATTTATTAAATAAGGTATTTATGAAGTAATTTATATCAATATTATGTGGTACTTATTAAATATTTTACATATATTCAAGGGTATGTATTTTATGCATATTAAGAAACCTGCAGAAGGTATATTAGCTATATTATGAGGTATTAGTTACACAAGTTTTTAATGACATAGTATATTCAGGAGTATTTTATAAATATGTGGCATCCATGAAGTCTTACATAATGGTATTTATGCAGTATTTAATGATTCAGAAGTTGAGGTATTTATGAAATAATTTATTTATTTATTCAATGCATATTAAGTAGTATTTGATGTATGATATCTATGATAAGGTGGGTATTATTAAATATGCAGGAGTATTTGATATCTGTCATGAGGTATTTATTAATAAATATGCAGGGGTATTTAAATATATTTTATGAAGTAAATATGACGTATTTGAAACAGTATGCGGTTTTTGCTGTGTATTTCATAAGTATTTAGGAGTACTATTCTGATGGATTTGCCAGACACTGAGGAGGAGCAGAGCCGCTCCCTCCTGATGAAAACAACCGGAGGAAGGAGGAGGAGAGCCGGGCAGCAGCAGGCCCGCGGCCCCGCGACTCGCCCCCGAAAAACCGGGACTCCTCACCGGGCTCCCGAGGACTACACCGGAGAAAGTAACGGTGTGTTTTAGCCAGAAAAACAAGAAACAAAAACAAACAAAAAACGCCAACCGGAGTTAAAACTGGAACAAACGCACCCCTCGGAGGACGGGACACCTACCGGTCACGGAGGCGGTTTCTTTCTGGGCTACGCGTCGCCACACTCGGGCTTTAGTCCGGTTTTCGTCCCCGGGAGTTTCCGACTCGGATCCAGAGTTTTAGTCCAGGTCTCGGTGCTATTTTCAAGACGTCAAACGGTCCATCTGTCCCGGATAGTTTGGCTCGACTCAGCTCAGGCCTGCTTTAAAACAGCAGTGACGCAACATCCGTCAAGGCAGCAGCAAACCAGCAGGACAAAAGTTTCCGGTTCTGATTTACACAATAAAAGCATGTATAACAGAAATTTTATTTATTTTTAATTGGTCCAATGCATCAGATTTGACAATATCTAGCAGAACAGACTCGACACAATTGTAATAGTAAATGCACAAGTATATTTGTATTAGTTTATATTTCAATCAAAATGATAATTGTATTTTTATTAGTATTAGTTTTGCCCCTGTCTGCAGACAGATACCATCGTCCATTCCTGTAACATTCTGTCGCCTTTTACTTAACTCTCCCAGGATGTTATGAGGAGGTTATGCAAATATGTTTTTTCATCTAACCTTTCCAGAACCTTAAGGGAATGAATTATTGTTGACTTTGCCTAAAAACCTGAGTGGTGATGTGAGAAAACAGATTCTCCAGTGTTTTGAGTGTTTCTTGTACTTTTATACAGTGCACAGTATTTACACAATTATGTGTAGTAATGGTGAATTATGTGAATTATCTTTGTCCTTGATATGTTTTTAGTATTTTCCTTTTAGTGTCTTTTGCATTATGAAGAAAATTGCTTTGCAGCTTTTATTTTGAAGACATGTCATCGGTTCCGTGTTATTCCGGCCTGCTTGACTGAGCAGCTGGTTTTTGGTTCAGTTTCCGTTTGGACCAAAACATTTAGTTCCCACCTCCCACTCTGTTCACCATCATCATCATCATGACCACCATCATCACCATCTTCATCATCATCGTCACTAAAACCCTAATATTTCTAATTTAAAACAACGTTCATCCCTTTTATCAACAGGTTTCTGAAATGTTTCATTCGCTTCAAGCTACCTGCATATTTTCCTCTTTCCTCTCTATTAGATTATTTAATTGTTTCATATGATGAACTACATCAGATTGTTTTTCTGAATTATTCATATGAAACTGCTAAAACAATAAATCAATTAATTGATCCTGCAAAAGCTAAATTAATTAATTAGCTGCTGTTTTGATAATCACTGGCCCTCTCAGCCAGTTTTAAAAGAAGACAATTTTTTAAATTGTATTTGAACCTTACATTTTTCTTTCATGTGTGAAAGGCGGATGAATCTGTATTAAAACACCATTAGCTGCAGCAGTGGGCCTTCCCTGCTGGCCTAAAAATATCTGATTCACAGAGTGATGTTAATTATATTTTGTCCACGAATACGTATTAAATAAATTCCAAATGGTTTGTCTGCTTCCTTTCATTGCTAGCCCCCTGGTTTTTAACATTTAACCAATCAAATTTCAGCCACTATTTGTTGCCAGGGTCAAAGAAATCTGCCTGGAGGCCTTCGCAATCAGTTCTGTGGGCCCTGTAGCATAAAATAAATGTCGAGCAAACCGTTGCTTCAACCAATCAGATTTTGAGTTGGCGACATCAAGGCTCTATAGCAGTCGTACGGAGACGTCATCGTATTCACACGTTTTGATTGGATAGTCAGAGAGTGAACTAGCCGGAGCTAGCAAACTGCACCTGTAGCGAGCTGCACAAGCTAATATATTGATAAGTTGATTTAAAAGCTGTTTTGTCAACCCACAATGGCGGTGGGAGGAGAAAATGTGGATTTGTTTACAAATTTAATGTCAAAGCCATTTTCAAGACGGAATTTTCAAGAAAAGTTGGACATTGTTAAGCAAGGTCGGGCAACTCCGAAGCTAGCTAGCCTGTCACAGCCGGGAAACGGATTTGTGCGCCACTTTCAGTACACTAACTACGAGCGGTAAATTGTATTGCGAGGAGTGCTTGTTATTTGCCACTGTTCGACATGGTATTTGGTTGTCAAGGGGAAAGGAGTTTTTTGACACCGTAAAGCGAGAGTGGAAAGTCGATACGGGGAAACTCCAAACGCATGAAGAGGTCCAGCGCGAGATCCACTACCAACTCCACGACAGGATTCTGGACAATACACGTTTCGATCTGCCTCGGCTAAGAACAGAACTGACTTTATTGTATGCCATGAAATATTTTACATATATTTTCCCTACTTTCTTCAGGAGAAAAATCTGAATGAGAACATGAGACAGCTATACACGTGTGTGTTTGGCGGTGACCATCCCTGTATCTACTACTTCTATTGAACTGACATTCTCAGCCCTAAAGCAAATTAAAACTTTCAGCATTAGCTTCGATAGCGGTAGAAATGGACTTCTTGATGGAACAAATGGATAATCTGCACCACAGAGATATTGAAATCTTCTTGAGGAAAGAAAGAGGGGTGGATTTTGTCTACAAATAATCAGGATTTTTGGTGAGTAGAATGCTATATTAATAAATAATATTGCATTTAATCAGGTTATTTTTATGCTTTTTTATGTGTGTCACAGCTGTACCTGCAGTATAAATTTTATAGTCATGAAATTGTTACTGAGGGTTGGATTGATTCAGACAAAGCACTACTGAAGGCAGAGGTGTGAAATGCACACCCAGTGACTGTGCTGCCTGATGTAAACTTGTAGTAGTAGTTTCTAATAGTATTCCTTCATTCTAATATTTGCACTGTGAAGCTGATGAAAATGTGAATAGATGAAAACAGAAGATGCAAGAGGATGATAGTGGAGATTAAACAGAAAACCAAGGAAAAGAAATGAAAAATGAAAAGCAAGAGAATAGAAGTAAAGATGGAAAAAGAAAGTAAGTAAATGTAAGTGAAGCAGTCTGATCGCCTTTTATTCCAGTCAGTCATCATAGGAAAATAGATTCACATTAGTGGTCTGGCTTCTCTCTCCTTCTCCTTTCTGTTTCTTTTCATAACAAACGAACAAACAAACAAAAAACAAAGCTCACACAGATCACATAAAGGTGCATTTCACTGATTATTGTGGTTTCGAAGGGCGTCCATATTTTGTTATCAAATGAAGAATAAAGTGCAACAAATAAAACACAGAAGTCAGCAAGTTACAGGAAAAGAAAAACGAAATGTTTTTTCCAAAATTTTAAAATACAAAAACAAGACAAACATTCACAGGAAACCATGCAGGAAGCCGGCAGCATCTTCCACAAAGCAAAGATATTTTAAACTTCAGAACAACAAGAATAAAATCTGCACATCAATAAGCTGTACAACTGTATGAAACAGCACACAGAAGACAAAAAAATAGGATAAATAACATTAAGCATTTTATAGATTTAGTAAAAACATTGTGATTCTCTTATTTGCACAGCACAAACAGAAAATGGCAGCGTGAAGCTTTTAAATGTTGCTGTTTTATGTTAGAGTCCCGCTCAGAGTCCAGGATGCAGAACCTCTGGACTTCATTACCCAGAGTTCCTGAGTCTGAGAGGAAGCAGTACCTGAAAGGCTCCGCTCAGGGCAAAACTAACAATAACACTTCCCTTTAATATCCACTCATTCACATTTATATTGGTTTATGTTTTAGGGTTTCAAATCTCTCTAAAATCTCTAAAATGAGCTGAAACCAAAGAAACAGAGCTCCTTTCAGTATACACTACTACTACTATCATCATCATCATCACACTTACTGCAGTGTTTGACCAGGATCAGCTCAGACTTTCACTCTTTTTTTCCCCTCCAATAAATTAAACAAATATCTTTGTATTGCATTAATTATAAATTAAATAAAAGTGCTTTTACTGTGTTAACAGTTTGACTTCCTGTTTAGAACGAATAAATCAAAGGATAGCAATTTTGCTGTTTTATTCTTTAAAACGCTTGAACTCTCGTTTATTATTGGCCTTTCTGGGTCGTGTAGAGGTCCCAGCGTCAACGCGTTCAGAGCTTGATTCGTTTGATGAGACACCTCTGACAATGACAGTGACTTCAAACAGCTGTCAACTGATCTGACTGAGGTGACCCAGGAGAGTAACATCTAGATTATCCTCCAAGAGGCGTTTTAAAGAATAAAACAAGGAAACCAAATGACCTGTTTATGTGTCTATAACCTTTTAAGGAGAATAAAACTGTTCCGGTATATTCCTTGAGGAGTTCTGAACCGTTTAAAATGCTCTGTGCATGATTTTAACTTCAATGAATCATAATGAAGTTTTAAATCAGGGCGAAATAACGTCAAGCGTACAACAAATAATTTAGCCACTGTATGTTGAAGTTAAAAGTGCTGCACCTTTAAACATCACACATACAGTACAGGAAGTGACACAAGAGGACGTGGCGTCATGGAGTCTGATCCTTTCAGGTCAACGCACCGCTACCCGAATCCCGAACCTTTGATTATCTGACCCGTATCTGCTTCTTGTTTTTTGAGCTACACAGCTCCACAGTGAAAAGATTCCAACTACTCTGGTTCCTACCACTGGGCAAGACCAGACCAGACTGGACCAAACTGGAACAGACCAGATCGGACTAGTGTTTTCTTGTTTGTATTCTGTCAGACGTCTTTTTTAACTTTACCTCCACAGAGTATTCAACTATCTAGATCTTTTATTTCTCCCGATTTTATTGCAGGGAATTCCACATGTTCAGTTTGGCCCAGTTTGCCTGAAAAGTGGACCAAACTAGACCAAATCGGACCAATCTGAGACACTTCACACCACACTTTTTTGGATTTACATTTGCCTTGACTTCTGAGCTACTGCTGATCTCCAGTCAGTCCAGCTAAAGGAACTTCATCTGGGTTATTTAGCAACCAGGAGACTCAGAAAGAGGCGTCTTGAAGAATTAAAACAAGTTCATCAGTCCCTCTGGAGGCCACCTGACCTGTTTACTTCCACTTTACACATCTACAACCTTTTAAAGTAAATAAAACTCTTTAATTTCTAAATTCCTTGACGAGTTCTGAACTGCTTGAAAAAGCTTTGTGCATCATTTAGACTTCAATAATAACAGTGAAGTATTAAATCAGAGAGAAATTACATCAAGACGAATATACAACAATTAATTTCGTAACCATGTTGGAGTTTAAAGTGTTGCACCTTTAAACGTCACATAGATCCCGAACGAGAGCGAAGATGTGACGTCAATGCACCACTACCCGAATCCCGATCCTTTGACTATCTGACCCGTTTCTGCTTTTTTTTTTTTTTTTTGAGCTCAACAGCTCCACAGTGAAAAAATTCCAATGACTACCTCAGATTCCTAAAGCAGCACCAGACTAGACAAGAATGCACCAGTCACGTCCTGTGTTATCTTTTCTTCTTTCTGCCAGACGTCTTTTAAACCTTCACATCTACAGTGAAGCTGAACTTCCAGACCTGCTCCAGAGAGTTTACACAGGGACCTCCACATGTTCAGCTTTCTCCATTTGGCCTGAGACATGGACCAAACTGGACCAAACCGGGACACTTCGTGTGAACCACTTCTTGGTTTTCCTTTTGGATCTGACTTGAACCGTTACTGGCCTTCAGTCAGTCCAGATAAAGGGACAAACAGAACCACACTGGGACTTCTTTCCATCACAGAATTGCACTAAACCACTTATCGACCAGTCCCTGCAACAATCTTATTTTCATTTTCAAACATTGAGAGTGCTCCTAATAATTTTCCTACAGACTCGGAAACAAACGTTGAGTTGAACTGGAGATGTTTGTCTTTTGTGACTTTCTATAATCCTTCTCTTAGACTCCCTATAGGTCTCAACTGTCAGAGTAATGCTACGCTAGGATATGTTTTATTTCTGCTTATCTTTCAGGCAGTTGCATGTCCAGTCCACCCATTTCCAAAACCAAACTAAGGTTTCATGTCATCTATGCCTTCCTCCTAAACCGCTCAAACTCCTTTTGGATGTAGCTTACAAAGAGCTGTTGAACTTCAAGTCCTTTTCCAAATTCTCACACATTACTTGCAGAAAATATCCAGATGTAGACCTAACTGGTCCAGTCGTCTGACTTCCACTGAATGCTTTCTTGAATTCCTTTTAGATCTCATCCACATCTTTTATGTCCAGATCGTCTGCAAACATTTTTCATAAATCCAGTTTTGTCCGGTTTAGCCCAGTAGGTCCTGCAGAAAGAATGCAGCTTATTTGTCTCCTGACTCTGAACCTTTGACCCTAACTGGAGATTCACAAGAAGACGCTAAAAGCAACATTTCACTTTGATATCTGGTCGAAGATGTTCACTGCTCCTCCTGAGACCTCAACAGACTGCTGGTCCACCTCACTCTGACCTAATAAACAAAGTGTGGAGGGTTGAGTCCTGTGCGGATGCCTCAGCTGCTCTGTGTCACCTGACCAAGTCCAGACCAACAAGTCCTACATTGAGCCTTGAGTTGAGTCAAGTGACACGTGGTAGAAGCCGTCTCATTTTATCTACACTAATTCATTTTGAGACAAGTTTTTACTTCCCGCTACTAAAGTGAAATTTTCTTTCAATGTCCATCTAGTTTATCTCTTCGGTTTCTGCAACTTTAATAGAACTGACTGTATTTCCTCTATTCATACAGCTAAACTCTCAAGTGTACATTTCAAAACCAGGGTATTATTCTGAACAAACTCTTGAGATAAAAAATTAAACTGATGCTGCTTGTTTGCTCTGTAGCTGAGTGCAAGCATAAAGCAGAAGTTACATCACTCATAAATACTCAATGTATATAACAATGAATTTATAACATTTTCTCTCATAACTTTTGAACAGTGCAACTTATCATTTGTTTCAGTTCAGTCTGAAAAGGGCCGAGGCTTGGCAGCTGAAGAGAGGCGGAGACATTCAGAGACATATCAGCATCATTAGAGTGCTACAGAAAGGCCGATGCAGCTGTGCTTCAGATTTTAATGCTATTATCTCAAAATCACTAATTAATAACTTTAACAAAATGACAAGTTAATTGTTCAACTCCAATCAAGTCAAAGATGCTGAATCTAGAGGGACCCTCTTTTATAAAATAAAACCCTTTGTAGTGACAAGACATAAGATATACATACATAAGAAAAATTAAATAGTTGTATACTTGGCAGCAGATTGTGTGTATATGACTATCTAGTTCTGTGATGAGTAGCGGTAAGTTCAGATTTAGGCTTTTTTAATGTTTTATATTTAATTTACTCACATGCAACCTGCACAATAGATGTAAAATTAGTTAATCATTAATTAGTGTAAATCATCCAGTACAGCATGTTGTGTCTAAAGTTTGTGGTTGTATATATCTGTTATATTACTTATTATTAAGTTCTGATCCAGAGATGATGACATTAAAATAACTGAAACCATAACCACTCTCGGGTTTTGAAGAGCACTTCGCTATCATAAATAGTGGCGAGCGTATTAGCTCACATACTACTTGCTTCATGGGAAAGGACAAGTGCTAAAACTCACTTTCCCATTCTGCAACAAATACGATTTTAACAGTCAAAAAATGTCACGGCGTCACTTTAACCGACTTAAAGCGCTCGTTGTCACAGGACGGAAAACACACCCGGCAGCATTCAGAACGCTCACCTCTCCATATGTAAGTCCACTAAGTGTTTTACACAAATCTGCCATGAAAGAATGGGAAACAGCGAACGGTCTGTAGCACCAACGATGAAGAAGAAAACGCCCTCACTCAGAGCGAGAGGCAGCTTGGCACAGGTGAAGAAACTACATCAGCAATGTGACATTTCTATGATACAGGGTCAACCCTTTTACTCCTGCCCCATGAAGACACCCGAGAAGAAGGTGAAGATGAAGAAGAAGGAAGAGGAGGATAAAGAGGAAGAAGACACGTTCAATCTGAAAACGGTCCGTGTCAGGCTTTGAGATATGTTTGGTCTGGTTGTTACCCTATCAGCAGCAAAATTATTAAAACAGGCAGTGTACTTGCTTCCACAACAGAGCGTTTAAATATTAGTTTTGCTACGTTTTGTCAGGCTGAACGTGGCTCTGTCATATTGCTGATCCAGACTTCAATGACCAAGAAGAGGCGGGCCAAGAGTTAGTGCAAAGGGCGCATGGCAACATACAACAACAGCTAAGCTAGCAGGCTAAACTTCAGTGCTACAAACAGAACATAAACACCAACAAACTTTACTGCATTCAACAGGAAACTTTGTGCTTTGCTCTTCGAGTCTGAGCGGATCATCATCATCATCCTCCTCATCATCATCATTTGTGTTCCAGTGAGCTCTGCCAGGGGGGTGGGGGGCATTCTATGACCAAATAAGTGCTAATACATTTGTCACATAATGTAAACTCAGGCACACAAACAGATGTTTCTAACTCCTGCTATTAGAAACATGTCGGGTCTCGCTCTAGACCAGAAATACTGAAAGTGCCTGAAGCACTAATTCATGTAATATTGTGAAACTGTCCCAATCAAGTATCACAATACAAAACTTTATGGTGGGAAATGGCACGAAAAAGTGGGCAAAAGGGAAAAAAATTTGATATAATAAATTGTATTGTAATTTTTATGTTTAACAGATTTTCTGTGTGAACTGTCAAAAATGTGTGTGTGTATGTATGTATGTATGTGTATATATATATATAAATATATATAAGCTATATTTCGGATATTGTGGCTTAGATATCACAATATATTTATGCAGGTTTGTTTAGCGATCATTTTGACTGAAAATATAATTGAGGGAATTTTAATTTAAATGACCAAATGACGTAAATAAATAATGCTGACTGGCCAGCAGGTGAAAGAAATAAATACATGCGAAACTATAAGTGCTGTCTTCCACTAAAGACACTCTTAGTTGATTAAAAGTTGGACTCAATAATAAGTTGATTTCATCAACAAATCTGTTGAATTTGAGTTTTCCACATGAATGATGCAGAAGGGCTTCTTTAAACCTTGAGCTGACAGATGTGTTTCAGGAGAGAAAGAATTCAGCTAATTGACTAAGGGTCAACACACACACACACACACACACACACACTGATAAAACAAACCACAGCTGAAGCTTCGGTCATGTTCAATCCAACTCCTCGACCTTTATCGTCTGCGAGTCTCTAAACTTGTTTTTATTGGCGCTGTTGCCGGACCAAGCCAGAATAAGCCAGACCTGGACTGAGCGGAGTTGGATCGAGGATTTTCTTGGCTTCATGAGGTCATTTTTCATGTTTAGCACAAAGAACCTTTGCAGGCTCTGACCCGTAGTGCCTCCTGTATCTGTCCTCCTTCCTTTATAGCAGGTTCTCTTTCGTCTGTTTTGTACTCGACGGATCTGATGAATCATCGGCAGCGGCCTCAGCACAGAAAATGACATGTCTGGAGACGAAGGATACGAGGAGGCGAGGGAGGAGGGAAGGAAGAGAAGAAGATGTTACTTCAGGACAGTGTGTTGGGGGTTTGGCTTCATTTATCCTTCGTGATAGGCTCTGCTGTCGCCGATCTGGGACTTCCACCAATAAGGAGGAGGGTGAGGTTGGGGGGGTGGGGTTTTGTTGCAGGTGAGGTAAAAGCTGATTAAAAAAGATGAGGGTTGAAGAAGGAAGAGAGCGATGAGCTAATGTTACTCTTTGTTGGCCGCCTCCTCCTCCTCACTCTTCACCGCTGTGACAGGGGTGACGGTGGGTGTGGCAGAGGAAGACGAAGTGGAGGAGGAAGACGGCGGGTTGATGTGCAGCTCCACCGGTGTCAGTGTTATCTCCACTTCCCCCCGCTCCTCGTGCAGCGTGGGCAGTGGGAGAGGAGGAGGACACAGGTGAGCCGCAGGCAGCGGAGCGCCACCACCACCGTTGTTACTGCTTGGTCTCGGAGCTTTCTGGATGACCTCTACCATCGGTGTCCTCCCCGCCGCCGCTGCCAGCTCCCAGCCTGCGTTCCCCGGACTCTGGAAAAGCAGGAGTGGCCGGCCGTGGCGGTCGGGTTCGGGTGCTGCGCCGGGCTGGCACTGCACTACAACACCGCGGTGCTGCTGACTGAGAACCAGCCCCGGCTGCTCCTGGATGACCAGCTCCAGCACCGGCTGCGACGCCGACGAGGAGGACGAGGCTTTCTGGATGACACTGCTCGCCAGGGAGGTGATGATGGGGGGGTGGGAGGGGGGAGGAGGAGGTGCCTGGGAAGGAAGAGCAGCAGGGGGCACGGGCAGGGCATCTTCTGGCCGAGGTTTTCTTGGTCGGCCACGTTTCCGTTTCACCGGAGGAGCGTTGGCGGTGGAGCTACCGGGTACACCTGGTCCGCCTGATGACACTGCCTCCAGTGGGCGCTTGTTGGCGTTACCTCTGGCTTTCTGGACCACAGACGTGGGCGCTGCGGGGGCGTGCTGCTGATGTTGAGGAGGAGGAGGCGCTGGTGGCGGTGGAGGAGGCGGGGCAACCTTTTCTCTCTCGTAGGACAGACAGCCCTGAGGCAAAATGACCACTGGGACCGGCCCACCATGCTGCTGCTGCGGCAGGGTTGCCATGGCGATGACTTTGACCCCGCCACTGGCCGCGGAGCCAGGGGGTGGGCCTCCAGGTCCCAATGCTCCGCCCACACCCGAGGCATCTTTGGGCGCCAGTGAGGGTGGAGAAGAGCGTACCGAGAGCGTCTTATCGGGGAGGGAGCTACGAGGGAGAATTCTGGGTAACTGCTTCATGAATGCCTCCACCTGCAGCAAACCAACACACAATCATTCAAACTCTTGAATTATCAGTTTATTAGTAACTGTGGAAGCAAACAAAGCAAATGTAGAGACGTACTGCAGGACGCAAAGAGGAGGATGAAGATGAAGAGGACGAAGGAGGAGGCGGAGCCTCAAGAGAGGAAGGTTTGGCTGATGATGATACTGGTTTGTCTCCACACAGCGGCTTTAGGACAGATGAGTCTCCGGCATCCCTCTGAAGAAGAAGACAGGAGGCAGTGAGAGACCGTTTAGATGCGGTTAAAGATTATACAGAATTGTGTGATCGATCACCTTTTGATCAGCAGCCAAGTCGCCATCTGATTTAGAGACGACTGGAGTCTTCTTGATCACCTTGTGAGGTTTGGCTGGACCTCCTAGGACATAGACAGACAGACAATCAATTAATTTCCATATGGGATCTTTGACTCATTGACTGAGTCAAAGGAGCAAAGTCTTACATCTTACAGTCATACATCTTGTGTGTGAATTTCAAACTTGAGCTATGTCTTGTGTCCCAGCAGGAGACAAAAGTTCTGTTTTCCTCCAGCTGGCAGGCAGATCAGCTGCTATGAAAAAGACTGAGGTTGGTGAATTTTGGGTTGGGAGAGTAAACAGCTAAGTGGAAATCAGTCACTGTTTTGCTTGAATTTAATTCTCTCCAGGAAAAAAGCTAATTTCCTCCTCCTTTTTTTGTCAAAGTCAGGTGTTTTCACTGAACCCACCATAAGGTTCTGTGGCTGATTTCTAAACACTTGAAGAGACCAGAAACAAACCTGTTTTCAGATTTTTTTTTTCTGATACTTGAGCATCCAACATTATCTTGGAACATGTTCCATGAACTATTGCATTAATTGACCCATGAACCGATCCATTAACTGATCAATGAATTGATCCATTTAATTGCTGATTTACTGCTGGCTCTAGTATCTCTGTAGATAGATGTTGGCCTCTCAGATAAAATCTAACAAGGTGCTATGTTAATTTGTAAACATATACTGTTAAGCATTATTGATCCAGCTAATGTGCCACATGTCTGTCTGGAATAAGCTGCTGCCACATCAGCAGGAGTTTGAACTAACATCACAGAGAGTGAGCGGGAAGCAGCTCAAGTGGAGGAAATAAGCTCCATGTATCACCGGCTCCCCTTGCCTCAGCTCTCCAGCTGAGAGCTTCCCTGCGGCAAGAAACTGCAGCGTGTTGAGTTGGTGCTGCCAGCAGAAGGCAGCTCTCACAAGCTGCTGCCATATATTAAAAGGCTTCATTACACTTCCAATGCCGCTTGCTGGATTTCAAGAACGCAATATTGGAAATTATACTCCAGTGATCTGTTAAATATTACAGTGAATAATTTATTCAGTTAGACGCTATGGATCATATAGTATGTAGTATATGGTGTTTAACAGTAGTTAGTATATACTAGAGGCGGCTGTGGCTCAGGAGGTAGAGTGAGTCCCACTAATCGCAGGTTGAGGGCTTGATTACTCGATATGTTGCTCAATATTGTCAGTGCCTCGCATGGCAGCTCCACCACAATCAGTGTGTGTATTAGAGGCACAATTGTGAAGTACCTTGTTCTGAAAATAAGAGAAAACATTATACAAATATAAGATTTCATTTGAGCCCCTTGATGGCACAAAGGCCAAATGCCAGGGCAGCAAGGCCATCAAATAAAAACAATGGTTTAAGTCCACAGAAATAATGATTTATATAGATTGCAGATTATTTAATTTTTAATTGAATGAAATGAATAAATAAAATGCAAATAATATATTGGTATCTAAAATATGTGAAAAAGGTTTGTCCAAGTAGAATGCTTCACCTCTCATGCAGAATCAGAGTGTAATGACTGCAAATGCTTTCACTGTAAACATTCATTCAACCAACTAGTCAATACATGATAAATCAATGACTGATGTTTCATGACAAATGTTTTTCCCTTAACTTCCCCCAATGGACTGAAATTTACTATTGGCCAGGAAAAGTGACTATCTGTCGCCGGTTGCTATGTAACACCCTCCTAATGTCTCCACTTGGACTCACAAGCTGCAGCAGAGACTTTAGAATGCACACTTAGAGCAGAGTGAACAGAAAGGCAGCAGATTGAATCTCATAGGGAATTATATTTGGAGATACACATTAAAAACACACTACAGACACCCCCTATTAAGGGGCTAATTCACACATTGACAGCATAGATATTGGGAGCAATCTGGGGTTAAGCATCTCCCAGAGTCAAGTGCTCTACCTCCAAGCAACAGATTCAGAGAACAGTAAAAACAATGTTGTTTTCACATACAATCCCAAAAAAGTTTTCCTTAATTTAGAATTTTATTATATTTCATGTTTTTCTTTTGATTTACAAAAAATTTGAGATTTCATTGTTTGTTTTTTTTAAAGCTAAATAATTTATCAGTGTGAATGACGGCTTAAGTAATTAATTAGTAGTTAAAAACAGCTGGTAAGGATGCTTAGAGCAGTGAAACATCAGGGTTTCGCTCTCTCACCTGCAAGTGCTGCCGAGCTGACCAGCTCAGCCTGGCTGCAGCGAGGGTTGACAATGTGCTCCTGGATCAGGTAGCGAGCAATCTCCACTACCGTGTCAAATGAACGTTTCAGGATCTTCTGCGCCCAGTCACAGATCAGCTCGCATGCTGCCTCTGTCACTTCCTGTTTGTATGTCTGGACCAGCTCAGTCAGCTCAGCCTGAGGAGAGGACATGAACAGGATTGAGCTGGTGTAAGGAATTAATCCAACACTGATGCCGACAGGAAATCCATGTTTATGATCCGACTGTCATACAAAAAAATGATTTACATCTTGTAAACAGCTTGCTTTTCGGTTACATCTGTGCAGTAGTTTGTGTGTGTGTGTGTGGTGTACCGGGTCATTCTTCAGGTCCAGGTTGGGCAGCAGAGGCATATTAAGAACAGTCTTCCTCCTAATGCCACTATAACAGTATGTATCAACCCAGCAGGTTAAAGAATTCAACCAGCATCCTTCATCAAAATCAACATGAACCTGGGGGCTGTTGCACAAATGCAGAATAAAGAAATCCAGGATAACTGAAAAAGCCAGACTTGACAACAGCTTCTCATTGAAGCTCATGGGGAAGTAAAACATATTTAAAAGAGGAAATATGGCTGCTGTAATTAAACAAAGAGCCTAAAAGAGACAGGTGGAAGTTATTGTTACTTGGGAAATTTCCAATAACATCCACCTTTACTACAATCATATGCACAAATGTATGTATGTATCTATTCAGAGAAAACATCACTGGACAAAAAAGTTACCGGCAAAAACTAATTATCTATTCAGGACTCATCCTCAAGAGGTTTAGGCACATAAAACATGGGCAAATCTGTTCTCAGCACCAGACCCCAATTTGATTTCAGGCTACCCAGACCTTCATTAAATTTCAACAGCTTAAGTATTTTTCCCCAAAATGTTCCTGTCTTGCTCCACTGTCCTATATAGAAGATCCTTAAAACAAAAAAATAAGATTAAGTGTAAGAACATTCTAACAGGCTTGTACATGCATTGATTGTTGATGACAATTTAAAAATGAGGTGCATCCTTTTTTAACAACGTGCTGCTTGAATGTTTAAATGACAACTATCACAATGTCACAATGAATGTCTGACTGTCCAGCAGGTGAAAGGATATTTGGACTGTCCTCTGCCGCCGAGCCGCCGGGCCTTGATGTTTGGAAATATATCTCTGATGATCTTCCCAAAGTTGGCGGCGCTCAGTGGACGATGCTGCAGATTCTCACAGTAACGCCTGAAAGAGAGAATACGAACACCGAGGGTGAGTGTTTACATGTCCTAAACAACTGAAGTAGGACTGTGAGAGTGTATTTATTTGTCAGTGAGTGACCCTGTGTGTGTGTATCTATGTGTGAGAGTAAGAATGTGACTGTGTGTGAGTATGAGTTTGTGAGAGAGTGAGTTTGAGAATGTGAGTCAGTGAGTGAGTGTTGTGACAGCGATAGTGTGAGAATAAGTATGTTTGAGCAAGTGAGGGTTTCTGACTTGTATGTTTCATAGACGTCCTGTTTGGGCAGGCAGGTGTCTGAATGCTCTTCCAGGTGACTGCGGATCCAGTTACAGGTGTGAAGCTGGTCGGCTGTGTTGAACGAACTGGAGTCACCACTGCTAGACACAACAGACACACAAACACGCACAGAATAATGTGCCTATGTTGATGGTCAAAAATCTACCCTTTTTTTTTTTTTTTTTACATACCTATGGTGGATTGTAAAAGAACTGTATCACATTATATTATATATTACTCATATTATTTAACACCTTTCACATTTGTATATAGATGAACAATTTAAATTGTAAGAATATTACAATATGTTCTTTATGTCAAATTTACACTCTAAAGTAACTAAAGCTGTTAGATAAATGTAGTGGAATTAAAAGTACAATATTTCCTATAAATTATTTTAAGCTACATTCACATTTAATTGTTTTCTTTTAGTTATTTAGGTATAGTAGTTATAATTTAGTAATGGAATAAAAAATTTTATCAACAAAATGAACAATGAGTTTCTACTAACACTCATTCTGAACCCCCGATGAGTAACTTTATAGCAAGTGGTAGTAAATATAGTGAAGGGGCCCCTCATACAAGTATTTGGGTGTTTTGTTAGATAATAGCAACAATGAGATGACATCAAGGCAGACCTCTTGTCTCCAGAGCTGGGTCCTGAGGGCAGCTGGAGGTACAGGTACAGCTTATCGTTGTCAGAAAAACGTTGGACGTCCTGCTGTTGATGGAGAACAAAACAAATCAAACCTGACTACTAGGAGGAAGAGGAACACACGTATGTTTTAGATTATAAACTGGACAGTCACTTCTTACCAGGATCTGATCCACTTTGGTCTGAACGCTCTTACTACAACAAACGGAGAACAGAGCAGTTAGAGGTGCTGTTACTGCACAGAGGTTAATATGTAAAAGACTTTTTAACAGTTCAGCGACTGTGGATTTCAGGAGATGAACCTGAAACTAAATGTCCCTTTTTGTGTTTAATCCTCATTTATGGAGCCAAGTGGATCCGGTAGTTGTGGAAATTAAACCCCTCCCAAGCAGTGACTCATCTGGACTGAGTTGTACCATTTTAACGCATATCATCACTAAATTCTAGGATTCTAGGTAATGAATGTATGAGTGTGTCAGGCAAAATATTCTTTCAAAAATTATTGAAATAAGCTGTGACAATGCCAAAACAGGCATTTGGTGTAACCCTAAATATTTGAAAAAACTCAAATTTGTCAAAAACATTTTTTGTCATAATTTATCACTGACATTAGCACAGTAAAAAATGCTTTAAACAGAGTTTTTTTTGGAATTGTCACTGTTTAGACGACTTACGAGATGTTGCTCTTGAGTTTCTGCAGCAGCATACTGGGCTCAGTGTCGCCCTCCACCACCTCCAGCCCACCCTCCGCCACCTCGGGCCGCTGGTCCTCCAACATCTGGACCAACTATCCAGTGCTCAGTTCCACCATCTGAAGACCCCAGACAGAAATTATTATATCAACATTCACAAAGATATTGTCTCCAAAGTTGGGTTTGTGGGCCCTTTACATAAGAATTAGTATATGTGTCATGATTCAGAGGATTTGGAGTTGCCTGCAGCTCCACCAAAGAGATATTTCCCTTCATACGGTCTATATTTAAATAAGAGCTTGAGGTCTAAAGAGATACAACTCTGCGATATTTCACGAACAATCAAAGGTTAGGGAAAACCTCAAAACACAACGAACATGCTGCGAACACGCGGAAGAGTCACTGTTAATAATATAATGAATAATTGTTCTAATTTTGTCTATTTATGTCCTAATTTTGTCTTTGTTCTCTGAAAAGTAGATGATTTTAGAGTAAACAGTCACCGGGATCCTCCCGAGTGAATGGGTGTTATGTATAAGTAACTGCAGTCGGTCAGAATGCCTGCAGGATGCAACCGGTTATATCAGCCGGCTGTCACAGGTGCCGGTGAAGCTTACGTTACTACAGGAGCAGAGGCATGTTCCTGCGGGGCAGAGCGGGAAGTACACCGCCTCCACCCCCCGTCATGTCTGCCTGCCTGCCGTGTTTACAGCGACCGCAGCGCCGGTGGTCATGTGCCTGCCTGCCGTTAACCATCACACACACACGCACACTGACCCAGCTCAACATGTTACAGCTGAGCTAACAGCTGAGCTAACAGCTAACAGACCCTCTACAATTAACCAACAGACAGCGTCACTCCAACACATTATCTGGTGTTTAGCAGCAGACATGACAAAGTTGCGATTGCGTTAAATGCGTTAAAGGCTATAGAATGTAAGAACATGGCTCCCCGCGGCAGAAGGTGACATTAACTGTCTACCGTTGACGTTTGCCGCGCTCTTTCACTGCTAGCTACACAAGCTTACGTTAGCTGCTCACCGTAACAGGCCATGTATATCTATAGGAACAGGCTAGTTAACTAGCCATGCTAGTTGCTAACGGATAGCATATGCTAGCAAGCGCCTAAACAGCCCTTAAACATGTTTTTACGCGCTGTTTTCAATATTAAAATAATCCCCTGTAATAGTTAATTAATTCTATTGTTAATGTTTGATCGGTTAAGTGAGCCCTGTTAGAGCAATTATTTTAAAATAGAAAAAGAAAGTACCTGAGCCAAGATACAGCAAAAATCACCTTTGAGATTTTTTTGTGATTGGACGACTTTGTTATGTCTGCCTGACTACAAAGCCAACGTTGATTCTGATTGGTGGGCTGTGACAAATCTACCTAGATACCCAAAGCAGGATGAATCCCATTCGTCGAGCGGAATTATTTTTCTGACATGGATTATTCTGATTGGACGCGTTTTCCTGGTCTGCCCAGTTACAAAGCAGATGACTTTATAAGACAGAATCTGCATAGCAACAGTCGCCTGGTCAGGCCAGCAAAAGTTAAAGCACTTCTTATAAACGTTAAATTAATATGCAACATGTTTATATAATGAAATACAAAAATTAAATATACTTTACATATATAATCAATTAAAGCTTTTACTGTTACTAATTAGGACCTTAAGAGCCAACTATATTTTTGGCAAAAAGCAAAATTTGACAAACATTTAAGACTACAAATTTTAACATGATATTCATTATGCACACGTGTAGACACAATTAGATAGTTAAGACCTTGGACATTAAACATTCACATTTAAACATCTAGTCTGTTGCATATTATTTTCTTTCGCTATGGAAACATTGAAAAGTGACTTTCAGAGATTTTCAGTTTCACAGCTGTGACCACATTCATGCTGTTCAACAAAAAAAAAAAACATGCACATTTTTATTTATTTAGGACATTTATTTTCCATTATACAAAAGTAACACTAAATATCAGAAAAGTAGACTGGGGAGGTGAGTAGCATGTGAGGGGGTTGTATTCGATGCACAGAAACGACGTGGCTCTGTCTGAGTTGCAGCTCGTCCTCATTCAAATCCGCTGCAGAGAAACCAAAAGGAGAAACGCGTGAACACCAGAGGAATCAAATAAACATTTACCCCCCAAACATCCTTCAGGACTTGCGGGAAGCAGAAATGTGCAATGCTTCAGGACTTGCGGGAAGCAGAAATGTGCAATGCTTCAGGACTTGCGGGAAGCAGAAATGTGCAATGCTTCAGGACTTCTATTTCTGACATGGTAATGCCCCCTACACCAGTTGTTCACAATCTTAAACTAAAGCTACATCCATATAAAATATACAATCACAAAGCAAAAATGTAGGTTCTAAAGTTCTAAATTGTATTTTCCTCTCTTTTGTTCAGTGCTGAGGATACTATCACTTCAAACTATAATATATATTCAGAACAGTTCAAGCATTTCAATAGGCTTAATATAAGTTCTTAAAACACCCTCAAGTAAAAACATGTCCCTAGTACTAAGTTAACCTACCTGACCATGTGAGCGATGTCCCAGTTGGTCTCAGAAGACAGGGGACCAATAATTTCCACACCCTCTTCTGTTACGATGGCTATCTCGTGCTAAAAAACAAAAGAGAAGACATTGCATCCTTTATTAACAGATGTTTTTCAAACATAATTTAAAATATAATAAAATATTTCCCAATCAGGAGCTTCCACAACTCAAATTCAGCCTGTATTTTTCCTAAATACATTAATTTCAAAATGAACCAATCAAGACAAACATGTATAAAACTGATTTTTAGTGTGCGTTCAGGTTGGTGACAAAACAGGCACGATATAGAAAAAAGGAAAAAATATCATTAAACAAACTATGCTGTTCATGATGTTGCAGTATCTGTTTTTATATCGCTGCAGTAGCTTATTCAATCTTATATAAACTCACCTTATTGTAGGAGCGAGCATCTCTGTAGTACAGCACTTTGAGGCAGCGCTCCACCAGCTCCCGAGCCTCCTGTTTTGTGACCTCCACTTTGTTCTCCAATGCCTCCCTCATCAGGGGCTACACATACATACATACACACACACACAGGATAAAACCTTTTTCGATTCTATTGTATTAGTTTTTATTTTGACTTCATTTTGTGTTTTCAATTCCAGTTAAGAGTTTATTTTAATTAGCTTAAATCTTTTGGAAATGCTTAGTTTAATAAGGGAGAAGAAGCATTTGACACTCACCTGAGCCAGATATGCTCCAAAGCCAGTGGCCACTGTGGGAGCCTCATAGGCCACACCCAGCTTGTCCACATAACCAAGGAAACTAGAGAAAAAAGGCAACAATGTTATTCTAGCGCACTGTTAAAACACACTGGGCACAGAAGCACCCAGAAGTGCCCAGAATTTTCCACTGCCCCCATGTTAACTGATCTGTCCGTCCACTCTCTGTCAAGGTGAAAAGAGCAGATACCACCACACAGGAAGACAAGCACGAAACAGCATCAGGGTTTATAGTTAAGTGTCTTATCAACTTGTTATTCATATTTTTTTTCATTAAGTTAGGCTATCCAAAACAGCTGAGATTCAATCACTACTGGCATACAGAAAACAGGACAAAGAGGCTGCTGATTTAAATGGATTCCCAGTGTATCCACATTCTGCCAAGTTTCAACACAAACAGTTCTATAGTTGGGTGCTCAGTCACCTCTCTCCATTGTAGAATCCACCAATGACCACTGTGTTCCACAGAGGGTTCATCCTGCTACGGCGGTTGTACATCACCCTGGTCAGCCATGAGTGGACCGCCTTCGGGCTGTAGCTGTGACCATCGCCGAGCAGCTCCTCATCGATACTGGAGATGAAGAACACACAAGGGACACATTAAGAATACTTGACACACTACACAGCCCAAAATATAAGTCTTATGAATGTTGCTGAAAAATCAAAGTGAGAGTGTTTGAGCAGTATTACTGCAGGCTATAATGTTCAGCTAATTATCTGCAACAATGAAGAATGGAACTAAACTAACAGAGCAGTAAAGGACCACCCCCGCTAGCTTCAGGGGAAGAACTACAAAAACGCTGCTGCAGCAAAAGGTGGCCAGTGTGAAAAGATTAGGAGCCATTTGGAATTTGCAGCTACAGAAAATAAGCTGTGTTACATGTATGTTAATATGTATTACTGGAATACAACTCAGGTATCAGATGAGCTCTAATCACACAGTGTCTTTATATCAATTTTGTTCAGGAAAATGATTTTATTTTTTATTTTTTTTTAGAAAAAATGAGTTGTAAATGAAGATGAATGAAAATCCAGAATAGCTGTTAATTAGCTGGCATCTTACACCATCTGCTCGATGACCTGTTTTAGATACTGGTAGTCGGCGTAGTCTCCTGAAGCTCCAAGTATGGTGCTGTTGTTCACCTGTAACACAAACCAGACACAGTATGGTGAACAGCTCGCTCATCTCTGTCTGTCTACTGCTCCGTCATAGGTCGTACTACCTTCATGAGACGGGAGATGTTCCTGAATCGAGCCAGAGAGCCGTATGAGCCCAACATGTCTGCTGCGATGACAACGCCACCGGTGAACTTCACACCGAGCACTGACGTGCCAGTTACCATTGGATTACTGTGGACGGAGCAGAGGGTAATTCATGAGCTCACTCACATCACCATGTTCAGGGATCATATTAACTAAAATGTTAGTTAACATGTTTCCTGAATGTAAGTGAAATAAGTAAGCACAAAGCTTATCTGAATTTAAATAGGTAAAAATATACATAAATAGAAGAAAATTCTATATATGAACTCTGAATCACCTGAGTTCACGGTAATCAGGTTTGTTATGATGTCAATGTCTCAACATAAAAAAAGCATCTGAACATTATACATTACACTTCAGGAGAATGATTGTATAGAAAAACAGATTTCAGGTCTGAAAACAAAACCCCAACTAATTGTCGACTGCTGTTTTCTAAGAAAAACACTGTACCACTACAGTGATGTAGATAAGAATAGATTTTAAATTAGAACAAAAAAAACACTTCAAAGTATCTACTCGCCTCCACATTGACAAACTAAACCATAAAAATGTTATCCTGTGACTATGATGAAGTAATATACTATCTACAATAATATATCACAGTCTGCATAGTGACTACTTTCACTTTAAGGACCCTACATTTTACTGATACTTCTGTACTTTTGCAGAAGTAACATTTTCAACAAAGTTAAACATTAAACATGTTTAGGGGACAATGACAAAACACATGTCATTAACTAGTTTTATATTCTAGTGGAATAAATGTAGATAAAAATCACATAAAAAGGTGTTTTTTGTAAAAAAAAATGATCCAAATGGGTCTTCAAATGACAAGAATTCAACATAAACAAAAAAGTGCGCATTTTAAGAGAATGATTGATTTGAGTGAATGATTCTTAAAACTGTATTTTTAAGTTTTAAGGCTTTCTAATCTTGCCAATCATGATTTGTCGCTGAATCTGAACAAATATAGACAGTTGCTGATATTCGAGCTAACACAGCTAACAACTGCTCGTCGAAACACGGAAAATCACAACTTCTAAAAGTGACTATACCTTAATAAAAATCAACAGTAATTACGATGTTTTGCTAAAGTGAAATAAAAAAAACGTCCGGATGTGTCTGCTGAGCTGCGAAAGCTTTAAACCAGATCACCAGGACAGTTAGCTTAGCACCAGGTAGCCTCCGCGATGATGCAGCATCGCCGCGGACCTCAAACCGAAACCGGAGATATTGGGCTGACTTTTGCGGTTGTGTGGCAGCGGGACTCACAGTGTGTGTTTGACGGGTCCGCAGGCGGCTCCCAGCGCGCCGCTACTGCCGCTACTGCTGCCAGGGAACGAATAAAATTCCCCGGGCTTCGGTCCATTCTCCCAGAAGCTCAATTTCATACCGCACGACTCCATGATGGATAGCTCTGGAGGAAGTGACGTCACGGCATCTTATTTTTGGTCGGGGGCAGGTGTTACCTCACTAAGCAGCTCGTCATCGCCCCCTGCTGTCGGGCATGATACATGTGCGTATTTGTAACGCTGAAAAAGAAACCTGCTTTTTAAAGGTCAATTTTCCCATATATATATTATTTAAATTGAAAATAAAACTCGTCAGTCCAACATTCCAATTATTTTGGAGGCCAATGATGTAGTATGATAATAAAAAAGAGAATAAAGAACTCAACTCTTAATCTTATTATTCTATGCAAAGTTTTACATCTATAAAGTAAAATTCTCTTTAGCGCCACATTGTGTTTGCAACTCAATTTAAGAACTACCTTTGTACCTTTTTGTACATATTTATATTAATAATAAGTGCCAACTGTTGGCTGTTGTTCAACTGTCAAATTGCTACATGTAGTTTGAAACAGAGAACATTTTTGAAGCCTGGTGAGTGCTCTGATAACAACCTAAACAAGGTTTTATTGTCTCTACTGATTTTATCATTTAAGAAAACGTATAATTTGTATGGCACACCAAAATAAGACCATACCACTTATAAAAAACACAGCACATCTCTGTGAAGGAGAGTGCAAAGAAATATGTGAGGAGGTTTATATATTTTTAGCCAATATATTGCCCTCATCACCAGAATCTTTGAAGCCACCTTGCCAACTTCAGTCATTTCTAGTCATTCTAACATATGCAATCATATACACAGGCCTTTTCATTGAACCCGTAACAGCAATTAGAACAAATGACCCCTAACCCCAACAGTCAATCTAATGCTGACTATTATATGAATGATTATAAAAATGATAATGGGTACAATTAAAATGATAAGAAATAGGCATACTTAGCTGAATGAAAGTGTAGGCTATGTGTGGTAATTTAACATGGGCTGATCAACATTTATTGAGATACATACAGAAGACCATGGGTTAATTGTAAATTAACTCTTGTTATAAATCGGGCTGACCACTGACTGACAGATGAAGCTGCAGGATTAATCCACCTGGCTATTAGCCTGGTCTGGAGCAGGCTAGTTTCACAGAATAAATCTCCATGGTGATTTATGTGCCCGTGGATCACAGATAAATTTCAGCCAGGAAATCCTGGCTTAATCCTGTATCGAGGGTTTATTTTTGCAACAGCTCCCAGATACACTTCTGTGGAGAGTGTTTGTCTGTCCACAACTGTAAGACACACTATTTATTTCAGAATAATTATACCAGTACCCAGTCTGCTGTTCTGAATGGGTCTAAATTTATGGAAAAAACTTGGATTGGAAAAGGACAAAAACAAAAGCAAAATTCGCAGACAGTGTTTGAAAATTAAGTGTTGCATTACTTATTTTACATTTAAAAATGTACTGGGATTCCCTGAGGGTCTGTGAATACGTCTTGAAGTGAGAGCTGCAGCGAGTGAAAAAAAGAAAAGACGCAGCGTTGGCTGCGGCCACAGCGAGTGGCCACCCACACCGGCTGTGAGGTGTGGGTGGTGACTGTATAGTTGTGACATCACAGCTTGACATGAGTCATAGCTGCTTGTTTTAAGGCACAGTTTGTGAACATAGGCTGTGTATGTTTTTTTCTGTGGATTGAGGAACATGGGGCAGCATTTATACACTGTCTCCTGTCATATATACAGTAAAATATCTATATAGGTCTAATAAATTCTATAAAGTATTCATTAGACTTAAAATGCCTCAATTTCAATAAAAAAAGAAAATTGAGTGTTCCAAAAACTTTTGAGTACACTTTCTACATTACTACAATATTGTAATATAGTAAGGGTGATGTATTATATTGTTAATATAGTAATTCTGTAGTTAGAGTAGTCTATATTAAATATTTTACTGTGAAACCAGCGAAACATTTCTCAAGATATCAGGACTGTTCACTTGAAGAAAATCACTCTGAGCGAGATGAGTCAGAACTGTGTGTGTGTGTGTGCATGTGTGTGTGTGTGTCAGTCTTACCTTTTATAGTCACCTGCGTAAACGCATGAGGCGTGTGAAAACGACACAGCCAGGGGGGAGAAGCATTTTAATGAAGGAGATGAAACCCTGAGAAGACCTGAGCAGGTTTCTGATCAGGCCCAGAGAGTTTTGCTCTCTCTCATCTCCACCCACAGGCTACAGCTGCAACCTTTAAATATGATTTTAAAATCGAACTGGAACATGTTGCGGTGTTGATACAGTTCCACTTATTTGTATTCCTAACTGTAATATCCACATATTTCTTATATTAAAATTCATACTGAAATTTTCTTACTGTTTTTTTTGCAGTGAAATAATAACACACAGCTAATAGTATGTATCATATATATGCATGATGAAGAAGATGCAGAAAAAGACAATGCAGGATAAAGAAAATGAATTATGGAGAGCATGAAAATCAAATGATGCAGGATGAAGACAATATAGGATAAAGAGGATTCGAGGGGATGCAGGAGGAAGAAACTAAAGAATACATTGAGGAATGAAAAGCATGAATCTGAAGAGGACACAGGATCAAACGAATGAAAAAGGAAGAGGATGCTGGATGAAGAGGATGCAGGATAAAAGCTGCTTTTTTATATAGTAGGCAGAAACTTAGATCAGGGAAGTCTGGACTTCATTTCTGGACATCTTCTTTCTCAATTTACACATGAAATCAACACTGACTTGTTGGAAAACATTTTGCTGTGCCATTAGGGAGGATTTTAATTGGCTGGACTGGAAGACATAGGCCACATCCTCAGCCAATCAGAGTGTTACTAGTAGTGCATTATTAATGAAGAAAAACTAAACAACTGTTATAACTGTGAATAAAATAGCACAATACCATCTGCATTGTTCCAGACAAGATTTCTAGCCACACATATAATAAATATATCCTTTACTTCTAGTAAGGCATTCTCATAAATGTAGTAAATAAATATTTGTGGTAATTTGTGAAAACTCAGGACTAAATGATAAAAAACATTTCTTACCACTGGTAAGTTTGTTGTCTAAAAGGATCACTGACATTTCTAAAGAGAATCTTTTTTGTGTCATGAAGCTATTCCCACTCATTGATGAGGCAGATGATCAATATGTCATGTAGCTACAAATGAGGAAGTGTTCACTGCTTCATAATAGATGAGTTCTGCAGCAGGCTGCAGTCTCACAGCTGCTTATTAATTGATCAAATATCTAATCAATGGAACCTCAACATTTATATAACCAGTTTACATGGAGCATGGTGGACCCCATGTGACCTTATTATGGGAAAAAATATAAACGGTAGAGAACGAGAGACAAGTATAGTTTTGATCCTGCCATGAATAACATATGTTTAATTAAGGAGTAGATATAAAATGTTGATATCGCCTGTTAAAATGTTATTTTTTTCTGATAATTTGAATGAATCTGATACCTTGAATGTGACCTATAATTTGTACAATGTCATTATAAAACAAACCTTTCAGGGGGGTGAAGTAAAAATAAACAACTGAGATAATGAGGTTGTACCCTCTTATAACTGGGGATGTGGCTGTGTTTGGATTTAACCAGTTACATTCGACACATAACTCATATTAAATTGGAGTCAGCACACACACCCGTCGCCATTTAAAGTGGTTCTGATTGACCTCAAATAAACCTAATTTATTCTAGAAGCTTTTACTGACATTTTTGTAGCTACATCTTCCAGCACAAGCTATGGTCCACAGATAGCTTCCAATGCTTCAGAGAGATCTCATTATTCAAAGATATCAGTGAGGTTAGGATACAAAAGAATGTAAAGGAATTAAATATACCATGAAACAAAGTGGAGACAGGCATCATCAAGTAAAGAACATATGACATTATCAACAGGACACATCCAAAATTAAGAAGAAAAGAAGTAAACTGGTCAGATAGGTGGCTGAGAGGCCTTCTTCATATGTCTGTGCTATGGAGTAGGGTGGATAGGCAAGATGTTGGTCCTGTAATAAAAGCCAAGGTGCTACAACAAATTATTAGTCTAATAAATATCAGTGTGATTTTTGCATCACAAAACCTGATGGAGAGAAGTACTCATTAACTGCAGTAAAAGTATGCTCTTCCTAAAATGTGTCATCACAGAATTTGTGATGCTGACGTTTTCTTTGGTTCATTTTTCTGCAAGAAGAGAAAAACACAACATTATTAACATTATACATTGGCATTCATGTCAGTATCATTATTTACACCATTGTTAACAATATGAGATCAGACCTGTTCATCTGGATTCACATGTATTTTATGTCGTCTAATTAAAGATTATTTAATATAGAATAAAGCCTATTTCCCAAGGCTCCTACAATATGTTTTTACATACAAACTAAAAACGGTTTGTAGAGTAACTATAATAATGATCTAATTGTGAAAAGTGTAAATAAGTGAAGGCGTGAAAAGGATGAAGCCTTACCTGCATCCAAGCAGGTGTATGAGTACTCCAGGTATTTGTAAGTCCCTGGGCAGTTGTTGGTGAAGATCTGGTTCGTGGCTCGAACTGAACATTTGCTTTTCCAATCACATCTGGAGAGAAGAGTGAAGATAGAACTTACATCCGCTTCACTGTGCAGATCACTGTGTTGTTCACACTACAACAACCCTCTGTCTTGTCTGGAGCTGCTTATACTACTGATCAGCAGCAAGGACGTACACTACATGGCGTCCCTTCCAAACCACATTTTGTTTCAAAAATTCATGCAGGAAACTCACAAGTGAAATGACAAATATGAATGCCTTCAAACAGCCATCCAAGTTACTTGTGCGCTGGTTTGCAGCCCCTCTTATGCAGCATCACCTCTTGTTTCAGCGGATTAATACGGCCATAGATATACAGTATATACACGTGTATGTGTGATCTCCAAAACCAGTCTGTCAGCAGCCCATCGGGTCTAAAGTGGTGTAGTGTGAACTACACGTCGTCAGGTCTCATCTCACCTGTCAGCCATCACCCTCAGACTGTCTGCATATCTACAGCTGGTGTTGGCCGGGTGGCTGCGAGGTGCCTTGTACTGACACACCTTCTGACTGGTCCTGCCGTAGTTCGCTCGCAGCACTTTGATTACCTCAAATTCTGAGCACAGGCACACACACACACACACACACACACACACACAAACACACAACACAAATGAACTAACAAAAATAAACTTGTGAGTAGAGTAGTGGCATTTCTTTAATCTGCCCAATATGGCTGAGCACAAAAACATTTTGACTGCATTATATTCAGACATCAATTGACTTACACCTTTTTTTCACTTTGTAATACCACTACAATACCCATGATCCTCAGCTGCTCACAGTAAGTGAAGTTGTACTAAACTAAACGAGTGATTTTAAATGAAAAGTGAATGAAGATAATTAAAAAATGAAAATTTTTAATTAAGTGTTTTAAAGTAAGGTTCATTTGACAAAAATCAAGAAAAACTTGAAATTACTGACAG
Source organism: Eupleurogrammus muticus (assembly GCA_036785175.1). Classification (NCBI taxonomy): domain Eukaryota; kingdom Metazoa; phylum Chordata; class Actinopteri; order Scombriformes; family Trichiuridae; genus Eupleurogrammus; species Eupleurogrammus muticus. Next base: position 12,076,798 of record JAYKQN010000020.1, read on the forward strand.
CAGTTTGAGCTGAAACATGGAAAAAGTGAGAGGAATTTTAATCAAACATTAAACAACAAAAAGAAGAGACACTCACCCTCACAGCGAAGAGAAGCCTTCTTGCGCTGACACACATGATGGACCTCTGAAAACACACGCACACAAACACACCGATCACTGAAAATGCACACAAATTCCCTGAAAACACACACACAAATTGATGTATTTACAGTAATGCAGTTACAGTAGAGCTACTAAGTAGTACTTACTGCCATGTGTACAGGTGAACTTTGTCTCCATCCACACACACCTGGTCCTGCAGGGTTTGGCTATGTGACATGAGTCCATCTTCACTGAACATTTCTTTAGACCATTACAACTGTAGAAAAACACACACTGATTAAATAAAGTTTAGTAATACACATATACTGATTCAAGTGTGATAATAAAGTATTAAGTACTTTTACTTACAATATAATACATACACTAATTAATACAATATAGCAATACACACATTCTGATTAAATAAATAAAATATTACACACACAGGCTGAATGAATAAAGTATACTAATAGAGAGACTTATTAGGTACAGGATAATTATATATATATACACACTGTATACTGACTTAATAAATTATAATTCACAGAAACTGACACAGAATAAGAACTGGTCATAGTCTAACACAATAAAAGAGAGATGCTCAGGTATTGCTATGTGACTGTTGTTGTACCTTCTTTGGATTTTGTGGAGGACGGGGGTCATGGAGCAGAGTGGTGGGCCCCGAAATGTCGGGGGGATGCCGTTGACACACGCCTCTGTCTCCCTGTGACTCGCTGCCACACTATGCACGACAATCAAACCATAATCTGCAGCAAAGCAGGAACACAGATGGAAAAAGAAGAAGAGGAGAATGAAGAAGAAGCAGATGAAGGAGGAAGAGGATGGAGACAGGTGCAGGATCTAAAAAACAACTCACAAGCGTTTCCAGCTGTGTTGAACTACAAATGAAAGTACTCTGAACTTCCTCCAGCCTTCCAGTGACAAACATCGTAAAATGTCCTCTAAGGTGCCCTTTCGGTGACACGACTTGATAAAATGCCCTCCTAGGTGCTCTTCCAATAATTAAACATGATGAAAGCTCCTCTATGGTGCCCGTTTAGTAACTAAACATGATGAAATATCCTCCAGGGCAGGGGTAGGCAATTAGGTTTGGCCGTTGGCCAGATCATTTCAAAGCCATTACATGGTGGGCCACAACCAAAACAATCATTAATTAAGTGAATTAATTGGGAAGGAGGGCTGATTATGAAAATATTATGATAGGCGCTCTTGAAAAGACAGAGCAGACGCACTGTGCTAAACTGACCATTATGCCACTAGAAGTAGTTATTGTTATATGCCTGTTGGATAATAAAAAAAAAGTTAAAAATGAGAAGTTGACAATACCAGGATCTGTCTCGATGAATGGACAGAGAGCGATGCCTTCATCCTACCCCGTTTCATTAATGCAAAACCTGCATGCCTGATGTGTGATGAGGGCGCTTCTGTATGCATGCTAACTTGGACGTTACATTCCCTTAGAACACAAACGTTTTTTTTTTGCCTCACATACCAACAGAAAGTAACTTGCGCATCTCTGGAAGCATCACAAGCCTCTCACTGATGCAGAGGTCTTTGATGAAATGGTGGTGACAGTTCTGGAGGAGCTGAGCACAGACCAGTTGTGGGCCACATCTGGCCTATTGCCAACCACTGCTCTTCCAGTGAGTAAACTTGATAAAACGTCCCCTTCTAGTTACTAAAATTGATGAAATATCATCTAGGGTGCTTATCCAGCGACTAAAGTGATTAAATATCTTCTGAGGTGACCTTCCCATAACTAAAGCATTAAATTGTCCCTTAGGGTGCCCTTCCAGTGCCAACACATGATAAAATGCCCTCTATAGTCACCTTTTACATGACTAAACCTGACCTGTTACAATGGGTAGTCTGTCACTGTGGGCTGATCCAAACCCTAAGACCTTCCATCAGAAGTAGTTCAGTAAGGTTTTGTACCGCATTTGAGCTCCTGGGTTATTGCCTCCAGGTCGCAGGTCAATATGGTCTCTGCAAAGAGATAGAGATTTCACAAATGAGGTGGAACAGTTATGTAGTTAAGTATATATATGAACTCGGAGGATTTCTGCTGGTTTTAGAAAGTGTTGACCATGCTGTGATGGTCAACACATGCGGGATATTTGACACATTAATAAGAATAAAAAGATAAAATTGTGTTTCTTGGACAATGTTTTTACAGCATAATGAAGATCTTCTGATGCTTAATGTGAAAGAAGGAGTTAGTCCCTTTGGTATGAAGACTCAATTTGAATTTGTAATTTGAAGGTAGTTGATCATATTCTTTCCTGAAGACTAATCCAAAGCTGTTGTATTAGCTTAGCATAATGACTGGAAACAGAGGGAATCAGCTGGCTCGATCGGCCCTGTGACAGCAACAGAACTGCAGGAAGTTACTGGAAGAGTGTTAATGAGGAAAAGTGTTGATTGGTAAGCTGTGGAGGTGCTGTGCTGAGTGTGATATATTCATGTTCCCAGAGAACACAGGGATTTATTGGCTGGTCCTTGCTTTAGGGAACAACTCTCCAGAACAGATCGATACATCTGATTGAATGAACACACATAAATTACTGCACAGCAGTTGTGATGGATCATAGTGTAACAGGAATATCTGAGATCTGTGTCTGAGCTGTAAAAATGGGATTGTTCGTCCTTAAGTGTTCCCAGTGGGACGGTTGAATATGACACACAACGCTGTTCATGCTGTGGCGATATGTATGAGGAGGAGACGTGCTATTTAAATAAAGTTGGCGTGAGCAAAAATAAGGCCTCTAACTGACGCTGACATGTATCTTTAAGCAGTGAGTGTAGTTTTTTACCTTGTCTGGTCAGCACACTGCAGCAGAACACTGAAATGCACACTGGGAACACTGAAACACACAATCGGAAAACAGCATCGAAGTCACTGCAGGGAACAGCAGTGAAGCTGCTGAAGTGACACACAAAATGACACAGAGACAACAGATCGCAACACGACTCTGAAGAGGGAGTGACGGACAGAATAAAGAATGAGGAGAGGAACCCGATGGAGACCTCAGTGTTTCACCAGCAGTCTGGTTTTTATTATCTGGATCGATTATGAATGTAAATTGCAAACAATGTAATCCTATAAACAGCATAGTTTTTACTTATTTATTATGATTCAACTTTATCAACCACTCGGGAAAGACGCAATTCAGCAACTTTTAAACACTGTGGTGGAAGAGATGAGACCTGCACATTCACCAAGATATGGAGCCATAACCTTGCTTAGCTTTCTTACTTTGCTCAGTGAGACACTGGGTGGAGTGACACATCATCTGACCTCAGGCAGAGCTGGGGATGTCGTACTTTTTAGTCAGTGAATACTTTGTGCATTTAATTGGCCATGTAAAGAACATCATTTCTATTGCAATGTAACTGCAATTTAGATTTCAGAGCTAATGATACAGTTTTATTCGCCACTGGCTCTTTTCTTAGCTCATACAATTCTACTATGTGCTGGTACATTTCAGATCTCCCCATTAATTATAAGCTTGTTTTAAATTCTGTTGGAACTAAATGTGCTATTCTCGGTGAAACCAGGGCCTCCAAACCCTTCAAGATTCTCAAATCGAAATGGTTTAACGTTATAAATGTTTGGAACGATCGCTGGATCTTGTTAAAGAGTTTGGCGATACGCTGTTAGGAAAACAGAAAGTGTGAAATGTTGATACTCACAGAGTCTCGGCACGAACTTCATGTTCAAACTTCAGTGTCAAGTCTTCAAATATCCTGTGTTTTATGGATTGAACTCATCTCAGTCCGTTGGGAGAAGGTGTGTGAGTGAGGAAACGGTGGAGGAACTGGTTGTTAAAACACACACACACACACACACACACACACACACACGTTTGTTTAACTCATGGTTGTCATGTGTTGCTGCTGTCTCTGTATTTGTCTTCATGTATTTGTGTGAGACTTATTGGCACCCTCACTACTATTTTCAGTTCTGGTTGCCATGGGAAAAGCTGGGTTGCTATTTAAGCCATCGGGTTGTTTATCGTTTGTCGTTGCATCCCCATTAGATTCAACATTATTGGTAAGCAGTCTTCCTTAGGTCCTAAAGTAGACTAAAATACAAAAACATAATTATTTGCATTAATGAATAGGACTTACATTGATGTAATGCATTACAATATTAAAGCTAAACAAAACATTAGTAATACAGAACAAAAATATGTGATACAACCCAAACTACAAGATAATCCTATAAATAACTAGTACATGAAATTAATACATGAAACAAACAATATTTGAAAGTGTTGAACACAAAAAAATAATATAACAACTAAATGCCAGGGCAGAAGAATAGCAAATTAGAAAAGAAATAACAAAGTAAATAGCAAGTATAGATTCAAATAACTAAAAAACATAAATTATTTAATTAATGGAAAAAAATTATGACCCAGCATCAGTAATGTAGCATGGCAGCGTATTGTACTTGAAGGCAGTGCCGTATCACCTTTCACTTCATGACACAGATTCAATGTGCAAACTATCAGTTGATCCAAAAACATATTTATCTGTAAAAAAATAATGTCTATTTATTTAAGCCACAAACATGATGCAAAACAAGCTAATACAGATTTGCATAGAACGACAATTATAACTACAAGGTTTCTTCCTTTTATAGGGATTATGGGAAATTTGGGTAATCATACATTTTTTATGATTTGGTGCTATATAAATACAACTGGCCTAAATACCTGAAGGAAACGGTGTGATCTCCACTGGTGCAGGTGGGACCTGTTCCAATCACACCATTACATACCTGAAGTGTCCTTCCAATATGGGTACCCAAGGACTTCTTTATAGAGCTCTGCTATTGGTTAAACACACATACACTCACACGTGCACACGCTTTTTTAGTAACAGCATGTTTGTTTGTTTTGTTGACCATCTGTTAGCTTCATGTATGACTCACTACACAAACACACACACACACACACACACAAAGGTACACACGCGCACACAAACACATGCTCACGCTAGATTTCCGTATGCCAGCGACAAGGCAACAACAGTTACTTTCGACCTCTGGGTCACCCTGCAAATATTTCATGTATAGTTCCTCAGGGTTCAGTTTTAGGTCCTCTTCTTTTTTGTCTTTACATGCTACAATTAACAATTACAATTATCATTCAAAATCACAATGTCTCTGTTCACTGCTACGCAGATGATACCCTGGACGGACATCTTATTTCAGCTTACATGCATGGGGAGGCAGAGTCGGAGCATGCACACATGCATTGATTGTCTAGTTTAACTCCAATTGAAGTGTATTCATGCCAAAGAAAACCAAAGTCCAATCACATTATTCTATGCATGTCTTAATTGGAATAATTGTACCAACTGAAGGCGGACGTGTGTGTTATTTGTTTTAATCCTCCTCTTAAAGTAGGTTATGGAGTCAGGATGTGTCATAAAGCCATAACACAGGTTTCATCGGGGAAAGAAAAACACAGCAGATTAAAATATATTTGCTGTAGTGTTTGTTTATTTCTGTGACACAACTGTTTAAAGCCACAACACAGAAAACACCATAGAAAACATCCTTGGTTGTAAAAAAAAAAAAAAAAATTTAATTAAAACAAGACTTCACAGTTTCAGGATCAGACAAAAATCCAACAGGAAGTATTCAAAGGGAAAATCCACCCATTTAAAACACACACTTATAAAAACAAACTTGTTCATGTGCACGCTTTCTCCTATTGTGGATGCATGTGTTCCCACACTTTATCGACGAGATTCAAGGTGGATTTCCCTTTAAAGGTCCAGTGAGGCATAAAACAACAGTTTGGGTAAAACAGGAGCTCAAGGCGGCAAACAGAAAAACAAAAAAAAAAAAACAGTCCCGACTCCCTTAAAGGGTCAAACACAGCAGTGGCAGAGCTGCTGCAGCTAATCCTGCGTAAACAGGCTTAGAGTAAGGCAAGGAGGAAGAAGGAGGAAGAGGAGGGAGAGGAGAAAGAGAACTTTCAGGATGAGACAGTAGAGGAAGAGGTGGGAGACAGAGTGGGAGAGAAAGATGATGGTGACGAGGATGAAGAGGATGAGTAAGTGCAGGGGGGCGGACAGGCGAGGAGGAAGAGCAGGACGCAGACAGCAGAATTAAAGGGATCAGATGAAAACATTTCAAGCAATATACAACTATACAATCAGATTTAAAGGCTACTGATTGGTCGATGTTTAGAAGGCCAGAGAGGTCGCGACACAGAGAATCTGATACTAAAACTCATTCAACATTGTGATGGTAAAATATAAATGAAGGGTTCATGAGTTCACAAAAAGAATTAGGATTTTTTAATTCTTTACCTGAAAAAAAATAATTTGTTACTTTTTAAATTTAATTATAATAAAACAGATTCTCCACATCAGTGATTGAATTAAATTCAATGAAATACAAAACATGAACTTATGTGTTTTAATGAGTGTTTTGAATCAATTTTTCCTTCTTATTAAAAATTATAGTCTTAAGAAGTTAAGATGAGTAATACATTCTTTTTTATATTTCAACTTGAATTAATTTGACTTAACTTAAAAAAAAGAATCATGCATTTGAAACAGAATTTTTTCATAATTAAAAGAATGAAATAATGACAAAGTATTTATCCATGATGAGAAGACAAATAATAGTAGGAAGTCCAAAACTTAAAATACACTTTTAAGAAGCATCCATCAGGTCACTAAAATGTACATTTTGTGTTGGTGTCTTGTCCTTTATTTAATCCACCTAGAATTGACACAGTGTTGATATTGTGTTTTTACCTTAGCGAAAGTTTTCTTATTTGTCTGGTTTTCTTGTTTTAATTGACGGGGTCGCACACATGCTTTCCTGGTAGTTAATTAGGACGTTATGCTGCCAGACGTAGGATGTGTTGGACTCGTTGCTTTGTGAGGGAGCCTTGGTTTATTAATTCTATATATGTATATGTATATATATAGGTACATGTGATACGATTGGTTATAAACTACGTACAGACACATTTGATAGACATTCGTAGTGCCAAATGAAGGGCTCTGGGCTTTCACAATCCATGCCTCTATCTAATTTAGACAAATAAACAGATGGTTCCCAGACCTCATCTCAATCTGCATTGAGATGAGGTCTTGTGTTAGCCAGGGTAGAGGCAAGGAGCATCCTGGGAAAATGCCAGTATCCCTCATGGTTGGAGTGTTGGATGCTCTGCTCAACAGTGGAAGGAGAAAAATAGTGAAGCGATTGGAAAGAATCCTAAATCCTTGATTAATTTATGTTTAAGTTTCGTCTGCGTCATGAATAATAACAGCTGGTGGTTAACAGAGGAGCCAAGGCGGTAACCCAGAGAAACAGGGTTTGGGTAGGCCGCCACGAGCAAGGTCGACGGTGTCACGGACGCGACCATGCACGAGTCCTGGGAATTGGAGCAGGACTGTGTGCTGGGAATGGAATGAATGAGGTAATGTGGACCGAGCCTCACACACCCTGGCAGCATAAAGTCCTTCTACACGCACGCCAGCTCTGGAGCCCAGATGTGGAGCGGGTCATTTATTTACTGCAGCGAGTATTTGAGTGTATTTTCAGGTTCTGGATATTTGCAAATTTTAGATTTTCTCAGCGGTTAAGGAAATGCAAGGTATAATTAATGCGCTAAAACAAAGAAACAACTCTAATAGTTTGTCTGTTTCAGAGATCTGTTGCTCAGATTAAAAAACATTTCCTTTTTCTTTGCAAGTGGCTCTCTGTTTCATCTCCATGCGACCCAGTCTGCAGAGGGAAACACTGACACTTTTGCAAACCATTGATACATTGAATGCCCATTTTTCAGACGTGGTGACCTACTCCATTTGACATTTCTCTTTTGTCAGCATGAGGAGGAGGTATGAGTGGATGGATCGGTGCTTTGTTTCATGGCTGGAGTTGGATCATTTCTTTTTTGTCCTGTCATTGTTTATTTAAACCCATGTGATGATCCTAACTCTAACTTAAACCTAACCTCCACGTAACCACGGTTGTACAAGTCATAACATTTTTTTGTGAGAATGTGCACACATCACAAAACACTGATATGCTATGCTTGAAAAGCTTGTTATGACACATATGAAATATCATACCTTTGAAAAATTATATGTTTTAAAATGTTGATATGATGCATATCTGCAGAAACAGAATCTGCTGCTGTTCCCTCTGGAGGCTGCACTGGGGAAACAAGTTCCATTAATGCTTACGTAATAAACTAATTCTTTAAATTAAGGACTGGGGTGAAACATTCTCTCACTTTAGGGGAATTTATCAAAACTTCCAGTGTGAGCCAAAGTTCAGGAGGGGCTAAAATCTGGTTGCATCAAGACATTCATCAAAATCACTCTAGATGTAGAAAAAACTGCAGTGGCTGCCACAAATGAAGTTAAATGACATCATAAATGCAATTCTTACACTGGGCTAAGGCTTTTGACCATTCTGTGTGTTCTGTGTGAGAAACTGCCATAATCCACCATAATCAAAAATAAATAAAATAATAAAGAAGGAAATGTGCAAATAGAACTTTCGATTTACAGATAAATGTGCAGGTTTGATCTTGAAAACAAATGAATTTATTTTCTTTGCATTTATATCTGTTATTTATTTACTTGGGCATTTCTTCACCCACATTTTCATGAGGGGTGTGGCATAACAGCCATTGTTTAATCTATACCAGTTAAATTAAATATGCACATACATTAATAAATTATAGAAATAAATTAATAAAAAATAAGCAAATTTCTGTCAATTCAAAACATTTAACTTTTTTAAATATTTATTTTCAAATTAACCTGAACATGTACTGTCTTTGTTTTTTCCTACATTTCTTTCTTTATTTGTAATTACTCATGTATTACACTGTTACTTTTAAAAAAAAATATTTGAAAACAAGAAACCCATAAGATATATTCACTTTATCCCAAATGATCACTTCATTAACATTTATACATCCAAAACATTTCCTCCAGCACCAAATACCGTAAGCCTTACAAAGGAGGGAATCGGGCGACTGCCTGATGATGTGACATGAAGTCGAAGTAGAAGCAGCAACTGACAGCAGAGTAATGAGTTTCAGCTCCAAGAGATAAGACAGAGTGAGACATCCTCATCAGAGACAGTTTATACCTTATCGTGGTTCCCCTCCTTTAAATGCTCCAGCAACATGTTTCTCTCCATCAGGCCTGTTATCCTCAGTCAGACAGTGAGAGATGGAGGAGGAGACGAGAATGGGAAGAAGGATAGAGGATGAGGAAGAAGATGAAGACATCCAGGCAGAGGAAACAGGAAGTGATATCATTTGGAGGGTTCGATTCGGCAGTGAGCTGCTGGGAGTGTTTGACAGCTAGTGCATGTGTGTGTGTGTGTCTGTGTGTGTGCTTACGAGACGTGCACAGGATTACAAAGGCAGTGGATGTGATTAAAGATTTATACTGTATCATTGTGTGTGTGTGTGTGTGTGTGTGTGTGTGTGTGTGTGTGTGTGTGTGTGTGTGTGTGTGCGCGTGTGTGTTGACTAGGATCTTTCTCTAAGGACGAAATCCAGCATTTGGAACAAACTTGAGAATGTTCTGATCAAAACCTTTGATCCAAACTTGCAAAAGACTGATCCACATTGAGCCAGAAGGGGGCGGAGCCTGTGAGGAGCTGAAGGCACAGGTCTGCGGAGTTCACTGTGCAGATCCGCCTGCGTGATCAGAATCATTCCGGCATTAACACACCGGGACGCAGGCTGAGACGACAACATCTTTCGCTTTTGAATTATTCGGGATCATTCTTTCTGTTGCAAGCTCCCCCTTTTCCTCGTCCATCTCTCTGTTTCTCGCCTCCTGTTCTCTGCAGAGAACCTCAGAGGGAAGTGAAGGTTCAGGCTCCCCACCACCGCCACCGCCACTGGAAGATAAAACAATGAGACATCACTTAGTTTGGTTTGTTTTTGTCAGTGTGAATGCATCAGTTGCACTCTAAATAGAGCTGGTTTCAGTTTGCTTAATTCTGCATCAAATGACAAACTCTCTCTGGTAACAATGAAACTCAGGTCCAAACAAGAGGAAACTAATTATTTCAGAGCTACCGTGTGGGTCTTTGGAACAGTTTTCGTCCCATATGACCATATTCCTGAAAATAACGTGTCTCCTCTGCCTGAAATGACGCACTATGTGTCTTTGGCGACTGCACTGCATTCACAGATTGTTCTCCAGACGCAGCCATGACTCATTTAGGAATTGGGTATTTTGCCAAAAATGGCCAATTTAGAGGATGTAATACCTAAAGATAAAAGCAAGTAGCGCTTAATACGTCGCTCCATGAATCAGAATTGGTGGTTATTTCTACCAGAAAATAAACATCGATGAGATGACATCCAGACTTATCTTGGTTCATTTGCAAGTTTAAAATCAGACCACACTGTCTGTATGCTATTAGTAGATTTTTTATTGGCAGGCCTAATCATCAAACTAGTGGTGTGAAAGTGGCCTAAATGTGTTATGTATGTTAAACACTTTATTATTACAAATGTTTCTGTTCAATCCTTGAAATTTTATGAATTCGCAATTACATTCTTTTTATTTGAATCCAATCACAGGCTGTTAATTTGTTTGTCAATCTTGTACAAACATATATAATATAAATCTATATTGAGTTGTATGATTGGCTCACTAGCACCATCTACTGGGAACAAACTACGTGAGGCGTGCACACGGATGCTGTGAGTAAAGCAGTAAAACGTTAAATTTGCAGTAACCCTGTATGATTCATCTCTTGACATGGTTCAGACTGACAGCTTGATGCAACAAACCTTGCAACCCAACTTCTGGATTCTTTTTTTCTTTTTGTGTCGCAACTACAAATTTGAGACACTAGATGTCGATATTCTGCTCTTATACATATTCATCTTGTCACGTTTGAAATACACGTAAATGCATGTGCAAAGTTACCGCTTTAGTCAAATAGGTACTCATGCATTGCTTGCACGCACGCACACGCACACACACACACACACACACACCAGGTTATCACTTATATAGAAACAAACATGCCAAGTTCACTTCGGTGGGAAGAAGAAAGAACCAGCTCTGGGTATATAAAAATACTTGCAACACTCAATCGCACAAGCAGAATGACACAGCATCAGAATCAGAATGCAAATCTGATTCCCCAGAAGGATTTTCACACAGTCAACTCTGCACAGGTGTTTCTCACATATCTCACTCTACTCACACATTTCTCATGTTACTCACACGTTTGGCAGATGTTTCTCTCTGAAGTGGATCTGAACGCTGACGCGGTGAGTCGGCGAGAACTGACCCACCTTTCCTTTTTTCCTCTTCAGAACTGGGGCCATGTCGGCTGCAGACGTGTGACAAAGTTCCTCCTCCGTGTGCCGACCGGCTGCGCGGTGAGACGCCAGCGTTCAGACATCGGCTGGCACCGAAAACACTGGTTACTAAGCAACAGCTGGACTTGCAGGACAGCGGAAAGAGTCGCTGCAGATTCAACGCGGCCTGCTTCCTCCTCCTCTTCTTCTTCAGCTCTCCTCAGTCACCTGTTTCCTTATTCTAAATTCTCTTCAATAAGTTCTTACAGATAATGTTGACATACGCAAAAACAAAAATTTGTCTCCTCATGAGAGACAGCAACCCGAACACGCTGTCTGGCAGAAGTCAGAGATCCCTTGTCCTATTCCTCCTTCTCCAGGAAGGACTGAGGTATTTCTATGACGCTTCACTGATTTAATCTGGGCAAAAATCACAGTTGCACACAGGAAATGAACCTTTGTGTCATGACACAGGGGGACATGTGTTGTGATCGTCTGCAATTGATGTTAAACTTCGAAATTATTTAGTATTATTATTTACTTTAATAATTTGTTTTAACATGTGTTTTTTGCCCAGACGCTCCGCCTGCCAGACAGACTGAGGCCACGGTCAGACTGGAAGCAACCGAAACACCAAGCACACTTTTTTCCCCCCAAAAGTTTCTCAGGTTGTCTCTATTTTGCTCTAATAGTAATGTTGGATTTCAGTAATACTGTATGTGTCAGTAAAGTTTAAAATCATTGCTGTGTGCTGCGCACTCCGCAGCTGCTTTCTCCATCTTCACACGTCACAGTAAGTCAGAAACTGATTCTCAGAAATGATTCGTGACAGCACATTTTTCATGTTGCTTGCTGTCGAGTGAAATGCTCAATTTCTACACTTTTGGGTTCAAATTCAAATAGTCACTGAACCAACTAATTAATCTTTGGCTGTCAGAAACTTCATCTGTAACTTGCTATGTTTTTTTGGCAAAAATTAACTTATGAGAATGCATGGTTCAAAAGAGGAGTAACAGAAGCTATCTATGTGTGTTGCTTACGATTCGGTTTCAGAAAGAGTACAATGACCTGAATGGATCAGATATTTTCTGCTTTGTTATGTGACAGTAAGCTGAAAACAGGTGATGATGCCACAGTAGATTTCTTCACTGTGTCGGACCTTGTCACAGTTTTACTAAAATTGAATGGAGCTAACGCTAAATCATTGCAAAATAAGTGTTTATATTTGTCTAAGTGATCGGCGGGAGTCTACAATTTTTATTAGGATTCTGATCTTATATTACTAAAGCAGGTAGACATCAGAAGACAACAGGAGAAAACTCTGAATGTGGGTGCTTGTGTTAGTGCTTCGGTCCTCAGTGTGACGGCGGCCTCATTGTTTTACTGTTGGGGTTGCTGCCTCTCAGGCTGCCTGTCAGGAAATCCGGTAGTCAAACGTGTCCTTCTCCATGTAGTCCGTCCAGGTGGAGGACGGCATGCTGCGGTACGGATCCAAAAGGATCCGGAAACAGCGCACGATCAGCAGGCCCAGGAAGATGAAGAGGATGATGACGAAGACGAAGGCCGCCCTCTGCTCGAGCGTGAGGAAGGAGGCGGACGCCGAGGACGACGAGGACGACGAGGAGAAGTCGGACTCGGAGGCGGAGAAGGTGCTGCTGTAGAGGTCGTCAGCCATGTCGGGATAGAGCGTGATTGGTTGGTTCAGAGGATCTCCTTCTTCTGTCCAATCAGAAACGAAAGTCTGTAGGTAATCATGGGGTCAGACAGGAGAAGGCCTGCAGGAAAGCACAGAAGAGGCAAAAAAATTTAAATTAAAAGAATTATTATGCCTACGTTACCATACCTAAGTCTGAGAATGCAGACTTAGCTTATCTTTGCAGGTGCAAGATACTATCACCATGTGGCCCCAAACGATGGTGTCTGTTTGAATGTCCATTTACCACAATGATACCAAACAACAAAAAATCCAAAGTGATCCAGAAACCAGGATGGATCTCCATGTACTTTGAAGAAGACTGGCCCTAAGATGGAGCCCAGAGGTACACCACATGTTGGAGGACCACCATCCTGATGACATATCTCTTCTTACAGTTCTTAGATACTGCACAAAACCCTTAATCCGGGCATCTGGCAGCAGATGACATAGACACCATCTAATGAGGGGTGTGAGGAACCTTTTTTACATATATTTTAAGATATCTTTTGTGTGAATTCTAGGCTTATTCTGTCACGACAGTCTCCAGCATACCTCAGCAACCTGCCTGAGAACATTCAAGAGAAGTCAGAGGTGTAAAGACGCTGCACTTCAGAGGTGGTTTGTTGTTCTGAATTCAGAAGTCTGTGGGTGTCAGTGGTTTTAAACCATCAGTCATCTCTCAGCTCATCCTGGAAAGTAAATTCATTTCTTCCCACATGCAGACAAAAGTCAACTGGCTTCGAATGTTCTACTTTTTAGAGAAAGAATCCTGTGCCTAGAGTCAGCAAAGACAGTTGGGTTGAGTGTGGTGAAAGCAACATTCACACCCTCCAGCTGCTGTCAATCAAACACAGACATGCCCTTCAGCTACTGTCAATCAAAAGCAGATACGCCCCTCCGCCTGCTGTCAATCAAACACAATCATCACACAATGTTCCTAAAGCTGCTGCAAATCAGAGACAGACACACCCTCCATCTGCTGTCAACCCTGAGACCAATGCCCTTCAGCTACTGAAACTCAAACACAGAAATGCCCTCGAGGTGTTGTCAGACAAAGACGTGCAACTTTAGCTGCTGTCAATCAAACACAGACACACCCACCAGGTGTTGTCAAACACAGACACGTCCCCAAAGCTACTGTCGATCAAAGACAGTCACGCCCTTCAGCTTCAGACACTCCCCTTCGATTGCTTTTACTCCAACACACACATGCCCCTTTCAGCTAGTGTAAATCAAACACAAAAAAGCCTTTCAGCTGTTGTCAAAGAAAGGCTCCTTCAGCTGCTGTTAATCAAACAAAGACACATTTAGCTGCTATAAATCAAAGACAGGTACACCTTCCAGCTGCTGCCAATCAAAATCAGACATGCACCTTCAACTACCCTTTGCCTACTGTTAATTTAAACATATGCCTTCCAGCTGTTGCTGAACAAATAACTGCCTCTTCAGCTGCTGTTAAACTGACATAAACATGCCCCTCTGAACACAGATGTGCCATCCAGCTGCTGTGAATCAAACACAGACACCTACTTAAGCTGCTGTCAATCAAACACAGAGACCCACTCAAACTGCTGTCAATCAAACACAGACACCTACTCAAGCTGCTGTCAATCTAACACAGACACCCACTCAAGCTGCTGTCAATCAAACACAGACACCCACTAAAGCTGCTGTCAATCAAACACAGACACCTACTCAAGCTGCTGTCAATCAAACACAGACACCCACTCAAGCTGCTGTCAATCAAACACAGACACCCACTCAAGCTGCTGTCAATCAAACACAGACACCTACTCAAGCTGCTGTCAATCAAACACAGACACCCACTCAAGCTGCTGTCAATCAAACACTGACACTCCCCTTCAGCTGTTGTCAATCAAACTAGCTGCTGTCAATCAAACACAGACACCCACTCAAGCTGCTGTCAATCAAACACAGACACCTCCTCAAGCTGCTGTCAATCAAACACAGACACCTACTCAAGCTGCTGTCAATCAAACACAGACACCTACTCAAGCTGCTGTCAATCAAACACAGACACCTACTCAAGCTGCTGTCAATCAAACACAGACAATCCCCTTCAGCTACTGTCAATCAAACCAGCTGCTGTCAATCAAACACAGACACCCACTCAAGCTGCTGTCAATCAAACACAAACACTCCCCTCCAGCAGCTCGCAGTCAAATACAGACTTGTCTGCCAGCTGTTAACAACTGAAACCTGGACACACCTTCCAGCTGTTGTAAATCAAATGTAGACACGCCCATGAGCTGCTGTACATCACTTCTGGTATATGGGATGTGAAATCTTTGAACGTCTAACAAACAATCTGTTTCAGTGTGAGCAGAGGTGATGGTTGGCTCGATGCTTTACATGCTGGTCACTTAACAAGTCTACTGCATATCCTGCTGAGTTTAATATTTCACCTAAATAGTCTAATGCAGTTCTGCTGCAAACACACTTCAGATTTTTAACATTCAGCTCACACGCACACGCACGCATGCACACACGCACAAACACACAAATCTCCAGGCTGCTGCTGCCTCTGCAGATGTGTGAAAAGCTGAAAGAATAATTAGATTTGATGTAAAGTATCAGAGTGACACCTCTGAACTCAGGGAAGAAGAAAAATCTGCATATAATCAAAAAAAAATGTATAAAAGGTTCACTAAAGGTGTGTCTCCTGTAGCCGAACTGCAGTGAAGTTAAAGAAGTTAAAGGGGAAAACCACTGAGTTTATGTTTTATTCTTTGTTTGTTATTTATTCCTGTACAATGTTAAATCACATAATTAAAATGTAAAATATCTCCTCCTTCTACATTGGTAAAATGAATAAATATTCCTGCTGGCAGCATTCTGTAAAGTTTCAGTGCTCTGCAGGCTTCAGGTTTACATATCCATCCTTCCAACCATCTATCCATCCCTCCCTACCTCCATCAGTCCAACCACCAATCCTAATCTATACATGTTCATCATCATCTCACCCTCCCCTTCATTCAGCCATCCATTGAAAAAATAAATGAATCCGATTTGGGGATTATTCTCCCCTTTAAGGATTGAGCGAGCACTAGACCCAAGGTCAGTCCTCTGTCCGACATGTGCAGCACAATATTAGGTGCAGTGTATTATACAGTAGTACTGCATAGTAGGCAAGGTAAGTTTATTCATATAGCACATTTCAACTAGGTAATTCAAAGTGCTTTACATAAAAATAAAAGCATCAGCAGATACAATTAAAACAATAGAATAAAAGAAGCAAACTTACAGTAGGCAGCAGTAAACCACGGTTTTCAACTCTTAGTTAAAAGCAATGAGAGTTATGACAGACCTGCAGGCGTTTCTTCCACATATGTGGGCCATAGAAACTGAGAGCTGCCTCTCCGTGTTTAGTTATGACTCTGGGAACAGAAAGTAAACCTGTCCCAGATGATCTGAGCCATCTGGATGCTTCATAAGGGTCTAGGGCCTTATATTTAGCCCTTAAACTATTCAATGCTTTATAAACCAGTAAATGTATTTTACGGTAAAGTTAAATGTTTGACAGGAAGCCAGCATAAGGACCTTAGAACTGGAGTGATATTTTTTAGTCTTAATTAGTCTAAATAGGTAAGTCTACTAAATATTAAAGCATGGACACGTACCAATCTCTTGTTTTTAATGTGACTTTTGAAATTCAGGGGCGAGTCCATAACTACTAATATTTCTAGCTTGGTTTGAGGGGTTTAACATCACTGATTGAAGAGCTGATTTTAATCATTCCTCTTTGGCCCCAAGAACAATCACCTCAGTTCTATTTTTGTTTAACTGGAGAAAATGATGGTACTTATAATCAATTATTCATGGAATTAATGCTTTGTTTCATGGACTGGAGTTGGAAAGGTTTTGCAGGAGACGCCTGTTTGACAGCGCTGTTAACCGGAGTGCGGCAGGGTGTGTGATTGGGGTAAAATCTGTAGGGAGGAGTTGTTGTGGCGAGCGGCTCACGGGTGGAATGTGTTGGAGTGGCTGATTTGGCACAGGTCTTTATCAATCTCCTCGTCTGTCTGTGTCTCCTTTAGTGTTGTCTGGCCCTGGATGGATGGGGGAGATGTGCGGAGCAACTCCGCGTTTTATTTGTAAATAAAAATGCGATTGCACTTAACCTTTGCCTCCATTCCTGCTTCCAAACGGGCTTGTTACATGCTCGTTTTGTACGGCATGTCATGTCGGCCATTTTACTGCCATTCAAGCGGACATTTTACTGGACGTTTGTCCGATTGTTGATTTAATGACTTTGACATTTAATATATCTGCAGAAGCATAAATTGTTATTTTTTTCTGTAGAGTCTCTGTCATCTTCAAATCTTTTCCTTAATGCATTTGTTATGAGTTTTAATATATTTCTTAAAAAGAGAGAAACTATTGGACTTTGCCTCAAATATTCCTCTTTTATCTAATCAAAGGTCAAAATAATTGGCCTCAATCCGTGTGTGTGTGTGTTTTAAAATGTGAGCTAAATACTGTGAAGACTTTTACTTCAGACACACACACAGTCATCTGTCAAACAGATTGTAGCTCAGCACCACTCTTCCGCTTCCCTGCATAGGGTGTGTGTGTGTGCGTGTGTATTTGTGTGTGTGTGTGTGTGTGTGTGTGTGTGTGTTCATGTGTGTGTGTGTGTGTGTGTGTGTGTGTGTGTGTGTGTGTGTGTGTGTGTGCAAAAAATATGCTCCTCCATCATTATCATCACACTGGTTACACAACTATCACTATTGACCACCATTACCCCATTATTACTGTCAAACATAATTCAGTGTGTGTGTGTGTGTGTGTGTGTGTGTGTGTGTGTGTGTGTGTGTGTGTGCGTGTGTGTGAGTGATGGCGTCCAGCTGGCGCCAAGTGACTCATGTCTGAATGACAGCAGCATTGATCAATTACAGCCAAAGATCAGAAGATACGACCAGAGATCAATAACCATTACTTTGTAGGTGTGTGTGTGTGTGTGTGGCTTTAACAAATCCTCACTGTTATTGTAAAACAGGTAAAGTCACTGTTAAAGATCCTCCAACATCTTTAAAGATGTTTAGTAATAAGTGGCTGCCCATATGAGCAAAAAAGAGGTTTGCTTCTACAAAGTTGGGGGAAAAATATTAATAAAAGCTTGTAGGTTGACTAAATATTTAGTTTTATTTTTTGAGGTGCTGAAATGATTCAAACAATTCATTTGACTTGAAATCGACTTGCCGGACATTAAATTGGCCACACCCATATTTCATTTGGATGCCCAACACGGTCATGTAGACACAGTTAAATTGTTTCCATTCATTAAATCTGACCATAACCCACTTCAAGCACAGTGAACAAAGCTTCAACCACCAAACAAAATTAGTGTTAACAGGAAGACAGGAGGAACAAGAGAACATGTGAAATGGGAGAACAGGAGGAAGAGAAAAATTTAGGGACAGGAGAACATGAGGAAGGAGTAGGAGGAACAGGAAAACAGGACAAGAAGAAGGAACAGGGGAACAGAAGTGTCTACCATATTGTGAGAGAAGGTATCAGGATATATTTTAATATCCATATCTTTTTTCCCAAAATAACTATTTAGGCTGTCGTGTGAAACCTGTCTCACAAACAATACGACACCAAGCAGAAAGAAGCGTGCATCTACCGTGCCTCGCTTTGTCAAAGAAAATAGTTACTAAAGGAAACTTCTCACAGTTAGATCTGTGTTGTTAGATCATCAGGAGAAATGCTAGTCTTAGTTCATCAGTAATAATCAATACGTCTATAAGGAGTCACCAATGGTTTATAACTCACGAATTGATCAAAAGATGCTTTTAAATCATCACTGGAGAATTTGTTCCAAACAGTATTTTCTCACAGGATTTTAAAACACAATAAGAGCAAAATTTCTATTAATTAAATCTGTAAATTCTAAGAATGAAGATGTAAGTTTGGCTTCCTAAAACTATACATAGAGAGGTGACAAAATTTAAAGCTTTGAGGCTAAAAAGATATCTATCCCAAAGTCTAAAAATAATAATAATAATAAGGCCTTAAAGAGATAGGGGCCTATTTCAAATGTGGATCCTCCTGTGTGTATCCCTGAGCCCTCCATGATCACGTCAAGTCTGCAGGGGTGCCGAGACGCATCGAAACACCCTCTGAGACGGACTTCAGAACCTAAACTAAGTGACTGATTGACCAAACCTACCCACTAACCACCTGATCGACTGACTCACTCAATAACTAATTTACCAACAGACTGACTGACATAGATTTGGTATAAATATAGATCCAAATACATATTTATATCTGGATATAAATATAGATCTTATATAAATATAGATCTGGTGTTAAAAAGGTCATAAAAGAAATTATTACTTATTTGTGTTATATTTGAACCTGTATGACAATAGAATGTATGATGTAAAAATCTTTAATGAGAAACAATGTCTATGTCTGAACTCTGTGTGAGTGTTTAGTTGCTTTTTGAAGACCCTGTGATGCCTCTAGTTTTAGGGGGCCTAACGCTCTTGATGGTTTGTTTTAATGATGTTGATGTCCATTGGTGAGGATCAGTGCAGTGTCCGTAGTGATGCAAACTCTGCATTGGTCTGTCATGATGAAGAAGGATCTACCCTCACCTGTGGTCACAAGATGTGGGCACTGATCAAAAGAGTGAGATCGTGAATACAATAGGCCGAAATGAGTGGCTGGACTCTAGGGTGAGAAGCCCAGTCATCCGGGGAGGGGCTCAGACCAGTGACGCTGCTCCCCGGCGTCAAGAGGGGCCAGATGAGGTGGCTCAAGCATCTGATTAGGACGCCTCCTGGACATTTCCCTGGTCACGGCCCACCAGGAGGAGGACCAAGGGAAGGCCGAGGACATGCTAGAGAGACTATGTCTCTTGGATGACCTGGGAACGCCTCAGGGTTCCCCAGGAAGACCTGGACAGAATGGCCGGGGAGAGGGAAGTCTGGGCCCGGACCAGTAGTAAAAGAATAATGGATGATAGTCAGATATTCTGATTATCAGATATATCGATTGTCAGATATGTTGCCAAATGAATACAGTATACTGTTTGTCAGATATATTGATCACTCACGGCTGAAACAGGTGAGCTGCACGTCTCCAGATTCATATCACAGACGTGTTGACAGACAGATGTGTAATTTCTCAGGATAATCGCAGCAGTCACCAGAGAGTAAGACCAGGACACATTGAAACGAGACCGGGGGACAACGCGAAGAGACTGCGAGACATCACAGTGCAACGGGTAGACAACGCAGGGAGACGTTGCATCGGGACCGAGAGACATGGTATTGAGACTAGAAGACAATCGCAGTGAGATTGGGAGATGTTGCAGTGAGACTGGGAGACACCACAGTGAGACCAGGAGACACCACAGTGAGACCAGGAGACATCACAGTTTCCTGTGCGTTCACCGGCTGCAGACGCCATCACACGGCCGTCAGGGGTTTGAGACGCGGCTCACCGTGTTGCACCACCCTGAACCCCTGAAAGCTCATGACATGACATCTGAAATACAAAAAACGGGAAGTTGGGACTCACCCTGCAGTCACTCCAGCAGCCCCGAGCACTGAGGAAACACTTTCCTGCAAGAACAAGTTGTCACCATCCTCTCGTCCTCCTGCTTCCTTGCCGGTGAAGAGAAAAGCAGAAACAGCCGTCAGGCAGAATCCAGCCGTCTGATTGGATGTTATTTTATGGATTTAGTTTGGTTTTATTTTTGTGGAGAGAGACGCGTCTTCCTCTGCTGCTCCGCGCCGCGCCTTCTCTCTCTCTCTCTATGTCTCTTTCTCTCACTCTCCCTCTGCCTTCGACAACAACTGAGGAGGATGCAGCCTGGTGCTGGCTGTGTCTCGTCGCCCGTGGCAACCAGTTGCCATAGCGATGGACCCGAGCTCATTGGGAAATGGAGGTGATGATGGAGACATGGTGAGACCTATGGAAGGACGGACGGGAGACAGTTTGTTTACAGGGAAGTTCACTGGAGTCAATCAATCGATATATCGATCAATCGATCAATAATTGTTATTTGTCACAGGTGATCACGGTGAAATGTGTTCCAGTCGGTTCCTTCAGTCGTGCAATAAAAGACGGTGATGATAATTAACAATAATAACAATAAAAATGTTTAAATACGGTTATTATCTTTGATGCAGTTCTTAAATATTTCCATGAACAGCTAAATAAAACAGCATTAAAGGATCCTAATCAATATATTAGTGTATTAATATATCAATATCTCTAAATGTCAGTCGATGAATATAGCAAAATATGTAATAAGTATATCCTTATAGTATATATACATTGTGGGATTTTGCATTGGATGTTTTCATATCAAGTTTTCACTTCATGTGTTTTCTTACTATTTTTACTTCACATGTGACGAATGAACAAAGTGTACGAGTATTGCAGTAACAGTAGTAGTACTTGATGTTATAACAGCGCTTTAAACACTATTTCTCAGTGATGCAGTGACAGCATTGACCATACAATTTTAAAACAGAGATCAGAGCATCTTTTCAGTATGAAGAGAACTGTATTAAGTTCTATATTTTGTTCATATTAACAATCTGTCTTCCATCTGCACACAAGTTAGACATGGAGTTCCAGAGGTTTCCTTGCTTGGAATAATACTGTTCAGCTTATAAATACCTCCTTTAATATTATTAGGAAACACTCACACATTAATTTGTACTGTAACTGTATCAATAAAGCCAGATAAAGCCAACCAGCTAGTAGTATTTGGTACTTCCTGGGTGGATTACTCCAGAATGCTGCTGACTGTATATTAACAGACCCTGGAAACAGAGATCACATCTCACCAGCTTCTTTCCACTTGCTCAAAAATCTCAAGAATAGAAATCCAAATCCTCCTCCTCATCTACAATGCCCTAAAGAGCTGGCTTCATCTTACCTTAAAGACCTTACAATTCCCTATGATACACCTAGAATACTGTGCTCCAAGAATACATTTCAACTATCAGGCTCCACTCCTGTGGAATCATCCCCCTGTCTCTCTCTCTGGGGGGTTATGTATTTCCCTTTTTGATAAGTTACACTCTGAACACTAATAGATATAGTTATGAGAAAATAGGGTCAAAAAATTACCCTTTAATTGAACATTTGTCCTGTCATATTGTGCATTAATGATAATTTGAAAACATGAATAACATGTATGTATCGTCATCTACTATCTAACACATTAATATTAATAATACGTGTAATTGTTTAATGTTTATTGGGCTCTTGCACTCCTGCACACAATAGGGCATGAGGCTGTTATTGAATAATATATGGACGTGGGCCTTTAAACGTGGGCAGGTGGATGTGCCTTGTGCAAAGAAGTTAAATATTACTGACTGTGTGCACTGTGTGGCAGTAAAGAACACCTTCTTACAACTATTCTAACAACAACTTCTTAAATTTAAATGTTGCAAGTTTTTACCTTCAGTGACATACAGGAAATCTATAGGGAAGTTTTTGCATGTGCAAAAGCTTATTGACCCTTATTTGATCCCATAATAAAATGTTATACAATAACAAACTTTATCATTAAAACAATAATAAAAGATTTGATACAGGAAATCTGACTGATGCATTGAAAAAGATGTGTTTAGGGAAAGCAAAAGTTAAGAGAGAGATGAAAAACTCTAGTGAAGAAGAGCTGTAGAGACAGTGGCCATATGTCTGGGGCAAAATGAGTCTGGTCTAGAATGCTTTGCCCAATATGCTCCTGTCAAAGAAACTTACTCTATTCCACCGTGAGTCAGTGAAGGAGCAGAACGCAGGCCCCTCCTCCAAACGCAAGACCTCACAGGTTTGGGAAGGTTGGACTGTTTCAGACATCACATTTTTCCAGAAGGAAATCTTGTCTTTAGACCTAATCCTGCATCATTCAGATGCGTTCTGGAAAGAAAAAAATACACGATCTTGGGATCTACTTCAGCCTCGCTTGGATTTTGCAGTCTGTGCTTGTTTGTAGAGAACAGGATTTTACTAAGGTCAACCTTAGAACAAACTCATTAAAAAAACTTGCACAAATATTAGTTATATTTGGTATAATCAAGTTAATTCTTATTTATTGGGAATCTGCAATGCATTTTATCACAAAAAGATATTTATCAGCTTGCCTGATCACTGTGTTTATTACCTGTAATCCACATCTGCACCAAAAATAAGTACTAAACACTTGTGCATTAGTCAAGACGAGCTGTTAGAATTTAGAGCATGAATGGTGGGTTGATAGTGGTACATGGGGTCTTGGATAGATGTTTTGTTAACTTTCATATCACATAATCAATTTTGTTAACTTTCAGATCACATAATCAAAGTGTAGCTAGAAGCAGTTGGTTACGGTTGAGTGAGAACTACTTGGGCTAGAACTAGTGATGTATATCTAACAGATATTTGTATGCATCTTATCAGACCCTTTTACCATTTCAGAGCTAGAGGCCACATTCCAGATCCCACAGTCCTGTCACGATGGAGTCAAATTGCCAAAAACTTTATATGTATTATGTTTCTGCAAGACTTCATAAATGTTTGTACCCATTAATGGAATTTTATACTTTGAGCTGTGTAACAGAAAGGTCAAAAAACCCAGCACAAAACTCCCATTCAAGGTTTTCCACTCAAATCTCTGGAACAGTCAATAGGAAAATCCCAGGAAAATGGTATTAAATAAGGTTCCAAACACACAGAGGAGTTGAGGTCACAAATGATTTACAGGTGCGACAGATAACAAGCATCATAAACCAAAGCTCTCTTCCACAATCAGACAAAGAACTCAAATAGGCACGGAGTTTAAATACAAGAGAGGAAGATAACGATTTGTGGGAACAAAACAAGGATAAGGGGAATCAGATGTGGTGAACATAGGTGACAAGATTCAGGTGAGAGGAGCGATTCCACAAAAAGCACGCGTGGAGCTTAACAAACAAAAGACAATACACATAGTGTCCAGCAGAGAGGGCAGGGAGTCAAACAATGACCCTTTGTGACACCAGATAAGATTACCCAACTCAGCAGGTTTAGGCCGTGCACTGTACCCTATCGACTGTACGAAGAAACTCTACACATTTTGTAGCTTGTCCTGCAAATGAAAAACACAGTTTACATGCTAAACTGGACTTTTAGGTTATAACTTTTCATGCTGAACCCTGTATTGTGTTACCACAGTGTAGATATGCTGAGTCCAACAGTGTAGTACTGTAGTAAACATGAAGACTTCACAAGTCTTCACAGTGTCTTTTTCAGAAAATTGATACTATAAATCCATGATGGTATTGTTTTTTGCATGCGTATTCATAAGCATTTTCTCTTAAAAACAACACAAAAATCATCCCCACAAGTTTCCTCCACTTATGAATCCTGTCAGCAAACTCGTGACTCAGTTAGTTCATCTTGTTCAGCAACTTGCTGCCACCCAGTGGTTGGAGTTTACGATTGTCTCAGTCTAATTTACAGAAGAACATGATCAGCAAATAAGAAGAACTGAGTGACGAAGATGAGACAGAATCAGAGATGAAGAGTCGACCACATCTCCACTTCTTTCACTTCTGTTCATAAATTTAAAAAATATAAAAAATCACTTTTGACTTTACTGCAATGACAGCAGGACAAACTCTTTGAATGCATCATTCACAACAGAGATACCATTTTTTATTGATGTTATTATTTTTACTATAACTTATATTTGATCATATATTAATATCTTGACACAGAAATAATACAGAGTGCAGCAGAGACAGTGAAGAAGAACAGAGATAACCTTCAGACATGTAAAGCATTGTTTTTCAACCACTGTGCCGTGGGAAATGATCAGTGTGTGTCCGTGCTGTCTGTTGCTGCAGAGTAACCATGTAGTAGTACTCCTTCCTGCCAGTAGGGGGCAGCAGCAGGTAGGAACTGACTTGTGCTCGGAGACAAGAGAATTAGTGACGCATCGTTGACGGCTCATTGTGGATAGAGAACGGTGAAAGTGATGGATACTTTTTTTTTAAGAGAAAAAATGCAGATTCTGAACTGGACCCAGATGAAGAAACTAGTATGAGTGCGTGAAAAGAAAGCGACATTGGTGACGTCGCGAAGTTTCTGGCGCGAGGAAATACAATGAAAGCTACTGTTACTTGGATTTACTTTTACCAGAGATGCGACGGCACCGGTTCCGTTGTGCTCGGTATGTGGTGAAAAGCTTAAACGCCATCTCCAAAAGGAACACCCTTCACTTTAAAACAAGTATTTTATTCGCCTGCGTGAACACATGGAGAAACAGACGACTTACATGAGAAAAACTGCGAAGGTAAATGAGAGAGCCCTTAAAGCTAGCTAGCATGTAGCTGAACTTGTGGCTAATTAAAAAAAAAGTCCCACACTGTGACGGAGAAGTTAAAGCTTCCTGCCTGCAAAGCCATTGTAAATGAGATGCTAGGACCGTTGTAAATGAGATGCTAGGACCATTGTAAATGAGATGCTAGGACCATTGTAAATGAGATGCTAGGACCATTGTAAATGAGATGCTAGGACCATTGTAAATGAGATGCTAGGACCATTGTAAATGAGATGCTAGGACCATTTTAAATGAGATGCTAGGACCATTTTAAATGAGATGCTAGGACCATTGTAAATGAGATGCTAGGACCTTTGTAAATTAGATGCTAGGACCTGGAGAGGCTAAAGAAAATAGCCAAAGTCCAGCTCTCAAGCTGAGTTTTGCTGATCTACCTTTGGACAGTTTTTGGTTGGCAGCTGCTAAGGAGTTCCCCATGCTGGACAACAAAGCTATTTTGACATTGCTCCCATTTTTCCACAATATATATGTGAGAGGTGGGATTTTCAGCCTGCTGTAAAAACTAAAACCAGATAAAGACGAGAGCTTTGTGTGTGTTTCAGGGATTCCTCCAGGATATCAGCTGTGTTCCTCCAAACAGGCCCAGCTTTCACACTGAGTGAGTATAAACATGAAAGATTATGAAATACTTTTCATTCTTCAATTAAAAAAAAGTTTATATTAACAGTATAACACTTACATTGTTATAAAGGTTTTTTTTCACATTTTAAAGTGGTGGTGGGCACTGGGATTTTTTCAATGAGAGAAATATACCTTAGCTAAAAAAAACACTGAATGTAAAGTATATTGAGCAGCAGGGGGCAGCCTCACTCTATCCACAGATTTAACATCTGCTCGTCTGGATGAGTAAAACACACAATCCAACAGATCCCTGGAGCTGCTTGACAATGAACATTAAAGTCTCTTGAATCTTAACCAGTCCATTTTTTAAAGAAAATATTAATTTTATTACCTCATTACTCACTACCTCATCACATCTCTGCCAATGTGACTTTATTGTCTAGAGAATAACTGATGCTCTGTCATTAATAAGAAAAGTTTGTGTTTGTAATATTTCAAGATCTACTCAGGTCTTACACGCATTATACACGTCCTTACACATCAGATAATTTAATTTGAATAGTGCAAAATCAGTCACTCAGTAAAAGCAGCTTTATCTTTACTTAAAGAAGCAATTTGATTGTTTTTTGGACATCTCTTCCCCTGTATTAAGTTAGGAGGGCAACATCACTCAAAGATGGGGAGGAAACATTTGTACATGAAGTATATTCCATCATCTTTATTGCATTATATATACTTCTTTAGATAATAGCAAATGGCGTTGCTATCAGTGGCAATTACAAACAAAAAGTTTCTGATACGAGTCATAGTGTAGCACAGCTCTGGTATGATGTAATTTCTTGTTTTTTTTTTGTATTTTTTTCTATTTATATGTCATGTGTTCTTCAGTTTATTGTATGTTCAGGTTCAGTATATTTTATTTCTTTATGTTGTCAGCATATATTCTATCCATCAATGATGGGCGACACTGCAGATCACAACTCTGTTGCTACTGCTTTTGAAATGTTTTGAATATATCTTGAGATAAACAGGCTGACTGACGGCAAAGTAATCATAGAAGATGAGTTTCTTAAATTCCTAGCTGTGAAAAATCAAAAATCTAAGTCAGGGTGAAATTGTGTGGATGATACTTTTAACACCTCGAAGAAAGTCCTGATGGACCTTGTTCTTCTACAATACTACACAGTGGTTTTTTTTGGTTATAAGGATCAACGTAAATATGTCAGCAACATCAAAATTTGTGTTGAGTAAATGATAGAATTAAAATAAATATTCTTGGATTCGTTTCTCAATAGCTGGTTTAGTTGCCACCTGTGACACATTCAGACATGGACGTATTATGTCCATGTTGAATATGTTATGCAGTTCCACTCTAACGTTTTGCAGTCTGAAACATGCGACCCAGCTGCAGGCTGGTGTAGGTTCAGGCTGACACCCTGTGAATCAACCACTGACCGTGCGTCTTGTAGCTCCACACTGACATGGATCA
Organism: Eupleurogrammus muticus; assembly: GCA_036785175.1. Lineage (NCBI taxonomy): Eukaryota > Metazoa > Chordata > Actinopteri > Scombriformes > Trichiuridae > Eupleurogrammus > Eupleurogrammus muticus. The sequence goes on from JAYKQN010000020.1 coordinate 12,104,340, forward strand.
GGCTCAGGACGGCGGTCTGGGGCTGGTGGTGCTGGGCTGGGAGGTGGAGTCGAGTGGGCTGGAAACAAACAGCAGGACTTGTTGTGTTGCTCATGAAGGGCATAAATATTTCTTGGCCTCGAGAAGCTTTATTCACAGCACTCTCTGACACACGGGATGTTTCAGATGTTAGTCTGGTGAGCCATGTTAGCTTCGATCGTTAGGGTCACAATAGGCAGCCTTCCGTCTTTTTCCCTTTATCCGTCCAGCAGCTGTCATCAATGATGTTAGCGCTGTAGGATATCAATACAATATATCATATGAATAGCACTGTCATCACTGTTAACTGGCATGACTAGAGACATCCACAGCTTATTGTGAGTAACCTGCTGAACTTCTTTATCATGAATGTACTGTATGTTTATTAATCACTAAAGCATCTATACAAATAACAAGGCAGATGATGAAACAACCATACAATGTATGCCATAGTGAAGTAAAGTGTATATCCTTATCCTATGGTGTAAGTCAGGTTAATTAAGGAGTTATTAATCAAAGTTAGGTTGGCTATCTTTAACTTTAATCCTACATTTAACCCAACTATAGCTGGATTTCATTTACTTGTGTTGAAACACAAGCAGAAAGAGTTGATAAAAGCATGTCAGATGCTCTGTTGGAACATTGTCTGCATGTAGAAGCTGCTGTTGGGTAACTAGAGAGATAAAGGCTGACATTAACAAGAAAATTGCTTTTTTAACAAAGGTGACATGATCTTATTAAATATACACAGTAAGAATTAAAATGTGCGACTTAGACTCAGGAATATGCTCTTTAACATTAAGGGGGGTCACAGTTTCTCCTCCATGGGGCTTGTTTTTGTCCCCTACCTCCTTGTCCTCTGGCTCTCTACTGGTGACCCTGCTTCATCATCACAATCATCCCACCGACCTGTAGTCTAATTTGCATTATATCATATTATATCATAGCCAGTTCAGCATGGTCTCGTTTTGTTTCAAAATTTTGTCGATTTCACTCTCCCAATCAAAAATTTATGTTGAATGGAAAACAATGTATATTGTGCCTGTTCTGTGTGTGAAATCAAAAATCTGATTTGGTCCCTTCTCTTTATATTTATCATAACTGACAATAAACAGCTCACTGCTACTTTTATAACTTTTTTTCGTTGTTAATGTTGTTTAGAAACATAATTTTAACTAGTGAAGAGTCAGCGGTTCATTCATTCGATTCATTATTCCAAGTAAGGAAAAAACTTAAATACCTTGTGACAATCATCAGTGAGGGTAATTAGGTCTTTTAGGTCTTCCATCAATCAGACACCCTCATCCAGGTGACCTGTTAGAGCTGATCAATTCCAGGTAGTGATACCACATCAATGGCACGCCTCTCCTGATCCACGGCCACTTTGAGGCCTCAGTGTGATACTTTCCTCTAATATGCCTCCTGCAGTCCTCCCTCAGTGAGTTTCAAGAGAATGACCTACCGGGAGGCTATCAACATCAGCACCATGTCTGGCCTTTGTGTCGTTTTGGCAGTGCTTCCTGAGAGCTTCATTTGCTACCTCAGGTTGATTTTTCAGATCGCAGTCCTGTGACATTGCTCACAGGTCAGAGGAGGGCGTGCTGGCAGCCGGTGCTGGCCTGAGCCCAGGGCTTTCAGGCAGTAGCGGAGAACGGGCTCCAGGGCGCCTCTCTTTTTGGCACAGAGGGCAAGACGGTGACTCACCTTCCCTCAGCAAAACAAGCTGGACGGGCTTAGTAGAACATCTTAGAATTCTTTTCAATGGAGTTCAGCTTTCCAAAGCTCGACCCATGATACTTCCCTTTCAAATGTTTACTCTAATCTTGTCCAGATTTCACCGCTGCTGCACATCATCAACGCCATCTTGTCTGCCCCCAACTGTGTAGAATTGGACCTCATAGACCAAGAGGGGCCAGAGAATCCTTGAAGGATGCCAAGTTGGTAGATCCAGGCTTTAAATTTTTACTGGTTAGCCTGACCAGAAAAACCTAACCAGGCTTCTATGTCTCGGTTCAGGATCCACCTGCTCCCTGGGACACATGTTGTCAGGTCACCTGAGAGTAAAGTCCAGCTGGGTATCTGTACAAAGAGTGAATATAAGAAAGCTGCCTGAAGTACACCAGCCAACACAAGATGCTGCTTCTGTGTGTTCTGGATGCGGGCGGAGTATCGTTCAAACAGCTGCAGATGCCGAAATCAAGTGAAAGTTAAACGATCAGTTTGACAAATTTCAGCTCTGAGCCCTGAGAAGACTTTATATTCTGAGAGAAAGACTAAGCTTCTTCTTTTTTCTGACCGCAGACATCTTTCATTCTCCTCTCGGTTTAGTATTCAGAGCTTCAGTCACTCTGAAAAGTAAATCAAATCCCTCCTCCTCCTCTTGTCTCTCATCTCATCTCTGTCTCTCTCTGTTTGCATTGAGCTGGTCGGCTCTGAGGGAAATGATACTTAAATAAAGGGGACTCTGATCCTTAGAGGGAAACAGCTGACAGATGTATCTTACCTCAAGCAGATAGTCTTTGCTTTGGTGCCACCTGGTGGTCGGTGTATGATTGACAAAAATAAAAGTGCATGGTTACAGGAATAAGTTAGTAGTGGCCTTTTACAAACATATTGCATTGTGTTTTATTTAACTGTTGAAGGTTAATGACATCTGGTTCTCTCTCCTCTGTTGACTTCAGTTTCTTCATTGTATGTATGAGGCTCCCTGTTCAGTAAAGATTTGACAGTGTTTAGTGATTAGTCAGTGAATTTTGTGCTTCTCCTGTCAGTTAAATAGTGTCCGTTCATGTTCTATAAAGTGGATCTTGGGAGTTTTTTTCTTCTGCTACAAACCCGTTGTTGCTGATTTGACAGATGCTGTGTTGCTAACACAGCGACGGAATGTTGTTTCTTGTCGGATAGGCAAAAACGGACAGAACTAATCATCTTTTTTTTTTTTTTTTGCAAAGCAAACAACCTGCATCATGGCTGCCGGAGAGCAAACACCCATCCCGCCTGCTGCTTCCTCCGGTCTCAGCTGCTCACCTGCTCCTGAAGATTAATCTGCATTAATATTTCATCTCTGTTTAATCTGGAGTGTGTGTTTAGAGAGAGACCCTCTGGTCCCTCCTCTCAGAAGAGAAGATGGAAGCCTGGCGGTCGGGCGTCCCACTTCTTTCTCCTCGCCTCTTTTCTCCTCTTTTTCCATGCGGGGCTTCCTGCTGAGTGGATCCGCCACAATTGAGAGCACTTTTTTTTTTTTTGAAGTCAAGTTGTTGTATTTTTGGGGGGAGGATTTGGCAGGCTTTTGTTGGGTGAGTAGAGTGAACGGGAGTCTCGGCCCGGTGGTGGATTACGCTCCGGAAAAAAAATAAAGGAACTCAGCTCAGCTTCTTAATCACCAGTAATCCCTCCATTCTTCTCCACATTTTGCCACATTGCCGCAGCTGTGCGGAAACTTAACTTACTTAAAAGCCAACTTTTGGGGGTTTCAGTATTCTTTTTTTCGAAAGGCTACAAAGAAGAATTAGAAGAAATAGGAGAAAATTAAAGTCGTGTGTCAGCAAGAAAACCCAAAATTGTGTCTTTCACAATTTTTTTGAATATGCAGAGCGAAGAAAAGTCAAAAGAACATTTTTTCTGTTTTCATTATGAGATTCTGATTTATTTCCTTACCTAAAGGCAGATGCCGGTTTTGCTTCACTTCCGAAGGCTGGAATTTACTGAAGTGGAATTTCAAGGTACTTCACATTCAGAAGGAGCAGGAGGAGCTTCCGAGAAGAGCAGGTGGAGACTCCTTTAGTGTGGTTTGTCACAGCTGCTCAGGGTTCAGGTCTGGTTGATTCTCCTGGACAGCTTTCTCCTGTCACGCATCTTGCTGCCGGGTTTGTTTCAAACAGCAGATATGCAGAAAACTTCCTTGCAGAGTTTGAAGCACTTCTGGGGACCTTTGCCTTTATTTCCATGCAGCGTTTAATGCCTGAAGTGCAGCGGCTGCTACGCCATGAAGAGTCCTATGAAGAGGTGTTTCAGACACATTTCAGACACATCCAGAGGAAACAAACTCAGACATAAAAGCTCTAAAGAGTTGCCTGAATTTTTTGCATTTCGAAGGTTTAGCTTGTTTCAAACCGTTAACAACAAGCAAGCACAGCGAGGGGGGGGGTTCAAGCACACTAAGCTGTGTCTGGGCTTATGAGGACACTTGTTTTTAATCTTTCAAAATAAACTTCCCTCTAAGGCCAGACGCTAAGCAGTATCTGGGCTCAGAAGGACGTTTATCTTAAAAGTTTCCGATCTCCAAGTGTTTATTCAACCGATGTTACCAAAGTTTGAAAATGTATATTTATGAGTCTCCATTTTTTGTTCATATTTAATTAATTGATGATTTATTTACTGCATCACAATCAAAATTGGGATTGACATTAGCATCCAGGGTTGGTCACGCACAAACATAAATGGAAGCACTGATGAGAAAAAAATAAACAAAATCTGAGGGAAAATGTAAATTATAATTATTTTATTTTCCATTAGTATCCACATTTGAATCTTGAAGTTTGGATAAATCATTATGATGAAATCTCAGAAGTTTTGACCTTCTCATGAACAGGTGATGTCCATCAGGGTGAAACCACGGATTTATAACAAGTTTGTGTTGTTGCGAGAGTTTGTTGGATCCATATAAAGACGCCAGACGGGCTTTCTCGTTTCTCCCTTTCTCTGTTGGTTCAGGCTCAGGTTCAGTTTTGTGTAACCAAGCTAAAGTCAGACACTCTTCCTCTGTTATCCTCAGATCTCAAATTCTCTTTAAACTCATACAAAACCTGCCAGCCGAAAAATAAGTGTGTTTATTTTCACCGGCGGCGCTTGCGGTGGGATTTAACCCCTGACCCCTAGCAGCAGTGCGGAGTGCCTCGCTCCACACGGGGGGGTTTCAACCTCGCTGTGTGAATCGGTGAGTGGAAACCTGCTTTAATCTCAGGTGTGGCTCCTCTGAGGCCTGATATGTAATATGTATGAGATCTGAGTGGGATGAGAATGTGAAGAGGAGCAGCTGGGCCCCGACAGACGCTGAAGGTGACTCCTCAACTCGTTACAGGAGTAACGAACAAAGAGGAGGCATGAGGAGGGAAGAAATGTCAAAAGACACAGACGGCGAGGGAGAGTGATAATAAACTATATTTAGGCTTAACTGTCGCAGAGACAGCTATGTCGAAAACAAACCGACGGCCGCGCATCAGCTGCGTGTCTGACACCGAAGTTCTCCTCAGACACCGATACACGATCTACGTTATTAGTGCCGTTAATTAACTGACGTGACCAAACTTTTTCATGATGGAGGACGTGTCACGGAGCCCTGGCGTGACTCACTGATGTGTTTTTAATACTTTATGGAACAATCATGGTGGATGGAAATAAATCAGCTCTGATCTCTGACACACACACACACACACACACACTGAAGTTTGTGTTTAATGGGCAGATGGACTCCCGGGAGGATTGTGGGGAGCCAGTTATCTTAACGAGCGTGACCTCCTGCTGAGTGGGCGACCTGAACCTCATTAGAATATTTAACCTCATGAATATGTGCATAATTAATAAGGGGGCTCTTTAACTTACTTCCTGTCAGTCTGTGCGTGTGTGTGCCAGTTCGGCTCTGTAAAGAGAAACGAACATCAGCAAAGGCCATGATTGAAATGTTGACAACATGATGTATTCATGGAATCATAAATAGTCTACACAATAATATTGGCACGGTGATGTCGTCATGGTACCAAAATAAATGCCTTGTCTGTTACCATAGTAACAATGCATGATGTGTTGAAGTTAGGTAACTTCCACATTATGTAAACGTTATGAGAACATGCATTTTTACAGCGCTAAACACTGAGGTCAATGAGATCACACAAAGATAAAAACTTGAACTTAAAATGACAAATATGGACTTTTGTTTCCCCTGTGACTGGGATAACTTTCACTCCATGTCACCTCCATGTCTTTTTGAACTGTGTTACCCAGAAACCCTCAGTGGGAGGCCGCGATTGGAAGTCTAATTTGCAAGTCAAAACCTCAGGAGAAGTCTCGGTAACATCAAGAGAAGAGGAGGGGGAATGGGAAAAAAAGCAGAAGAGAGATGAGAGCTGTGGGAAGACTGAAGGCTAATTATCAAGTCTCACTTTAATGACACACTGTAGAAGAAGAACGGATGACAGGAAGTCGTAATTATCACCTGTCAGCGGTGGTCGAGCTCAGATGGAGGAGAAAAAGAAAAAAGTGACAGGAACAGAGATCCCCCAGTATTGGAGATTTTCCTGCAATCACAGGTTCATCCAGGCTGGTTTGCACCAACTTATTAAGACCATTCTTTATATAAAAGGACTTTGTATCGGGTGCACCAACCAAACTTAAGCCTAGTCCGCCTACGCTGATCATTGCCTAGCCACGTGCGTTGCTAGGATAGAAAGTTAAGCTACGCAAAGTTCTTAACCTTATCATTATCATCAGCACTTCAGAACATCTCCACTACTAACTTGGAGGGTTCCTATTTTGGAGGATCATAGTGAAAAAAAAAAAGGAAAAGGGAATTTCAAGGGACATTGAAATTAGAAAATGAATAGAGATGCGCAGTCAGCACAGCAGTCCGATATTATCACCAACGGAGAAAAACTGTCTCTGTGGAGAGAAATAACGGTTCACATTCAGGCTGCCTTCATTCAATAAGCTAAGAAATTCACAATGTCCTGACCATCCATCCATCCATCCATCCATTGTCTATCCCGCTTATTCCCTTTCGGGGTCGCAGGGGTCTGCTGGAGCCTATCCCAGCGCGTTAAGGCGAGAGGCAGGGATACACCCCAGATGGTCGCCAGCCAATCGTGGGGCACACACACCATTCACACACCATTCACTCTCACACTCACACCTATGGGCAATTTAGAGTTTACCAATTAACCTGAGCATGTTTTTTGTATTGTGGGAGGAAACCGGAGTACCCGGTGAAAACCCACGCAGACACGGGGAGAACATGCAAACTCCACACAGAAAGGCCCCAGACCCAGGCCCAAGGCGGTCTTGAACCTGCGACCTTCTTGCTGTGAGGCAACAGTGCTAACCACCGCACCACCGTGTCGCCCTGTCCTGACCATATATAGAAAAAAACACAGTTTATTTCACTCTGTTTCAGTGGTGAGGTTGGCATATTGTGTGAGGCTCTGCTTAGTGCTCTAGAAACTGTGTCACTATAGAAGTTATTACTATATATCTATGTTACTATGAAAGCTTTGTTACTAAGCTATTATATAAGCTATGCTACTATAGGGACAAAGACACCGTTACTATAGAAACTGTGTTACTATTGTTATGGAAACTATTCTAAAAACTGTTCTACGAAAGGAGGCGAGATCACATCGACCCACTTCATGGAAATGGTACATGGATGATATTCTGAAAAAAAGAAGTAACAGCAGGACACACCTACCCTGGACATCGGCACACAAACTTGTCATTTTTGCCAGAGCGCTTTGCGAAACGGGTTGCAATAATAACAGAGCCCCAAGAAAAGGACATCAGAACAACACATACAAAAAGCACTAAAGACTTGTCAGTATTCACAATGGGCTGCAGAGAAAGGCACACGGCAGGTCGTGATCTGAGAAAAAAACTTAGGCAAAAAAGAGGAAAAAAAAACACAGAGCACAGAGAGCATCCAAAGAGTCATGAAAACACATCAAATCCACACATCGGTAAAACCACACGCACCAAACAGTCACTAGTTCACCCTGGGGATAAAATTGTCCAACACAAGAAATGCAACGTCATATATGAAACCTTGTGCCAATCTTGCAAAAAGTTGCACCAGGGAGACGGGAAGGAGCTTTATTACACAGAAAAAATGGAACATAAAAAGGAACGCGAGGAGGAAACAGCACAGAGACAAACTTGATCAATAAAAGACAAGGCCCAAGAAAACCTACATTTAGCTGTAATGGACTACTGCTAAATGAATCAAATCATGGAATGGGGGAACACTAGGATCATAAAACAGGAAGATAATCTATACCACGGCTGGATTAAAGAAGCGACTGAGACTAGAAAGCATGAGGGGGCAGACGTGCTTTCACACACCTGCAGCGCCGCGCTGAGAAGGCCGACTGACAGCTGGGGGGGGGGTGGCCCACCTGTCAACAGTGACGGGGGGGTCACACCTCCGTAACACCTGCTGATAAGAACACGTCGCAGAAAACTGCAGCTTGTGTGACTCTCCGAAGGAGATGGAAGTAACCGTCAAAATGTGTCCGGTAAAAAGAACATCTCTCACATGTCTGTGATGAAAGAAAACAGGCGTGAGTCATACTATGAACTGGTTACTATAGAAACCATTATACAAACTGTGTTATTACAGAAACTGTGTTATTATAGAAATTATATACTAACTTTTTTTTATAGAAGATGTGTTAGAAGCTGTTACTGTAGAAACGTTATTACTACAGAATCTGTGTTACTATACAATCTGTCATTTTAGAAACTGTGTTAATGTATTAACTTACTGTATAAACTCTGTCACTATAACAACTTTTTTACTATAGAAGATGTGTCACTACATAATTTGTGTCACTATAGAAACTGAGTGAGGAGGCATTCCCCTGACTATCAGTGATAAAGAAATAAGCGTTCAGTTTTAACGTGTTCGTGAGATTTCACATTACGTCATCAATAGTTCATTTGACTGGATTGTTTTCCTGTGCGCGAGATGATCTTTCTGATTGGATTTCATGTTCCCGATTGATTATAAATTATAAATGTGATTAGACTCTGTGAAACTGCAGCTGTTAGACTTTAATGTTATGCAGACTAATGGCCTAATGTGTTGGGAAGGAAGCAGGAATTGATCACCGGGTATTGAGCAGCACATTTATATGATTACTGCAGCGTAGCTCGTTTCGTGCGTGAGACCTGAGCGAATCGCAACTTCAATTTAAATGGCGAGGATATCTGGTGATGCATTATGGGTTGTTGGTACCATTAGCGTTGCTAGGCTAGCAGGTTTCTAGCAGCTCGTTAGTCCGTCCGCAGCAGGTTATTGATGAGGACGTGAAGTGTCCTGCTATTTAACAGCAGCTTTGCTGTGTTTTATCGATCAGGAAACATGAATCTGGTTCAGGGTCGATCGGCTGCTTACTGATTAATTCAACCTTTTATTTGCCCAGTCAATACTTCTTTAATAAGCCAGCATTGATCAGACCGCTTGGGTGTGTGTGTGTGTGTGTTCCTCATTAGCGAGTGGCGCTAATTCTAATTAAACACTTTGTGATAAAAGATGATTTACTCTATCATTCCCTGGTAAGTTTCATTATTCTCATCTTGTTTGTTAGGATTTATTAAAAATTCAAAAAGCTGCATCACAATAGATGTTTCTGTCTGTCGTCAGGACTTCGGAACAATGTGTTAATCAAACTGAGAGTCCAGATGTGATTTAGGCGTCAGTATAAGTCAAACACGGGAGTCCAGGTGTGATTTAGATGGTCATATCTGCAGCGCACACCTCATGATAATGTGCCCACTTGGGTCTACAGCAGGATGTCATTACTCACGGCTTGCCGTCGCCGTCGCGGCAACGGCTTTCACAGAGTTTCTCCTCCATTGCTCCGCTGACCTTTACGTGATGGATGAGGTCAATGGATCCGCCGCTTGTCGTTCCGCCAGATTTACGAGGCTCTCAAAAACGTTGCTACCTTTAAAAAAAAAACAACAACAACAAAAAAAAACACGGAATGTTCAGAAGTCGCGCGACTGGCCGGATTCCAGCATCTGTACAACAGCAAGCTTTGAAATACTTGTACATCAACTCATAATATATGTTCTTTACTGCAGTACTTTAACTGTATTAAGTTGATAATATATGTACTTTTACTGCAGCAGGACTCTGTGTAAATAAAGCATGTCATGAGCGCGCCCTGAACTGACATAAAACTAAACTGATATAATCTCTTTTCTTTAACCTTCGCGTTCTTGTGTCCACGGTGAACATATTTCCTAATTCAACATGAGCAGGGAATATGAATCAGTCACACACCCAGAGTGTCTCCATCTCTTCATCTCCCTGCCCCCTCGTTCTCTCCTTCCTCAAATGAAACTGCAGGTTCGGAGGCATCAAGGGCCGTCTGCCAGACTCGCTACAAAGCAAACACAAATTGCAGGATTAGTGCTCATTCTGTCTGTCTTCATCAGGACAGCGTTGCCGACGGTGTGTGTGTGTGTGTGTGTGTGTGTTTCCGCTCCTGCGGCTCGTCTGGTCTCCTGTAAGACAACGAAAGACAGTATGTCCTCCTTCATGAATAATAAGAACACAACGCTTATTGACCAAAAAGAGGATGAAAGTGATTGCTTTGTTTGCTCGCTCGAGAGGACATTTTATCACGTTTAGTCAATTCTGAGTCAACTCTGGTGCGTTGACAAGGGTGACGCAAGGCAGGTGTGAAGAGAAGAAAGGAGGGAAAACAGGCTGAAGGCCTCTCCACATGCACACAGGGATTTGTTTAGTTTGGCCTTTTGTCCTCAGACAAACTTTGGTTCTGGTCAGCGTAATCGAAGTGTTTGGAAAATTTCTCCCAAGGTGAAGATTTTCTAAAACTCTGTCTATTTTTCCTTTTTTTTGGATGTAGAGCTTTTGGTTGGCCGGTCACTCAGTGCACCATTTGTTAACACCTTTATCTTTAGTTTCCATTGTATAATAATGTCATCAGTGGATAAAATACTGCTAGTTGAAACCTTGTTAACACTCTGAGACACACAGGATCGACTATAAGCCCAAAAGTCATACAGTTTTTAAAAAGTCATGACCTCTGAGTGGTTGGGGATGTTTTTATTATATTTTCCAGTTACTACAGAGTCATTGCTGTTTTTCTGCATGAGGCATTTTCTCCAGTAAAGTTATAAAATACAGAGGCAGACTCACCTTTTACTGCGTTGCTTCTGCATATATCGTCTTTTTTGAACCACCATTCTCTCTCTTCCTGTCGTACCGTCATGGAAATATCACAAATCTACCCAAGGTCAGAGGTCACATATAATAGGGGCTGAGAACGTGGGAACGGCGGGAAGAGAGGAAAAGACCGGGGGAAAAAAGGTTTTTTCTATCGCGATCGGTAAGATTAAAATGTAAATAATGATGAAAGCATAAATACATGTGAAATAACCTGTTTGCGATGAGTCACAAAGTTGCTTTGTTAAATGTTCTTTGTGTATTATATTTAATTATTATTGTGTTTTGTCACACAACCATTATAGGTTTGTGCAGTGTTCTACATCCCCTTCTCCCATCAACACAAAGGTCAAAGGTCATTGCGGTGAAGGTCAGTCAAGGTACTTCTGCCCTTCAGTTACCTCATGGGACTCTGGTTAGGATAAAATGATGCTTAGTGGGCAGCAGGGAGAAATAACTTATCAGTCATGAGGTGATGAGGTGTCTTCAAAGGTCAAACGTGTTGGCTGACATATAAGCCCTCATAAGGCTTGGCTAATGAGTTAGGAAGTGATAAGATCAAACAGTCACTATTGTGTGAGGGAGGTTGACGTCTCCTAGGATGACCGTCGTAGTCTGGTCTTCTTTGTTCTTTTAATCTAGATAAGAGAATTGTATTTAAGTCTTGTGACCAGGCTTCACTCTGGTTCACTTGTCACTCTTGTTATTTATTTTTTCCACGACACCACACCCAGGCCTGATTACTGCCAAACCTGTTCTCAAACAAGAAATCACTTGTTTCGGACAAAGTGAAGTAGACCAAAAGATCCTCTAAAGCTAGGAGTCATGCCGAGATCTAAGGAAAGTAATTAACATCTCTCAGTCTGGTTAAAGGTTAAAATGCCATTTCTCAACCTTTAGGAGTCCAGTGAACCACAGCGAGAGCCATTATCCTAAAAAGGTGAAAACATGGAAAAGTGGTGAACCCTCCCAGGAGGCCGGCCAACCAAACTTACCCCAACAGCAGCGTTGTCTCATCCAAAACGTCCCAACAGTCCCATAAACATCCAAAGAACTGCAGGCCTCACTTGCCTAAGTTAAGGTCAGAGGTCACGAGTCCACCATAAGAAAGTGACTGGGCAACAAGAGTTCCAAAACGAAAACCACTGCTTGGCTTCTGCTGCAGGACGATGATCTAAAACATAGCTGCAAGTCCTACTCTGATTGGCTGAAGAAAACCAAAATGAAGACTTTGGAGTGGCCTAGACAAAGTCAAAAAGACGATTCATCCATCCAAAACCCTCCAATGTGGCTGAATCACTACAATTCTGCAAAGATTACTCGCTTGATTGCACTTGTTGCTTTTAAGGGCCCAACAAGGTTTTATTAGTATTAGGTTCAGGAGGGAATCACTTTCACTCCCTTAAAATTAAAAAAGAAAACTTCATTTAAACACAACATTTTGTGTTCTCTTGCATTACCTTTGACTACTATTCAAATTAGTTTGTTTTAAAACATTTGACAAAAGTTGTCATTTGACAAACATGCAAAATCAGGATGATGTTTGTCTATTTAAAGTCAAGAAGTAAATGACTTTGAGGCCTTTCTTCGAGTTGAGAAAATACAGGCTTAGAACGACTAAAGATCTGTTAGTTGCATAGATAGAGCTAATGAACTAATGTACCATTAACACAGAGCTGCTGCTGGAGCTAACATTAACGAAATGCATTTGAGTTCACGTCTAAAACACAACATGCTCCTTCTTTAGCTTCAACCGGCTGATAAAAGGACCAGCTGTTCTTCGTAGGAGAGAGAAATGTACATCCTGTACAGGACTCTCGGGTCTGTAGTGTTTCTAATTATATATTTCTAGTCTTATATGTCAACAGGTTTAAAACACAGTGTGATTTTCATTAACTTGCAAATTTATCCTTTTAAGGACAAACATGATAAGTGTTTGTGACACAAAACAGACAGTATTAGCAGAATAGTTATAGAATTGAAACAATAAGTTCAATTATTCCTCCCCTCTGACCACTGGTTATCATTTTTTGCAGAGCATGTGTTCAGTGTTGGTGTCTGACAGGAGGTCTCACTCCGCTCTGAGCTCGTGGGCTGCTCCATCCCCTGGGTAAAACCCTCTGACCCTGGAGCTCCAATCTGCTGGTTCTCAGGACCTCAAGTACACACACACACACACACACACGCATGCACACACACTCCAAATATTTGGACATTTTTGAAGATATTTTTAAAAGCAGCATTTTTTTTTAAGTGACAACATTTTTCTTTTATCCTTTTTTTTCAGTGACAGAATATATTTTGGGAAAGGTCAGGGCATCTTCAGAAAATGTAAGACAGTTAATGGAAAGTTGGGATGCTTCTAAGCGAAAATATACAAATATTTTGGACTGTGCAGAGTGGGAGCATTTACTGAACATTTTCTTCTTTTACACAATCAAGAACACGTTGGTACATTTAGCAAAGTGAGCACATCATTGTAAACTGAGGACGGGATATTGTCAGGATGTTTTTTTGAAAAAGTAATTTCAGATGTGTGTTAGATCGTGATGAAGCCTCGCCTCTTAACCCATTTCTGACCTCAGAGCTCTTAAAGTTCCACAGTTAAATTCCTCCCTTGAGAGTAAATTAAAAACAAACAAGAACACAGAAGAGAGGCCGTCTACGTCCACGTCCCTGAGAACCAAACATACAAACACATCCTCCAGCTGGATTTGGAGGGATTTGCGGGATCAGAGGTTGTGGAGCCGGCCAGTAAAACACAAAGCCAAAATGTTTGCTTATTTACACTTTAAACAGGAAGTGCTGATGTGTCACAAATCAGCTTCTTGATATAAGAAATACACTTTTTTGTTGCTGATTAAACCTCTATGTTCAGAAAGAGTCAGATAACTTTAATCTTAAAGCTCTCACGTTTCACTGACATGTTATCATGTATGAACCTGAAGAATCACATGAATATCCACCACTATAGATTTATTCAGACATTCCCAACACCTCCGCGATGCAACTCTCCCGCTCTGCGCCGTGCGCAGACTGAAGGCATCTGTCAGCTCATCTTTTAATTAGCGTGGCCTGCTGTGTTTAGCCGGCCTTAATGCACGGTGCTAAACTGTCCTCAAGTTACCGTCGTCCTGTCGGTGTGCCAGAACATGCCTGCGACACACCCGTCGGCCCATTCACGAGCATAACTGCATCTGTTATTTACGCCGCGCGGCTGCCGGCCATGAAACTGACACTCGTGCCGGTGGAAAATAGCCATGAGCAAACCATTGTAGTTTCACCCGTGGGCTGCTGCTTCAGATGCATACTGGAGAGTGTGTGTGTGTGTGTGTGTGTGTGTTTTTTTTGCCAGTGGTGATTGCTCTATAACTGCGAGGTTAGCTCAGTTCCCCCTAAAGTAAAAAAAAAAAAAGGTGATCAAATGTGTACTTATGTGTACATTTCATTGACTCTCAATAACTTCCACTGACATATCTTTCTTCTCATTCATTCATACAGCATCAGTGCATTAAACAGTAATGAAATAGTGACATCTCAGGGATGTGTTGTCTGGTCAAAAGTTGTTCTAATTTTGACATACGAAAAGCATAAAATGAACATGTGTGCATGGTTAAGTTGCCTGGGCAGAGGAAGGGTTGAGCATGTAATCAATCGAGGTGCCTGCATCCATATTGCAAAACCTAATGAAGTCATCGATGTGACTGTTGTGAATCAGCCAACCAGGAGAAACATTAGCCAAATATGACTCTGTACTGGCCACACAATTGCAGTTATAAGCTGTGTTTGTTCCCTTGCCATCACAAATAAAATTCAGACTGCTCCCTTCTACGCTATGCTATGTGGGTAGTGCAAGTAAAATTCAAAAGTGCTTTTTTGGATTTGTTGATGTTTCCAGGGGGAGAGATGCTCGTCTGTTTGTGAAGTCTTGAATGATAGCGTGCCAGGCTACAGATCCAATTGAGAAACATGTGGCTTGTGCCTATAACGGGGCTACCGTCGCAGCTTCAGCTCTCAGTGGTTTGCAGACATAGCCTCCAGTGCAGTGTTTGTGCATTGCTATGCACACACACACACACACTGAATCTGTCTCAGGGGGCTAAATGTTTGCCTGAGTGCATCACTCTCTGGGTCTGCCACATTTTTATTATCAAAATCCACAAAGAGGACGTCTTTTCTTGAGTCCGCTGCAGGCTGTTCAAGGTTGCCCAGAAACGCTCCTACTCAATGGAATTTCACATCATAGATAGTGAGCCTTGTGGCAAACGAGTATGGCAGGATGCCCTCCTGCAGAACATGGACGCATTGCATTGTGCACAGGCTTTGTGATGAAACTGTAGGATTTTTAGTCTGTGTTCGCATTGTACAAAGATGAGCAAATTGTCTCTGAGGCCGTTTGATATCGCCCAGCAGAATGCTACGGATGTTCAGTACTGCAGGCAAAGAAATGAGTCTCATCTTGCTTTTGTCAAAGAGAAAAGGTCAGAGGGGGCCTTCCAAGCTGTTAATGCCAAAACATCAGACCCACAAGCTGAGCCCATTAGAAAGCTCCATCTGTCACAACTGCAGGATCCCAAGGAGTGCTTCAGAAATCTGTACATGGACACCCCAGACAATCTCACAGAGCACATTCCTCTGTCTTTTTTTTTTTTGGCAAATTTTGGAAAGCATGCGCTTCTTGGAATTAGTCAATCCAGGGAAATTCAATGTGATGAGACAAGTGTTTCCACAGGAGTCATTTCGAAAGTTATTGTCGAGGTCAGAACTTTAAGTCCTATGTTCAAACCAGGACTTTCAGGGGAAAGCAAGTGATTCCTCCTATTTCTTAAACACATGGAGATAGATTTTGTTACATGCATATTTTTTTATAAATACTATTTTATAGTGTGCTAGTGTGTGTTCATGGTGTAGGCTAGTGTTGGGTTAGTTTTAGGTTAAGGCCACCAATCCAGAACAGGGTAATTAACACATTTAAATATGCACATATGGTACGTGCTCATTAAATATATGCTAATTTGCATATCTGGACTACAGATAATCTTGATTCTGTGACGATCGACAAAAACAATCTGTTACACATGTTTTAGAAGGAGAAACTAGACAACTTGACCCTTCGTTATTGGAATGAGAAGAGGACTTGACTTCAGCGCTAAAAGTTCTCACACTGTGTGTGACACTGGACTTACATAAACGTCAACATGCGGTCAGCTTTGATAGTTTCAAAACTTGCTTGTTTTCTTATTTGAGGACATTTTTGTGTTGCAGATAAACTGCTCCTGACCTTTGACTCTGTAAACTGTTTCATCACTGGAATTCATTCTTCTTTTTTTTCGCCTTGTTGTTCGCGCGGTTTGCATAGCGGCTCGCAGGCCCTCCTCAGGGAGTCTCCGTCCTCAGAAGATGCGTTTGTGGGATAAATAGAAGATCTTTGATATTCTAATGAGGCTTGATGAGGATTTTGAAGCAGGTCAGGATGCCGCAGGATCAAACAAATTCAGCACAACTCCAGCTGTGTTGTTTTTACACCACTGTTGGTGGGATAGGTAGTTAGTAATAATTAGAAGCTTTAGGCCCCAACCTCACAAATATTCTTTTAATTCACACACACTTCTCTATCCAATTTGGCCTCTGAACCACACTAACATGGCGCATATCAGGAGATTTGTCAACCTGCCTAAACAAGTGGAGAAATTCAAAAAGATCAGGTCAAGTAGATTATTGTAGCGACCCCAATCTTGATCTTTTCGGTGTTCATGATGTCAAATCATAGTTTGCGCATACTCACAGACAAAGTGATGCTCACACTTTCACATTCTGCTGAAAACAATGTCTCAGGTTTTGTCTGTGCTCTTGATACTTTTGGTATCATTTGCAGCTTTACTGCTAAATTTAAGATTACTCCGTTACATGCAAGTGGATCTGCATATCACATAATCTGTGTAGATCAGCACCTGAAAGTATTATGATATCATATATTTAAATTATTGTAGTAAAAGTATATAAAACTCTCATTAACATGATCAGACTTTAATCAACTGAAGGATTTAAATGTTTTACTCATTCCTCCCCAGCGATCAGAAAGCACAGAATCTGAGGAGTGAAACGAAGATCTTCAGAGCAGCGGTTTAGTCCGAAGGGTTAATTATTGCTGCTGCTTCACATTCACATCCTGCAGAGGAATTAGAGTTTCACCAGGAATAAAAAGTGTCATAATACCATTATTTTTCTTCTCATGTTCAGGTGAGATGATGATTCACTTCCTATAATAGAAGAATCAACGAATTGCTGCTGATTGTTACACACAGTTCTTTTGTCCTTTGATTTATTTTTTCTAATTAGGTTGTTGTCATGTACTATGTCACTATGTTAGTTAAATGCATTGCAGGGGGAAAGAATTTCATGAGGGAAGCAGCACAATCAGGAACTGATTACTCGCAGCCGTGCTCTGATTTATTGCAGCCACACAGGTAGCGGCGGGCTGAGGGGGGGGGCAGCCGCCGGGGTTGCTGCTGGAGGAAAAGAATGACCTGTTCTTGTTTGCGGACATGCTCGCTGGGGGGAGGGGAGGTGGCGTTCAGCAGCCTGTAGCATGGCCGTCGTTCAAGATGGCAGACAGCAGAGCAAGGGGGGGGGGAGCCAGTCGACCTCCTTCAGGTTGGCCAGGGCTGAGGAATTAGGACCTCCGCCTTCCAGCCTCCTATGTCAGAGGTTTGCAAGCCTCCGCCATCTACTATCGATTCCCTGCATGTCAGACGGTGCCAAAGCTCAGGCCCCGGGGGAGGGTCTCACCAGCTGAGCAAGCTAAGTTTTATTCCTTATGTCAATATAAATTTTGTATTTATGTTTCCTTTTTTTTTTATTCACATTTTAAAGATTGTATACCACAAGAGACAGTATTTCAATCAGAGGGTACATCATATAGACTGAATCCTTATTTACAACTGCACATGCCCATGTATTAAAAACTAAAAATGACTTTGCTTAAAATTAACAATAAAAAAATACAAACAAGAGATATTCTGTTTTTCCAAGTCAAGTCTTGTTTTATTTCTGTAACCTCAACAGGCTTTACAGGCTGTATAACAGCAACACAACCTCTCCCCCCGTCCTGGGACCCTCACATTGTAAAAGCTTCTTAACAGGGAAAAAAAAGAGGAAGAAACCTTCAGGAAGAGGAACGAAGGAGGAGGGATCCCTCTACCAGGGCTTACAGGCTGGTGTAGTACGTATAGATGTGAGCTCTTTCGTCTGTCTGTACAATCCCTGCGTTTGAGGGCAAATCAATGGCGGTTCAGGGCAAGAGGTGAGAAAATCTGTCTCTAATTGTCAGAATTTTATCATTAAAGAAGCCCGTGAAGTCATTGCTATTGAGAGATGTAGGAATACTTGGATCAATAGAGTATTGACTTTTTGCCAGTATAGCTTAAGTGCTGAAAAGGAACATAGGGTTATTTTTTTCTAGTAGTGAGGAGTAAAAGGCCTTCCTTTTAAGCATTGAGAATCCCATTCATGTACAGACAGATTCTTCCTAATAATTATTATTAATGGGCAAATTAGAATTATCTTCCTCTCTCTATGGATGTAACACCACATCTCTCTTTGTGTCTCCTGTCTGATTCTGTCTGTACCTGTCTCCTCAATTTTATAACTACGAACCTTAAAACAATGTGATTTTAAAACCTTTCGTCATCCCGATGATGATGATCAAAGTTGCGGGGGGGTGGGTTATGTAAGACTTCTGTGAGCTTCATATTTTATTCATCGTGTGAAATGAGAAATAAAAACTGTTTCTGAATTCTTTATGAAGTCTTGGGGGTGAACATGTATAAAGTGTTGCTGACAGACGAGTACGGCCCAGAGTTTTATGACAGCTGCAGTCTGTTTTTACATCTTTAGTCTGTTTCAGCGCTTCTGTTGCTTTCACTTCAGTCCTGCTGAGATTAGATGGATGCCATGAACTCAGGTGTTTTTTTGTTATTTTTTTCCAATACCATTCATACATACTGTATTATATCTCCCGAACTAAATCAAGCATACTAGACTCAGACTGATGAAGGCAAAACCTTTTGATTCAATTTGAGAGAGAGAAAATTCAGACACACTGTGTTACAGTCACAGTATGTCTCCTTGAAATCATGTTTATATATAACAAATATTTTTATTAAGAGAAAAAAACTGCATGTGTGCATTAGTGAATCATGTTTTCTATCAACTTAGAAAGAAAATGTTAACATGTAATGAAAGTAAAGTGACCAAGGTGTTAATCCTTCTCAGATTTTTATCTCAGAAATTTAAGAGCAATAAGAGAAAAAATAAAAGGAAAAGAGGAGCCACATAAGAGGAAAAAAATAAGAGAGATGTAAGATTGCAGGTCATTTGCTGTGTCTGCTAGGTGGCAGTAGAGAACAGGGTAGACTTTAAATTTCGCAATGGGATAAAGTTTGCAACATTGCAATTACTTCCCATTACCAGTAGGGGTGGCTACGACTCTGCATTGATATGGTTGTGCAGGTGTGTTTAGGGTGGGTCACTTACAAAGCACGAGACATTTGCTGTGGATTGGATAAAGCAAGGTGCAACTATAGCTAAGTCCTCTCACATGAGGAGCCGTGAAAAAATTGCGGTTACGCAGCAGCCAAGGAAAACATCGGAAAAATGATTCAGAGCGAAATTGTCGGTGTGAAAAATCGGTCATTTGATTCAACATGACCCAATTTCTGCTGGTGTTTTTTGTTGCATCTTCACATACTGTATTGTACATATGTAATGAATCTTGTTTGCTTATGTCTGTTTGCTTTAATTTTCCTGTATGCGCTAGAGATAAAAATTCTCATTAATATAATATTGGTGACTTTTGGGGAATGTTTAGAAGGGCAAGAGGCTATCGCTTTGAGAGAAAAAGAAAAAAAGAATAAAGAAAGAGTCTTTACAATAGGTTTCACCTGCTCCTCGGTGAGCTACGGCCCTAATAATCCTTAAAATCCTTCACACACCCGGTGCTCAGGCCCTAATAAGAGAATGTTGCAGAAAGAGGCCTAATATCATGGTCTGTCTCTGTCCTATCCGGTCTTCTTGTGTTTTAGGTATTTGGGTTATTCAGCTTTTTCCTCGTGTCCTGCGGTTTCCCATGACAGCCGCTCCTGATCTCCTCCACACTTGTTCCCATCCCGTGATTCGTTGTGTGTGTTTCAGCTCAGCCTTTTTTTTTCCATTTAGTCTTCGTGGTTTCATCTGCATTATTGTGTTTACTGTGTTTCATCTGCCGTTTTCTTTTGTGATTATGTCCGTGTGTTCGCTGCATCTCTGCCTGTGAGCGGTCGGGTCTGCCTGCTAACACACTTGCGACACAATATTGAGTTATTGTCCAGCCCCGCAACAGGGGGCTGTTGCACAAAAAAAACGAAATAGTGGATTAGGCCAGGATTTTCCAGTCATCCTGGCTGAACCTAGCTGTGATCCCGTCGCAGAAAGGCAGGAGCACATGAATCACCATGGAGATTTATTCCATGCAGCTACCCAGCGCTCGAACCAGTATCTATGATCAGCCAGGCTATATTAATCCTGGGGCTTCATCTGTCAGCCAGCAGTCACTCCAATCAGAAAAAAAAATGTTATTTTACAGTTAATCCATGGCCTCCATGTTTACTATCCAACGATGAAATATCACACATAGCCTTCATTGTTATGCAGAGAAGGATTATTGATTTTTATAATAATTCATGTGAGAGTCATCATTAGACTCACTGCTGTGGTTATTCTAATTTGTTCACATTGCTGTCAGGAATTCAGCTAACAGGCCTATGATAATTATTTGAGTTGTTGAGCTGATCATAAATGGCTGAAGAAGTTGCAAAGGTGGTTTTAAGAAAGTCAGTGACAAGGACAAAATATGAGGCTCTGTTTCCTTGTGTTCTTATCCGGTTGAACTGCTACAGATTAAATCAGTACAAACAGTAAAACGTGAAGGTAGAACTTTATAAGAAATTTATGTACCTCATTTGTTATCAACAATCACAGCATTTATCATTATGCTTGATCTTTTCTGGTTTTGAAGATGTTGTGAGGGGCATTTTGTGCCTGTAAATAGCGAAATAGCAGTGTATTATAACCTTAATCAGGGAAAAGTCATACAATCATGACAAACCTAATAAGAGGGCCTAATGGATGGTGGTCAAAGGGAAAAAAATTAAAAAACAAAAAGGAAGACTCTTTAAAAGCTACAACGCACCTATCCAGAAAAAAACGGAATATATAGTTGTTATAACTAATAAAAGAAATACCAACTGAACCAGCACCCCTGCATGTAGTGTCACTCAACAGAGGAAGTCTACGCGTAACGTGAGAACAGAATCAGCCAAAGTGTAACGTAAGACGCCGAACCTGGCCACGCTCCAAGGATTACGCCGGCCTTAAAGGGATCTCCCGCAAACAAAGATCTCAAGGAACAGCAGCAGGCCACTTCTAGCAGTTAACTGCCAAGACTGACAGGCTGTCAGGGAATTTGGAGCGGGCTGAAATGGCAGGGAGGGGCTCTGTGGATCCAGTCAGCTTCCCCGTAGCCTGGGGTCCGCCGCAGCAATCTGAGGAGACGGGGGCTGAGGCTGCAGGAGGGAGAGATGAGGCAGCACACACACACACACTCACACACACACACACACACACGTGGAGAGCAACAGCCGTGACAGTGACTTGTTATTTTTTGACAGTAGAGTGAGAGACAGTAAAATGTGGGGGAAAAGAAAGTTAGGAACCAACCTAGAGTCAAACTGGGGTCCAGAGTCGTAACCACTCGACTATCAAGTCAAACCTCATTAGATAATCATGACTTGTTGCCAGCGCTTAGTAACTGGTTATCATGGCAAATTTGCTAAGTACATTCATTTCCATGATTCACGTGTCAGGCTTTTTCTCTTTGTTTAAGTACAGCAGCTGTGTTTCCTTTTTTAAGTATGTTTTATTTCATCATAAACTGCCATGAGAAGCTGTTGCTCATTTAATGAGAAGTGTGCTGCATGTTTTTAACCTCGCCTGCGTCAGTGCATCTGTGATAAACGTTGTGGTCTATTTAAAAAAGCCGCTAACTCACACTTATCCAGATCACCCTATGTATGTAGCAGCATCTATTCATCCTGGTTAGGCAAATGTGCAACCTGACGTTCTCATTTATCCTGGATTTTGTAATTGTGATCCTGCCCTCAGATTACTCTGTCCACATAGCATCTTAACTACTGTATGAGATATTATATTCAAGGAAATCAATTCTACATATACCTTCTGTCCATACCCATACATACATACATACAGTCAGGTCCATTAATATTTCAACGTTGACACCATTGTTTTTTTTTGGCTCTATATAACCACAATGGATTTGAAATAAAACAAAGTAAGTGCACACCTTCAGCTTTCATTTGAAGGCTTTTACATCCAAAAGTATTTAGGAACTATGATAGTTTCTGTATCATCCTGTTTTTTAGTAGACCAAAAAGTAATCAGACAAGTGACTGCTCAGTTGTTCCATTACCACGTGTTTATTCCTAATTACCTCAGTTACAAGAAGGAGATAAAAGGTCTTGAGTGAATTTCAAGTGTGTGATTTGCATTTGCAACATGTTGTCGTCAATTCTCAATATGAGGTCTAAGTGATGGGAGCCATCATTAGGGTAAATATCCAAACATCACAGAGAGAGAAACCACATTAGTGCAGCCAAATAAACTGTGCAGTGAAAAATCACCTATACAGTTCTGCAACAACATCCTATGGATGGATTCACTCGTAGCAGCATGATGGGGAGAGTACGGAGAAGGAAACAAACCGCTCACGATTTAAATCATTCCACTTTATCTGTCAAGCATGGTAGTGGTAGTTTTATGGCGTGGGCATGTATGGCTGCCAATAGAACTGGTTCCCTTGGATTTATTGATGTTGTTACTGCTGATCAAACAACAGGATGAATTCTAACGTTTTTTTATTTGCTCATATTCAACCAAATGCTTCAGAATTTATCAGAGACAGAATTTCACGCTGCAGATGGACAATGACCTTAAACAAACTGCAAAAGCAGCCAAAGGGTTTTTTTAAGGTAAAGAAGTGGTATCTTATGCAATGGCCAATTCAAACCCGGGCATTTGTTTTTTTTTGGTACTATTGGTCTCTTTAAAAATGATTAAGATGTGCCCTCAGCAGTTACTAACATGAGCATGAGAGGAGAAGAGGGAGATCCCTGGCATGTGCCTTATCCCTTACTAACCCTCATGCCCCTATTTTTTATTTTATTTTATATTTTCCTGCCACACCAGCAGGCTACAGCCCAAATATGGATTTCCTCCTCAATCAGCCGACGCTGCAACACCTGCACCTTGTCGGCCGAGCTTGGCTGCTGGCAACCAACACAGCGATGGTACGAGCTCAAAACGGAAGGTTTCCGAGCTGGAGAGGAGAGTGTGGTGGTGGGAGTGTTGGGAAGTGGGAATAAAAGACTCGCTAAAGTGCTGCGTATGACCTGTTTCAGAAGGAGAACCCTGCTGTGCGCTGAATCCCTGGCCTGTCTGAACACCTGCTTTGTGCCTGACCCCCGGCCTGTCCTACGACCCTCTGCCTCGCCGGCTTCCTACTTCATCAACCATGTTTCTGGATTACACACTGGTGGCTACAAAGGGCTGGTTCCCCTAATTTTTAAGGTATTTTTCAAGTTATTTAATTGTGGGCATTAACCTGTTAAATTTCAGTAAAGTGAACAATCTGACTGTGTTACAATACATGCAGCACATTAAAAAGTGAAGTCATACTAGGATCCAAAAACTAGTGAGTCTTCTCACAGGTGAAGCTATATATGTCTTAGTTTCAATATGCACGTTTTCACAGCAGAGTAACATAAGAACCATGTGAACAGGACATAATGTAACGACGCACGGTGGCTTTCATTGATTCTGATCACTCTGAGTGAAGCTGATCTCTGCATTAACATGAACAATGATAATCTGTTTGAAATCATTAGACTTCATGATTCAGCTTGTCGTAATGAATCTCCACTTATCTTCCACCAGTGCTGATTAACACATTCTAATCAGACACCATCTTGAATTCCTTCCACAGCACACACCCCCCAACACACACACACACACACACACAAGAATACTGGAGGGGAGAAGTCAACAGGGGATGTGTTGGGTATAGTACTGAATATATTGTTTAATATCTGTAGATCAGGGGTGCAGGCTTTTGTTCCCACAAAGCACTTATACACTTGATTGTTTTAATGAATGTCCTCAGCAAGGGCTTGATTAGTACAATCAGATGTGTGACTGCTTGGTTCCTTTATTTTAATATATGTTTTTCTACATGCATTTTTCATTTATATATTGGAGGATTGTGCAGATTATATCTATGTGTGTAAAATATATACTATAAAACCAAAAAAAATACTCCCAGTAAAAAGTAGGAGAGAGGCACTAAGTACAAGAGAGGAGGGTTGGAGAGAAGAGAGGAGAAAAATACATCCAAAGAAAAGGAGAAATTGTTTATGGAGTAATTGAGAGGTGAGAAGAATTGGGGAGGAGAAAAGTGCAGGGAAAATGAACAGGAGGAGAGCGGAACAAAATGAAGAACAGTAGGAGGAAAAAAAAGATGAAAGGTGGGGATGAAGAAAGGAAAGAGGATTAGGATAAGGGGAGATGGGAGGGGCGGTAATGATGTGGTTACCTGAGAGACGGTAACCACGGCAGCGGGGCATCTGACCTCCAATCATCCTTCCCGGATATGTAATCTCTTATCTGTCAGTCAGTCAGTGTGTGTGGGTATCCCTCATCGAGTACATTGCAGGGACTATTTTCCCTTATGGGGCCATGGAATATTTTATAAAAGGCCATTTCACATGTTGTACTTAAATGAAGTTTGAGAGTGACGCATTGTGGGACAGTTTAGGAGCAAAAGTTAAAGAAGAAAACGAGAGATAGAGAGCTCTGTTAGACTGTTAGTGTCCGATAGACTCCATTAGAAGCTGATAGGTTCCGATAGAGTCCATTATAGTCTGTTGGTCTCTGGAGTATTTAAGTCTCTCCGAGTGTTTTAGAGTTTGATAGCGATACAGTTAGATGGGGTCCAATAGAATCTGTAATGTCGGCCTGTTTGATTCTGATGGCATCTGATAGAGTCCAAAAGAAACCTTTAGAGTCTGATAGAATATATATTAAGGTCAGTTAGAGTCTGTTACAGTCCAATAGTCTGTAAGATTCTGTCAGTGGCTGTTAGAATCTGTTCGAGCTTGTAGTCTGTAAGATTCTGTCAATCTAATGAAGTCAATATGACAAAGTCTGGTAGTGTGACAGAGTCTGCTGGAGCCCATTAGTCTAAAAGAGCCCGTTAGAGCCTTTTCAGAACATGTTTGAGCCTGACAATTTGTAAGAGTATCGTAAAGTCTGCTCAAGTCTGATAGAGCCGGTAAGAATCTGTTTGCATCTAATAGAATCGTAACATCTGTTAGTGTCTGATAGAGTTAGATAGCCTGATATAACCTGTTAAAGTCCCAATGGAGTTCATTCAAGTCTGTTACAGTCTGTTAGAGTATATTAGAGTCTGTTATATTATATATATATATATATATAGATAGAGTTGGATATAGTCTATGTATGATAGTGGTTAATAGTCTGTTAGTGTTTATTAAAGCCACAACAAACCTATTGCACATAATACAGCACGGTAATAATGCAACGCAATACAGAAAATGTTTTCCTCATTGTGGCAAAAATTAAGACAAGGATGTCAGTAATATACCAAAATTCAGTTGTTGTTGTTGTTGTTTTTATTCCAGCTCGTTTTTGACAGAAACCACGATGAGAGTCATTAGCCTCCTTTGTTGCAGATGGTTTCTGTTTTGGAAAACTCTGTCTTTCATGTCAAACCGTTTCCGCCGTCTAAACATAGCAGCGAGGCAACAGATGTCACCCAGGTCACTCAGAACCCAGACTTCACATCGCTATGGCAACAGTATTAGCTGTAACCAGGCACCGGGGTCGATGTTAACCGCTCCTTGTTTCCCATCATGCCACAGTGGCCGTTTAACAATGTAATAGATTCACTCACACAGAGTGCACAACCCCCTTCACGAGTTTAATATAGGTACGACCTGCTTATTCTGTTAGGGAGCCATGAATTAACTTAGTCCCCAGAAAGACATAGATACATGTTTGTTTTTGTGTGTGTGTGCATGTGTGTGTGTGTGTGTTCCTCCCCTGTCACCAGCATGAGCTCCTGTCTAGATGTTTTGGAATGAAAGCTGGCAGCTCAGCGCAGAGGTGATTCCCCCAATCCCACTGCTCTGCTCCAGCACTTCACGCTGTGCTGTGCAGCTCTTGTGTTGGATCGCGGTGTGTAATACGTCCCCACAGGTTCGAATCTCACCACCACGTTCACATCAGTATGAGTCAACAGAAGCTGCAATTAGTGCAATAGCCTCAGGAGGAGAATGGTATAACAACAGGGAGGGAAACGGCAGGACTGCATTCTTTGCATCTTTCGTTATTATCTTTTTTTGCAAATGTTTCCACATTCTCGTCCTCTTATTCCCCCCCACATCGCCCGATCGTACCCTCCCTCCCTTCGATCTGCTCCTCCCAGCATGCACGTCTTCTACAGATGGCCTTCCTCGTGTTCATCCCTCACTCGGCGGGAGGGTCGGAGGAAAGGAAATAGACCTCTGTTGGGTGTGAAAGAGGAGCAGGTTGAGACCTGCTGTCTGAATTACTGACCCGCCGAGTTCCGCCATCAGCTGATCGAGCCAACATGTGGATGGACGCACTGTCCGAAATATGTTGGAGCATTTTTAGGTGTCTGATGACAAACTGCGGCCGAGCTCACTTCACAATTATACCTGAAATATAGAAATGTTGAGAAGTGTGTTAAACTTAAGGAAAGCAGAGACAAAGTGAAACCACAAATTCACAGATTCTGCTTCACAGGAAATTAACCTTGTTGAGAGGAAGCAGTTTTTTGTAAATGAGAGTTTATAGCGCTTTTAATGAGACCTGTAATTCTTTCAAAGGGAACTGTAGTTTTAATGAGAGTTGTATTTCTTTTGTAGTTATTTATTTAAGAAGTGTAGTTCTTTTAGAATTGGTATCTCTTTAATGGAAGTGTTACCTCTTTCTGTTGTTAAAGTTTGTTAAAATCACAGATGCTGACAAAATAAAGTTGAGGAACACACACATGTTTTGATAGAAATTAGTGTGTTTAGTTACAGAAGCTAATGCAGTTTGTCACAAAATGCTGTATTTACATGTATTAGAAAATCCTCATAGTTTTACTAGAATTACTGATTATTATTCTAGTTACATAAATGATGTGAACACTCAGTTGTATCCTCAGGCTCCCGGTGATTGATTAGCCATTTCATAAAAACAAAAGCGAGAGGAACGTGAAAATGAGTTGTGAGCTGGATGTTTGTGTGAGAGAGACGCGATCAATATAAATTTAATCTCATTTAAGTTTAGTCAGAGTAAAAGCAGCAGTTATTCTTTGATGAGATCATTAATGTGTTCATGTGGCCGCGTCCACGTCTGCAGTCAATAATTAATCATGTAAATGGGGGCTATAAAAAAAAAAGTCACAATAGACAGATTTGCTGCAAAGATTCACTAAACATCGATGGTACATTAGTGTGGTGTGATAACTGCTCAAGCGTGAAATGATTCTTCATTTTCTTGGTTTCCGTCATTGAGGCTTGATAACATCCACTGAGGAGGAGGAAGAAGAAGAGTCATCTCACTGAATGAATGATGAAGATTATTATCGGTGGATGATGCGGGTTTGTGATGATGCAGGTCAGAGGAGCTGACAGTCTCCTGTCATCAGGATTAACTGGCAGCATATGATGAGGCCATATGGACTATTACCTCACCAACCTCTCTGATTTCAGAGGAATGAAGTTGAAGGGATAAAGATGATGGAGGGATGAAGAGGTATTGAAGGAGGGAGTGTTTGCATCCATATGGATGAGGAACACAAAGTCGGACGCATGGATCTGGCAGATCTTCACGGCACTTCCTGTTAGAACCTTCCGAGCTGCAAAAGTTCTGAGTTGTGGTTTTAGTTTTAGGAGCCACATATTCACAGTGTCCATTATTTATGATCCTGTGTGTGTGTGTGTGTGTGTGTGTGTGTTTAGATCCCAGTAGGATAACTAATCCGCAAGAGAGAAGAGACTTCATTGTGTTTACAGCATGGTTAACTGTTATTTAATATACTACCACAGTGATTTCTTTTTGAGGGAATCACAATGTCGCTGTTGCCTCAAATGAACAGAAAGCACATTTGTAGCAGGGATGGACTGGGGCGGGGGGCCAGCAACCCCTGCTGGTGCCCCCCATATTCAGGAAAAATGGAGCAAAAGTTCCCTTCATGTGACGAGGCTGATAAAACATGATAAAACACACTAATGGATAACTAGCAACGGAGACAATGCACCGCAACTTTCTGCAACTGGTGGTCTACCACATACAGATGATGCAAATAAAGAATAATATTTGTTTTCTCACCGTGAGGTTTGAGCCGAGAAGTCTGCATGGTTCATGAGATAAGAGAAAAAAAATTGTGAGGCATGAAGGAGAGGATAATAGAGAGGGAGAATAAGGAAGTAAGAAGGGAAACAGAGGAGGGGTAAAGGAAACAACATGAAGGAAAGGACAAAAAGGAACAGGGTGAATGAAGTCGGGGAGGAAGAGAAGAAAAATGGACAATAAATGGGAGAGAAAGAGAGGAGTGCAGGATGGTGAAGGAAGAAAGGAGTGTACAAACAGAGAGAAGAAGAAGAAGAGGATCAGCCTCCTCCCGTTACCTGAGAGACGGTTACCATGGCGGCAAAGATGCAAACCTCCAGTCCTCCTTCAGATGGTTTCCATCTGTTCTCATCAACACACACTCACTGTGATGCTACTACATACGCACACACATATATACACAGTATACTTGTACTTTTAGAGGTACTTTTTGAATTTTCTGTGGAAACTGAAGTTTGTGTGAAATGTTTGATTGTTTTGTTTCTTCTCTTTCAGTTTTTCCTAATAACCCAATTATTGGTTACCTTTTTATAAAAAAAATAAACAGAAACTACACGATTGATAAACAGTACGACAGGAAATGAATCCGCTCTGTCCTGTCCGATGTTTATTCTGCTTGTCCTTAATGACCTCATTAGTTCTTTAGCAGCTAATTAGTTTGAAACGAGCTGATTGTTTGTCTGGCTGGACGCCTGCTGGCCTGCTGAGTTGGCATTCTGTCTATCTACTGAACCAGTATGACAAGAGCACACCAACATTCAGAGTATGTGTGCGTGTGTGTGTGCACGTGTGTGCAACATGTATTAACTCTTTCAAGCCCAGATGCAATTTTTTCTGCATACTCATTTCTGCCTTTGACCATCAAAGGCTCCTATTCTCCTACTCCCCACAAAAAAAAAAAAGCTTGAACACCGGAGCTGTGAATCAGACACCAATCCTCACCTTCCATTGTGTCGAAGTGAGGGTTAGGGGTCAGAAATAGAAGTCAATTCAAGTAGAGTTACTTGTATTTGTACAATACAACACAACACTACCTGTCCTTAGAACCTCACATCGTACAAGCAAAGGGAAAAACAGAAAGGAAAAGTACGGATTCGGGGTGTATGTGGAGGATGAGGTGACAGGGATTCGTTGCAGCTCCCAGGTGCCACCAGGGCAGAGGAAACCCTCCGACAACGCACGGCTCCTTGCAACGGCTGCACTGCAGCGTGGTCTGTGAACTAGAAAACACAGGGAAAGGATTCCGGGAACAAAACAGATTTGAAAGGTTCATCAGCTGGTCATGAGTATTTACGGATGGGGAAGCTCGGGGTGTCTGATAGGGTATCTGGCAGCGTAAACTTGTAGCCGCATAGCAATGTTCTGCCAGGGCTAGCCCCAATTATAAGCTTCTTCTTCAAAAAAAAAAAGTTTTTAGAGGAGGGTTCCTGGGGGTTTTAGAAACAGTAGCAGGAAGTTGCAGGACATCCAGCACTTTATGTGACATTCTTGACATTTTCGTTAGGTGGTTTGCTTTAATTTGTCTTACCTGACAGATACAGTTATGTATCATCTACATAACAGTAGAAATTAATATAGTGGGTAAAGAAAACATTGTTAAAACCAAGAAATCGTAAACAAGCTGTAAACAGATGTAGAAGGAAGTGAATAGTTTCATTCTCACTCTCTTCTTCTCTCTTCTTCTTCTAAAGACATGGCCGTCAGAGATGGATGAGTAGTATTGAGTATTGAATGGCTGTGAAATTATTAATTATTAATTATTTCTTTAATTAAAATTTAATTAAATTTAGATGCGCAATAACTTCCGCAAACGTCACTAGTCTTACTCGGGTCACATGCACCAATAACAAGAATGTAATGATCATCTAGAAAATGCTGTTTGAACCAAATATTAATATCCTATATAAATATAAACATTTTTTCTGTAAAAGTGTCCGAAAACAGTTTAAGGGACCCATCAGAAGTTTAGATGTCCACCACAAAGAGATTCACTCCAGTATCAACTTACTGTTTTTGTTTCCACTGCAGAGGCGCCTGCCTGCAGAAACCTTCATTATTTATGTAAGCAGCATGTCAAAGCCCCGCTGAGACACTTCCTTGCTTCATTTTTGCCCAAATGTCAGCTGGCCAGGTCCTCTGACCGGCTGCTGCTTAGTGTATGAAGACCAGCTGCTCTGTTCACACAGCTACAGCCCTGATGCCTTCCTGACTTTTAATCCAGTCACCGATGACAGGAATTCCATGAGGGAGCTTTAGCTTTTCATAAATCTGACCATGCAGATAAGGCGCAGGTTTGATACTTCAGGCTGCACGTTTTTCTCTCTTTAGGTTAGACAAAATGTTAATAGCTACTGACACTGACATGACTTGTGCAGGTGTGGGTTAATGTATTTCACATGTTCAAGTCGAGCTTTTTTTCAAAAATACAATATACAAACTTAAATACTTGTGTATTTCATGTTTATGTTGACAATTGCTAAGTTGATCCAATATAATATTTAATAGCTGTAAGTGTCATCATGAATTCACATATTTGAGTTGAATAAACATTGTTAAATATCATGAAAACCATGAACATATGTTATTTTAATTTTAGTTTCTATGTGTGAAAGACGTTGCCTTGCTATTTGAGTTTGCATAACCTTGCATACCTCTCATTTAATTAGTACAATCATTTAAAATAATAAGTGGTGCATTAATCTGAGTCAACACAGATTTATAAGGATTTCAAATGAAAAATAGGCAAACAGAAAAAAATATATATTTAAATTGATCAAAACAATTGTCTTAAAACTGCAATTATGAGTTTGCTTTTAATAACAATTTGAATACAGCTGCCAGAATGTCAGCGTTTGAAAAACCTTTCTAAAAGTACACATAATTTTCTGAACGTTATGGGGTATCATTCAACACCACAGTCATAAGTGTACCTGTGCTTTCTCACAAAAGATCCACTTTAGGAAATGCTGTATTTTAGATTATTCTCTTTGAAACTGGCTTTTTGTCCATCATCAAAGTGAAGGCAAAGCTTTTGGAATGCTTTAATGCTTAAACCGTAACTGCTTTTGATAACTAGGGTTAATAGCAGAGATTACCCCCATCAGGAAAGCACAGGACCTGGCATCATCAATCAACTGCGGTATTGTGGTTCCTTCAACCACGATGGTTGCAAGATTCCCCCAGATGAGCCTGCAATTGCCCCTTCTGCATTGATTTTTCAATCGCTGATTCTGTGCTAAGCACGGTGGCTAAGTAGTGACCCTTTCATTATTTAAATTTTAGGCAAAATGCCCTGGTTGTTGACATTTAATCACAGGAGAAATATAGAAATACAGCAGCTAAAGGCGTTCAAACAGTTGGTTAAGGTGTTCCTCTTATTTCTTTAAAATTCCTTTCATATCAGCTATCTTGGCTTGAAGTGGCACATTGTTCTGCTCTGACTCTCTCGAAATGTGGGTGGCACAAATGGAGAAAAGATAAGTGGCTTACCTTTTGGCAGCCCACCTTCCCTCTCCCATTAGATCGCCTCACCTCATACATCGAGGAGTATACCCGCTGGCGTGGCATACACAAGCTGTTTTAAAGCTCTGCGGAGATCAGGACATTTAACAAACTGGTCTTGGGATAGCACAGCAGAAATGGGTAGAACCCGAGGAGCATTTCTCATGATTTTTTCAAGAAGCTAAAATAAAGCACGGGAGTATTCCTGCAATGTCTTACCCTCACTCTGTTTTCTAGAAAAAAAACCTTTCTGCAGAGATACATAAGACAGCAAACATCCATAGACTTGCAGTATAGACAAGATCCTCATTATGATAATAAAGTAAAGTTTATTATAGAGGGGTCAGATTACTGGCCTGTGTACATCCCATTCTACTGTACCTATACCCACATTTCCCCTATTGTCTCTTTCTGGGCATTTAGTGAAGGTGATGCAAACCCAGATGGGACAGAACCAGAGCTTGGAGGGGCAGGTCATGCTGGGAAAAGTTCCTGTGTGAGCTATTCATGTTGAACCGTGAGCTGTATCAGCAAGTCCCTCAAGTCCTGCTGTTAAATCCTTTATATCTGTAGAATATAGTCGATGGGCTGGATGGGCAGCAGGGGGAGAAAACAAGCACAAATTCAGAGTAGAAAGGATTCTTCCAGAGGAGGTCCTCTTTTGTGTTGAATCCAAAAAATAAAAATGTTACATTCAAAGAAAATGAAGGGAAAATAAAAACGAAAACATGTCTATACTAGGAACTATATTAAACTCTGTAAAGTGTATTTTATTTGATTTATTTTATGCAAACAGCTCTCCCCTGTAGAAAGGCCTACAGGGGAGCGGTCCGGCGCAGTGCGAAGCAGAAACAAAACCAGCAAAAATAGCAAACTATAAAATATATAAAAGCAAACATCTATTAAACATGCAGCAAACACTGGAAAAGGGAACCTTCCATCTATTGACCCACTACCTCCAGACACCTGTACTAGTAGATGCCCAACTTGAATAGAGCTCCAAAAGGGGTGCAGAAAGAAAGAAGAAGTGATGGACTTGCTACTTTCAGGAAAGCGTAGGGTCAGAAATGAGCAGCGTACGTCTCACATTGTCTGCTCATGACTCCTTTTAAACAAACAGCAGGTGATTAAGAGTCACCTGTTATCACTTGACTGCAAGCAGTGGTTGCTCAGGCAAAGGGGAGGGGGAGAGCGCCACTTATCACACAGGCAGATGGCAGACAGCGTGAATGGCGTTGTGTGGGCGAGGCGATTGCTGAGGTCAGCGTACTAAACAGAGTGGTAGTGGTGGGTTATGGTATGGGCAGGCTAAGCTTCAGGCAACATGCACAGGTGCATTTTATGGATGGCAGTTTGAATGCAAAGACATTGTGATAAGATCCTGAGGTCTTGGCATGTCATGTATCCAACGCCATCGGCTCATGTTGCAGCAGGACAATGCACAGCCCCATTTTGCAAAGATCTGTACACGGTTCATCTGAAAATATCCCAGTTTCCCATGACCTGTACATATGTCATCCATAGAGCATGGGAACAACATGAAACAGAGAGTTCCAGTTCTTGCCAATATCCAGCAACAAGACTGACCACTAGGAGGTTCTAGGTGCCACACAGAAGGCTTCCTTCAGGTTCTTGTGTCTCGATGATGCCTAAGAAGATGTCTTGCTCTCCATTATTCAGTCAACTCATTGCTACCATTCTTGCTTCGTTCTAATCTTGCACCTCCCTTGCCATCCTGGCATGGTCATCTTGATCTCTTGCCCCTCCAACAGATCCCTGTCAGTGTCCACTCCCACAGTGCCTGTCCACATTATCAAGTCCATGCACTCCCCTGAGCAGAATTTCTGTTTCTTACACTCACTCACTTTCCTTGCCAAGTAACAATCTGTCCACCATTCCTCCAGTCCCGCGATGCCTTGTGTCTCCCTCTGTCCAACACACTACCCCCTTTGCTCATCCTCATTTGTGTCCAACTCCCTTGCCTTCTGTCTTTCTGCACTCATAATTGGTGACTCTATAATCAGGAATGTTTCTTTTGCCAATGCAATCATGCACTCTTTTCCTTTAAAGAAAAAAGCCCATCACATTAGCTCCAATGATGTTAACAAACAGCACTCTGGACTGACGGAGATAAACCTTTATTTGTGGTGTTTGACGTCCTGGCCAAGCCCAGTAAATTAATTCTTCTTTCCAGCCCATTCCCACCTTTCGCTGTGGTGAGAAGAGATTCAATCACCTGCTGGCTCTCCACGCTTGGCTTCAATCCCCCTATGCTTCCCTTAAAATCAGGTACAATCATATTTTCATTTTGTTTTGGGAACATCCCTTCTTCGTTGCCCTAGATGGCGTCCACTCAATCACACTTGATCCATTAATAACCTAAAGGTTCCTGCTACCAGCTACTAGATCAAAACACCAAACTTCATTCTGAAACTTGAAAGACACTGTTCCTGCCAACATGGCAATGGATGACCAGTCTCTGCATCTGTGAATTAATTAGTGGAGATATATATATATAATGCCTGAGCACTATTTTTTGATCTCCATACCCCTGTTAAGTCATGTGAGGTCAATTTCACACGCTCCCTTGTTCACATGTGAGCTGTGGAAAATGAAAACAGCTGGTCATGTGCTGGAACAACGCTGCAAACACTCTGGTCTCACTGCATGCTGGCCTTCATCGAGCATCAAAAAGTCTACTCGAATTCCATTGAAGATGCTTATTCTATTGCTCTATGCTGTATTCCAGCCAAATAATAAATCCCTGGCAACTCTAAACAGCTATTCTCCACTATAAACCATAT
Organism: Eupleurogrammus muticus; assembly: GCA_036785175.1. Taxonomy (NCBI): domain Eukaryota; kingdom Metazoa; phylum Chordata; class Actinopteri; order Scombriformes; family Trichiuridae; genus Eupleurogrammus; species Eupleurogrammus muticus. Next base: position 12,139,179 of record JAYKQN010000020.1, read on the forward strand.
TCTGAAAACGCAACCATGTGGCTACAGACGAGCAATGCAATAGCTTTATTGACTTTCTTAGATCTAAGGTCAACAACAGTGGCTCTCTGTTGTCTAGTCCTCCATCTCAGTTTCCTGGTGAAACCAACATCTTATTTGCAAACACACGGTCTCATACAGGCTTTCGTTCAGCCCACAGCACTGAAACAGCTCTACTTGGAGTGATGAATGACTTGATATTGACAGCTAATACAGAATCATTCTGACTTCTGCTTCTCCTGGACCATTGCCCTAGATTGCACCCATACTACCATCAGACTCTGCACTGAAATGGTTTTGTTCCTACCTTTCTGGTTGGATTGAAATCACTTTAGTGCATAAGATATGCTTCTACTGCTCAAATTTCCATGTCACCCTATGAAACAGAAACTAGCTATAGCTTTCACATAACCAACCATATTTCTCATAAAGGACCCACCTTGAACACAACTGCACAACCTTATTGACTCTGATTCATTGCATCCCTTACTGGGAACAGGAAGTCATTGGAATTTGGCAAAAAACATCCTATTTACAATAAATTCTCATGGTGTACACCAACATGACATTGCAATAAGAAAATCTTAGATCTATTATTTCAACTCATGGAAGACAAGAGCAAACAAGCGTGAATTATAGTTTTGTTCAATGTATATATTTAATCTTGCTTCAATAAATCAGGCTCTTAATGCTGTATACGCAACCATTTCACAAAAGGGTCAGAGCTGAGACAAAGAGATATACACTGAAAGAGGAGCAGAGAAGGCACTGACAGACACTTTTACTCACCCAGAGGTGGAATAAAAGCTTTGTGAGGCGGTTTACATTTGAAATGGAAGCTGCAGCAGCAGAGGAGGATCTGCTCTCATGAAGCAGAACCAGAAACCACTGATATGCAACCATCGGCAGTGCTCTTTTCATGCTGTGAGAGCTGTACGAGTCTCACGCAGCTTCAAGTGGGGAAAATAGACACATCTGTCGTGGCTTTATTACCAACATGTCCTCATCACTTTAGAGACTTCAGAGACATGTGAGCTAAAGATCCACACATTGTTCAGTTGTTGGGAGGATGCTCTCATCTCCAGCTTCTGCTCAACATCACTGCAATATCAAATTTTCTGTACAAGTGTTTATTTTTTATTTTTTTTATTTCAGTTTATGCAGACCGAGATTCAATGCATGAAATCTAAAGCAGGTGCAACCTCATCAAAGACTCTTTATTTTTCATGTGTTGCTTTAATTTCCTTTAAGAAGTTGCTAATTAAAATGAAAAAGCAAACATCAAACCATTTGTTTCTTTTGTAAGGGCTTTCTGTTTTCTGTCATTTTCTCTGGTTAATGAGTACGGTAATTTGGGGGTTTTATTGTCTGTCTGCAGTTGCAAAGCAAACAGCTCAATAATTAGACTTCTGTCTTTCTGTTGTGAAAGAGACCTGAGCGGGGAGGATATTGCTCCTCAAGGTCTTTGCTTCTCATTTCTCCCTACTGCTGATCTTTCATCTGTTCAGCTCCCCACTAAAATTAAAACCGTGGCTTTGTGCACATTACACAAAGCCATTACACTATAAAAGATAAAATTAATAAAATCTGTGAAAATACTTTTAGTAATTAAGGGAATAAGACATAACAAGATAAATACTCAACAATGTAGAATTGAATTTTGTATTATATTTCTCTAATAATCAAGGTCACCTAACATATAGAAGTCAGAATTTGATTAGCAAAGCACCTTTTTAGAAATACCAAATATTTTTGATAAAGGTTGATCAAATTATTTGAGGAATGTATTGAGCAACATTCAAAGTGATTATGTTGAATGTGCCCAGTGAAACATCATCATCAGTGTGTGGGCAGATGTCATGGTGTGGTGGGTTAAGTTGCAACTCTGCAGAATCTGTGTTGCAGGTGTACACTGGTTTAAATTCTCCTGTTGACAAAGCTGCGCCTGCACCATGCAGCAGAGCACGCTTGGTCTTCCAGCAGGAGTGCTAGAAAGAGCTGGGTATCATCAGCATAGCAGCAGTGTGAGAAGCCATGGGAGTGGATAATTGCACAAAGCGAGGTAGTGTATATTGAGAAGAAAGAGATAAAAAGAAATTTAATATAATGATACATTGTGTGGTTTGGATATTTCCTTCCTCCAGGAGATGTAGCATGTAATCCACAGATACCTACCTCCATGAGTGAGAATTGTACTGCTGCCAGATTGTCACCCCTACCGCTGCTAAATACTGACTCCTACTGCTGCTAATAATGACTCCTACTGCTGCCAGATACTAACGCCTACTGCTGCTAAATACTGATCCCTACTGCTGCTAAATACCGATCCCTACTGCTGCCAGACACCGAGCTCTGCTTCTTCAGCGGCATCTTATGTACTTCTAGACCCGTTTTGTTGAAATAGAGATTGTTTCTAGTATTGCTGAATGGTTTGTTATTGCACAGTACAGTACAGAATGATCCGAAACATTTAGGCAAATGCAATGCCATTTGAAGGAAAACCTGAAGTGTGTCAGATTTGTGCTAAATCATTCTTCCACCCTGATGTCCATTAGACTCTGACAACAAGCTTCATTACTTTAATAAGTTGAAAATATAATAATGATCTGTTTTTTTCAGTTTTTTGAGCTGTTTTTGTTTTATAAGCTCCATCTCTTCCAGTGGTGGTGGAGCAAAGCACTATGCTATCGAACTGACATATGAGTGTCTCCCTGGGGTTAAAGGGAGAAGTCTGCTGAAATTCAACCCTGCACTCTGATGTGACCTCTGAAGGACGAATCATGCCTCTGTCTTCTCTGGCCTCATAGCGAACCAATTTATCACAGTAGTTTATTTAGGAAAAACTAACAGGCTGGTTAGTTTTCATTTATGGATATTATAAAGTATCAGTACAGGCTAAATAGTGTTTATCTTTCAAACTGATTGATTTGATTTTTGGTGAAATATTGGAAACTATGAGACCACCAAAATCTCTATTTGGCGGGGCTGGTAGCAACTGGCAGACATGTGATATGTGAGCCAACTACACGCCGCTGTTTGTTAGACATTAAGAAGGCTAAAAGGTTGGAGCCACTGGTTTCATCTTGTGTTGTATTTTAAAAGCTTGTATTATCCATATAGACAAATCTGCATCTGAAAAGTAGCTGTTAGGTAAATGTAGTGGAGTGAGGTACAAAGTAGCATCATGAATGACGATCTCTTTGTCTCTGTCTCTCTCTCTTCGTCTGTCTTCCTCACTCTGTCTGTCTCCATCTGTTATTGTCTCTCTGTGTGTCTGTGTGTCTGTCTGCAGTTATTTGATATGCAGGTTGTGTTCTGGGTAAATTAAATGTCTCTCTCCATTATGCTGGGTGTCAAGCAGCAGCTTGACGAGGCAACAAATCAATTACTGCTCCCAGACATCTGTCTGTCCATCCCTCCCTCCCTCCTCTCCAGCCTCCATATTTTTATTTACACTTATTTCTACATTTCTCCAACATCACCCTGTGTCGGTCTTAATGATCCGTTAGTACAAGTCAACACACGATGTGTTGAAATACTTTGAAATCTTTTCAATTACAAAACCAGAAAATAAAGAGCAAGATGAAGGCAGATGGAAGTGGGGGAAAGGGGGAGGATGAAAAATAAATGGGGAGATGGTAGCGAGGATGGGGAAGTTGATGCAACTTCTGACCAAGTGGTGTTTGGAGAGAGACGAGTAATCAGATTACAGTCACTCATGCTGCCAAGATTTATTTAGTATTTTGTCATTACTTCACTAATTACATAGCTTTATTTATAACATCACTATTAACAGGGTGTGGTCATTCCGATGTGATCTACTTTGAACTTATTTTTCAGTGCTTTCTTTCAAAGTCAGTACACGTGTCCTCACCCATTCACTCTCTTAGAGGCTCATCAATATAGATGAGACGGACACTAAATGACCTGTTTCATCTAAAGCTCCAGAAATATCCCGTACCATCCACTTCTCTTGGGTTTTATTGGATCATTTGTTCATTTTGTGCTTCATCGCTTTTGCTGCTAGAACTCCTCAGACATAGTAAAGTTATGTTAGAGCGGCCAATATCATCACATCATAATGTGAAGATGCTTTACAATGATTGTGTGTTTGGACTGTTTTTCTTTTCCTATGTTGATAAAAAAACAAAAAAAGGATAAAACACTGAATTTTTTTTTTTAATTTATTATATCAAGTGAATGATTTTTTTTTCCATGGAGAAGGCAACCCTCGAACCCCTTAACGGTGAGATATGAAAAGAATTAAAAATAGTGTATTTAATCAATACCAACCTCAGCCATCAAATGACAAATAGAGAAAATATTGTGCGCACAATTTTCAAGAGATACTGCCGGATAAAGTGGTAATGGTGTCATATCATTTTTATAGAATATTCTTGCTTGTCCTTCACCAACAAAGCTGACATTGCTCTGTTTTGTTCTCCGTCCTCCTGAGCCTTGACACCCCTCTTGAGTCGCTTCTGTCCTTAATAGAGCACTTCTTCATCTGTCTTTTGTATGTGATGGAGTAGGAAGGCAGCGGCAGCGAAGAATGAGTAGCTCTATTTTTCAATCTTCAGTCTCCTTTTATGCTCTTTATTCTTTTCAGAAGGAGATGAAAGTGGATATGAAAGCCATGTTTTTCAGTTTAGCGAACATTGCCGAACAAAGAGTCGGATGAAGATTCGACATCTAAGAGTCAAACATGCAGGTCAGCTGACCTGAGAAATAGAAGCATAAAAAAAAAGTTTCATGAAATCACACTGATATTTTACAAATTTGGAATCATAATTGCAATGACTTAATAAAGGTCCTCACTCTCCACACGTTTTATAAATGTCTCGCTTCATATAACCGGTCCTCACAAAGATAGAAATGTCGAATTTCTGCTAACAAGATGTTTTTTTGTATTATTTTCTGTCCTTTTGCATCTTTCATACATTCAGCTTCGCTGCATCGTGAACCACACATACGCAGATTGTGCTGAGGCTGCATACATCAGTAAGACTTCATATCAAGCATCCGCATCCCTTGTGTGCGTGAGTGAGTGAGTCGAAGAGAGAGAGAGCACGTTTCTTAGTGCATATGGTTGCATGTTTGTGTGAGTTCATCCATAATTAATGTCGGAAAAGTGTTGATTTTTTATACATTCCTGCAGAGCAACACACACGCACGCGCACACACACACTGTTAGGATATTTCAAAATTCAGCCTTCCAAAACCCCTTAAAACAGAGCACACAAAACACATGACTCATGATGGTCATTCTTTAGGTCAACATAATAACAACAATAAATAAATAACTAATTTCCACTTTCATTTTAATCAACATACTATATGTAATTATATAAATATATAATACATTAAAACAAGAACATTATTTACCACATACCAGCAATGCAGTCCCACATGTGCATCATTGCCCCACTGTAACACAGCACAATCAAAAGAAACAACATGCTTATTATTCTGGGCGCATGCACAAATCCCCACGGTGTTGTGGAGCCACTGCAATAAAGCCCATCTTTACTTTATACACACATAATTATGAACCATAAATTAATGAAAACACATCAGACAGAGAGTTAAGAACTAACGCAATCTTCATTTACACTCCGGACATCACTAGCAAGTTATTTTCTACAGCTTTTTTTCTACCAATTGTACTGATGGTTTGCATTAGAATGAACTACTGATGTTAAAAGCACCTACTGACTGCCATATTAACACAGCAGTGAGTCATTCTGTGGATAACTCAAAACTTAAAAGTCCTACTTTTACAGGTATTCAAAATGGAAACTGAAATTGCCTTTCAATGAAAGTGTCATTAAAGTTAAGTGTTCTACTCGGGTACCCCAGCAACGATTTATCTTAATCCTATTTGTCCTCAACTAGAATCAAGAACACAAGCCAACGCAACATCCTTGTAAATGACTATGGATGTGAGCCAAGTCAAAAATGTTGCTCTGGGCCCAGGATGGAATGGAGGAGGGAAGACCCACGCAGGTCTTCCCATCTGCATCTTCCCACCCCCTTTCTGTCAGGAAGAGTAGATAAGCGGGGACTGTACACAGCGTTCTGTGCATCGCACCTTGATGCTTCTCTTGGCTCTATGCCACTTGCACTGAATAAAAACAGTTGGGTCTGCCAACTTTGACTGGAACCTGTCCACCCAAACCTGAATATCTCTCAGTGTGCACCAGGGTCCATGTTTCCATGTCAAATCTTCCCATGTCTCCCCCCTGTCCGGTGGGTCCCAGGATAAGGGAGATGGGAGTCAAGTACTCACTTTGTTGTCTTGCTCATTGTAACGGTCAAGGTAGCTGCAGAGTAGTGAAGGTTTTAAGCTAGTCAAGGTTTAGCAGCTAGTCGTTTCACCACGACTCTTAGCTTGCTTAACTTGCCGCCTGGGTTGCTACTTTTCTGTGAGACACATCCACTGTATGGAATTCCCGTTGCACTCAATGCTATTCATCGTAGCCACGTTCTGCGCACATGTGTCTGTGTAGCTCTCTTTTTCCAGTCCATTAGCCCCGGAGGCGAGATGGTTGGCTCATTTGGTGAATGAGATCTGGGCTGTAAAAACACTTCTGCTTAAATCTCTCCACCGTTGAACTGCCAGACTCTGCAATTAGGTGGTTTCAGTCCTACCTTTTTAGCACTGAAACAATCAAAGTCCAGACTGTACCCTGTCTCCTATGGTGTTACAAAAGGTCTTCAGCCCTATCCTTTTCATTATCTACATACTCCCATTCAGTTGTGTAATTAGCAGACATAGGATGTCCTTTCACTGCTATGCTAATGACACAGAGCTACACATTAAAACTGCCTTAAACCCTTCTGCTGCCATGTCATGTCTCGCTGCCTGTCTGGTGGACGATCAACAATTTCCTCCAGTTAAACAGTAACAAAAACTATTCTTGTTGGCAGCCCACATCAAATTCAGTGATTCCCCCCCATTTTCTCACCTTTGATAGCCAGGTCATATCCTTCTCCTCCACAGTCACTAATGGGATTTAAGTTTGACCCTCAACTGACTTTTAAAGGCCATTAAACCTTTTGTGCAAAATCTCCTTTTATCATCTCAAAAACATTTCACCAGGATTATGGGAAAGAACATTTGTTAACTGCAATACATTCAAAAAAGCACAACTAGAATCTTGATAACAGTCCATAAATACGAAATATAACATCCATTCTGCACTCGCTAAATAAGTGTGCCTGTCTCACTCTGGATGGAAGTCCTATCCATCCAAAAGCTATTGTTGGTATGGTGCTAATAGTGGTTTTGTGGTTACTGTTATATCTATTAGGATAAGGTGTATTACCTTGTTTTAAATAAACACAAAAACATTAATTAAATAAAGTATTCGGAACGCTACAGCCATAACATAACCAGTCTGACCTGCATGCACTGACAACTAGACCCTACATGATGATCAGAATATTTGACACTCCTGTATGCCCTGAATACTTCAGGTCATACCTAAGCAGTCGACCATAAAGTGAGAAGACAATGCACACTTCAATAAGCCAACAAAAGAGAGGGGTCTAATGTTGGCAGCTGGAGTCGTGAAGAGTAAAACAGAGCTGAGAGGAATGACTTACTTCATTCATTGCTAAACACGGCGAGAGACACCGTTTTAAATAGGAGTGGTAGCTTTAATAAATGTATGTATATGCAATGTACACATTTGAATGAAAGTTAAAGCTCATAGATGTCTTCTCACATTTGGAACAAGTAGGTTAAAGGCTGGGACAACATACAATGGTAAGTATAAAAGCAGCACACAAGAATGCCTCTCTACATTCTGTTGCATGATTCATGAATTCAGATTTAGAAGCATTGTAATAGAAAAAAATGCCAAATAAAAATGGCAAGTTTCTTCTGGACAGAAAGTGTGAAACAATGACGAGATTGATAGAGAGAGCTGACACCAAAATTAAGTTTACACAAACAAACAAATATTCAATGTGCCATCTTAAACTGTCAACTTTACAGAGGTTATGGTGGTTACAGGGGTTAAGGTGGGGTTGGGCCCACAAATGTTATACACATACGAACTATGTGACATGATACTTTGTGTGATAAAGTCGGCTCAACCCTGAGACTGGACCTTGTTACACAAGGTCACACAAACCCCACACAAATTCAATGCACTGATTATATAAATTAGGCAGAACATGGCAAAGCAAGAGTGTTGAAGATTGTTGACATATTTAGATTTAGGCTACACTTTGCTGTGAGGTGGTCTTTTTTGTCATTTTTACGTTTATTTATATAGGACAACTGGGAGTCAAACTGACAAGTTACTGCTAAGGACGTGTTTGTACTTAACCAATCAGCTATCAGGTTACCCCGATAACCATGCTTTTAACCTGGAACCTGGAAACACACACACACACACACAGTTACTTTAAGGCCTACACACACACACACACACACACGTTTGCATAGTTAATTGTCCATTTTGCCGTGGCTTGAAAACAAAGAACTGCCACCATATCTTCATAGCTCTTTCTCACACAACTTCATACACACAAGTTCATCTGGATATTGTACTGTTTAGTTTTGATTGTTGATTGTGTGTGTGTTTCACTTTTGTGTCTTTGTGAATAAATTCTTATCAGTAATACATGGTCTCCTTATTTTTGTACAATAACAAATTATGCCAATGTATTTCTTATTCCTTAGTAGCCATTGATAAAATAATCCTGATTTCATTTCATCAAATTAACTATTGATCAGGCCTCCAATTGATAAATTAGTAATAATAGTGTTAAAATTGTCTATCCTTTCTTCTCATTCAAAAAGACTTTAAAAACGTAATAATTAAGTTCTTTTATTAACAATAAATAATTATTCCATATAATTATTCATTCTTTTCAATAGCCAGTTTTAGCTGAATAATTAGAGCAAAACACTTCAATTACGGCGCCCCACATGAGACAGGCCTTAAAGTGGTTACAGAGGTAACAATCATTCTGATTGTTAAGGTGGCTGTGAAGGGTAAGGTAGTTACAGACGTTACAGAGGTTAGAAAGGTGACAGAGGTTACAGTGGTTAAGGTGATTATGGAGATTACGGAGGTCACGGAGGTTAAGATTTTTCAAATGATTAGGGAGGTAAAGTCGGCTATGGAGGTTGCAATTGTTAAAGTAGTTAGAGAATGCCTGAATCCTCCTGGTTGTTTGTTGTTGTTGTGTGTTTGTTAGTTTATTCGTGCAGCCTCTCCTCTGCGTGCTCAAGACTGACCCCGCAGAGGTCACGAAGCATCCTGCACCAAGTCTCTGTCACACTGATCCCGGTCCTCCTACAGGTCTCACTGCGGCTGGAACTGACAGTTTTCCTCCTCAAAGTCCTCTGAAGTGTCTTTTATGACATTTGCTGATATGAAGTGTCTGTGTTTCTGCAGCCTGAATCGGTTTTTTAGCCGGGAGGGTTGGAGCATCTCACATTTATTGTCTCGACATCTCTGCAAAATCAGCATTTGGAATGGGAGCATTGTTCTATCTATTAATTTCATGTATTTCAGGGACGCTTCTCTGCTGCTGTTTACATCAGACTCACACAGCCCAGAGAACACATGTATTACTGCAGTTTACAGACGCACATTTTTGCTCATAATATAAAAACCTTTTGAGAATTGTTGCTATGATATGAATAGCTGGAATTTCTCTCATTAAGGCCTGCTAATACCGAGAATTTAAACAGCAATATGAATCTGAAATCACAAGACTTTGGTGACACAGTGATAAATCATATTAATGTTTCATAAATGTCTCATAAAGGGTCACATGTATCATGTAAAAAACGTTCATACACGTCATGTAAATGTCTGATATGTATTGTAACCACATGTAACATGTAACATGGCAACATCTCATGCGTATGATATCAGTATTTCACATGTATCATAACTTTTCATAGGCATCAGGTCAACTACATCATGTATTATGTCAACTTTCATATTATCACCCTATTAAAATGATGGAACATGTCTTTTTTTATTTTTGACAAAAGTGAGTTTTTGGCCTAAATCACCTCTTGATGATACTGTCACATCTGGTTAAATTATTTAAATTTCCCCAAGTTAGAATAAAATGTCAATTTAACAAGCTTTCATGGTGGCGGCTGCTTCATGAAGCAGGAAGAAGCTCCAAGCATGATTCCTAAAACAATTTCTAATAGTGGGGCTATAGGCTGTAATGTTTTATACTAATCTAGTGTAAATTTCAGTTATACTAAAGTGATAGTTCTGTGCATATCAGTAAATTCAATATATTTGTAGTCAAATATAAAGAAAGAAAGGAAGTCACAGGATCTTCACTCCAATAAACATCTTGATGCCTGTTCGGTGTCATCACCTTATTGAAAATATGCCACATCTCAGGTTTAAAAAAAAAGTGGGCAAAACTGGATGTTGGAAATGAGCTACGTTCGATGAAAGAAAGGGATGAGAAATCGAACTGCCTCTTGACCTATTTGATTTACCTGACATTGGTTTAATTTAACTCCAGGTAATGCACGTTTGGAGTTTGCACTATGGAATAAAAAGGACAGGTCCTGTTGCAAGACAAATTTCCTCTAAAGGCGACAATACAGATTTATCTCATTTTCAGCTTTTCTTATAGTTTGGGTTCAAATGTATAATGCATGGCATTGAAAAAAATCAACCCAACCCTTCTACCTATCTACCACCAAGAACAGACAAACTTAAGAGGAACATATTCTGAACCACGTCACCACCATTCAAAAAAAGAACACTCATATCCATGGCTCGCAGGAACGTAAACCGCCATGCGTTCCCCCCCCACCCCGGAGACCTGAGAGCTGCGGTATGACTCATCCTGTTGGGACGAGGGATGTGCAAACAGCCGACAGAACAACAGGTCAGCTATGAGAGGAGAAGCAACTCCGCTGCTGCACGCTTTATCCTCCAGAGTTTCACGGTAAACAGGCGCGCTGTGCGGAGACATCACAGTTTAATCAGCACACAGGAACGCTAACTCACCACAATCACAGCTTATTTCCCCCGACAGCACAACTCCTCATATCCTGTAATCTGTTGTTTTTATAAACAGCGAGATGAGCAGCAGGAGGAAGGACAGGAGGAGGAGGACAGGAAGAGGAAGAGGAGCAGAGGGAGAAATAGGAGGAGGAAGTGGGGGAAAAGGGGGAGCAAGAAGAGGATGAGAAGAATGGGAAGAGGAGGGGGAGGAAAAGGAGTAATTAAAGGAGGAAGAGGAGGAATAGGGGAAGATGGCATTAGGAGAGGAGGAGGAGGAGGGAAAAGAGGAAAAGGATGAGAAGAATAGGAAGAGAAGGGAATGTAGGAAAAGGAGGAGAAGGAAAAGGAGTAATAGGAAAAGAAGAGGAAGGTGAGGAGAAGAAGGAGGTGGAAGAGGAGAAAAAGGGTGAGGAGGAGGAGGAGGACGTGTCTTCATTTCTGTCCTTGTGGAGGCTGATGGACGGACTGAGAGGCTGCTGAAGGGATTGTGGCTGCGTGTGAGGATCCTCCTTCACTTTTCTTTTCTCGCTTTGCTCTAATTATCCTGCAGAGAAACAAACTCAATTTGTCAGCCGGAAATTTAATTGGAGGTTCCTCGAGGAAATCATTTCACAAGAGCTGAGAGAGAAAGAGAGAGAGGGGGAGAGAGAGGAGGGGAGAGAGAGAGGGAGGGAGAGACAGACAGAAATAGACAAAGAGAGACAGACACACACAGCGAGGGGGGGGCAGTGGTATTGAGTGGAGGTTTGAATCCGTTCTCGGTGCCAACTCAATTTGTCACTACTCAACGTAGTGATAAATGTTCAGGATCTTTTGAGTCGCTGTATCGATGAACAGAGGGGTTTGTGGGTAATCAGCCTGTATGTCCAACAAAGACTTCTATAGAAATGGAGCTGACGTTTCGGAGGTTTTCTCTTAAGTTCCTCTTTTCGTAGCAGGAGGAGGCCTGTGTGAAGGGATCAATGCTTTGTCTCATGGTCTGGAGTTGGAACAGTTAAGGCCTGTTCAACACCACTGTTCAAATTTTACCAGACGTTTATCCCTTTATGTCGTTATTGATCATTTGAACCCACTAGCACCCTTTTTCCCAACACTAAGTGAGTGTGTCAATTATCTTCATTTGGTTAATTAGGACCATTATGTTAATCGGGACTTCAGGTTGCATAGTTGAAGTGCTGCATAGAGTTTTCTCCCTTTGAGAAAAGAAGCCACCGCTGTCAGATTAGGATTCAGCCAGCATCACTCAACACCTTCACTTCTGTGCTGATGCAGCACGAACGCGAGCCGATACAGCTGTTGGTGACTTCATCATGACATCACTCCACACCGGGAAAACTTCTCACTTTTACCCAGGTCTTATTTCTTCTTTCTAAAAATACTTTAAACTCTGCTTACCTCTAGACTTTTTAAATGTTCTTCTTAAAGGAGAAACATGTCGAAAATAAAAAAGAATGCAATCTGGTTGCCATTGTGACATTAGGAGTGGCTGCACCTGAAAATGAGCTCTCTGGGATGTAAGTATTGATAGCATTGATCAGCAAGATAAAACTGAATCTTTGGATCAAACAAAAGCTACTAGCAAGCTTGTAGCTGCTACTGTTAGCACTACCCCAGCAGAGAAACACTGAAGAAGAATAAATATTAAAGCAATCTAAATATACATATACATGTATGCATATATGTGTTTGTGTGTGCATACATGATTTACTGTATATGGACTGTACACACCATTGTATATTGCACATGGTTATGAAGAGTAGATGAAGTGTAGATTATTGCAAATTCATTATTGTAAATAAATACATTGTGCATGGTTACTGGTCTGTTTATATACAGTAAATGTAATAAATATGAATTAAACTATGTTTAAACTATTACACAGTAATAAAATAATAATGATCTTAAAAAGATATTGCATATGAATAGAAAAGAAGAAAAGGTAGTATAGAAATATATAAAGACAGAACAATAGCAACATGAACAATAATACTGATCAGTGGTAACAATGATTGTAATAACATGCTGATCATCTGGATGAATCTATCGTCCATTATTTGTGAACATCCCTTAAATCCAACTCTTTAAGTGAAGAGGGTGGGGTCAGCCCTTTGATTGGCTGCTGGGGTCTATTATGCATATGAAGAGGGCGTGGCCTGGAGCCGGAGACGCTGGCCGCTGAGAACCGCCTCATTGTGTCGCTTGGACCCGCACAGGACGCTCCGTGTCCCCGCACAGGACGCTGCCCCGCAGCCTCTGGATTAATCACACCTGAGTTACAGCGGGATTTTATCGGTCCGGACCCGTTTCGCTTGGAGATACCCGACATTTGGGGATTACTGAGCGTTTGACTGTGTTTGTGTGTGTGTGTTGGTGTGCGCGCGCGCACACGCGTGTGTTGATGAGGCGGGCTGAGCGGCTCCTCTGGACGCAGAAAGGTGAGTTTCTTCTTCTTCTACTGGCGTTTTTCCTGCAGGAAGCGTCTCTGCTGCTCCCGCTGACTGCCGTGCGTGTAGAATGTGCGCGCACGCGCGTCCGTGTGCTTGCGTGTCTTTGTGCGCGCGTGTGTGTGTGTGTGTGTGTGTGTGTGTAAGCGTGTGTATGTGTGCGCGTGCGTGGCTGCCTGTATGTCTATCTGTGTGCGCACGTGCGACGCGCGTGTGCGTGTGTGTGGATCTTTGATTGATGGCTGTCAGTCTGCCAAGGAGCAGATCAATCGATGAAGGAACAACTAGTCAAAATCAAAGTGATTTCATCAAATGATTTATTTCAGAGATTCAAATGAGCACTGATGAAAGAAATACAGTCAACATTTTTTCAGAGATGCATCTAAAGATTTATATAATTGTTTAGTCTGTCTATTATCTTTATATTTGGTTAATCTGTCTGTTACCTACAATATTGATTAAAATGTCCCTTATCCTCTGGATTAAGTGGGTACTTTGTCCATAAAATGTGCGTCATTGTTCCTATCCATATGCATTTCATTAAACACATCCTTTTTTATAAAAAATTACATATTTTTTTATTTTTTTTAAATACTGTACATGTACTCCTACAGTCAGATGGTCCATGAAATGGATACATGTTTAATTTACAGGTGATCAATACAGTATTCAGTAAACAGATGAATTTAGATACCAAAACAAATATCAAATAAACAACAACATATGCTACACAAAGTATTTCTTCATAATGTGACATTATAGATGGGATGTGCATTCATAGTCAATATTTGTATAAATTGTCAAAATTGTATATAATTCAATATATATAATGTAGGACCACTATTAATATCAGAAGCATCAATATAAGCAGCTACTAGTACTTTCTGCACACAGAATATTTTTGGAAGGTCACATTTAAGTTAAACCAGAGAGGAAGCGTCATTCTGTCACATGACACTCACCTGGCCCCGCCTCCTCGCCAGTACGCTTACATACTGTTAGCGTCCCTTAATACTGTGTATAACAGCGAACGTTATTTCTTTACATTTCTTCCAACATGATCAACATGAGCCGCTGAATTCAAATGTCTCAGACGTGAAAAAGAGTGGCGGTGTTTCACTTTAGGAGTTACTGTTATTAACGGATTCTTGCATCCGCGGTTGTCATGGTGACATTGATAAAATTCAGCTCAATGACATGCATGTTTAGTAATTTCAATCTGGCAAATTGCATATTGAGGCCTTAATAGTTACATTCTGCTAATGCAACGAGCAACCAAAAGTAGATTTCTTTCTTCTTACTTGGCTGTCTGGAGTAACTTGATTACTTGATTTAAAAAAAAAAAGGAAATGCATGTTGTATTGTGGGTTATAACTTAGTATCTAATATTATTATTATTATTATTATTATTATTATTATGAATTTAGTTACAACAAAACCATATGGAACGTGAAAAATCTGTAGAACGTTTAATGATTGCTCAAAATCTGTTATAGGACTGACCGGAAAAAAACATGATTAGGGCAAAATTCTCAATCTAAAATCTATACAAATGTGAATGGGCGTGGCTAAAGTAAGCTATTCTGATCAGGACAAAGACGTTCCTCGAGAAGAAGCTCCTCTAATGAGGACAGGAAGCTCCTCCACAGGAAGCAGCAGAAGTATATGACGCCTCTTTTATACGAAAAGGAAGCTGAAGACGAGGACCAGAAGCTGTGGTCTCAAAGTCCTCCTCAGGAACTCAGGAAGGATGCCGTTCCCACAATTAACGCCCATTCTGATAAGCTATTGTGTGAAAAGCTGTGGAGAGTCTCTGTGTCATGTCAGGCAGATATGATCAGAACTCATCTATATTGGTTTCTTTTTGTGTTTCTATGTGCTGTATATCTATGTGTCTGTGCGTCTGCGTTTCTATGTGATTCAGCTCTGTGTCTCTGTGTGCTCTAAAGATGTGTTTCTGGCAGCTGACGGGAGATAAAAAAACATAAAATTTTTACAATCTGTCTTTAAACCCACATAAATGCTTATGGCCCGAGTTCCTGATGATGAAACATCAAGATTAAATCTCATAAAACATAATGTTAGGATGAACAGATTAAAGGTCTCCAAAGCTCCACAGACAGTAATAATCTCTACGAGTGACCCTGAACATGTACATGAAGATAATGCTGTCGTCTGTATCTGAACATGATACATGATACCAATCATTCATCCACATGTACAATTTCTGTTAAATTATGGATTAATATTAGTAATATTATTAATATTCTAAATTATATATTATAATAAATTGGGAAACTAAGAAATGTAATATTTTTTATTGCTGAGTCGTGAGTTTTGACTGATGTCATCATGTTTTCTTCTGATGTGAACAAGCCTTAATACTTCACATTTCAAAATATTTGCTGTTTGTTGTGTTTACTATGCTTTAGATTAAGTTCAGATAGTGGAGTGGAGCTTGTTTTGATCAGTTCTTTACATTCATTTAAAACTTTGACCAACCCCCACGACACCTTCTACACCGCAGCTTGTTGTTCTGGGTGATTATAAGTTGGGGTCAAAGTTTGCCTCTTTCTTTGTTAATTCGGAACATAAACCAGGATTAACACCATTAACAGTTTACCCAGCATGCACCTCTCTCCGGTCCAGACTCCGTCCGCTATTGTTCACTGCGACTCGCCGCCAAGGCGCGAGGATCCAGTACCTGCCTCACAAATCTGCTGCAGGCCGCCTCACTGGCAGCTCAGTGCACGCCGGCGAACGGGGCGAGCGAGCGTTCACCTCGAGGTGCATTTGAACATAATAACCTGGAGTCCCAGGCGGGCGGAGACAATGATATTCCGGCGCAGGAAGATTAACGGCGTCAATCTGCCGCTTTATATTCACTAATCTGTAACAACACACCACGGGCCTTTTGTTCTAATCCTTTTGTGTGTGTTTGTGCGCGTGTGTGTGCGCACGTGCAATTCAACATGTGTACAGATTCAATTAATGATCAAGTGACACATTCAAGAAGCTACAAACCGGCACATTTAAAGAAACAAATGACTAAAACACTTAACACTCCGTTGGTAATGGAAATGGACGCCTCAATGACTCGTGGCTGCAGCTTGAGTTGGAGCTGGCGGTTTGAGTTTATTGTGACTTTAAGTATTTGTGAAAACGCATCAAAAAAATCTATCTGGTGACAGGAAGCTTTTACTTTGTCCCAGTGTTTGCTGGAGACTAATATTGTCATCTCATGAAGGCGTGTCAGTCAGCCTCCAGAAACTGAATAAAGCTATAAACTATATTTAAAAATTAAAAGCACAACAGTGTTATATTATTTGTATTTTTTTTTCTCTGAATGATTTCATGAACCGAGAGTTGCAACAGACCTGCAATTTTCTGGAAGTTTGTTCAGTTACAGGAGGCATAAAAACTGTTGAATTGTTATTTCTGTTTTAATTTGCTTCTGCATTTATTACCATTCCCATTAAATGATATTATTTATTTCTATATTTTCTTTTTCTATTACGTCATGCATTTGTCATCAGGCAAAATAAATGAGTGTAAATAAAAGGGGGGATGCAAAGTGAATTAACATTTAAATGTATTTATGGACTATTTCACTTTCAAATTAATAAATTCATGAAATAATGGGAAAGTAAATAAATAGGGGAATTAATCCAAAGGTATATACAGAAATAAATAGTACAACTAGCACAACAGAAGTAAATTGAAACAGAAATTCATAATCTACTATTCATAAATTAATAATCCTTTAATTTATTTATCATTTTTTTGTCAGTTTTGGTCCTTCATATTAATTTTGTATCTCTTTAAGGAAGACGATCCACGCATGATTAACAAATCAACAAATGCCAACAGTCTGACGGTGTTTATGATCATTTTAAACTCGCGCTCATTATATTTAAAAATCAGTTCTCCATCTGCTCCTCGTTCACACGGCTTCATTTCGGAGACGTTTGGTTTCGGGGGCTTTTCTGTGGCCGCCACGCACATCCCTCACGCCGCCGGATCTGTTTCTTCCATTATTTTAATCTGTCGTCTCATTCCTCGGATTCTTTAATTTTCTCCCTCGCTGCCCCTCTCTTCCCCCTTCCCCCCTCCCCTGCAACTCTCTCTCTCTCCATACAAACCTTCTCTCCTCGCCTCCATAGCTCTTTTCAGCTCATTTGCTGGAACCTGTCACCCGTCTCCTCGCCGCCCAAAGGCCCGAAAAACCTCCTTTTATTTGATTTCCACTGACAGCTGCAGCATGCCACCGCTTCCCTTGAAGGCTCCTGCCACGATATGACTGATATGAGGCGTTTTTTATTCAGGGTCGCCAGGCGTTGAGAATCCATTCGGTGAGAATGTTGAGTCCAGACTAACTACTGGAGCCTCTGGGCGGAGTCTCAGTCCCTCCTCCGCTCTGCGATTGGCTTAAAGCCTCATCTGCATATGTGATGGCTAATGATGGGATGCATGATGGCACGACATAATTGATGTGACGTGATGATGTGATGATGGATGACATGATGACTGGCATTAAAACGTGATGGCCGACACAACATATAATAATAGTCTTGTACCGTTGGACAACCCACCAATCATGATGGAGAGCCTCTATGGTGAAGCCACGCCCCCTCCTGTCCAAATCTGATCTTCTGTTGAAGATTGGTTAAAAGATTATTACAAAGCATTATGGAAAAACAAATATGCCCATGATAATCAATGCAAGCTGCGATATATGACGTATAATTGATAAAATACAAGCAATAAAATGATCGATATCAAGATTTATTTTACACAGTCCCCAAAAAGAGACGAGTTTAGGGATCGGAAATCTTCTACACGGGCGATGATCGCACTGAAGAACGTGATGAAGGTGATGACTTGTCGGAGGGTTGTGTGATGACAGGACGACGTGACACGACGACTGATGACTTCAAGACGCAATGTCATGGTGACGTCTGATCAATACTCTGATTCCTTTTGATTGACAGCAGCTGGAGGGGCGTGTCTGTTCTTGATTGACAGCAGGGCCGATCATTGTATTTTCATCAACATCAAGGGAATAACATGAATGATAAACATGTTTTCCATACTATAATAAAAGTAATACATGATAAGAGGATAGGACAAACCCAAACCAAAAATGACAAATTGAAGGATTGAAGATTACGACTCCCAGGGTGCATTTCTGTAAGAAAATACCCAGTCGTGGTGTTCCAGAAAATGCCGCTAATGGTGAACAGATAAGGATTAGATTGATATTGAAACTTTTCATTTATTCACTTTTAGATGCTGAGACACTTTTAGTGGAATTTACTAACCGTGTTGACACATTAGTTACACGCTGCCAACGCAGCAGCAGAGGATCATGGGCAATATAGTATTCCTGCAGACAGAAATGTACATAAAGGAAATTGCTGTCAGGATACAAACTGAGTTTATTTTCTCTTCTTTGCACCGGACTTAGACACTCACAGCAGGCGCTTCTTCTTCTTCTCCTACTGATCAGTGTGAGCCATCAATGTTCTTTTTACACTTGTCATGTGAGTAGGAAAAGTTAACCAATCAGTGTAGAATTATATTTAAATGAACCAATCACACAGCTCTCTTTATATTTGTGCTGTTAACTAAACATCTGAAGGATGATGATGATGATGATAATGGTGATGATGATTCTCATTGTTTTGTTGGGTGTTTTTTCTTTTGTTTATAAAAAAGAACATTTGTGCACTCGGATAATCAGATTATAGATGGAGGATTAATCGGCCGTAATCTCTCTCGCTGCTGAACGTCTGTTTACTCTTTAGTTCTTTGTCGCCGTCATATGGATCAGATCACGCCGATGGTTGATCAGATATCAGTGGACTGCGAAATGCTTCAGATCTCATGAAGTCTGTCATCCGTCGTGTGAAACCAATAGTCGCTGCGCCCGCGGCTTCGACTCTTGAGGACCGAAAGGGTTAATCTCCCCTGTGTCTGTGACCTTGAGCAGTTGGCGGGGGGGAGGGGGTATTGGGGGTGTTCGGACTATTCATCTGTTTTGGGATTAAATCCGATAAGATTCGACCTCCCTGTTCTCCCTACAGCCTTTATCCCCCAAAACCTGTCTAATGTGTGTGTGTGTGTGTTCCTGCGACTGGCTGCAGGAGGTTAATGTATTTCTGTGGAGAATTCATAAATATTATTATATATTTTACTATATTCTTTTTTACTGATATCACAGCTAGGATAACACAGTGATATGATTTCTGATCCTGGAGTAAATAATTTATTTTTTTCATTATTACAGGTTGTCTCCATTCACTGGGCCTGATTCAGAAATGAGACACACACGATCATCGGTATCGCTTGTGCTGACATTTGTTCCTCGTACACGAGCATGTAGCCGTTTTCTCGTGGACTCACTGGTCCAGCGGGTCCAGTACTCGCCTGTCATGTGTTCATGTGGTCATGTGGTCATGCGGTCATGCAGCTGGCCCACTTTCTGCTGGTATTATTCATTTGTGTTTTTTTTTTCTTTTTTTTGTTTTTTTTTTTCAAACCATTGTCCTAAATTTGGAGTCGGCTGAAGTTTTGCGTCTGCCCCAGAAAAAGCGGGACGGGAGAAAGTCTCCGACAGAGCCGCCGCCAGGAGTTGAAGCAAGACGATTAGTGAAGGTGTCCTCTGGCGTCTTTACAGTCTATATGTGTTAAAAACGTTTTTATCTCAGCACAGGGATACGGCATCATTAGCGCTCCTCCAGGAGTCTGATCGTCTGGCTCCTCTCGGTGCATTGTGGGTAGCTAAAAAAGCCTCCCAGCAGCCGTGCGGAGCGACGACAGGAAAGCGCTGCGAGTCCCGACTCGGGAGAAAAGCCGTTTGATCAGATTCAGACGGAAAATTCAAATGAGACAGAAAGCCCAGGAAGTGGTGCCGTGAGCTGCGTCTGCGTCTCATCTGAAGCGACAAACGCGGCCTCGCTGTGACCCGCCGCCCGTGTCCGGTTTAGTAGAATTTCTGAGACCGAATCCGACAATTAAGCCATTCCCTAATTTATAATATAGTCAAAACGATAGGAAAAGAAAGGGTTTTGGATGTAATAAATGAAGCCCTATATTAATCGACTAATTAGTTAACGCTGATAATAATTAATTCCTTCTGATAGTCAATTTAATTGAATTCAACCCCCTAAAGTAACTATATTATTCAGCTGAGACCTACGTCATTTTACAGTCACAGAGAACTAAATGCACCAGACAATATTCAGTTTACTGGTGAAACGCAACAGAACATATTCAGTTTACTGTCATTCATAACCTTTATTTCACCAGGCAAGACTTTAAGAACAAATTCTCAAACAGCGGTGGCCTGGCTAGAGACAAAGGTCAATTGAGGGAAGGAGAAATGAGCTAGGGAATAAAAACAAAGTAAAAAAAAATCTCCCAAAAGATCTAACATGCAAACAACAGTCAACAAAAATATGATGAAAGGGTGTTATATGATATCGCATGATAATAAACCAGTTGTAAGAACTAAGGACACTAGAACATATTCACTAAATGTTGCAGTCAGATAATCAATACGACTCAATTGGTTCATCAATAATCCAAATATAACTCGGTTTTCTGTCAAATGGTTGAGATGATCAAAATAACTTTTAGCTTTACTGACTTTAGTTGATTACTTCAGAGATTTATAAACATATTTCATTTTTCAGAGATCGTAAGTAAGAAACAAGGCAATGAAATGTTCCAGAGATGTGAGACATAGAAACTACATATTTAGTTTTGTCTGGAAATAGAGGACAGATTTGCCCCAGGTGACCTGAGAGGTCGGGATGGTTTATATGGACTAAGCAGATCAGAAATATATTTAGGCTCTAGACCAATCAGTGCTTTATAAACTTAAAACGCATTTAAGGACTAATTATTTGGCAGAAGAAGAAGCCTTGAGTATAAGGACATCAGAAGTGGAGTGATATGATCTAATTTTTAGTCTTAAGAAGGAATCGTGTGGCAGCATTTTGAATTAGCTGCAGCTGTTGGCTTGACTTTCTATGGAGGCCCATTAAGACCCTGTTACAGTATTCTACTGAAAATAGGTTTTTCTAAATGCTGCAACCTTTAGGCCTTTAATTCTACATATATTTTTCAGGTGGTCCATGCTGACTTTTTAATGATTTTAATGTGACTGTTTCTTGGTTGTTGGGCTTCATCATCACTGACTGAAGCTTAACGCTGACCTTTAATCGTTCCTCTTCAGCTCTTTATTTAGTTTTGTGTAACTGTTCTGGCACATCCACTCGTGTTTGTACATGGCTACAATCTCCCATGGTAATATGATGATTTGAATTTGTGTGTGATAATTATGGAAAACATGTAGTTTTTCCATACTCTTTGCTAGCATATAATGTTGAATAGTAGGGGTCTCAAAATTGAGCCTTGGGGGACCCCACTGATTATGGTGTATGTTAAGATTTAGAGACACGAAATAGGCTCTATCCTTTAAGTAGGATTCAAACTGACTGAGTGCTGAGCCAGAATGTCCCAGTTTGTCCACTAATATGTTGTGGTCAGCTGTGTCAAATGCAGCACTGAGATCCAGTAGTACTAAAACAGAAATTTTGCTACCGTCTGTGTTTAACTGGATGACCTTGACAAGAGCAGTGTGCGGTGCAGTCGACTGGAAACCTGACGAGAAGACATCAAAACCGTTGTTTAGTGCCATTAGAATTAATTAGCTGTTCCAAAACAGCTTTTTCAGTGATTTCCTTAAGAACTGTTCAACACAAGCCTATATTAGCCTATATTCCATAAAGAGAAATCAGAAAAATCTGAATAAATATAGAGAAATATATATAAAAATATATTGACATCTAAAAAAAAAAGGAGGGGAATATAAAGAAGTCTCTGCTCTAATTCAATCACTTTGTTGCCTCAGAGAAAGATTGTGTTTGGTTAAAATGTGTGTGTGTGCACGCGTGTGTGTGTGTGTGTGTCCCTGCCTTCTCATTTGTCTAATGGATGAAGACTTAAGCCTCCCGAAAACACAACGCGCACGGTAGCGCTTGTGCATGTTGATCTAATAATTAGCTTAAGTGGCCCCTCAGGCTTCCTCTCCCTCTCCTCCGTCCCCTCTTTTGCCCCCCCCCCTTCCCCTTCCTGGAAAACCATCCCATCCCATTCCTCCATCCATCCATCCATGAAGCGTTTTTTTTTTTTCCCTGAGCGTCTGTGACGAGCGAGCAGCGGTTTATTTGAGCATTTCCACCACAAGCCGGCAGCAGTTTATCTGAGCTTCTCCGTGACAGCTGAGCAGCGGCCTATGTGAGGGCCTGTACTGCAAGCGTTTTTTTTTTTTTTTTATCTGAGCGTTTCTACTGCAGGCGAGCGGCGTCTCAATGACGACTCAGCAGAGGGGTTTATCTGAGTTTTCCTACGACGAGCGAGCGGCGGTTTGTGTGAGGCGAGCGTGCGCCGGTTTATCTGAGCATTTCTGCTACAAACAGGAACGAGCGGGGGTTTACACGGCCAGCGTGCAGAGGTCTATCTAAGTGTTTCTATTACAAGTGAGCAGCAGTTTATCTGGGGATCTTTTTTCCTAAGTTCTCTACTACCCGGTGGGCGAGTAGTGGTTTATCTGAGTGATTCCGCCACAGGTGAGCGGCGCTTTTGGCAGGCAGGAAGCTCCCTAATTGTTTGGAATTGCAATACTACAATTGAAAGAAAAGAATCTGTGCTTTCGACTGGTTTTGAGTTTCAGGTTACTAAGTCGTTTCCGAGCTGATTTTGACGTGGATGCAGAATTATCGCAGCAGGTGAATCTGAATGGCAGACGGATATTTGCATACGGAGTGTGCCAAACTCCTACATCATGCTATGAACCTAATGAAGCGTGGCACAATTGTTTTAACATTAAGACAAAGTGTTTTGTGTTGGCTACAAAGGCAAGGGTTATTAGTTAACCTCAACTTGATTTATGGCACATTCATGTAAATCTGCAATTCAATAGGTTTAAGGTGCTAAACTCCATAGGGTGATGCTGGGCTGCACTCTTCTCTGCTCTCATCATTTTAATTATATTGTTTCAGTTGGTATCTCTCTCCCAGTCAGAATTACAGAATTTAATTTACTGTCATCTTGACTATTGCACTGTGGTCAACTTGTCTGCTGTAGGTGATGAGTGCAGGAAACTCCAGGTTGTCCAGAAAAGGGCAACACTTCATAATAATAATCCTGCAACAATGCTGCCGGTGGCATCTTGTTATTTCTCTGCAGCATTCACAGTTTTGGTGTCAAACTTGGGCTTTTGGCAGCAAACTTCTACCAGACCCCTGAGAGTTTCAGCAAAGTTCGGAGCCAATCGGAGCAACCGACTGCAGACAGGCACGCTGTTACTTAAAATAGGATGGATCTTCTTTCATCATAGCTAAATATCTAAAAACATATTGACTACTAGAGAAGGATTAATTCACTATTTGTACTTTTAAGTCAGTGCTTCGGAGACACATGCTGTAAAGGTCTGATGGATTGATTGATGCAACAACACACTCAGAGAACTTGAATTCCAAATGAAACAGCACAAAGTATCCGTGAATCTTATATTCATCAATTTAGCCTCCCGAAAGGCATGACATGTTCTTTTTTATAGTCGAGGAAATAAGTTCGTGACCTGTGAAAGTGGCGTGTTGCAGCAGCGCGGGGAAAAAAGGGCAAAAGTTGTGTGCCCGAGTGTGAGAAAGTGCAGCGGTCATCAGAGAAGAATGCTGGGAAATTGGTGGACGCAGGAACAAAGTTTATCAAGTCTGCAAAGGGGAAAAAGCGGCGACGACATTCCTAAATGTCAGCTTATCACACACACACGCGCGCACACACACAGACGGAGGTTTTTCAGGCTCGTTCTGGTTGTTTAGATTTCAGAACCAGTGAGTGGACATGACGAAGTGCAGGTTCAGTTAAAGGCAGAACTGCGTCCTACGTCTTTCATGTCCTCTTTGCATTGTTTCTTTAAGAGACAAATGGCAGCGGCCTGAAAACATGACCTGACACCAGACAAAAAAAATGTATTATAAAGCTTCTGCACTTTTTTTATATATATATAAAATTTGCTAACAAATGCATCACATAGACATCAGCACACACTGGGTTCTGTCCCCGGCGATGCTCCGCCAGGCCTCTACTGCAGCTGTCTTCACCTCCTGCTTGTTCTTGGGGCATTTTTCCTTTTCAGTTTTTTTTTTTCGCCAGCAAGTGAAGTGCATGCTCAGTTGGATCGAGGTCAGGTGATTGACTTGGCCCATTGCGTAACGTTCCGCTTCTTTGCCCTTAAAAAAAAAAAAAAATCTCTTTGGTCGCTCTCGCGGTTCGCTTCGGGTCATTGTCCATTTGCAGTGTGAAGCGTTTGTCCGGCGGCGTCCGAGGCATTTGGCTGAATATGAGCAGATAAAATTGCAGAAACACCTCAGCCCATTCATCATGTTACTTTTGTCAGCAGTCGAACTAGTTCTGTTGACATGGCCCCACCATGCTTCACTCTGTAAAAGAGCATTTTATATTATTCTGTTATTCCATGTTGGAATGAGGTGACCTGCACATGCACTGGACGTCAACATAAGCTCTGAACTGGAATCCAAGGACAAACCTTCTTATTCATTCAAACTTTTGGCCTTTTACGGGAAACGCAACTCAAACCAGTAAAAGCTGGGTAACTTTAAAAGTTAGAGTGGGGAAAGTACATCATGCACAAACTTGCAACATTGTCCACGTGCCAGTTTGTCTCTGGGTTGCTAACCTGCTACTTTACCTCCCTGTGGACTATTATTGTCAAAAAAAGCTGGTGAAGTCACAATACTAACAAGCCGAAGAGATTTGAGCTCGACCTAACTTTTCATTGATGGTCTCGCAGGTTTTGCAAACAATATGAACTTCAGACTTTGTATCTGCTCCATGTAACACATCTGGCCATGGAACTGCTGGGCCAATTATCTCTTAAAAAGTGGGAAGGAACTGTACAAACTAATGTAGTTCCAGCACCCCTCACCTGATTCGTATGTAAACAGCCTTAAATTAAAGCTGAAAATATATAATAAGGCTATAATGAGCACAGCACATCTCGTTTGTTTCACTTGAAATCTATTGTGGTCACGTACAGAGTGAAGATGAGAATTGTGTCAGCGTTCTACTATTTATGGACTTGCCTGTGTGTATATGCATAATTTAGATATTAAAAGTCGTTTTAAAACAATGGGATTTGGGTAAGTAATTTACATTTTCATGTGAAATTCTACTACTTTGTGTTTTTTTTAAAGATGTTTCTTTCATGCTGAGACACACACACACACATAGAGATACATACATACATTCATACATAGCTGCTGTATCTGAGTGTTTCAGTGTTGTAGCTGTCAGGGAAACATGGAGCTCTGACAGGCTGCCGTATCACCAGCTGCATATATTTAAACACATACACACACTTCTTGCTGCCTCTCAGCATGGTGCGTCTGTGTGTGTGTGTGTGTGTGTGTGTGTGTGTGTGTGTGTGGCAGTAACTGTTCTTCTGTCTGCCTATTGACCTGTTTGTTAAAAATAGCAGCAGCACTTATTTTGTGGGTTCAAGGTGGATAGTCCCTTTCTTCAGATGTTCAGGGTCTAAACTGATTCCTGACTCACATTTCCAGTCCAAACCACCACCAGCATGCTTTAAAAGCCTTATTTGTTAATGTTTTGAGGCTTTTCATACATATATATATTTAAAGTCGTGTAATTCCAGCATCCCAAATGTCACCTCTGTGGAGCTTCTTCATGGCTTGTCACTTGTCACCAGCTGTAAATGTTCCTAACAGCGTCGAGGTTTGTCTTCCTTGTAAACGAAGTGCTGATTAATTGACAGCGAGGAGGAGACTCTGTCTTCAGAGTTGTCGTTTTACTTTCCGACGTGATCCCGTGGCTCCAAGCGCCCACGCTCATGTTTTCTGATGTCTGTAGCGACAACTTGGAGTCGTCCTTCAGGCGCTGCTACGGGATCTCTAACAATCTGTCATTTCCGTTCACGGCGCGTTGGTAAATGAAACCTGTGGCACCGGCCTCATCGTTAACTTCTTTTTTGATGGATATTGAACACACGATTAATGAAACATATTAGGATGAAGTTGGATCTGTCTGTATGAAAGTAAATGTCTTTCTGTTGACTTTCTAGTACTGTTTTTTTTATTATTATTATTGCATTAAAATTATGCATCGGAAAAGTTTCACTTTAATGTTTCAGTGTGCATAAATCTATCACCTAAAATCAATCTAACAATGAAAGTGATTATTATTGAAGATTTGAAGAGTCAAATCCAGAGGCTAACAATTCAGAAAATAAATCCAATGCAAATAGATTCATTGTTAGAAATTCACTGAAATGTCTCGATAATCTGCATGAAGAAATTGATCTAAACAAATGCTTGCTTGTGCGAAGCTCATGAAAACCTTATTTTTTTACCTTTTGTTGTTTACAGATTTTTGAGTTTTTAAGTCTGTGCCGTTATCAAATAGAAAAACAAATAGCAAGACTTCTGGGAAAAACATGACGTCCATCAAGAAAGCCAGAACAAACAAACGCTAAAAGAACACCGATGTCTGATGTTCAGAGACGGATCTGCGTCGAGGAGCCGCTGCAGTTTGTAAATGAAGTTGTAAATATGATTTGTATCGATCGTCTGTCCGCATGAAGCTGCCGGTGATCAGTGACCTGTGATCGCTTCCCCGGCTCCCAGCACCGCTCTGATCCCAGGGAGGAGGGCCCGAGAGCGGATTAACCGACAGGAGAGAGCCCCCCTGTGAGTGTGTGTGCGTGTGTGTGTGTGTGTGTGTCTTGCTGTTTCCTCAGATCTCGGTAATCTGATTACCTGCAGGTTTTAGTCTCTCTCGGTCTCGTCCCTTCCTCCCTCCTTCCCTCCCTTTTCTTCCGTGCTTTCCTCCTTTCCTTTCGATTGCACAGCCACACAGTGCATGAGATGAAATCTTAAACAAATAGATCAGATGTGATGCATGGACTCCAGAATGATGGTCTTCACATCTGGAACAGAGGTGTGATATGGTGATGGAGCTGTGGCGAAGCTCTGGTTAGTTTAGCGAAAATAGAGTTGGATGTTAGGGCGTTTGAGGAGATTTTTATTGACCTCTGCCCTACTGCAATGTCACCTCCTCTTCTCTCTGTGAGGCTGCGATTTCAACATTTAGTTCAGTCATTTTACTCATGTTGCATCATCTCACTCATCATGAACAGCTGCTATGAAAGGGGGGAAATTGACGCAGCAGAACCAGAGCTGGGGTGCTACGCAGATCTGGATACGTGTACTGTGGTTTATGTGCAGCATGGTAGTGCAGATCTATGCAGGTTTGAAACAGTGGAAGCTGTGGACCATCAAGTATCTTGTGTCTCCCTTTGTCTCTGGGGAGGTCTTGGTTTGCATTTTATGCAGTTACCTTAATTTCTGTTGTAAAGCTGCAAATGATACAAGACGTTTTTATTGTTTTTTTTGTTTTTTAAACTGATGCAGCAGAACCAGAGTTGGGGGCCGTGTTTTCTTACATCTTAAAACACCTGAAGTTGGAAACAGTTTGAAGCAACTTCAAAAAGTGGTTTAAGAAGCATTCTGAAGTGGTCGAAGTGGTTCAAAGTTGTTTAAAATGGTTAAAGCAGTAAAATCGGTTTGAAGTGGTTTAAAACTTTTGAAGCAGCTTGAACTGGTTCAAGTGGTTTAAAACGATTAAAGCAGTGAAAAGTGGTCAAAGCGGTTCGAAGCAGTTCAACCCATTTAAATCTGGAGCTGCATCTATGCGTACTGACCTTTCAAATATATCGGCATTTCAAAGTCACACGGCTAATGCCATGCAATCCGATTGGCTGAAATATTTATAGAGAAATTAAAAAGGAGGCCTGGGGTCGTTTCTAAAAGCGTGTGACTAAAAAAATGATTTGTGTTTGGTCTAAATATACGTACACACAACAACAAAAACACAAGACGACTGATGGTTCATGGCAGACATAATTGTCTGTGGATGAGAACTGTGTCTTGGGGCGTGGACACAACACACACACACACACACCTTTTTTATACACACTCATTTTACATTTTATATCCAATTTTTTGAGATTTTGTGGTGTATAATTATGATTTAAAAAGTTAGTTAGTAGTTTGCCTGTTGCCTGTCAGGAGTTGTATATGGAACAAGTTTTTCAGTCAAGTTTATCATTTCATTTATTGTATAAGTATATATTTTTTTAATCTGTTGAATATTATTGCGAAGCAAGCAAGTCCCAATAAAAGCTATCAAATGTTCATTTTATGTCTCTAGCTGCTACGCAGGCTGAGATATGAACGTTTTATTTGACAATTCTGTAGATTTTTTTTCTGAAAATCCTTGGATTCTAGAGCCTCTATAGATGATGTTACACAGGCAGAAAGAGGTCTTTTTCAGGTGTGAATGGGTTAGGACAGTTAGTGTTTTTAGGAGCCGCTGAACAGCTTCCTGCTCTCAGGTCTGAACTGTCTCCGCTACGTTTCCTCCCGTCAACAGAGGAATCTCCAGGCTCTGAAACATCATGACAGCTCTTCTCCCTTTTTTTCCTGCAGCTTTGCTTTGGTTTATTTCAGATTTTGACCAGTTTGGAAGCGGCGGGGTGAAATTGTCCACTTCACCTGCTGTCAGATTTATATTTAAAATTACAGGAAACAAGCAGGCCCCCACTCCCAGGGAGAGATGCCAGAGGGAACACCTTCCAACTCCCATTTTTTTTACCCTCTAAATAATCCTGCCTGGGCTGTTCACACTTCTTTTCACCAAATATCTGAGCTGACTGCACCAAATGCCCTGATGCTTCTGTGTTCAAGAGGTTATATATATGGTTTATACAGGGTTATGTGACTTAAGCAAACAGTGTTGGTCAGCACTTTTGTGAAATATATTATCCTTTTCATGGATATCCATTTGAAGCTGGAAGCCAAAAGCTTAGCTCCTGGGGGGGGGGAGTTATGGGAAATGCTGAGGCTGGTGCTGGCCTTCCTGTAAATATATGCTTGTTTTCACCATGCACTGCTGCAGCCAACACTTTATGTCTAGTATACTTTTTAAAAATCTATATTGGTGTTTTTTTTGTTATGTCAAACATATTGTACACTGTTAAATCTCTTAATAAATTAAGAAAAAAAATGTAATCACCAAAGATATATGTGATCTGATAGCACTAAATGCTCATTCTGAATGGTGTGTTTTTAAGAGATTATATATAATGGTTCACATAGGGTTAATATGTCTGAGCATCCTTCATGTAATCCTGCACATACACAGATTCACATCAGCTTTGATGTAATCTGGTATGAATCCAACGTAATCCTGTCACCTCCTGTTTTATGTTCTGTCCCGTTTCCAGACGGAGGTTTGACTTTTATGGCTTAGAACAGTAAAAGTATAATAATATACACAAAAAACAATGGTCATTTTAAGTATAAAGGTCATTTGTTATGTCCTATTGTGTAATCTGCTCTGAAACTGACCAGAACTTGTTTTAAACTCTAAAAGCTGCATGATGAGTTTTTTTTTTTTTTCCACGCGCTGACGCAGACCTGTCCGGGTCACGGCGGGTGAT
Source organism: Eupleurogrammus muticus (assembly GCA_036785175.1). Classification (NCBI taxonomy): domain Eukaryota; kingdom Metazoa; phylum Chordata; class Actinopteri; order Scombriformes; family Trichiuridae; genus Eupleurogrammus; species Eupleurogrammus muticus. The sequence goes on from JAYKQN010000020.1 coordinate 12,169,265, forward strand.
CGGCGGCCCATCGCTGATGGAGGGTGAGGACGGGTGACAGATGGCGGCGGTTCACTGCCGCAGGAAAGGGATCAAATCGGAAGCTTTAACAGAGATTTAAAAGCGGCTGCTGAACGGGCTGTTAACGGCTGGTCTGTCGGTGTTTAGCACGGAGACAGACGGCGTTGCACGGCTGAACCTGGGGGACAGATGTGTCTCCAGATGAGTTGATGCACGGATGTGGCTATTTTTGAAACCTCGTGTTTCTCCACGCGGTATTGGCCTTTCGTCAACATGTCCCTGCAGGTGTGGCCTCCTGAAACTGGAGGGTTTTTTTCTACTGGTGTCCAGGGTGAACTTTTCAAAAAACGACTTGTGGAGCACTTTGGCCTTGTTTTCTGGAGGTCTGGTTGATTTAGGAGTTCCAGTCTGGATCTGGATTTGACCTTCTTGTTGCAGAGGTCGCCTTTAATTGGACGCTGCTCGTCTTAATGGCGCCCATTACCTCGTTAGGAAAGGTTAGCATGCAAAACTTCCTGCAGACTGGGGACAGACGGCACTCTTCTTCGGCCTCCTTTTCATCTCGGTCGTCCTCCTCCTCCTGTTTTTGTGAATGAATTCAGTTGTCAGATGGGCTCCGGGCCAGAGGACAGCTGATTAGATTTCATTCCAGGTGGATTTGTGCCATCGGATAAGGAATCTAATTATCTCCAGAATGTAAAGAAGTCGGGCTTTGTTCCACACGTGAAGTTTCTTTTAATCTCGTTTGTGCATCCTGATGATGATGGATGGAATTTCCCGGACGTTTCTCTCTTTAAGTGACATTTGTTCCAACAGTTTGGAACATGTCAACCATGAACTGGGTGAATCTTTCCCTGAGACAGATAGGCTCGGCGTGGAGGGGAAAGAAATACAGTTGAAGAAACAACAGTTTGTTTGTGTGCAGAACTTTCTGCAACTTTGAATGCTATACGCTTATTTTCTGGAACCTTATATATAGCGCAGTTTACAGACAGCTGTGGATGGAGATTGGATTAGTGGATTAGTGCGGTGCTGGCCTTTGTTGAAACTGCTGCCTCCAAAACCTGATCCAAACTATTTAGTCATTAAAAAAAAACAGATGCATAAAATGTGTCTGAGCGTGCGTGTGTGTGTGTGTGTGTGTGTGTGTGTGTGTGTTCTCTTTTTTTTATTCTGTGGGTCCAGACAGGCATCTACATAGGCCACGCCCCTTTCATGTCTATATTTAGTTTTCCTTCACTCCTTCCCGCATATTTTGACCAATCGTCACCAGATGTGGTTCTGACCATCTCTGGGGGAAAAAAAGCCGGAAATAGTTCAATATTTCAGATTTGTGATATATTAATGGGACAATGCCAAAACGGTCATGTGATGTAACCCTAAAAACTTGGAACCAGATAGGTTTTCCAAATATATGTCTCAAAACTGTATTTTAAAATATGTTTCACCTTCTCATCTTGCCAACCATAACTTGTCACTGACCCTGATCATATAGTTTTGCTGGAGCCGACCCTCTGAGGTGTGGGCGGGGCTTATTTTACAACCCCTCATCTCTCCTGCACACTTTGTGCTGCTGTCTCAACTACTGCCGTCCATATGTTCCAGATGTTCCAGGAGTGTGACATGTCTCTTGTTGTTGTTACAGGACATCTGAGGGGGTCCACCCCCACCTCCTGACATCCTGTTTACTTCCTGTCAGCCGACCGGTCGGAGGCGTCATCTGTCTGTCAGCACATTTTCACTCTGTGAGTACCTGAGAGCATTTAAAAGTGTATTTTACATGTGTTGGTGACAAACAGAATACATGTGTTTCCACCTAATTTCCAGCCTTATAATGTCTGTAAACTCCCAGCTACAGTGAAGGCACCATGGTGTGTTCGTGTGTTCAGTGTTGGTGGGGGGTTTAGTCACATAATTCTATAAGGTTTGTGGTTTGTTACAGAAGAAGGAGCAGATTGTTGTGGAGCAGGTTAAGGTGACAGACAGAGGGGATAACGGGCACCATAGCTGTTTCCATGGTAACTGGATGATGGGATGTCGCTGAGCTGAGAAAGTGACCTTTGATGATGGAGGAGCGAAAAAAAAAAGAGATAGGGAGAGACAGGGGGGAGATACAGAGACCGGGGGTTATAAAAGACATGAAAAAGATGGAAAGTAACAAAGAAAGGTGAGGAAGATGGGATGGAAGAATAGAAGAAGAAGAGAAATGGAAGGAGAAGGGGAGGAGGTAAGGTAGGAAGGAAAGATCTTGACATGTCTGTGTAACAGTCTGCGTTGCCTGCTGATCAGTTACAGCCCAGAGTAGTTGTGTGCTTCACTCCATGGTGTCATCTTTAATACTGAGGAGGAGGAGGGAGGAGAGGGAGGAGGAGGAGGAGGAGGAGGAGGGAAGAGAGGGAGGAGGAGGAGGAGGAGGAGGAGGAGGAGGAGGAGGAGGAGGGAAGAGAGGGAGGAGAGGGAGGAGGAGGAGGAGGAGGAGGAGGAGGAGGAGAAGGGAAGAGAGGGAGGAGGAGGAGGAGGAGGAGGGGAGGGGGAACAGCTCCATCTGCAGATGTAGAATTTCAGGGTTTTGGGACCTGATTTATTAGTGAAAGAGTGTTGTTCAGCATTCTGAGAATTAATTAGTCTTCTCCTGTTTGTGTGTACGTGGGTGTTGTGTTTTTGTGTGTGTGTGTGTGTGTGTGTGTGTGTTTTATTCCTTAAATCATTAATTCGCTGCTCAGAGCTCCAGAGCAGCCCTGATGTTAATTCTCATTCAGTGACACAAGGCCGGGCAAACACACATGCACGCACACATGCATGCACGCGCGTACACACACACACACACACACATACGTACTAACACACTTCTATCTTTCTCCTCACAGCCGACGCCCACCATGACTTGCTGATACTGACAAAATGGCCCCAACTGATTGGCTGTCACTGTGGCGGCCACCGCTGGTGCTGCTCCATTTCATTTCCTGTTTCCTGTCCGAGTCCGCGTCGACCACGCCCTTCCCCAAGGACCTGGAACCAATCAGAGTGGTCAGCTGGGAGGGTGAGTGTACTAAACACACACTGATGGTGATGTGAATAGATGATAGTGGTGATGGCAATGATGGTGATGCTGTTGATGATGAATACGTGATATGATGACATGATGGTAATGATGATGTCATGAAATGATGATGATGATGATGATAATGATTTTCATTCAGTCTAGATGAAGATGATGGTGATGATGACAATTATTTATGATGATTAATTATGATGGTTAAGATGATGATTATGGTAAAGATGATGATATGATGATGTTCTCGATGGTGATGAAGATGATGTTAGTGAGCATGAAGAAGGTGTTGATGATGGTGATGGTGATGATGATGATGTCTATGATTGTCTGGTGATGTGATGATGATAATGGTTTTGATGGTCATGATGTTTTGAATTATGATGAAGGTCAAGAAAGGAAGATAATGGTGTTGATAGTGACGATGAAGAAGGTGGTGGTGAAGGTGAAATTCTTGATCGTGATGAAGATCGGGGTGATAAAGTAGTGAATAGATGAAGATGGAACTGCTGTACAGCTGGGCAATATTTATAAAAGTTACTGATAAATATATGTTTATGTTGAATATTATTTTATATATAATAAAGGTTAATTTTATGCTAAATGACCTACTTTTAATAGGCAAATGTTTCTAGAAGAGTCTGATGAAGCACAGGGGAGCGCGAGGGCGGCACTGTTCATACTCCAGGGCTCTCCACCAATAAATAAATCTTAACTTGTTAACACAAGTAAGTCACCTCACCTGTGTGTCCGTGCTGCGCGTGCAGCTCCCTCGTCACGCCGAAAGTAGAGCAATAAAGAGCAGAAAAACAAGAACGACGTCTCATAAAAGACGGGCGAACGCAGCACAGACTCTCATACTGAGCTGGAAGGAAATGGGTGGACATAAATTCCCAATGACCACATCCTGCAGCTGCAATCACCACTGACAGAGAGGGATGAAGTAGAAATAAAAAAAAAAAAAAAACATGTTACTAGAAGTGTGACAAACTAAACTGAACTGAAGCTTTCTATCAACCTAGTTTTATATTGTGTCATCACCTGTCTATCAATCACTCTACAGTTCTTTATTATTATATAATTATATATATATTAATATTATCGTCTATTACTGCTCAGGCCTTGTTGATGTAATTAAGATGGTGATGATGATTGTCTCGATGATGATGTCATAATACTCATGATGGTGTTGGTGATTTTTGTTTGTGATAATTATAGTGAAGATGAAATTGATGATCTTGATGATTATAAAAATGCTGATGGGATATAGTCATGATGATGATCATCATCATGATATCAATTGCGGTGATGGTAAAGATGATATAGTGGTTGGGAAGATGGTGATTGTGAATATCGAGAAAGTGGTGATCAAGGAGGAATACATGACCTATGACATCACACCCTAATTATGTAATGATGAAATGAAGGTCTTGATGATTCCTAATGGTTGTGAAGATGATCATGGTGAAGATAATGGTGATCATGATATTGATGATGAAGATATAGTGATGAGATCATGATGGTATTGGTGGTAATGAAGATTAGAAGAATGATGGTGAAGATCATAGTGATGCTGACAATGATGGTTTTGAAGATGATTAGAATGATCAAGGTTCTCCTGATGATCGTGATCAATGGTGATTATTGATCTTTTTCCCGCCTTAAACTGTTTTAATCCTACATAGAATACTGTCACCCTCAGTAACATAGTCAGCAGAGAAGAATAAAGACTTATGTTTATAATATTTATGTATAGTGTATCTATAATCTCTAATCTAATAATATATATATCCTACGATATCTAGTCTGTTATCTTTAATGTGTATGTGATGATCTAAACCTATAAACCATAATCTCTGACTATATCTAATAATGTATCATGTGTGGTGTCTCCACAGAGTCGTACCAGTATCCAGGTTTTCAGGGTTTGTTGCAGGACAACGACACTGTGCGACTCGGCCTGGACTTTCAGAGAATGTTACGCATCAACCACATGCTGTATATCACAGCCAGGTCAGCACACACACACACACACACACACACACACAACAACATACGACAAAGCACACATCTGGATGGGAGGAGCTGCGTGATTTCTGAATTGACCGATGAATGAATGCAGGGCCCCTCCGGTGACACTGGATGACAAATAAAATAAATGCGTGGCCACGAGACACTAACTCGTGGCCATGAGTTACTAATGCCCGGCCATGAGATGGTTATTGTTTGCCTTTCCATGGAGATCATGTCAATCGCTGCGTAACTCGACATATCGCAGGTGACTACCAAAAAACATAATAAAACCTAAATAAGAGGATAATAAGAGGACTGGTGCTCTGGCTTCAGTAGTAATTGAGAAAATCCACACAAGTCTGTTTTTCATGTTCATTGCTGGTAAAACATGGGCATTATTTATCCCGCGGTTGTGCATTAGTATCTCGTGGCCACACATTGTTTATTTATTTATTTTTTCATAATCACATGTCACCAGGGGGACGCTGTAAATGAATGAACTGATATGACTAATTTGAACTGTGCAGGGATCACGTGTTTGCAGTGAACCTGACGACGGCATCAGAGGAGTTTGTCCCACAGCTGGTGAGTCAAATGTTTTTATTTAGATCTCTAATCGGGTTCCCAACCCAGAGTTCGGGCCCCTCCAGGGGGTCAGTGGATGAATGTGAGGGCTCGTGAGATGATTAATAGGAGAGAACTGTAGAAGAGTCAAATGTCTGTTTCCCTAATTTAGACTTTTTCCTATCATTGGATCATTTGAACATTGATTGAAATAAAACCATGTGACAAGGGAAAATCGTACTATAGTATTGTAATATATATAGTACTGTAGTATAGTATTTTGATGTCCTTCGAATCAAATCTGAATCAGATAACTGTAGTTGATTGAAGTATAAGTAGCACATGGAAACACTCAAGTAGCGTACAAGTACAATACTTTTTCCTACTACAGTGCTTTTCCAGTATGATTATATTTTGTGAGGTTTCTCTAATTTGCTGCATCAAATCTATTATTCTAATATGTAATATTATATGTAATACAATATAATGTATAATATGAGAGAGGCAGAACAAACTGCAGCGGTTCTAATAATAATAATAATAATAATAATGTTGGAATATGAGTGCGCTTGCTTTGATCCTTTCAGCTCATCCTCATCAAAGAAAAAAAGGGTTACAGGTGACTCCTGACAGGAGTGGTGCATTGTGGGCCGGCGGCCTGCAGCAGCTCTTTGATGTTTCCGCTGATCGCGTCCTGATTTCGCAGGAAACTTTTACATTTTTAATCACGAACACACAAAACAAAACAAAAGCTCCATGCTTTGTAGTTTAATGAATACATATATATATAATAAAAATATATAATAAAATAAGGTCCCTCTCACTTGCATGAGGTGGTGCCTGTGTCATCTTTAAGTTCGACCTGAAACTCGAGGGTTCTTCAGTATCTTTAAAACTTCCCAGGACTGTGTTTTTCTAGACTGAGGCTTCAGATGTTTTTCCTGGAATGTGTTGGAGCCGTTCTCCCCGTTTGGGGTAGAGGGGTCACACCGCGTGAAGTGCTCCTACTACCACGGGGACCTCGTCAGCTTTGACCTTCCACATCTGTTCTCGCTGTTCTTTCAACCATTAGTACTTGTCAATCTTCTTTTTTACCCCATCCCATCTCCCCCCCGATGCCGCTGTCAGCCCCATCTATCGCCCGCCGCCCGTCTCTGTGCTTTATTTATCGCCGCTATATCCGGTCGGTTAGCCAGCAGCTGTTTGTCAGCCTGGAAGCCCGGAGTCCCACAGCAGCTTAGCCCTGTCGTTCACAACCACCTCCCGCGCAACGTGCCATCAATCTGAGTTCCCCGGGACCCGCCTCGCTCTCCCGGAAGGTGCTCGGCTGCGGTTGTGCCCGGTGCCTCCTCGTGGTTTCTATTAGTCCGCGGTATCCCAAGGTCATGTCAAGTCAGTTTTATTTGTACAGCCCGAAATCTGGAATCACACACTCTCCTCAGGGGGGCTTTAAAGTTTGTACAGCTGCAATACAACATCCACTATCCTTAGACCCCTCACATTGTACAAGGGAAAGCTACCCAGAAAAGCAGGGAGGGGAGTAAAAAGGACTTCATGATAGAGGAGGGATCACTTTTCTAGGACAGACAGGCCTGCAATACACGTTCTATGGACAGGATGGAATACAGCATCAAATAGTATATTGGTGTTATGAGGATTTATAGTATAACCTTTGCTATGTTCTATAGGTAAAAGAAGAAATAAATTACTTTATTTTGGGCAGGAGAAGTTACAGTGTCTTTGACCATTCTTGATCAAACTTCTATATATTCCTTACATTAGTGCTGGAGTCCAAGAAAATTGTTTCCCATGCTTTGCCAAATCACAATAACTTTGGTTTTGTCTGAGTTCAGTAGCAGCAGGAGTTGCAAGTCATCGGATTGGTTTTATTTGGCTCAATTATCAGATACAGTAAAGAATCGTCTGCATAAAACGTAAATGAACGGAGTGTTTCCTATTTATTAGGGAATATAAAGGGTGAAGGAGGGGCACAAACAAACAGAATTTACTCCAGAGTAAGAGTTATGCTGCTGTCATTATGCATCCAAAAACACAACCCCTGTTTTCCTGTTCCATATCTTCTAACTTTCCTCTTTGTCCCTCCTTGTCCTTCCTGTCTCCTGTGTGTTTCTAATGTTTTCTTCTTCTTCTTCCTGTTTCAGAAGCTGACGTGGAAATCCAAAGATGTCAGCAAGTGTACAGTCAGAGGGAAGAACAGCGTGAGTTAACTTTTCATTTTTCTTCTTCTTTGGTTTATATAGATTTAACCCTTGAGCAGTCCTTTAATATCCTTCTAGGTGTTTTTTTAATACGAAAAAATGTTTTCTTCACAAAAACTGCTGTGAAAATATTATATATTCACATTTTTCTCCACTCTATTTTTTAAAGCTATTTCAACCTAAAATATGTATATCAAATATTTATTATGTTTTGGGGGGTTTAACCCTTTAAAGGCCACTATCTTGACGGTACGGTAAGTTTCAGATCCGAAACAGAAACGTTGCTACATGCTTTGAATAAGGGGGAAAAAGTAGCACCATGTGGTGGACACAAATATACAACTTAAAGTAGAAATAAATATGAAACTAAATGTGGGATCAATAGTTTTCAAATGGACATTATTTGTTAGTTTTGTATCACAAAGCCATTTTAGACTAATTTTTACGGAACAGAGACGGCAATTCTAAATCATTTTAAAAAAACAATCTCCTCTGACAAATTTAAGATATATTCATTCCATACAGCACCAATTGCTTTATCTCTTAAGGGTTAATTTCAGTTTAAACATTTAGTCTTTTCATAGCTTCTTACTTGTAGTTTAAACGCATCAGATGAGGACATGGCAGTGTGTTTCGTTCCAGGATGAGTGCTACAACTACGTCAAAGTTCTGGTTCCCCGAAACGACGAGACACTGTTCGCCTGCGGCACCAACGCTTTCAACCCCACCTGTCGAAACTATAAGGTACCCGAACGCATCACCACCTCTCTGTTCAGTCTTCGGTTTCATCAGGTACCCGAAGGTATCACTGCCTCTCCCTTCAGCGATTAAAACCTGTTTTTTTTTATTTGCGAGGTGCTCAAACACATCGCCGCCTCTCCATTCGGAGATTAAAACATGTTTTATATTTACTAGGTACTTGAACGCATCGCCTCCCCTCCATCCTGCGGATAAAACAGGTTTTATATTTACTAGGCACTTGAACGCATCGCCTCCTCTCCATTCTGAGGATAAAACACGTTTTATATTTACGAGGCACTGAAACGCATCGCCACCTTTCAATTCAGAGAATAAAACATGTTTTATATTTTCCCAGGTTCTCGAATGCCTCGCCGCCTTAATAAATCCAGCTGTGTTTTCAGGGCGAACTGAGATTGAAAGTGTTTTCACAGTTGAGCTCTTTAGTCCAATCAGAGTCTGGTCGACCCTTTAGAGTCCAGAGGAGCAGTTTCACACCTCCTTCTGGATCATGAAAATAGACGAAAGCTCTGGGAAGAGCTGGAAAATGGACCTTTTATCAAATATTATTGTGATATGTTGTTTACATGACTTCTAATCAGTTTAATCGATCCAACTTGATCCAACGTTTTTTTGAGATGTGCTACAGGTTTTGTGAAAAAGGTGGATTTTGATATTAAAAGCTTTGATTTGATTGGGTCAAACTGTGACTGGAAATGACATCATTAAATATTCATCACCTGAGCTGTCAGATTAAGATCAGCTTGGGTACGGTGAGGTGGTTATTTATCATTGCCGCTGTGTCTTCATTCTTCACCCTTATTCACCTCCTCCTCTTCCTCCTTCTCCTCCTCCTCCTCCTCCTCCTCCCAGATGACGAGCCTGCAGCAGGTCGGGGAGGAGCTGGTCGGCCAGGCTCGATGTCCCTTCGAGTCCGTCCAGTCCAACGTGGGCCTGTTTGCCGGTGAGTTCAAGCGTCCTTTAATCCTTTTTTATGTTTTCCCGCTGTCACGGAACATATTGTGATGTTTACCCATGATATACTACCGTCGAGCTGGTGACGGCGCCAACGCTTTTATTTTACAGCTGTTTTCATTTCGTAACAAGTTTCAAGGACATTCGCCGAGTAATTTGCGGGAATTAAATTTTACAGAAGCCGTAAAGGGAAACAAAAACAACTTCGGGCTGATCACAAGAACTGTTGCAAACAATTTGAAAGAGCTGCTCCTTTTGAAACCACAAATGAACCTTTCCCTGTGTTTTCTTATTACTTTAACCAAACTGCAGCAGATTAACTCTTAGATACCTTCAAACTATGATTAACTGATTAATGATTAAAATAAAATGACACTATCAGAAATATATAAAATGAAGACTTTTAAAGTTAATCTTCGTGTCAGAGGAGTTCGCTAACAGCAGCATGTCTGCGTCTCAGGGGGAGACTTCTACTCCGCCACCATGACAGACTTCCTGGCCAGCGACGCCGTCATCTACAGGAGCCTGGGGGACGGCCGGCCTGTCCTCAGGACCGTCAAGTACGACTCCAAGTGGCTCCGAGGTAGGTCACGTGATGCGTTGGAGGCGGGGTCAAGTGATGTGCTGTGGGTCGGAGAAAATGAAATGACAAACCATTACAGATGTGTTGATTCTGACTCTTTTTTTCATGCAGAGCCACACTTCTTGCACGCCATCGACTACGGTAACTACGTCTACTTCTTCCTCAGTGAAATCGCAGTGGAGTACACCGCCCTGGGCAAGGTACTGTGTGTGTGTGTGTGTGTCTGTGTGTGTGTGTGTGTCTGTGTGTGTGTGTGTGTGTGTGTGTGTGTGTGTGTGTGTGTGTGAATAGTTCCATTCAAAGCTAAAGCTCTGTGACACTTAATGTTTGTGGAATGATTTTATATGAAGTTTGTCACCGTACTGAAACGGCTCTAAGATAATAACAGCAGGACCACTCCTGATGGTCATCCTTGTGACATCACAACTTCCTGTGATGTCAGTTAAATCTTCACGGAGCAGCCTGAAAATGAATCGGACTTTGTAATTGCTGTTTCCCTCTGTAGGTGGTGTTTTCTCGTGTTGCCCGTGTCTGTAAGAACGATAACGGCGGGTCCCCCAGAGTCCTGGAGAAATACTGGACTTCTTTTCTGAAGGTGACTACAGTTCTCCCTCTAAGTGTTGTGTGTAATTGGTATCTTTTTGTGAGTGTGGACTGACTATCTTTGGCTTGTGGACTGTTGGTCTGAATAAAATTCAACATTTTCACACCCTGACCTCTGACCTCGTGTACGTCCAGGCTCGTCTGAACTGTTCCGTTCCTGGAGATTCCTTCTTCTACTTCGACGTGCTGCAGTCCCTCACCAACGTGCTGCAGATCAACCAGAGACCGGCTGTGGTCGGGGTCTTCACCACACAGGCCAACAGGTGCACACTCACTTTCTTTACCTGTTCACAGGAACAATAATGAATACAATTGTGGCTGCATATGTAAAACAAACCTTTCATGGTGATTCAGGAACAGATTATGCTGATCTCTGTGTCTCTGCAGCATCCCCGGCTCTGCCGTTTGTGCTTTCTACATGGACGACATAGAGAAAGTGTTTAACGGGAAGTTTAAGGAGCAGCGGACCAGCGACGCCTCCTGGACTCCAGTACCCGACGAGCAGGTTCCCCGGCCCAGGTTAGACCCCCGAGGGGGACACGTTTTAGGAGTTTACAGCAGCATTTCTGACTAGAAAACATCTGATCGGTCCTTTTTTTTTGTTTCCCGCAGACCCGGGATATGTGCCGGCGACGGCCCGGCTGCCGACTACAAGTCGTCGGTTCAGTTCCCGGACGAGACGCTGACGTTCATCAAGTCGTACCCGCTGATGGACGAAGCCGTTCCCTCCGTCAACGACCGGCCCTGCTTCACCAGGACGTCCAGCAGGTAACTCAGCAGTTGCTCAGTGTCAATCTGCAGAGAGAGAGAAGATGACGCCATATACTGGGTCATTTGAGTTGTTACTAAGTCGTAGACATGTGAGCCGACTGCACACTGCTTAAAACTGCTGGCTTCATCTTTAACGCTGCCTTGTAATTTAAAAGCTTGTTATTGCCCTGAATAATAATCTTATAATAATTGTGTAATAAAACTAAAGCTGTTGGGTAAATGTAGCCGGTGAAGTAGAATCCCATGGAAAAACTCTTAATGTATTTAGTCGCTTCCCACCGCTGATAAATATTCACATGAGGCAGAAGAAGAAATTTTTGTGAGGATATTTATATTCTGGAGCTCCGCTGGAATATCTTTGCATGTTTTAGCTCTATTCTGGCTTCGGTTTCAGGAAGCCGTGTCGAGCCCCAGCAGCTCCGTAAACAAACGATAGCAGCAGGATTTCACTCTTTCCCCCCCCTCCTCCTCCTCAAATCTTCCCCTGCATGTCGGAGCCGAATCACAGCCGAGATGCCAGAGTGACCAGCACATGGGACACCTTAGCAACAGCCCTAGCAACCGCCCTAGCAACAGCCTCAGCAACAGCCACTTCAGCAACACAGATTACAGGCTGGGTGCATGTTCGTGGTTGTGTGACAAGTTGACGGCGACACTGAGAAAGTGAAACAAACTTTGTCTGTGACGTCGTACGACTCCAAATCAGCAACTTTTATGTAGAAAGCAAGAAAATAATCTATTACTACACAACATATTGAAAATATTTCAGGAAAGTAAGGGAGGGCATAATTTAAGGGAAAAATAAACTTAAAAAACACTTTAAAAGACGCTTTAAAAACCACAAAAACACAAACATTTCTTGTGAATTGGTTTTTATACGGAACAAAAATACTCTAAATACAGTTTATTCACAAAATACAGCGAGAAGCATTTCCATAACACTCACCAGTTTTTTATGCTCTGTATCAATTATTTTATTCTAGTATATTATAGTAGAGTATTTAAAAAAGTGGACGATTGTTTCTTTTCGAACAATTGATCTTTGTCATGTATTGTTTATTCATTTTTTTATTTTGGTTTTACATGGTCAAAACAACTTAAATAATTTAAAAAAAAACATTTGCGGTCAGCCAGCTGGAACCTGATTTTCTGACGCCTGATTTTTTAGCACCAACCCCAGAATAGTTGAGTTTATTAATAGCTGAAAGCAGCTAAAAGCTAAAATATGTCCACTGTAAAGGTTTTCCCGTTCTCTCTTTTTTCCCCCTCTCAGGTCCAAGCTGACCCGGATCGTCGTGGACGTCTCGGCGGGCCCCTACAAGGACCGGACCATGATGTTCCTGGGCTCGGACGACGGCCGGGTCCTGAAGGTGCTGGCCAGCCTGCATCCCAACGACAGCTTCGGCTCCAAACTGCTGGAGGACATCGACGTCTACAACCCGTCCAAGTACGAGTCGGCGGGAAGAATCCGGCGCTCGGCGGGAGGCCGATGGCTGATAGTAACGCTGTTGTCTGCGTGTCCAGGTGCAACGTCCAGGGTCAGGAGGACAGGAGGATTCTGGGATTGGAGCTGGATAAGGACCACCACGCCCTGTTCGTAGCCTTCAGCAGCTGCGTCATCAGAGTTCCGCTCAGCCGCTGCACGCAATACGGGGCCTGTAAAAAGTAAGACGAATTTCTATGTATTCTTTATATATATTCAGTCGAACTGGAATTACGCAGGGAGAAAAAAAAAAAAGATCAATATGAACAAGAAGCAGCTGATTTATGAAGTGGTGTTCGCTGGTTGGAAGAAGCCTCTCAGCAGGTCAATAAGACATCATTAGGCAACAATGTCTCCAGTTCAGTGGTTGTGGTTAATCGATGAACGACTAACTGCTTCTGCTGAACAAGAAGTATTCCTAGTTGTTCAAACAACGGGGAAAAGGGGTCGATAGTTGTACGGCTGGATATCCTGTTGAAAGCTGAAGTAAAGGTGTGTACGGTGGAGCTCCCGCTGCTACGCGTCTGTAAGATGACCCCCGGACCCGGTTATGTTGAGTTGAACAAAACTCAGAGTTCAGCAGGCTCTGGCTTTTGTCCAGAAATCATATTCAAAATTACTTTTTTTTAAATTACTAATAATATTCAAATATATTTGAGTAATTATTAATAATGCTTTGACCATGAAATGCTTACAGTACGACCTACCTGTAATATTTATAAAAACTGTAGGTTTGCCCTGATCCCTCATATAACTTGTCAGGATGTAGTTACTGGTCATCCTGTGATATTTGAATATGGTTTTACACATTTTGCAAATTATTTTTTTTTGCTAACACAACACGTTGCTCATGAGCTCACTCCCTTAAAGCATGAAGTCTATGGTGGATAAACCATTAAAATAACCATTTCAAACTACTTGGTTTGCTGTAGACATCGATAATGTTGTTACTTATAATTATGAATAAATATAAGCCTGAACTTAATGTAAAAATAACATTATAAAGATGGTTTAACATGTGATCACAATAGAAGAACATTCACATAAACAAAGGCAGAAATACCATGAAGTGAAAACTCTCTATTACATTACAATGATTCAATGCAATTACCTTGAAAAGCTACAAATTGAAAATATTCAATCATCTTGTATAACAGCTACGCTAATAATGTGTCAGAAAAAAAAAAACAGATTTCTGTTGAGGCACCGAGTCTGATTCACTTTCTGCATGTAACATCACCTTCCTACTGCAGGAGCCCAGATGCTAATGAGATTGCAATTCGGAGCTTCCCCAGGCATTAAAAAAACATTTGCAAGTCCAAAAATTTACAAAAAAATATATTGCCCATAACAGCTTTGAATCCTGAGTCACGGCCCAGCAGCATGTTGTCAGCATGTCACTTTGATGCTCTCTGAACAAATCCTCTCACAGTTCTCATGTAGCCGACAGCCGAGATCACAAAGGAGGTGAACAGGGAGAGTGGTTTCAAAACTACACAAACACAAAAAAATACACACGAACCATGAAGCCACCCGCGCCGCATTACAGATTTATGCGAGTAGTGAGATTGGGACAGACTTTGTAAAGTTCAGCCACACATGGAAAGTTTGTGAGTAGAATTTAGTCTGAGAATGTGCTGCTAAGTGGCCTTAAAGTATAAACTGACTGAACCTCACCTCTGGTCTCCCTGCAGGGCCTGTCTGGCGTCCCGTGACCCGTACTGCGTCTGGCTGCGGACGGGGACCTGTGCCAACATGGCCCCCGGTTTCAAGTACGTGTCACTTCCTCTTCCTCCCCCTCTCCGCTCTCGGCCGTCATCAATCTGACGGCTAATAAAGTGTGGCCGTATATCTGCCAGGGCGGGCGCGGCCTCGTATATCTGATAGAGGTGAACCCGTGATGCCTTTCACACCGGCGGCAGAGTAATAGGATGAATGGGGGAAACATAATGAATGCGATGTTAAAACGGACGTCAGCATGCACTCTGCCGCCGTAAATCTCCCGTCGCGGCGGCATTAAAACGGGTCGTCGTCGGGCCTCCTCTGTACGAGCAGCTCATCGCGGAAGTGAATTATTCAGACCCAGAACTGTGTTTTTTAATGGCTGCATCGATTCATCAGATTGTGACATTTATTAAAAGTTTGCTGCGGCAGCGTTAGACGCGTTAAATGTTTTCTTACATCTTTGGAAACTTAGTGATCTCCTCTGAACTTTAGTGATGTAATTGATATGTAATATACAATCAATAATACACACATGGAGATTATTGTTGGTAGTGAATGAGGCCTAAGTTGCCATGACAACAGAATGAAGGCCAGAGAGATGGTAAGTTTCATGTTGGCCGGGCTTTGAGGCCACTTCCTGTTTGGCGGGTTCAATCAAGTTTGATCTGTGAATTTAAGCTTGGTGGCAACAGGCCAAAATATGCCGTCATTAGAATATCTTTGCTGATTTTGACATAATCACACAGGCGAGGACCCTGGGATTGTGTTTCTAACCCAAACACCTTATGAGATATGAGCCAAAACCCATTTTTGCCAACTAAAGCTCCCCTGGAGGTCCAAGGTCACCAGATTTCTTGGACTAAGTAATATAATTAAAGCAGCCTCAGAACATAAAAAAGTGTCCTCCATGTTTCTAGTATTAATCTGATTGACTGTAGTCACAGGAACATCACGCTGCTCAGAGATGGTCTCACAGTGTTTTATTTTATTTTATTTATTTTATTTTTTCATCCATGCTTGTTTATAATTTCCTTTGTGACCTCCTGAGACAAGGCTCTCCCCACGGTCCGTGGTGGTACCAAACAGCGCCGAGAATATTTCACCCTATAAATAGGCAAACCCACTGTTTACGAGGCTGAAGATGCATGTACCTGTGGTGCTAATTACAGGACACACCTCGGTTTAATATGCCCCTGCGGTCAAATTATTTTCAATCTTTTGTTTTTTTTTAAAAGGAATCTGTTGAAGCAAAAACAATGCCTAAATTTTCATTTCTTTATTTTCAGTATATTTTTATGTATTATTATTACCTTTCGCAGGGTTGGGTATCTACATTTTTTTATAGTAAAAAAAAAGATTAACTGATTTATTAGATTTGTTTAAAGGGACAGAGGGTATTAATGGGCGTCAATAAAACACGACCTGTGGTTAACAGGGCAGCTAATTGACATGTGCAGGTGACAGATCACAAATATACCAATAAAACAAAAAACAGCAAAAGTGCCGCTGGCCCCGTGGAGGGCCCCGACCCCTAGGTTGTAAACCACTGGGATAAAGTAGCTAACTGCAGCAGTTAGAGCAGTTGAAACTCTTCCAGGATTGAGACAGCTTCTCCCCCGAGACGCACACGCACACACACACACACACACACACACACATGCAAGCAACACTCGGGAGGAAGAAATAATGCTGGGCCGCAGATCGATGGTGGAGAGGTGTTATGGAGGCGCAGTGCAGCAGCGCCACTCTGGATTTATTGATCGGTATCTCTCCTGTCTGAACCCGTGGTGGAGAGGTGAAAGCGTTTGAAGTTTTAAAGGACTTTTGTAGCAGTTTTTGGTCCATTAACAACAAACCGGCCACACCTTAAATGACTATAAATGTGTCAGGTTTACTGACATGATCGGAGGCGAGACGCTTCACTTTTTTTTCCCTCCCTTTTAGCGGAGCAGTGAAAGGAAAATCACATAACGAAGTGTGCTGTCATTTATTTTCATCTGGAGGGTACGGTTCAGTTGTAGAAAAGTTTTTACTCCGAATAAGTTTTTTTGTTTTTTTTCCTCCAAATCCTCTGGGTCTCCTCCTCCTCGTAGATGGGCTCTGTCAGGACGGGTCATCGGCGTTGACCTTTCAGCCAAAGAATCCCCCCTACACAAAACAATAGAACTTGTTGCAGTGATCTCGATACTGGAAATTCTGCTGCTGCCGATTCCTTTATTTTTCATCCATTTAAATGGTGCCAACATTTTTCAGTTTGTCTGGCAGCTCGTTTTCAGGTGGGAGAACCAGCGTCTCTTGTCTGAAAAAAATGAAAATCTTATCAGGTGAAAATATCTTATTTTTGGCACAATTAGACCATGTTACCCTAAGCAGGTAGAGAAAATTACTGACTAATTATTCCTATTCTAAAAACCAAAAGACCAAAATAAAAAACCTTAATGTTCTACCAATGGAATCGGTTGATTCAAGCTATTTCTACTCATTTTTAGACTAATTGATTGATACGAGACATTTTCCCTGTTGAGATTGCACAGTTCAAACTGTTGCTGACCATTAATCCTGTTGATTCAATAACCTGGGGAAAAAAATATTACTAATTTTGAGCTTGCTTAAATGCCGTGGCTTCACACTTGTCAGATTTTCAGCTGCGATTGGAGCCTCGAGACGTCCGTCAAATGTGAACGCAATCAATGTCCAACACAAATATTCCAGCAGGTATACATCATCCCCGTATTGATCTCCGGTCAGGCTGAATGGGAAGTTCTCCTCGGCTGACGGCTCTTTATATTCGCACGTCTCCTCTTGATGGATCTTTCCTTGCCGATCGATGGCTGGCACGACATTGGAGGGTGGAGATGGGGGGGGGGGATTTTAGGGGTGTGGGGGTTTGGGTCATGTGTCTTTTCCAGGGAGGAGAAGCTTTTCCTTGATTGTTGCTCCTGAGCAGGGCGCAGGTTCCGACTTGTAACGCAGACGCTTGCAGAGTCATTGAATGACGACGGAATATAAAGCTACTGTAGTTTGTTAGTGTGAGATGAAGCAGCGAGGGAGGGGGAAAAAAAAAGGTCATCAGTTTTAACTTCATCAAGGTTATTGGAGATCGAGGAAGTTAATTTTCTTTAGTTGAGTGACTCGTTTTTTATTTTTAGATTAGATTCCACTTTGTTATTGAACAAGGACAAGCACTTAACATGAGGGTTTAAATCACTGTTCTACAACGTGGGCGCACTGTTAGTTAGTCTGATGCTTACTGAGTCAATAGATATGATGATGATCATGATGATGATGATGATGATGATGATGATGGATGCCCCCCCCCCCCCATGAATGTGGTTGAAGGGCTTTTATTTACTCATTCATTAATTCATTCCTCTTCCTTCAGGCCTACAGATACAGGGTCCCCAGGTTAGAAAACCAATAGGTTTAAATGATCCTTTGTTCCAAGTGCAATAAATGTGGTACCAATACCCTGCAAAATATTCACTCAAGTAAATGTAGAAGGATGATATTAGGTTTACTTTGAAATATAAAATTGTACTTTCATATTTCAAAGTAAACCTAATACAGTACTAATACAGTACAGTAGTACTCACACTATAGGTTGTCAGTCTCTGGGCTGTGCCATTATGACAAATAATGTAGATATACTTATTTAAGCCTTTATGATATATTATTTATTCATTTTTTTTATTTAAGTGACTTACTTGCCAACATAACGCTGTGATCTGTTAAGGAAAATACAACTGCTACACATAAGTGCTGTCACTTTTTGATTTTTTACACAAGTTTCTGTTTAACAAGATTTTCTTTCCAAAGTCACTTCCTCTAGCCAACATGCACAACAAACGAGCTATTGTAATGTTTAAATAGAGGCTGCAGAAATTTTGCAGAAAAGATATTAATAATGTAACGAGTAACAACAACAATTTCCAAAATGTAGAGTAGAAAAGACTGATAATTGTCACAAAATGTAGTGGAGTAAAATCGAAAGTATGCATCATTATTTTTTACTAAAGTAAACTGCGAATAAAAGATAACAGAGTAACAGATTCTACCCTACAAGTACCTCTAAACTGTGCGTAACTACAAAAAGTTCAGTACTAACTGTTAATTTCCACCTCCATTTTGGCTTCACGTGTGGTATCAGATCTTCCTCGTTTCCCTTCACAAATAATGACACTAATGAAGGAGCAGCAGCGTCTTTGTTCCGTTCTCATGTCTCTGCGTCTCCGTTTCCTCCGAACTCCACAGCAACCACACACACAGGCAACTAGCGTGTCTACAAAAAACAACACGAACAGCGGAGGAGCGGCAGGAAGATTAAAACGGACAGCACGAGCTGGCGGAGATGAAAAGAGATGAGAGGGGAAACATCGAGAGGCGGAGATGTGATGCAAGAGGTAGAAAGGATAAAGAAGAAGATGCAGCAGCAGCCGAGTGAAGATGAGAGATGTGGAATGAGAGCGATCTGTGTCGTAGAGGAGGAGGAAGTTTATTCTCATTCATTAATTTCATTTCTGTCACTTGTGTTTAATAATGTGGTTCAGACAGAGTGCTGTTTACACTCCACTTGTACTGTAATACTTTTAAAAGTACAGCATCGACTCGACTTGAACACAGAAATCAGCCAACAGTGCAGAGGTCAAAGGTCAGAGCTCGCACTGAAAACGGAGGGCATCAGAGGATAAGAAGGAGAAGCAGTCCGAGGGTGAACCGTTTCTCATTGTTGCTTTTAATCAGCGTCACTTTGTGTCCGATGGGGGACGATTTTTTTTTTTTGTCCTGCGAGCTCTGCTGAGGAGTGTGGCGCAAAGTTTGAGTGAGGTTGCTGATTATCTACTATTAGCGTCAGCAGCAAGTGTCTAACCACCCGTCGCTGCCTCGCAGCTACGACGTCCGCCACGGGATCTAGACTCAGGAACTAAACTGGGAATTAAAGAAGCACTTCATTTGAATACGGGTTATAACACTGTTATAACACTGTCATAGTCATGTCAGCAATGTGAATGGATGCTTATGAAAATTATGTGACTTTAAATGAAAGTTGACATTGTTTGACATGTTACAACTTGACATAGCAGTCCCTACTGTTAAATTTTTTATTTTAATGACATTGAGCTTATGACGTCACAATTAAAAGCAGTCATAATAGTTGTAACCGCTAATGTCAACACGAACCATACAAGACCGTTTAACATGTTTGTAAGATATAAGATCAATAGTTTTTAAAAGTTTGTCATAAGGTCTGCCATGTCGTGTTAATGAGAAGTGTTAGAAATAAGCTGAGTCATTTATTTCATCATGAAGGGCAGCTTGAGTTCTTGCAGGGACCAGTTATTCCTTAGTTGTTTCGATTAAACGTGCACAGCATTTTTACACGTTATCCACTTATTAGATGAAATGGTTTTACTTATTTCCCCATCTACTCCCTACTCATTCGCACTTCATCGTAATCACATCGGCACATCTGTTCGTACGTTTTACTTAGAAGCGGCTCATGCTTCAGTTCGTACTCCTCCAAGCACTTCGCGCTTTGAAGGAGTTCCACTTCAGCTTTCGTTTCTTTAGAATCTCGTTGAGCGTTTTAACTTAATGAACCGTAGACCGGTTGAATGTAGGGGAAAAAAAAAAAACAGAGCGGCCTGACCTAAGCTGAGATATTATTCAGAGCTCCACTCGGCTGCGAGTCTCTCGAGTTCAGCTTGTGAAACTTCTGCAGATTTAAGTGGAAGTTTCCTCCGGAGACGGATGGAAAGAGTTGGAGACAGAAAGAGGAGTGTAACAGTTTATGTAACCTCAGCTACTGAGTCAAACTGTTTAAAATAGGAGAGGAGGGAATGGAGCGATGGAAAGTGTCTGTATATAAGCCACACACACACACACACACACACACACACACACTCTAAATTCTCCATACCCCACCAGTGTTTCCTCTAGGATTCTTAGTCAGAGCGCTCACTCTGGTGATTAAAAATATTGAATGAAGGTACTCATAAATACAGAAAATACTTGAGAAAATCCTTTTTCGGTTCAGTATACATTGATCGTTGGGAAAATCACTCATGTCTTCAACTTAAACTGAATTTTGTTACAGTCTGAGGTTAAAAGGAGACGAGATTCTGGCAGCAAGAGAGGAGACATTGACAGTTTCAACATGTTTAATTTATTCGGCAACAAAGTTCTCTTTAACAAAGCAGCGTATCTATCATCACTAGGCTTAGCTTCCTATGTCTGAATTTATTATTATACAGTGCAGGAATGTTGCTGTTATGTTAGTTTTGTAAATGATGAGACAAAGTCCTGCTATGATTCCTCTCTTACCCTTGTTCTTCCCCTCAGGGCCGTAGCCACCGTTGAGGACACCGAGGTCATGACCTTGGTATTTGTTTTCCCTTAAGTTTTCATTTTATTTAAATTTTTCCCCTTAGGCTACTTTTCAGCAAGTAAAAATACTAACACAAAGCTGAAAAAAATCCATAAAACCCGTCTAATTATCATGAAATCATTCCCCTAGATGAAGGGGAAAGTGGGTCCTTGGTGTCCAGACTGAATCACAGAGCAAAGTGAAATCGCATCCAATGAAGGGCAGATATTCCCAGACTGGATCTGTAGTTGAACATCAAAAATGAGTAAACAGAAATGTTACACCTTTGCCAGATATTATGGATAAGTAATTCTCATTTTTCCTAGGCACAACTCAACTTGCTTAATGTTCCTCCATTTATTCTTTACAGCAGTGGATGCAGCAGCAGCAGCAGCAGGTTGACAACCTGAAAAAGCATGAATAAAGAATCAAGCTGTCATTATAAGGATTTAAATCAATTGCCTTATTAATGTCCATTTAAATAAATAAATAAAAAGGAGAATTGGGTTTTAATTTGTTAAACCATATAGATAGTTTTTAGGCTTGCCTTAATGAATTTACTATTTTACCTTTTTGACCAATTCCATTCACTTCACTCTTTACACTTAATATCATGTCGTGACAAATCAACACGAATATACGTAAACTAATTCACAATTTTAACTATTACATGGTAATTATTAGCTACATTAGTGATCACAGTACAGTATATATAATGTAACATTCTTAACATAGCAGTGTATTAAAATCATTAAATATCTGGTCAATAATTAAATCAAATCAGGGAAAATTGGGTTACCTTTGTAAGCTTAAACACTGTAAAGAATTAAAGATAATTCGTAAATTAAATCCGACCTCCAGTCACCAGTGTGCACTGATTAACACTAGGTGTTAAATAAATAAGGCGTAAATGATCAGTTCACAAACATTTTAACCTTAAAGTTACTAAATTGTGGTTATTATATTTTATTAACTATGATGCCAATGTAAAATTAAGATATTTTGACGGCTGTTTTTGCTCAAACCATGTATTCAGACAGATCCTCTCGCCGTGGAACAGGAAAACTGCGGCGGTCAGGTTTCACCTTGTCTTAACGGATGCGTCGGTTGCTTTTTCCTGAAACGAACGTACGTCACGTTCGAGCCAAACGAGTTCACACAACGCTGACTCAGCCCGATCCGCAGCAGGTAAATCTCTTTGTGTTTTCCGCCGGTGTCTGCGGGGACGTGAAGGATGAATCCGACTGAACGCGTTGCCGGAGACTCCACTTCCGCCTGTCAGAGCAGCAACCCACAGTGAAATGATAAACTTAGGAAATCCTTCTACAGCACAAAGAACAAAATCATTAATAACCAAGTATGCGGCTACAACACAAGTTTTTCCTAATATACTAGACCATTTCTCCATGAAAGTTGGAATTAGAGTCAAAGTCAAAGTTCAAAGTCATTGATTAATTCTGGTTAAAGTCTATCTGACCCTTATTCGTATGAAATAGAACGTGTATTTCCACTAGTGTTTGTGTGAAAGCAGCCAACTAAATACTAAAATAGCATGGCAGCATAAAAGTCTGTATCTCTTATACACAATTATAAGACGTTGGATTCAAAACAAGTTCAGTTTATATAATATTGAATCACTGCACTTTGATCCGCTGCAAATCTGATTTTAAAAATATCAAAGCAATGTTGAACATGGTTTTGTGAAAAGAAAAAAAAAAAATCAAACTGTGAATCAAAATTAAGGCGTGATCACTATGTAACAGTATTTTTTTTTTCTATTTTAGAAGTTGCTTGTTAACAGGATTAAATCTGTTCATCAGGGAGAGAAAAAAAAAAAAGCCTAGTTGTTTTTCTGCAGCCGTTCATATGATGTAATTCCTTCCCACAGCCTGTGGAGCCTGTTAATGCCTCAGTGAAGAGAACATGAGAATATAACCGGGCTGTATTTTATAACTCACCCGCTCTATTTCCGTCCTCGCTGGTACGTTCAGGTACCCGAGAGGCTTCAGGATTTATAGCGGCTCGCCACCGCCTTCCTCTCTCCTCTGTGATACCGCGGCCCACGGTGATGGAAAGTGAAGCCAGAGAGAGAGAGAGACGTGAGGAAGGCCGGCGATGGAGAGAGGGAAAGCGCGAGTGAGCGATGAGGGAGGTGAATATTGAGTGACTGAGGGGGCGGAGGAGTAAATAAATGAGGTGGAGAGAGGTAAATATAGAGCGAGCGAGGACGCTTTCAGAACAAAAGTTCATTAAACGCGCCCCTGGAAATATTCGGGTACGTGTTTACAGGTGTGAAATGTACGAGAAATGAGAGCTGATGGGTGTGAGTAAGTGAAAGATTGTTTTGTCACGACATGATTGAAAATATGTAGAGACTCAGACATTCTGACAGCATTTAATGTGATACTGGAACAGCTGATTTCTCTCACGTCAAAACACATCCTCAAACCACATCCATCATCTTTTCTGGCGTTCTTTTTTGGTCCCGTATTTCACTTGCTGTGTTGAGGTTTTTTGGGATTATCACAAACCAATGAACAGATTTTGATAAACTCACAGGCTTTTAAATCCAGACTATTGATGCACTTCAAAACCGCACAACTAATGTATCCAGAAGATGCAGAACATGATGTGGATCAGTGAAAGGAGATCATCTTTTAGGTGTTTTTGGTTTGTTATTAATAGCAGAGCTGTCCATCAAAGCATCACGCAGCCTCTGATTGGTAGACAGATTCAATGCCAGACATTATGGGGTGTACACATAGAGACATCAATGAAACTTCCCAATAAATAAGAAGATTTTTAACATTGAGAAAGGGAGAAATGCCTAAATCCTCCTAAAAGACATTCATTATCATTATGGATTTTTTTTTTTTTTTTTTTACAAAGTCTCCGAAAAGACACTGCAGTTCAAAGACGGATACAAAGCTTCTGAGAGATACAACAGCATCACTGAAACGGTTTCACTCTGATGGTGCAGAAGCTTT
The DNA here is from genome assembly GCA_036785175.1 of Eupleurogrammus muticus. Classification (NCBI taxonomy): domain Eukaryota; kingdom Metazoa; phylum Chordata; class Actinopteri; order Scombriformes; family Trichiuridae; genus Eupleurogrammus; species Eupleurogrammus muticus. The sequence goes on from JAYKQN010000020.1 coordinate 12,193,342, forward strand.
GATAGCACACAGCAGCCTAAAGTTATTAAAAAAATACCATTCATGTCGTACGTCACTCTGAAGGTCAGATGTTTTCCTATGAGGAGACGCACACTTTACGGCCGCCTCAGATTCCCACATATCATCAGAGTCGCAAGCAGGGGTAACCAGGCGACGCTAACCCACGGCAACGGACGTTCATCAGCGGACGTCGTATGCTTTAATTTGTCCTAACTGTCTCCTTCTACCCCCCCCCCCCCCCCCCCCCCCCCCTCCTGTCTGCAGGGTGGGGTTCGAGCAGGACATCGAGGGCGACTACTCCCTCGACCCCGACAGCTGCCACGGTGAGTTCACTGCCGCGATCACGTGATGACGGCTGTGGCGTTGCACACTAACCTGTAGCACAGAATAAGAAGGATGTTGTACAGAGCTGCGGCTGAAGTCTTTTTGTGTTTTCTGCAGCCGACGTTTTGGCGACCACGCGGAACCACGAGTCTGCAGCGGACTCCGCCTACGGTAGGAAACTCATTGTTTTTTATAGAAGCAGCACTGATCAACGTGTTATCTGTGTCTGTCATCACTAGTGAGGTCACAATGTACTGTTTTATTGGTAAATGCTTCTTATAAACCTCCTCTAAACCCCCCCATACTGTCATTTCCTGTCCTGATCTGTTCTAGGTTAGGGTCGTAATATTAAAATGACTGCCAGTCCAATTTGGGACTTACAGATTACAAAGTGGCACAAAAATCGTATCTACGCAGACGACATTATGCTGTACGCATGCCAGAAACGCCAACAACATAGGGAATTAGGGATAGTCATTCAGATTGGACTAATGTGGCCAGATGGTATCAAACAAGGCCCGTTTATTAGAACTGAAGGCGTCAACCTACCATCAACATCTGAAGCCAGAAGTCCTGGGAACAGTTGAGGTACTGAAGAACCCTCAGAGGTCGACACCGAGACCACCACATTACACCATAACATTTACTGTGCAAACACTTTAAACAATCGCAGTTGTCGTATAATAGCAGCTAAATAAAATATTTAGTGTAAATCCACATTAAAATTAATGTAAAAAATGTTATCCTGTTTATCATATATATATATATACATATACAAAATGCTGAGCAGGAAATTACTCAGGTACCGGTTTCTTTTAATATGGGAGCAGTGTAAGCAATATATATGTTCAGTACCAAATGTCCCTGTTATAGGAGGTGAAGCAAAAGAAAAAAAAAAGCAGTTCACAGCTTGGATTTACTGTGCGGGGGACTATAAAGTGGATGTTTACAATCCACATGCTCCATCTAACGGGAGTCCTGCTCCACTGTTTGCTCCGTTGAATGATTTGCCGCTATCAACAGTATGTATCGCGTTTAGGTGATAATTCAGCCTGCAAGTACCCCGGTGATAAGTGAATTCGACTGCGCGGCGGTTACAAATAACTTTGGGTCCTATCGACCGCGCCATCTGGAAGAACTTTAAAAAAATGAGAATGACCGTAAAAGTTCCCGTCCCTTCTCCATGTTTGTACACCCACCAATTTCTTTTCTTTTATGGCTCTTGCGAGCCGCCGCAGCAGTAAGCGACAGACTCTTACAGAATAAAAGACATCGAGAGACCGAAGTTTACAATAATGAAAGAACTGACTATGTTAATGTGCAATAAAATAATTGTCAGCATTAATAGGTTATACAATAGTGAGTTAACATTATTAAAAATAATAGCTTATTAACTTGTAATAGCTCAAAATAGCTCATTACAAGTTAATATATATGTATATGTAGGTATATAAATATATATATGTGTACATGCATGTATACTGTATGTATGTACTGTGTATGTATCGGCTGTTGATATTGCTGGATCTATGTGTATGAATGAGAATAACATGGTGAGATGGATTCATATGTGTATATGCACACACAGATACTTTGTGCTGCTTCATTTGATAAAAAATTTGTATGGCAATACAGATTTTTAGATGCTTTAAGTGAAGTATCTGAATGTTCTGCCACTGCAGCAGATCCAGTAAACCCTCCTTCAATTTAGAAATAGAATCGTCTGAGTGAATTCCTTCAGAAGAAGAAGAAGGGATTCGATGGTCCCGCTCGGTGGGAGACACTCGAGGCTCCGCTAACAAGCTCAAACTCGACTGGAAGAGACGCGGTTATTCCCCCCCGATTGACTCGTGTTGATGTACAGTAGCCCGCGCTCGGTTGGACATTATCACCCTCCACTAGATCCCAATCCGGCAGATCAAAGCGACGCCACTGCTCTGTATTCATGGCCGCGCCCGGCTGCTACCTGACGGTGGTGGGGGGGGAGGGGGTGCCATTCACAGAGCAACGCCAGCCCCGTGCGGCGAATCCCATCGCAGCCCTGAAAGCTGCATTAGTGTGATTAAAGCCAGTGAGGAGACACGCGTTCCTTACATGCGGACCACTCCGACGCGAACCCGCGGAAGCGGAATGAGCCGGCCGCATCGTGTCAGCTGTGATGAAGAGCTGAGGCTTACAAGCAATCAGGAGGGCTAAGAAAGCAGGAAGGAGATAAAAAAAAACAACAAAAAAAGATCTCCCTCAGTCTGTCACGTTACTATCTTTGGTTTAAGGCAGGGCTGCCCAATCCTGCTCCTGCAGAGCTACTATCCTACATGTTTTAGGAATCTAATTACTCCAACACACCTGATTCCAATTATTCACAAGCCCTAGACAAGCTTCAGCTATTTGATAATGAGTTGAGTTTTAGAATTAGGTGTGTTGCAGTAGGGAGATTCCTAAAACATGTAGGATGGTAGCTCTGCAGGAGCAGGACTGGGCAGCCCTGGTTTAAGGCCACAGCAGGCTCCATCTTCAGAGCTCAGCAAGAGGTATTCTGGTTAATAAGTTAATCACCTGGCATCTAAATGATTAGACATCTGGAAAGAAGAGAAAAAGGAGAACAGAGCTCACAGAGCTGACACCTCCAACACAAACTATGGCGGAACTGTTTTTTTTTTTTCCTAGTCTTGCAAACAAATACAACAAATGTTTCCCACCTGCTGTAATCAAGATGGAAACCACGAGATGCGCTGGTTTGCTTGGGTGTCACAGTAATCCAGTAAGAAGCTTGAACGGCTGATTCCTATGACTTTATGGAGGCGAGTTGATTAAATGTAAACAGCCACAAAAACACAATGTCAGGTCTGTCTTGTTGTTGCTGCACGTTCGGGGGAAACAGAGTTTTGTAAGAAGTCTGTAGTAATGCTGACGGAACAGATGGTGGCACATAAGAATTTATTTGTGACATTAGTCACAGATTTACCTCAATACATCATCAGCTGTACTCAGACCTCGAATCCAGTGAGTAAAAACTTCATAAAAACCTTAGTAACCCTTCCTTTTACAATCCTAATTACTAGGTATTTAACCATAAATATGTTATTTGCTAATTACCACTGGCAATGAGTGAATAAATAGAGTGAAAGCAGCTGAAATACTAGGTACATCGTAAGAATATGGTAGTAGAATTGAAACAAACATGGCTTCCTTTTGTAGAACATTTTTCACTTAATAATTCATAAACTATATATGGCACACCTTATATTTACTGGGTAAAATGCCCAGTATTACAGCTTTACTTTCCATGTATTTACCCGTGCTACTTATGAGTGATCCAATAATATATTATAATTACCACATATTTACTAGGTAAATACCTTGTATTTCCGCTATTGTTTCTATCCCAATGATTGCATATATTTGCAATGTAAATACCTCGTAGTTCAGATGTTGGTTCTCCAGACATGTTTTAAGCTGTATATAAAATAATTTTCGTACTTTATATCCTTCTAATGGGTCTGTAAATACTCTTTATCGAAATTGTTGTCTTGTGTTTGTAACCTGCAGGCTTAAGATTTACATATCCCATCAGTGTAAGACTAATATTGGACCATGATTGGCTCTACACTAGTTGTGATGTCACAAATCATGCTGGGACAGCATATATCGCACCAACAATGGAATAACGTGCAACTGTATAAAGCAAGTTGCACTCTTTTCAACCCCTTTCTGGAAACGTCAGGTCTGAATGCAGCAGCCTTTTCTAGATTCACTTCTTTTTTTTCTGGTGTAAAACGTCACTGGTTTTCCCCTCACCATGAGTCGGGATGTCGTTTTTCATTTTTTGGTGTGTGTTTGTCCTCATCAGCGAGCAGATGGAACGTCTTCCAGTAACAGGTGTGTCACCTCGCTGACTGATGTGATTACAGGCTCAGCACGGGATTTCGGTCTGATTCATTTACATCCCGATCCGTCTCTTGACTCGCACTAATGTTGTAGTGATTAACCGCGTCATTAAAGCTTGAGGTTTGACTGGCGCCCGCGGTGATTACCTGCAGAGCTGGCACAATAAAAGCCTTATGAGCTTTCTTTGCGCTCCCAAAGTGAGAAACTACCGTTTGGAAATTTTGCCATTGATGCCGTGACCCCAAAACACAGACCCCTGACCCATGAATCTTGTGACCTTTCGTGACCTTTTTTGACCTTTTTTTGCTGATTTAAAGAGGAGACTGCTGCTGAGTGTCACTTCCAGGAACAAATGTCCTGAAGTTTGGCTTCTCAGGTGGTTTTCATACAGTCCTCATTCAGTCTTCATTTTGTCTGCAGTCAGTCTTTAATCAGTCCTCTGTCGGTCCACATTCACTCCTCAACCCTCCTCAGTAAGTCCTTATCCAGTCAGCTCTGACTTGTCGGGATGACTTGGGAGAACCTAAAAAAAAAAAAAAAAAAAAGAATAAAATAAAGAATTAAATACCGTTGTAAAGTGATGAAATGTGACCACCTGCAGTTTGTTGGTGCTGCTGCAGAGATGCGGCTTTATTCTTATTCACCTGCTGTGTGTGTGTGTGTGTGTGCGTGTGTGTGTGGTGACCTTTAAAGTGACGACTGTGTGTGTTAGCAGCACTTTTGGTGGTGAAATGAAAAAGTCAAACTTGACAAGGTCTCTCGATTTTCCTTAAACACACACACACACACACACACACACACACACACGCTCTCGCTCTCTCCTTCATCCTGCTGTCATTCCTGTCCTTGCTCGCCCTCCTCCTACAGACTCTGTCACTGCTGTCTGGCTGCATGTGAATACCAATGGATGTTCTGGAGAACAAGTGAGCGAGCGGGAGAGCGATACAGAGGGAGAGATGCAGAGAGAGAGAGCATGCTAATAGGTAGAAGTTTCTGGAGCTTGACTCCGGTGTGTGGAGCCTTAAAGGAGCAGTCGGTTAAAAGCGTGCAGGTGTAAGTGGAAATAGATTCAAGTGTCCTCATCAGTGGAGCTATAATTGGCATCAATTCAAATGCTTCACAGAATCTAATCTGATTACAAATAAAATAAAAAAAGAGAGAGCCACAGTCGTGATTTTTGTCAGTCTCGGACGTCCCGCAGCCGCAGCTTTTTAATATTTATCAACCGGCCGCACAAAGTACTTCCACCGTCTCGTCCTTTGATCTGGATATCGATCGGCGTGATGTCACTTGTCTTGCTTCTGAATCGCGCTCATTATTGTTCATTTGTTGATTTTTCTTCCAGACAGGAAGCCGTTTAGTATCGATCGGAGGTGAAACCACAGAGAATAGAGGGAGAGCTCCTGCGTACCGAGTGCCTGTTAATCCTGACTGGATGCGTGATTATTATTATAACTGTATTTTGCATAAAGACACATTACTTATGTGGTTTTCGGGTGTTTTGGTATCAAAGCGAAGACTCCGGGGCCCTCAGGGCAACACCGGCTTTGAGGTTAGAAACGGACGCCAGTTGGAGTCCCCGGCCGGGAATACAGCCCCGGGATTGGCCGACAGCGGGGGCATGAAATAAGCTTTTTGTTTCTGGGGTATTTTAGGCCCTTTGATCGTTTTTTTTCTTTCTTCTTACTTTAAGTTAATAACATCCTTAAAGCGATATTCTGAATGCATCTGTAACACAAACTAGACGTAAAAATCTAAGTGTTTGCTCAACTGTGCTTTAAATTACACATAAACGTAAAAGCACAAACATGCTCAAACATAATGAAATAGGTCTAAATAAAAAAAATCATACATGAATACAGAATAAATAAAAATTATATATCAAATATGTTATATATAAAACAAAAATATATGCTAAATATACATAAATCACCTCATAAAAACACAATGAGCATGAAAACCGAGCAAGCAATCAGGCCTAAAACATGTCGTAAAGGTAAATGAAATCCAAACACTTTCAGAAGTGTGTTTAATTTTAATTTATAGTGGTAATCTCATTGACACGCACTTTGCATAAATTATTTGTGTTTCAATGTACATTTACAGATCCCATATCTGCACTTTTATGGGTTTTGTTTGAAGGTTTGATGACTCTAACATGATAAATTTGCAATTTATGATGCAATAATTTATGGGCAGCGTAGTTTAACACACCTCTAACAGATCCCTCGAGCGCCTGTCTGGGACTTCAGGAAGCACGGGTCATTTTTGGTCTATCTTATAAATATTCATGAGCCTCTCTTCTGATTGGCTGAAAATAATGGGTATGACGGTGGCGGCAGGTGTTCTGTGCTGGGAACGTTTACGGGTGAAGGGAGCTGCTGCATGACATCACAAAGTCGAGGAAGTGCCAACGCAGCACACTTCCTAAAAGCAGGTTGTGAGTTTTTTTGAGTCTTTGATGAAGAGGACAGTTAGATTCAAACCACTAGACCTTATCTTCAGTAAAAAATATGAAAGTGACCCTTATCATAATATTGGATCATCTACACACTCCTGAACTTTACTACCTGAGCACATTACACATTATAGGTAATTATATCTCGAGTCTCTCTTTTTTCATTCTGTATTTTAAAGTAAAATGTGGTATTTAGGTGAATTTAGACTTTAATTATAGTTTTTTCACCTCTTTTTTGTATGATGATGTATGATTGTATGGCTGGTCTAACAATTTGAATATTTTATGTCGGACAGAGAATGTAATAATGTCTTATATTTCAGAAAGTACATACAGTTCATACAATTTTCATGTTTTATTTTTGATTATTAAAACTGATTGTTTTCTGTCAAGATCTGCGTTATTGCTGAGATACAGAGGTCAGAGGTCAGGGTGCTTTCAGACAGTTTCATGTACTTCCTTGTAATAAACTAAAATCTCATCCCTCCTCCTGTGCCTACCAGGTGTTCGCCATCTACCCGAGGCGGACCAGCGCTCCAGCGCCAACGTGCACTACACCCTGCTGATCGCCTCCGTGCTGGTGGCCTTCTTCCTGGGCGCCATCCTGTCCGGCTTCCTGGTGACGTGCTACTGCAGCCGCAGCACGGCCCAGCGGGCCACGAGGCTGGGCAAGGACCCAGAGGCCTCGCTGCCGCACGCCCTGTCGCTGCAGTCCCTCGCCAAGCTCAACGGGCTGCTGGACGGACAGCCAAAGGTCAGACGATGCGACGTAAAGTCTGACCGGGGGGGCAAGGGCCGTGTTCTTTTAATGAAGTGTTGAAATTTGATCTCGAAAGCTCATTTTCAACAAGGTGATTCAGAGTGCTTAATGCATATCATTATGCAGAATACCAAAAGAAGAATACCAAAACAGCAACAAAGTATACAACATGAACCACGTTTGAATTCAGTTTTTCCTAGACTCTAACCAGCCGTCTCATTATATCAGGGAACTCAGACCCTCTAACCTTCTAAAATACCCTTTTGACATAAATATTTGTAGAGAGTTTAAGTAAAAATAAATAGATTATTACCCACTAAAAATACCTGCTGTAAAACCTGTCCCAGACGATCTGAGATGCCTGCATTGATCATAAGGGACCAGCATGTTAGAAAATATACTTGGCCCTCAACCACCGGTGCTTTTTAAGTCAGTAGCAGTATTTTAAAGTCAATTCTTTGACAGGGAGCCAGTGAACAGACCTCAGAACTGGAAATAGGATCTACTTTTTTTTAATCATAGTGAGGATTCATGCCAGAATTGTTGAATTAGCTGCATCTGTCTGATTGACTTTTTAAAGAGGCCTGTAAAGACCCTGTTGTAGTAGTCAAGTCTACTGAAGATGTTTGGGGGGGGGGGTTATCGCCTAATAGTCTCAACATTCTGAAGGATGCTTCTTCTCAAGAATGAAATAAATCAGCCCCTTTGTGTCTGTTTTTTCCCCCTGTGTTTTGTCTTTCAGGAGAACAAACTGGACATGTCCACACCAAAGATGTACAGCTCCTTCATCCCCAACGGCCGGGCGGAGCCTCACCTGCACCCCCCCGGCCAACAGGGCCTGCCACTGGGAGACCCCAGCCTCAGCCTCTCCCAGGTAGGACCAGTTCAAGTTCAAATACCCAACCTACTACATCTTTACTTATCGTTTGCGTTTTGATGTTCCTGATCCACGGGTTAACCTGTGTTTAGTCTCTGTCTCAGGGCGACGGCGAGCTGTCCGGCCTGCCCACGCCGGACTCCACCCCCGAGCTGCCCATCAAGAACATGAAGGCACTGCGGCAGTACGAGAAGAACCACAACTGCAACAACGGCAAGGACAGCAACCCCAGGTCCGGGCCCAGCTGCTCCGGAGCGGGCCTGAACTTCATGGCCGTGGGGGGGAACTCTGTGACGCAGCAGGCGTTCCCCTTCGCTCACCAGCACGGAAACGGCCTGAATAGCGGAGCGACCCACGGAGCGGGCGCGTCTACGTCCTCGCTGCACCTCCCCGAGGAGAGGAACGTCTCCAATGATGAACAAGCAGCTGCAGGAGGAGGAGGAGGAGCCTCCCATCACCACAACTCCCAGCAGTCCCTGCCCCAGACGGTAGTGGACGTGTCGGCGCTGGACGAGCTGCTCAAACACATTCACGAGGTCAGCGCCTCGGGAACCGGAGGCATCAAGGTCCTGACCTCCACCTCCTCGTCCTCGCTCTTCCCCGGGCCGTCCTCGTCCTCCACCGGCGGTCACCACCACAACCCTCAGAACCAGCACGGCCAGACCCGCACCCACCACTACAACCACAGCCATCGCCATAACAACCACCACCACCATCACAGCGGCAGCGGCGGCGGTCACCATCACCAGCAGCAGATCCCAGAGACGGAATCGGCCCCGTACTACAGCACGTCCACGCTGCCGCGGGACGGCCTCCCCAAACGCCTGGACGCGCCCTCGCAGAACTCCACCGCCTCCTCCGCCTGCTCCTCGTCGTCGTCCTCGTCCAACAACGCCACGCCCTCCATCCTGTCCTCCTCCTCCTCCTCCTCCTCGGCCCTGCTCCAGCAGCTTATCCCGGAGCGGCCTGGGCCGGGCGTCCCCGTGACGCGCCACCACTCCCAGCGCCACTCCCTCATCAAGATGGGCAGCAGCGGCGGCGCCGTGCCGCGCCACCACAGCTTCAACCAGCGGGGCGCGGCGCACGCCCACTTCCTGGCCAGGATGAACACCAACAGCAGCAGCAACGGGCCCCCGGACGCCGGCAGGGCGGCGGACACAGGCACGGGTGGCGATAGCGCGAGCCGGAGGCCGCCCAACAACGGCGGCGCCTGTCTGACGCGGCAGCACAGCTACAGCGAGGGGCTGCACGCGCAACGGGCCCCGATCGTCCGGAGAACAGCGTCGCTCAAGCCCCAGGTGCCGCCCAAGCCGCTGTTCCTCCCCAACGCGGCGACGTCGCCCGTAGCGGAGGCCGGAAAATACAAGTACTGAGGCTGTGGTGTGAAGCAGGAAAGAAATCCGGAACGCCGGCGGCACTCCTGAGGAATGAGAGCATTGGTGGGACATGAAGTCACGCAGGAGGCTTCAGAGCTTCGGTCCCCATCAATCGTCATTACGACCCTTCAGCTGCGGTTATTTTCTACTGCCGAGAGGGCACCGCCCGTGGCCTTCCCGAGTCACGGCCGCTGCATCGAATTTCCTTCACCCGCTCGCAGAGTAAAGCCCTGACGAGGATCTGGGTGACACAAACTGACGAATTAAAAAAAAAAAAAAAAAGATCTCTGAATCATCTCCCGCGCCTCGCCATCGGTGTCAGACTGCGGATCAGAACCGGCTCAGAGGAGTTGGAGAAACTCCCCGAAAGCAGAAGGATGTTAATGATTCAAAAGGAGGCCCAGAGGCCCAGGGGGACATGGGAAAAAAAAAACTAATGTCGCTGGCTGTTGAATCCTGGAAACCTGGGTTTAACCTCAGATGAATTGAATCTGGAGTCAAAGATTGGCATCAAGAATCATATCAAGAGTGCTCAGAGGGTAATTCCTCTATTTTGTCCTGCTGACACTGACAGAAGGACTCACTCTTTTTTTTTTTTTTTTTTCAAGAAAGACATTGGAGGACGTCTTTTTGTATCCGAACACACAGAGCCTGACAGAACACAAACAGATGAATGTTCTCTTTTGTACCATATTGGTATCTGAAAAACGGAGCATGAATGGAGCTGTGTTTATGGAGCCCAGTAGGTGTTTGAGGGGCATTTTATGATGAATATTTCTCACAAATGACTATTTAAAGGACCACTGTGTCAGATTAAGCAGCATCTAGCAGAACAGAGTTGGCAGGAATGGAATATAATATTAATAAGTATGTTATAATTAGTATATTATTCATTCAAAAAATGTGTTTTTGTTACTTAAAGTCCTTTTATCTACATGGGGAGCAGGTCTCCCTCTATGAAGCCACCGTGTTTCTACAGTAGCCCAGAAAGGACAAACCAAACAATGCAATCTCCAGACTCGCCACTAGATGCCGCCAGAAACTACACATTGTACCTTTAACACCCTCACGACGCTTAACATTACTTCAGTCTGCATATTCACAAAAACTCAATTGGTTCTTTTGAATTAATAATTGGCCTGGATTGACTTCATTCGCATTTGTCTGTCTGTGACATGTTTCAAAACCTCAGAGCTGTATTTTCATGAGCTGCATTGAAACAAATCAAATCAAAGAGCTGATCAGTTTCCTTTCATCACCTACTGAGCTCCGTAGCTTTGACCAAACTTTGTCATCAGCAGATGAACCTGCTGTAAGAGAAGAGACCACCCAACAGAACCCAAACTAAAGAAATAACATATTTTCCTCCTGGCCTCCCAAAGTGGGGGGTCATAGCACCTCGTGTTTATTTTGAATGATGTTTATCACGTGACAAAAGCGGCAAAATTACTGTTCAATATTTGTTTGCATCAAGTTTTTTAAAAGATGTCACAATGGAGAAAATCAAGCAATAAAACCATTGAAGTTAAAAACCTGCAAAAACTTGCGGATGCAGCGCGCGAAGTCTGGTGACATGACGCTCTTCTTGCCTGTTGTCATAGTAACGAACGTACTTCACAGCATTGTCAGCACGTTGGTTTAGAAGTGGAGGTGTGGATCAGGACTGAGATGCTTCCGTTTGTACAAGTGCTGTCTATTAGTTTGTTTAAAATAAGTATAAATTATACTACACATTAGTATTATAACCGGAAAACACCTTGGGTTTATTTGTTTGTGTTTCTCAAATTCATTGGAGGGAATTTGAAAGACTAACGGCAGCGTCTGCTTTTCAGACACCGCGTCCGGCCACCCAGAATAATGACGTGGACCACGGATCATTCTAGAAAAGGACAAAGATAAACCAAATATCTGCATGACTGAATAAAAGGAGGAGGAAAGTGAGATAATAAGTTGTTTGTGGTGAACCTTTAAACCTGCACGAGGGGTCCACACTCATTCACTTTCCACAGTCTGACTGCAGTCTCCCCACAGTCTGCTGCTGCTGGTCCGTGGGAGCATTTCTGCACCGATGCTCTATAAATAACAGACTGTGAAGGAAATCTGCTGTTTTCTGCTCCTTGTAATAAGCGTTAGTTAATATGTAAAAGAGGGTCAAATAAAATGTGATGTGTTAGTTAATATGTAATGCGTGTTAGTTAATATGTAATAAGCATTCGTGAACATATACGGCCCTTTAAGTCTTTCTATGATGCTTATTACCACTATTGTGCCATAATAAGCCTACATTTGTGTTAATAACAGCATTATAGACAGTTATTGTTAGATTATGACACATGTATGAGAATCTAAACATATAAGCAGCTAGTTACAAGATGAATGATCTCTCCTAGTAAGAATTAAAAAAATCTTAATTAGGCATCATTCTCACTTTAGATCCAGTAGCTGCAAAAAGCCTTAACTATTAATTAAACCATATATAACTTAAAAAAAAAGCATATTTAACTTGAATAAAGCATAGTTATCTATTAATAAAGCATGTTAGTAAACTGCTAATAAGCATTTTAAACTGTTTCTAAATGCACAATAAGCAACAAAAAGTTAAATTAAAAGTTTGACAATAACTTAATAGTTAGGATTACTTTAATGACGTTCATTTTGTCAACAGATTCTACAAAATTGTATTAGGTTAGTTAAAATGCAAAAAAGGTTATTTAAGGAAATAACTTGTATTACACTATATAAAAAAAATACTTCTAGTGATATCTAAGCTCACCAAAAATATTGTGTTCGCATTATCTTATCTGTAGCAGTAAATTTATGCATTTCAGTTCAAACTGAGTTATTCACTTAATATAGTATTTTGTGTTTAACTAAAACATGAATATTTGTACAGTTAGAGAGCCACAATTATATGGCCTTGATAGGAAACATATATTTTAACTTATAATGTATAAGTAACCTGAAAGTAAGAATGAATATAAATTACACACACCCTAATTCACTTTTCAGAGTGTTTAATGTTAAGAAAAATGATGAAAGATGAAACTAAAGCTGTTAGCATTATTTATAAACTGCTAAGGTCTCATAAATGCATCATAATCTACCAATAACTATAATCATATTTCTGTTATTATTGCTTATACAGTCTTATTACGGCATAATAATGTTATAATAATCATATAAGCGCTCATTACTCATTATTTATCGCTTATTACAAGGAGCTTATTATGGAAGTGTTTTCCCTGGGATTTCCCATTTCTGTTGACAGTCAAGAACACTTTTTTCTTCTGTTTGGACTTGAAACAACCACAGGAAACATTTCGAGGCAAACGAGACGGCAGTGCTGCCAGCAGCAGCAATAAAAGTCTCAATCCCTGTAAATCTAATAAAACGCAGCAGAGGGCCGAATTGGATCCGCTGGCAGACCACCGTCTCCGTTGCCCCCGCGTGTTGCACGGTTTCGATAAAGTTTGGGAAAATTAATGTGATCGTCATAGATCATAAAAAGTTTGTTCTAAAGAAAATTTCTGATTGCGAAACAATGTCTTTAAAAAAAAAAAAAAAAGGAAAAAAAAACTGTCAAAATACTGTTTCTGCACGTTTTAGCCCATTAGCTGCTAACTTTGTTGCTGCTGATTGTATTTGACTTTGGATTGATTCACAACCCAACAGTGATTAAAGAAAATCAAACCAGGTAATAATGACGTGTATTAAATTCTGAATACAAGTGTTCATGTCACACTCAGCTGTCGGGAGACATCGCTCACGTGTGACGTGGAGACAATGGGACAGGTTCAAACCCCGCCGAGAATCATCTGCAGCGCTGCGAGTTAATTGCAGGGACGTAATTATGATGGATGATGTAAAATGTATCATTTCTTGCAATAAAAAAAATAAAAAAAATATTTGTATGTCAAGTTACTGCTTTGAGCTGGATGACGTGACCAGGAAGTATTATAGCCCGTCTGCAGCGGCATGTTGGTGAATGAGTCCGAACCACACTGACTCGTTTTCTTCTGATTTAACCTGTGAGGATGAAGCAGCCGTTTTGATTTCATCTTGGAGGTCGAAGGAGGACTTGAGTCACTGTCGGCGTGTGAAGAGGTTGCATCCAATGGTGAATCTGGCTGCGGCTGTTTGAGGCTTATCGGAGATGAAGTGTTGTGCTGGTCACTGGGAAGAAGCTGCCGGGATGAATTAAAGTCTCGTTTGAACAAAGCTGTGGTCTGATCCTCAACTTCAAAAGAGAATATATCGTTTAAAAATATTGGATTCTCATGAGAAGCTTGGGTCTTCACATTACTGCTCAACAATGCAGATCAGAAAAACAAAACTTTAGATTTAGATTAAAGGTTATGTAGCTTAAATTAGTGGCCATTCCATCCTCTGGTGCATTCAATGAAAACAAGACAAACAATGTGTATAGAGGAGGTATCAGTGGAACAAGGTTATAAAAATAGTAAAGGCAACAGTTAGTTTTCTGCATTTTGAGTTTCTGTGAAGGAAGGGAATCTTTCTCATGGCCTAGAGCCCCCAAAACTGTTAAGTCACAAACGTTATATGGGGCCTTATTTTTTTTTAGAATAGGACAATAAAAAATCTTTAAATAGATTTTATGATAAAAAGTCAAGATTAAATTAAAAATTGTCTCTATGTATAGTATGTGCTTGTCCAATTTATCCCAAAGATTTCCTTTCAGTTTTTACTGCTCAGACCTTCCTAACACAAACTTTATGCCCTTTTTTTGTTGATTTACATGGTAAATTATTATCGTTTAGGACCCAGTCACAATGGTTGCCAGTGGGAAACCGCATAGTCAGAATTGATACAATATGAAGTTCTGACTTAAAGCTACAATTAGACCCATTCACACAATATAAATATAACAGTATAATTATGAAATGAAATACGATTAGATTTTACTTCATAACTATGGTCCAGGTAAGTGTTGTAGTGATGAGCTTCAGCTGAAAAGTTGTTTTGAGTGACCTGTGCGTGCATAAACGAAGCGTGAGTATCTGTTTCATTAGCTGTTTGCCGTGTTTAGGTGTGATTGTATAAATATTTTATGAGAGGTTGGAACTCAGCCGCTTGTCAGATGCTCATTACAGTAATTATAGCCGATTGCTGCTATGTTACCTATGGTCATGTGACTCTGCATGGCACAAAGACCTTTTTTTATTGAAAAGAACATATGGATAAATATTGATTTTGATAGATTTTTTTCATAGTAACTTATATTTTATATGTTTGTAGTCATCTTGAATTGAATTCAATGAGAAAGGGGGCAATTTTTCTTTAAATACAAAATTTTTGCATATGAAATATTTTTAATGTATCAAATGTTCAATACCAGTATATCCATTAGGTTACTATAGTGAAAGATAATAGGATTATACAACACCCCAAAATCCTTCAAAGATGTCACAATAAGAAAAAAACCTATGTGTAATTGTGATTGCAAAAATTAGGAAATCAATGGCATCTCGAAATTTGGCAATACTGTTGTGTATATATCATGTAGTATTTTAAAAATGCAGTACTTTAACCTTGTTACATATACAATATAGGGTAGAAGCCAAGCCTTCCTCCACTGTATGTCCTGTATTTGGCAGCTCCAGTAAAACCTGCCTCTATGTTGTGTTAGGTTACATGCACAGGGTTGAATTAAACTAATTTGATGAGAGGAAGAGGTGGCACTTCTACATTTCACAATAAGAGCATCCTGTCTCGCTATGTTGACGTTGGCAGTAACTTGAAACAGTGTTAATATAGTAGAGTGTCTTGACTGTCTCTTTATCTAGGAGTGAAAAATGTAATTGAATTATTGAATCAGTATTTCTGTTATAATAATTCATCCTTATTATTTTTGATGTTCCTTTATAGAAAACCACACGTCCCACTATACCAAGCAGATTTTAAGGTTGTGGCACAGCTTTACAACATCCAACATACACTTGGTGAAGAGATTAAACACCACAGCCAATAGTATTGGTTTATTTTGTGGCCCTCCTGCTGCATATGATGGACTCAAAGTGCCACCCAGTGGGCAACAGAGGACAACGCGTACTAATGCCCAAAGAAAAATAATATATATTACCTTACGTTCCTGCTGGTTGACTTTACCTGGTCAATAAAAAAAGTGTATGGCATTTTTTTAAAACTAATTTCAATATTAGTAGTTCAATAGATTACATAGGGCTGAAAGTAAAGTCCCGTTTCTCACAGTTTATTTAATATGTAGTTGGGTTGATGCAGTATTATTCAATTGTTTTGTGGAACTCCAAGTGCTCTGCCTTTGTATTTTAAATGGGTGTTTAAGAAAAGAAAAAAAAACTGTTTAAAAACACTTGATTGCAATGACCGTGTACAGCTGCTAATGGCTGTTTTTGTATGTTTTTGTTTAGTTTTAGATTCCGATGCTGCTCAGCTGCAGTTCTCTTTTAGTTTATTTACCCAATGAGAGTGTGAAGCGTGTGCGTGCTTGATGAGACTGCTGCTGCCTCTTTTCTTTGTCCTAGTCCTTGGTGGGGTTTGATTTTGTCTTCCCTCCTCTGTCCTAGTGGCCAGAGGGCGGCCTAAATTGACTTGTATAGTGGCCTTAGGCTGAGGGGGGGCTATTTTCTTATTTGTTCTGTTTGTTATTTTATGCGTTCGTCTCCCCTGCCCCATGCCATTCCTTCTTTAGCACCTGGCCCTGCCAAGCCTCCTTGGCTATTAGTGTTTGCCTGTGCAGGGTACGCGGCCCCGCTGGTTACCAGTCACTTGAGTGCTACAGTTTGAGTTCTACCTATTAAGCGTGCTTATATGAATGGCTGTTTGACTGTGTGGTGCAGTTGGGGTTGTTCCCCCTTTTTTTGTGTTAAACGGATTGCAGTGATTGAATTAATTCTGTTCTGCCTTAGGCGTGTGTGTCCCCTTCACGTGTCTATAGGGGGGGGGGCTGGACCTTGGTGCAATCACTACTCTGTTAATTGGGCTGGTAACTCAGCCAGGTAGTACAGGGAGGTTTATGGTGCTCCTTATGTCATGTTTATGTTTTTTTTGTGTGTGTGTGTTTTTTTTTTTTACTGTTTTAACCTGTGCAACACTGCTGGGAGTATTGTAATGTTTAACCAATAAACTTTGTATATATATATTTTTCTAAAACCTTGTGGTCTGGTGGATTGCTTTAATGACAAGGTTCCTCTTGCCCCGGGTGTGAGAAGTCATGGGGTGGCGTAGTATACAGTAGGTGGCGCTACACATATTTATGTAATTTAATTCTTAAGAAATGTATCATTTTATAATACTGTTTTTAACAAAATGAATGAATAATAATAAAAAAAAATGCTCCCTATTCACTATGAATATACATCCATGTAGATATTATTTGGATATCTATATATTTTTTTATTAGTGACAAATAATAGGTGGCAAGATGAGAAAGTCAAAAACTTTTTTAAAAGCATTTATCAGGTCTCTCAGAATGTGCATCATAGATATAGCAACATAAAAAGAATGATAATTTTTCAATATTTAATCCACATAGAATATAAAACTAGTTTTCTTATTTCCTAAAACATTTTCAAGAGCGTTAAATAGCCTGGTACCTAGATTTTAGAGTTACATTACATGACATGGATTATCCCTTAAATATATGTTGGTATATTGACCAATATATTCTATAGTATGATCTTTTTTGAGCCAAATCCTATAGTATGACAAATTTTGAGCAACATACTATAGTATGACCTTTTTTGAGTGACATACTATAGTATGACCTTGTGAGAAGGTGATGGCCCCTCCCCTTCTCACCTGATTATAAGGGGGAACTGAATAGCGGAGAGGGAGTCCCCCCCGGACATGTTTGTGGGTGGCACACAGGAGGCGCGACGTGTGGGACTGTCTGTTCGGTCCACTTGCTGAGAGGTGGACCGCCACGCTAACAGTGAGCATATGCTGTGTCGTGATTGTATGTACCACTGTCGAATAAACCGCCTCGTTTGATAAAACTGAGTTCCGCTGCCTCCTGTCTCCGCTTCTTTTTTGGTTGCCCTGATCCCTGTTGTGGGGCGACCACGTCGCTCACATTTGGTGGCAGCGGTGGGATCTGTGGCGCCGCCTGAGAAGCTGGAGAGAGGAGGTGGAGCTCGCGGACGGACGGTGCTACCGAGAGGATCGGCGGCGGGGTTGGCGAGAGTGTCGGCGAGACAGTCAGCGAAGGAGCCCGCTAGCGGACACGGCTAGCGGACACGGCTAGCGGACACGGCTAGCGGGCTGGCGGAAGTGCTGACTGAGATGGCCGGCTGGACGCAGAGGGACACTGGCGGGGCTACGACCGAAGACAGAGAGTGGTCGAGCGGGCCCCGGGGAGGACACAGACCACGGTCGCGGACTTTTGTCTCGCCACCCAGTTGGCGAGACTTCAGAAGGGGAGGGAAGTGTGAGAAGGTGATGGCCCCTCTCCTTCTCACCTGATTATAAGGGGGAACTGAATAGCGGAGAGGGAGTCCCCCCCCGGACATGTTTGTGGGTGGCACACAGGAGGCGCGACGTGTGGGACTGTCTGTTCGGTCCACTTGCTGAGAGGTGGACCGCCACGCTAACAGTGAGCATATGCTGTGTCGTGATTGTATGTACCACTGCCGAATAAACCGCCTCGTTTGATAAAACTGAGTTCCGCTGCCTCCTGTCTCCGCTTCTTTTTTGGTTGCCCTGATCCCTGTTGTGGGGCGACCACGTCGGTCGCTCACAGAACTATTTTGAGCAACATATTAAAATATAGCCTTTTTTGAGTGACATACTATAGTATGGCCTATTTTGAGCGACATATTAAAATCTAGGCTTTTTTGAGTGACATACTGTAGTTGACCTTTTTAACATAACATGCTATATAATGACCTTTTTTGAGCAAAATACTATTGTATGGCATTTTTATTTAACATGAACACTTGTAGTTTTTAGTTTTTTTGATGTACATACCCCGAATGATGTTTTTTGAGTGCCACACTCCCGTATGGCCACTTTTGAGCGACATACCCCAGTATGAACACTTTTGAGCGACATACCCCGGTATGACCTTTTTTGAGCCACATACCCGGGTATGACATTTTTTGAGCGAAATACCCGGGTATGACATTTTTTGAGCTACATACCCCAAATGATGTTTTTTGAGTGCCACATCCCCGTATGGCCTCTTTTGAGCGACATACCCCAGTATGAACACTTTTGAGCGACATACCCCGGTATGACCTTTTTTGAGCGAAATACCCGGGTATGAAATTTTTTGAGCTACATACCCCGAATGATGTTTTTTGAGTGCTACACTCCCGTATGGCCTCTTTTGAGCGACATACCCCCGTATGAACACTTTTGAGCGACATACCCCGGTATGACCTTTTTGGAGCGACATACCCGGGTATGACCTTTTTGGAGCGACATACCTGGGTATGAAATTTTTTGAGCTACATGACCCGAATGATGTTTTTTGAGTGCCACACTCCCGTATGGCCTCTTTTGAGCGACATACCCCCGTATGGCCTCTTTTGAGCGACATACCCCCGTATGAACACTTTTGAGCGACATACCCCTATATGACCTTTTTGGAGCGACATACCCGGGTATGACGTTTTTTGAGCGAAATACCCGGGTATGACATTTTTTGAGCTACATACCCCAAATGATGTTTTTTGAGTGCCACATCCTCATTTGGCCTCTTTTGAGCGACATACCCCGGTATGACCTTTTTTGAGCGACATACCCGGGTATGACGTTTTTTGAGCGAAATACCCGGGTATGAAATTTTTTGAGCTACATACCCCGACTGATTTTTTTTGAGTGCCACACTCCCGTATGGCCTCTTTTGAGTGACATACCCCCGTATGAACACTTTTGAGTGACATACCCCGGTATGACCTTTTTGGAGCGACATACCCGGGTATGACGTTTTTTGAGCGAAATACCCGGGTATGAAATTTTTTGAGCTACATGCCCCGAATGATGTTTTTTGAGTGACACACCCCCGTATGGCCTATTTACCCTTGTATTACGACATTTGTGCGACATACCCCGGTATGACCTTTTTTGAGCGAGATACCCGGGTATGACGTTTTTTGAGCGAAATACCCGGGTATGAAATTTTTTGAGCTACATACCCCGAATGATGTTTTTTGAGTGCCACACTCCCGTATGGTCTCTTTTGAGCGACATACCCCCGTATGAACACTTTTGAGCGACATACCCCGGTATGACCTTTTTGGAGCGACATACCCGGGTATGACGTTTTTTGAGCGAAATACCCGGGTATGAAATTTTTTGAGCTACATACCCCGAATGATGTTTTTTGAGTGCTACACTCCCGTATGGCCTCTTTTGAGCGACATACCCCCGTATGAACACTTTTGAGCGACATACCCCGGTATGACCTTTTTGGAGCGACATACCCGGGTATGACGTTTTTTGAGCAAAATACCCGGGTATGAAATTTTTTGAGCTACATACCCAGAATGATGTATTTTGATTGGCACACCCCCGTATGGCCTTTTTACCCTTGTATCACGACATTTGTGTGACATACCCAGGTATGACCTTTTTGGAGCGACATACCCGGGTATGCTGTTTTTTGAGGGAAATACCCGGGTATGACGTTTTTTGAGCTACATACCCCAAATGATGTTTTTTGAGTGCCACATCCCCGTATGGCCTCTTTTGAGCGACATACCCCAGTATGAACACTTTTGAGCGACATACCCCGGTATGACCTTTTTTGAGCGACATACCCGGGTATGACGTTTTTTGACAAAATACCCGGGTATGAAATTTTTTGAGCTACATACCCCGAATGATGTTTTTTGATTGACACACCCCCGTATGGCCTATTTACCCTTGTATTACGACATTTGTGCGACATACCCCGGTATGACCTTTTTGGAGCGACATACCCGGGTATGACGTTTTTTGAGGGAAATACCCGGGTATGACATTTTTTGAGCTACATACCCCAAATGATGTTTTTTGAGTGCCACATCCCTGTATGGCCTCTTTTGAGCGAGATACCCCAGTATGAACTCTTTTGAGCGACATACCCCGGTATGACCTTTTTTGAGCGACATATCCGGGTATGACGTTTTTTGAGCGAAATACCCGGGTATGAAATTTTTTGAGCTACATACCCCGAATGATGTTTTTTGAGTGCCACACTCCCGTATGGCCTTTTTTGAGCGACATACCACCGTATGAACACTTTTGAGCGACATACCCCGGTATGACCTTTTTTGAGCGAAATACCCGGGTATGAAATTTTTTGAGCTACATGACCCGAATGATGTTTTTTGAGTGCCACACTCCCGTATGGCCTCTTTTGAGCGAGATACCCCCGTATGAACACTTTTGAGCGACATACCCCGGTATGACCTTTTTTGAGCGACATACCCGGGTATGACGTTTTTTGACAAAATACCCGGGTATGAAATTTTTTGAGCTACATACCCCGAATGATGTTTTTTGAGTGCCACACTCCCGTATGGCCTTTTTTGAGCGACATACCACCGTATGAACACTTTTGAGCGACATACCCCGGTATGACCTTTTTGGAGCGGCATACCCGGGTATGACGTTTTTTGAGCAAAATACCCGGGTATGAAATTTTTTGAGCTACATACCCAGAATGATGTTTTTTGATTGACACACTCCCGTATGGCCTATTTACCCTTGTATTACGACATTTGTGCGACATACCCCGGTATGACCTTTTTGGAGCGACATACCCGGGTATGACGTTTTTTGAGGGAAATACCCGGGTATGACATTTTTTGAGCTACATACCCCAAATGATGTTTTTTGAGTGCCACATCCCCGTATGGCCTCTTTTGAGCGACATACCCCAGTATGAACACTTTTGAGCGACATACCCCGGTATGACCTTTTTTGAGCGACATACCCGGGTATGACGTTTTTTGAGCGAAATACCCGGGTATGAAATTTTTTGAGCTACATGACCCGAATGATGTTTTTTGAGTGCCACACTCCCGTATGGCCTCTTTTGAGCGACATACCCCCGTATGAACACTTTTGAGCGACATACCCCGGTATGACCTTTTTGGAGCGACATACCCGGGTATGACGTTTTTTGAGCGAAATACCCGGGTATAACATTTTTTGAGCTACATACCCCAAATGATGTTTTTTGAGTGCCACATCCCTGTATGGCCTCTTTTGAGCGACATATCACCGTATGAACACTTTTGAGCGACATACCCCGGTATGACCTTTTTTGAGCGACATATCCGGGTATGACGTTTTTTGAGCGAAATACCCGGGTATGAAATTTTTTGAGCTACATACCCCGAATGATGTTTTTTGAGTGCCACACTCCTGTATGGCCTCTTTTGAGCGACATACCCCCGTATGAACACTTTTGAGCGACATACCCCGGTATGACCTTTTTGGAGCGACATACCCGGGTATGACGTTTTTTGAGCAAAATACCCGGGTATGAAATTTTTTGAGCTACATACCCAGAACGATGGTTTTTGATTGACACACTCCCGTATGGCCTATTTACCCCTGTATTACGACATTTGTGCGACATACCCCGGTATGACCTTTTTGGAGCGACATACCCGGGTATGACGTTTTTTGAGGGAAATACCCGGCTATGACATTTTTTGAGCTACATACCCCAAATGATGTTTTTTGAGTGCCACACTCCCGTATGGCCTCTTTTGAGCGACATACCCCCGTATGAACACTTTTGAGCGACATACCCCGGTATGACCTTTTTGGAGCGACATACCCGGGTATGACGTTTTTTGAGCAAAATACCCGGGTATGACATTTTTTGAGCTACATACCCAGAATGATGTTTTTTGATTGACACACTCCCGTATGGCCTATTTACCCTTGTATTACGACATTTGTGCGACATACCCCGGTATGACCTTTTTGGAGCGACATACCCGGGTATGACGTTTTTTGAGGGAAATACCCGGCTATGACATTTTTTGAGCTACATACCCCAAATGATGTTTTTTGAGTGCCACATCCCTGTATGGCCTCTTTTGAGCGACATAACCCACTATGAACTCTTTTGAGCGACATACCCGGGTATGACGTTTTTTGAGCGAAATACCCGGGTATGAAATTTTTTGAGCTACATACCCCGAATGATGTTTTTTGAGTGCCACACTCCCGTATGGCCTCTTTTGAGCGACATATCACCGTATGAACACTTTTGAGTGACATACCCCGGTATGACCTTTTTTGAGCGACATATACGGGTATGACGTTTTTTGAGCGAAATACCCGGGTATGAAATTTTTTGAGCTACATACCCCGAATGATGTTTTTTGAGTGCCACATCCCCGTATGGCCTCTTTTGAGCGACATACCCCAGTATGAACACTTTTGAGCGACATACCCCGGTATGACCTTTTTTGAGCGACATACCCGGGTATGACGTTTTTTGAGCGAAATACCCGGGTATGAAAGTTTTTGAGCTACATACCCCGAATGATGTTTTTTGAGTGCCACACTCCCGTATGGCCTCTTTTGAGCGACATACCCCCGTATGAACACTTTTAAGCGACATACCCCGGTATGACCTTTTTGGAGCGACATACCCGGGTATGACAATTTTTGAGCAAAATACCCGGGTATGAAATTTTTTGAGCTACATACCCAGAATGATGTTTTTTGATTGACACACTCCCGTATGGCCTATTTACCCTTGTATTACGACATTTGTGCGACATACCCCGGTATGACCTTTTTGGAGCGACATACCCGGGTATGACGTTTTTTGAGGGAAATACCCGGGTATGACATTTTTTGAGCTACATACCCCAAATGATGTTTTTTGAGTGCCACATCCCTGTATGGCCTCTTTTGAGCGAGATACCCCAGTATGAACTCTTTTGAGCGACATACCCCGGTATGACCTTTTTTGAGCGACATATCCGGGTATGACGTTTTTTGAGCGAAATACCCGGGTATGAAATTTTTTGAGCTACATACCCCGAATGATGTTTTTTGAGTGCCACATCCCTGTATGGCCTCTTTTGAGCGACATACCCCACTATGAACTCTTTTGAGCGACATACCCCGGTATGACCTTTTTTGAGCGACATACCCGGTTATGACGTTTTTTGAGCGAAATACCCGGGTATGAAATTTTTTGAGCTACATACCCCGAATGATGTTTTTTGAGTGCCACATCCCCGTATGGCCTCTTTTGAGCGACATACCCCAGTATGAACACTTTTGAGCGACATACCCCGGTATGACCTTTTTTGAGCGACATACCCGGGTATGACGTTTTTTGAGCGAAATACCCGGGTATGAAATTTTTTGAGCTACATACCCCGAATGATGTTTTTTGAGTGCCACATCCCCGTATGGCCTCTTTTGAGCGACATATCACCGTATGAACACTTTTGAGCGACATACCCCGGTATGACCTTTTTTGAGCGACATATCCGGGTATGACGTTTTTTGAGCGAAATACCCGGGTATGAAATTTTTTGAGCTACATACCCCGAATGATGTTTTTTGAGTGCCACACTCCTGTATGGCCTCTTTTGAGCGACATACCCCCGTATGAACACTTTTGAGCGACATACCCCGGTATGACCTTTTTGGAGCGACATACCCGGGTATGACGTTTTTTGAGCAAAATACCCGGGTATGAAATTTTTTGAGCTACATACCCAGAACGATGTTTTTTGATTGACACACTCCCGTATGGCCTATTTACCCCTGTATTACGACATTTGTGCGACATACCCCGGTATGACCTTTTTGGAGCGACATACCCGGGTATGACGTTTTTTGAGGGAAATACCCGGCTATGACATTTTTTGAGCTACATACCCCAAATGATGTTTTTTGAGTGCCACACTCCCGTATGGCCTCTTTTGAGCGACATACCCCCGTATGAACACTTTTGAGCGACATACCCCGGTATGACCTTTTTGGAGCGACATACCCGGGTATGACGTTTTTTGAGCAAAATACCCGGGTATGACATTTTTTGAGCTACATACCCAGAATGATGTTTTTTGATTGACACACTCCCGTATGGCCTATTTACCCTTGTATTACGACATTTGTGCGACATACCCCGGTATGACCCTTTTGGAGCGACATACCCGGGTATGACGTTTTTTGAGGGAAATACCCGGCTATGACATTTTTTGAGCTACATACCCCAAATGATGTTTTTTGAGTGCCACATCCCTGTATGGCCTCTTTTGAGCGAAATACCCCACTATGAACTCTTTTGAGCGACATACCCGGGTATGACGTTTTTTGAGCGAAATACCCGGGTATGAAATTTTTTGAGCTACATACCCCGAATGATGTTTTTTGAGTGCCACACTCCCGTATGGCCTCTTTTGAGCGACATATCACCGTATGAACACTTTTGAGTGACATACCCCGGTATGACCTTTTTTGAGCGACATATACGGGTATGACGTTTTTTGAGCGAAATACCCGGGTATGAAATTTTTTGAGCTACATACCCCGAATGATGTTTTTTGAGTGCCACATCCCCGTATGGCCTCTTTTGAGCGACATACCCCAGTATGAACACTTTTGAGCGACATACCCCGGTATGACCTTTTTTGAGCGACATACCCGGGTATGACGTTTTTTGAGCGAAATACCCGGGTATGAAATTTTTTGAGCTACATACCCCGAATGATGTTTTTTGAGTGCCACACTCCTGTATGGCCTCTTTTGAGCGACATACCCCCGTATGAACACTTTTGAGCGACATACCCCGGTATGACCTTTTTGGAGCGACATACCCGGGTATGACGTTTTTTGAGCAAAATACCCGGGTATGAAATTTTTTGAGCTACATACCCAGAATGATGTTTTTTGATTGACACACTCCCGTATGGCCTATTTACCCCTGTATTACGACATTTGTGCGACATACCCCGGTATGACCTTTTTGGAGCGACATACCCGGGTATGACGTTTTTTGAGGGAAATACCCGGCTATGACATTTTTTGAGCTACATACCCCAAATGATGTTTTTTGAGTGCCACATCCCTGTATGGCCTCTTTTGAGCGACATACCCCACTATGAACTCTTTTGAGCGACATACCCCGGTATGACCTTTTTTGAGCGACATACGTTTGACGTTTTGACGTCAAAAAACGTTATGACGTTTTTTGAGCGAAATACCCGGGAATGAAATTTTTTGAGCTACATACCCCGAATGATGTTTTTTGAGTGCCACACTCCCGTATGGCCTCTTTTGAGCGACATACCCCCGTATGAACACTTTTGAGCGACATACCCCGGTATGACCTTTTTTGAGCGACATATCCGGGTATGACGTTTTTTGAGCGAAATACCCGGGTATGAAATTTTTTGAGCTACATACCCCGAATGATGTTTTTTGAGTGCCACATCCCCGTATGGCCTCTTTTGAGCGACATACCCCAGTATGAACACTTTTGAGCGACATACCCCGGTATGACCTTTTTTGAGCGACATACCCGGGTATGACGTTTTTTGAGCGAAATACCCGGGTATGAAATTTTTTGAGCTACATACCCCGAATGATGTTTTTTGAGTGCCACACTCCTGTATGGCCTCTTTTGAGTGACATACCCCCGTATGAACACTTTTGAGCGACATACCCCGGAATGACCTTTTTGGAGCGACATACCCGGGTATGACGTTTTTTGAGCAAAATACCCGGGTATGAAATTTTTTGAGCTACATACCCAGAATGATGTTTTTTGATTGACACACTCCCGTATGGCCTATTTACCCCAGTATTACGACATTTGTGCGACATACCCCGGTATGACCTTTTTGGAGCGACATACCCGGGTATGACGTTTTTTGAGGGAAATACCCGGCTATGACATTTTTTGAGCTACATACCCCAAATGATGTTTTTTGAGTGCCACATCCCTGTATGGCCTCTTTTGAGCGACATACCCCACTATGAACTCTTTTGAGCGACATACCCAGGTATGACGTTTTTTGAGCGAAATACCCGGGTATGAAATTTTTTGAGCTACATACCCCGAATGATGTTTTTTGATTGACACACTCCCGTATGGCCTATTTACCCCTGTATTACGACATTTGTGCGACATACCCCGGTATGACCTTTTTGGAGCGACATACCCGGGTATGACGTTTTTTGAGGGAAATACCCGGCTATGACATTTTTTGAGCTACATACCCCAAATGATGTTTTTTGAGTGCCACATCCCTGTATGGCCTCTTTTGAGCGACATACCCCACTATGAACTCTTTTGAGCGACATACCCCGGTATGACCTTTTTTGAGCGACATACGTTTGACGTTTTGACGTCAAAAAACGTTATGACGTTTTTTGAGCGAAATACCCGGGAATGAAATTTTTTGAGCTACATACCCCGAATGATGTTTTTTGAGTGCCACACTCCCGTATGGCCTCTTTTGAGCGACATACCCCCGTATGAACACTTTTGAGCGACATACCCCGGTATGACCTTTTTTGAGCGACATATCCGGGTATGACGTTTTTTGAGCGAAATACCCGGGTATGAAATTTTTTGAGCTACATACCCCGAATGATGTTTTTTGAGTGCCACATCCCCGTATGGCCTCTTTTGAGCGACATACCCCAGTATGAACACTTTTGAGCGACATACCCCGGTATGACCTTTTTTGAGCGACATACCCGGGTATGACGTTTTTTGAGCGAAATACCCGGGTATGAAATTTTTTGAGCTACATACCCCGAATGATGTTTTTTGAGTGCCACACTCCTGTATGGCCTCTTTTGAGCGACATACCACCGTATGAACACTTTTGAGCGACATACCCTGGAATGACCTTTTTTGAGCGACATATCCGGGTATGACGTTTTTTGAGCGAAATACCCGGGTATGAAATTTTTTGAGCTACATACCCCGAATGATGTTTTTTGAGTGCCACATCCCCGTATGGCCTCTTTTGAGCGACATACCCCAGTATGAACACTTTTGAGCGACATACCCCGGTATGACCTTTTTTGAGCGACATACCCGGGTATGACGTTTTTTGAGGGAAATACCCGGCTATGACATTTTTTGATCTACATACCCCAAATGATGTTTTTTGAGTGCCACATCCCTGTATGGCCTCTTTTGAGCGACATACCCCACTATGAACTCTTTTGAGCGACATACCCCGGTATGACCTTTTTTGAGCGACATACCCGGGTATGACGTTTTTTGAGCGAAATACCCGGGTATGAAAGTTTTTGAGCTACATACCCCGAATGATGTTTTTTGAGTGCCACACTCCCGTATGGCCTCTTTTGAGCGACATACCCCCGTATGAACACTTTTAAGCGACATACCCCGGTATGACCTTTTTGGAGCGACATACCCGGGTATGACAATTTTTGAGCAAAATACCCGGGTATGAAATTTTTTGAGCTACATACCCAGAATGATGTTTTTTGATTGACACACTCCCGTATGGCCTATTTACCCTTGTATTACGACATTTGTGCGACATACCCCGGTATGACCTTTTTGGAGCGACATACCCGGGTATGACGTTTTTTGAGGGAAATACCCGGGTATGACATTTTTTGAGCTACATACCCCAAATGATGTTTTTTGAGTGCCACATCCCTGTATGGCCTCTTTTGAGCGAGATACCCCAGTATGAACTCTTTTGAGCGACATACCCCGGTATGACCTTTTTTGAGCGACATATCCGGGTATGACGTTTTTTGAGCGAAATACCCGGGTATGAAATTTTTTGAGCTACATACCCCGAATGATGTTTTTTGAGTGCCACATCCCTGTATGGCCTCTTTTGAGCGACATACCCCACTATGAACTCTTTTGAGCGACATACCCCGGTATGACCTTTTTTGAGCGACATACCCGGTTATGACGTTTTTTGAGCGAAATACCCGGGTATGAAATTTTTTGAGCTACATACCCCGAATGATGTTTTTTGAGTGCCACATCCCCGTATGGCCTCTTTTGAGCGACATACCCCAGTATGAACACTTTTGAGCGACATACCCCGGTATGACCTTTTTTGAGCGACATACCCGGGTATGACGTTTTTTGAGCGAAATACCCGGGTATGAAATTTTTTGAGCTACATACCCCGAATGATGTTTTTTGAGTGCCACACTCCTGTATGGCCTCTTTTGAGCGACATACCCCCGTATGAACACTTTTGAGCGACATACCCCGGTATGACCTTTTTTGAGCGACATATCCGGGTATGACGTTTTTTGAGCGAAATACCCGGGTATGAAATTTTTTGAGCTACATACCCCGAATGATGTTTTTTGAGTGCCACATCCCCGTATGGCCTCTTTTGAGCGACATATCACCGTATGAACACTTTTGAGCGACATACCCCGGTATGACCTTTTTTGAGCGACATACCCCAAATGATGTTTTTTGAGTGCCACACTCCTGTATGGCCTCTTTTGAGCGACATACCCCCGTATGAACACTTTTGAGCGACATACCCCGGTATGACCTTTTTGGAGAGACATACCCGGGTATGACGTTTTTTGAGCAAAATACCCGGGTATGAAATTTTTTGAGCTACATACCCAGAACGATGTTTTTTGATTGACACACTCCCGTATGGCCTATTTACCCCTGTATTACGACATTTGTGCGACATACCCCGGTATGACCTTTTTGGAGCGACATACCCGGGTATGACGTTTTTTGAGGGAAATACCCGGCTATGACATTTTTTGAGCTACATACCCCAAATGATGTTTTTTGAGTGCCACACTCCCGTATGGCCTCTTTTGAGCGACATACCCCCGTATGAACACTTTTGAGCGACATACCCCGGTATGACCTTTTTGGAGCGACATACCCGGGTATGACGTTTTTTGAGCAAAATACCCGGGTATGACATTTTTTGAGCTACATACCCAGAATGATGTTTTTTGATTGACACACTCCCGTATGGCCTATTTACCCTTGTATTACGACATTTGTGCGACATACCCCGGTATGACCTTTTTGGAGCGACATACCCGGGTATGACGTTTTTTGAGGGAAATACCCGGCTATGACATTTTTTGAGCTACATACCCCAAATGATGTTTTTTGAGTGCCACATCCCTGTATGGCCTCTTTTGAGCGACATACCCCACTATGAACTCTTTTGAGCGACATACCCGGGTATGACGTTTTTTGAGCGAAATACCCGGGTATGAAATTTTTTGAGCTACATACCCCGAATGATGTTTTTTGAGTGCCACACTCCCGTATGGCCTCTTTTGAGCGACATATCACCGTATGAACACTTTTGAGTGACATACCCCGGTATGACCTTTTTTGAGCGACATATACGGGTATGACGTTTTTTGAGCGAAATACCCGGGTATGAAATTTTTTGAGCTACATACCCCGAATGATGTTTTTTGAGTGCCACATCCCCGTATGGCCTCTTTTGAGCGACATACCCCAGTATGAACACTTTTGAGCGACATACCCCGGTATGACCTTTTTTGAGCGACATACCCGGGTATGACGTTTTTTGAGCGAAATACCCGGGTATGAAATTTTTTGAGCTACATACCCCGAATGATGTTTTTTGAGTGCCACACTCCTGTATGGCCTCTTTTGAGCGACATACCCCCGTATGAACACTTTTGAGCGACATACCCCGGTATGACCTTTTTGGAGCGACATACCCGGGTATGACGTTTTTTGAGCAAAATACCCGGGTATGAAATTTTTTGAGCTACATACCCAGAATGATGTTTTTTGATTGACACACTCCCGTATGGCCTATTTACCCCAGTATTACGACATTTGTGCGACATACCCCGGTATGACCTTTTTGGAGCGACATACCCGGGTATGACGTTTTTTGAGGGAAATACCCGGCTATGACATTTTTTGAGCTACATACCCCAAATGATGTTTTTTGAGTGCCACATCCCTGTATGGCCTCTTTTGAGCGACATACCCCACTATGAACTCTTTTGAGCGACATACCCAGGTATGACGTTTTTTGAGCGAAATACCCGGGTATGAAATTTTTTGAGCTACATACCCCGAATGATGTTTTTTGAGTGCCACACTCCCGTATGGCCTCTTTTGAGCGACATACCACCGTATGAACACTTTTGAGCGACATACCCCGGAATGACCTTTTTTGAGCGACATATCCGGGTATGACGTTTTTTGAGCGAAATACCCGGGTATGAAATTTTTTGAGCTACATACCCCGAATGATGTTTTTTGAGTGCCACATCCCCGTATGGCCTCTTTTGAGCGACATACCCCAGTATGAACACTTTTGAGCGACATACCCGGGTATGAAATTTTTTGAGCTACATACCCCGAATGATGTTTTTTGAGTGCCACACTCCCGTATGGCCTCTTTTGAGCGACATACCACCGTATGAACACTTTTGAGCGACATACCCCGGAATGACCTTTTTTGAGCGACATATCCGGGTATGACGTTTTTTGAGCGAAATACCCGGGTATGAAATTTTTTGAGCTACATACCCCGAATGATGTTTTTTGTGTGCCACATCCCCGTATGGCCTCTTTTGAGCGACATACCCCAGTATGAACACTTTTGAGCGACATACCCCGGTATGACCTTTTTTGAGCGACATACCCGGGTATGACGTTTTTTGAGCAAAATACCCGGGTATGAAATTTTTTGAGCTACATACCCAGAATGATGTTTTTTGATTGACACACTCCCGTATGGCCTATTTACCCCTGTATTACGACATTTGTGCGACATACCCCGGTATGACCTTTTTGGAGCGACATACCCGGGTATGACGTTTTTTGAGGGAAATACCCGGCTATGACATTTTTTGAGCTACATACCCCAAATGATGTTTTTTGAGTGCCACATCCCTGTATGGCCTCTTTTGAGCGACATACCCCACTATGAACTCTTTTGAGCGATATACCCCGGTATGACCTTTTTTGAGCGACATACCCGGGTATGACGTTTTTTGAGCAAAATACCCGGGTATGAAATTTTTTGAGCTACATACCCAGAATGATGTTTTTTGATTGACACACTCCCGTATGGCCTATTTACCCCAGTATTACGACATTTGTGCGACATACCCCGGTATGACCTTTTTGGAGCGACATACCCGGGTATGACGTTTTTTGAGGGAAATACCCGGCTATGACATTTTTTGAGCTATATACCCCAAATGATGTTTTTTGAGTGCCACATCCCTGTATGGCCTCTTTTGAGCGACATACCCCACTATGAACTCTTTTGAGCGACATACCCAGGTATGACGTTTTTTGAGCGAAATACCCGGGTATGAAATTTTTTGAGCTACATATCCCGAATGATGTTTTTTGAGTGCCACACTCCCGTATGGCCTCTTTTGAGCGACATACCACCGTATGAACACTTTTGAGCGACATACCCCGGAATGACCTTTTTTGAGCGACATATCCGGGTATGACGTTTTTTGAGCGAAATACCCGGGTATGAAATTTTTTGAGCTACATACCCCGAATGATGTTTTTTGAGTGCCACATCCCCGTATGGCCTCTTTTGAGCGACATACCCCAGTATGAACACTTTTGAGCGAAATACCCGGGTATGAAATTTTTTGAGCTACATACCCCGAATGATGTTTTTTGAGTGCCACATCCCCGTATGGCCTCTTTTGAGCGACATACCCCAGTATGAACACTTTTGAGCGACATACCCCGGTATGACCTTTTTTGAGCGACATACCCGGGTATGACGTTTTTTGAGCAAAATACCCGGGTATGAAATTTTTTGAGCTACATACCCAGAATGATGTTTTTTGATTGACACACTCCCGTATGGCCTATTTACCCCTGTATTACGACATTTGTGCGACATACCCCGGTATGACCTTTTTGGAGCGACATACCCGGGTATGACGTTTTTTGAGGGAAATACCCGGCTATGACATTTTTTGAGCTACATACCCCAAATGATGTTTTTTGAGTGCCACATCCCTGTATGGCCTCTTTTGAGCGACATACCCCACTATGAACTCTTTTGAGCGACATACCCCGGTATGACCTTTTTTGAGCGACATACCCGGTTATGACGTTTTTTGAGCGAAATACCCGGGTATGAAATTTTTTGAGCTACATACCCCGAATGATGTTTTTTGAGTGCCACACTCCCGTATGGCCTCTTTTGAGCGACATACCCCGGTATGACCTTTTTTGAGCGACATACCCGGGTATGACGTTTTTTGAGCGAAATACCCGGGTATGAAATTTTTTGAGCTACATACCCCGACTGATTTTTTTTGAGTGCCACACTCCCGTATGGCCTCTTTTGAGTGACATACCCCCGTATGAACACTTTTGAGTGACATACCCCGGTATGACCTTTTTGGAGCGACATACCCGGGTATGACGTTTTTTGAGCGAAATACCCGGGTATGAAATTTTTTGAGCTACATGCCCCGAATGATGTTTTTTGAGTGACACACCCCCGTATGGCCTATTTACCCTTGTATTACGACATTTGTGCGACATACCCCGGTATGACCTTTTTTGAGCGAGATACCCGGGTATGACGTTTTTTGAGCGAAATACCCGGGTATGAAATTTTTTGAGCTACATACCCCGAATGATGTTTTTTGAGTGCCACACTCCCGTATGGTCTCTTTTGAGCGACATACCCCCGTATGAACACTTTTGAGCGACATACCCCGGTATGACCTTTTTTGAGCGACATACCCGGGTATGACGTTTTTTGAGCAAAATACCCGGGTATGAAATTTTTTGAGCTACATACCCAGAATGATGTTTTTTGATTGACACACTCCCGTATGGCCTATTTACCCCTGTATTACGACATTTGTGCGACATACCCCGGTATGACCTTTTTGGAGCGACATACCCGGGTATGACGTTTTTTGAGGGAAATACCCGGCTATGACATTTTTTGAGCTACATACCCCAAATGATGTTTTTTGAGTGCCACATCCCTGTATGGCCTCTTTTGAGCGACATACCCCACTATGAACTCTTTTGAGCGACATACCCCGGTATGACCTTTTTTGAGCGACATACCCGGTTATGACGTTTTTTGAGCGAAATACCCGGGTATGAAATTTTTTGAGCTACATACCCCGAATGATGTTTTTTGAGTGCCACACTCCCGTATGGCCTCTTTTGAGCGACATACCCCGGTATGACCTTTTTTGAGCGACATACCCGGGTATGACGTTTTTTGAGCGAAATACCCGGGTATGAAATTTTTTGAGCTACATACCCCGACTGATTTTTTTTGAGTGCCACACTCCCGTATGGCCTCTTTTGAGTGACATACCCCCGTATGAACACTTTTGAGTGACATACCCCGGTATGACCTTTTTGGAGCGACATACCCGGGTATGACGTTTTTTGAGCGAAATACCCGGGTATGAAATTTTTTGAGCTACATGCCCCGAATGATGTTTTTTGAGTGACACACCCCCGTATGGCCTATTTACCCTTGTATTACGACATTTGTGCGACATACCCCGGTATGACCTTTTTTGAGCGAGATACCCGGGTATGACGTTTTTTGAGCGAAATACCCGGGTATGAAATTTTTTGAGCTACATACCCCGAATGATGTTTTTTGAGTGCCACACTCCCGTATGGTCTCTTTTGAGCGACATACCCCCGTATGAACACTTTTGAGCGACATACCCCGGTATGACCTTTTTGGAGCGACATACCCGGGTATGACGTTTTTTGAGCGAAATACCCGGGTATGAAATTTTTTGAGCTACATACCCCGAATGATGTTTTTTGAGTGCTACACTCCCGTATGGCCTCTTTTGAGCGACATACCCCCGTATGAACACTTTTGAGCGACATACCCCGGTATGACCTTTTTGGAGCGACATACCCGGGTATGACGTTTTTTGAGCAAAATACCCGGGTATGAAATTTTTTGAGCTACATACCCAGAATGATGTTTTTTGATTGGCACACCCCCGTATGGCCTTTTTACCCTTGTATCACGACATTTGTGTGACATACCCAGGTATGACCTTTTTGGAGCGACATACCCGGGTATGCTGTTTTTTGAGGGAAATACCCGGGTATGACGTTTTTTGAGCTACATACCCCAAATGATGTTTTTTGAGTGCCACATCCCCGTATGGCCTCTTTTGAGCGACATACCCCAGTATGAACACTTTTGAGCGACATACCCCGGTATGACCTTTTTTGAGCGACATACCCGGGTATGACGTTTTTTGACAAAATACCCGGGTATGAAATTTTTTGAGCTACATACCCCGAATGATGTTTTTTGATTGACACACCCCCGTATGGCCTATTTACCCTTGTATTACGACATTTGTGCGACATACCCCGGTATGACCTTTTTGGAGCGACATACCCGGGTATGACGTTTTTTGACAAAATACCCGGGTATGAAATTTTTTGAGCTACATACCCCGAATGATGTTTTTTGAGTGCCACACTCCCGTATGACCTTTTTTGAGCGTCATACCACCGTATGAACACTTTTGAGCGACATACCCCGGTATGACCTTTTTGGAGCGGCATACCCGGGTATGACGTTTTTTGAGCAAAATACCCGGGTATGAAATTTTTTGAGCTACATACCCAGAATGATGTTTTTTGATTGACACACTCCCGTATGGCCTATTTACCCTTGTATTACGACATTTGTGCGACATACCCCGGTATGACCTTTTTGGAGCGACATACCCGGGTATGACGTTTTTTGAGCGAAATACCCGGGTATGAAATTTTTTGAGCTACATACCCCGAATGATGTTTTTTGAGTGCTACACTCCCGTATGGCCTCTTTTGAGCGACATACCCCCGTATGAACACTTTTGAGCGACATACCCCGGTATGACCTTTTTGGAGCGACATACCCGGGTATGACGTTTTTTGAGCAAAATACCCGGGTATGAAATTTTTTGAGCTACATACCCAGAATGATGTTTTTTGATTGGCACACCCCCGTATGGCCTTTTTACCCTTGTATCACGACATTTGTGTGACATACCCAGGTATGACCTTTTTGGAGCGACATACCCGGGTATGCTGTTTTTTGAGGGAAATACCCGGGTATGACGTTTTTTGAGCTACATACCCCAAATGATGTTTTTTGAGTGCCACATCCCCGTATGGCCTCTTTTGAGCGACATACCCCAGTATGAACACTTTTGAGCGACATACCCCGGTATGACCTTTTTTGAGCGACATACCCGGGTATGACGTTTTTTGAGCGAAATACCCGGGTATGAAATTTTTTGAGCTACATGACCCGAATGATGTTTTTTGAGTGCCACACTCCCGTATGGCCTCTTTTGAGCGACATACCCCCGTATGAACACTTTTGAGCGACATACCCCGGTATGACCTTTTTGGAGCGACATACCCGGGTATGACGTTTTTTGAGCGAAATACCCGGGTATAACATTTTTTGAGCTACATACCCCAAATGATGTTTTTTGAGTGCCACACTCCCGTATGGCCTCTTTTGAGCGACATACCCCCGTATGAACACTTTTGAGCGACATACCCCGGTATGACCTTTTTGGAGCGACATACCCGGGTATGACGTTTTTTGAGCGAAATACCCGGGTATAACATTTTTTGAGCTACATACCCCAAATGATGTTTTTTGAGTGCCACATCCCTGTATGGCCTCTTTTGAGCGACATACCCCAGTATGAACACTTTTGAGCGACATACCCGGGTATGACGTTTTTTGACAAAATACCCGGGTATGAAATTTTTTGAGCTACATACCCCGAATGATGTTTTTTGAGTGCCACACTCCCGTATGGCCTTTTTTGAGCGACATACCACCGTATGAACACTTTTGAGCGACATACCCCGGTATGACCTTTTTTGAGCGACATATCCGGGTATGACGTTTTTTGAGCGAAATACCCGGGTATGAAATTTTTTGAGCTACATACCCCGAATGATGTTTTTTGAGTGCCACATCCCCGTATGGCCTCTTTTGAGCGACATACCCCAGTATGAACACTTTTGAGCGACATACCCCGGTATGACCTTTTTGGAGCGACATACCCGGGTATGACGTTTTTTGAGCGAAATACCCGGGTATAACATTTTTTGAGCTACATACCCCAAATGATGTTTTTTGAGTGCCACACTCCCGTATGGCCTCTTTTGAGCGACATACCCCCGTATGAACACTTTTGAGCGACATACCCCGGTATGACCTTTTTGGAGCGACATACCCGGGTATGACGTTTTTTGAGCGAAATACCCGGGTATAACATTTTTTGAGCTACATACCCCAAATGATGTTTTTTGAGTGCCACATCCCTGTATGGCCTCTTTTGAGCGACATACCCCAGTATGAACACTTTTGAGCGACATACCCGGGTATGACGTTTTTTGAGCGAAATACCCGGGTATGAAATTTTTTGAGCTACATACCCCGAATGATGTTTTTTGAGTGCCACATCCCCGTATGGCCTCTTTTGAGCGACATACCCCAGTATGAACACTTTTGAGCGACATACCCCGGTATGACCTTTTTTGAGCGACATACCCGGGTATGACGTTTTTTGAGCGAAATACCCGGGTATGAAATTTTTTGAGCTACATACCCCGAATGATGTTTTTTGAGTGCCACACTCCTGTATGGCCTCTTTTGAGCGACATACCCCAGTATGAACACTTTTGAGCGACATACCCCGGTATGACCTTTTTTGAGCGACATACCCGGGTATGACGTTTTTTGAGCGAAATACCCGGGTATGAAATTTTTTGAGCTACATACCCCGAATGATGTTTTTTGAGTGCCACACTCCCGTATGGCCTTTTTTGAGCGACATACCCCCGTATGAACACTTTTGAACGATATACCCCGGTATGACCTTTTTGGAGCGACATACCCGGGTATGACGTTTTTTGAGCAAAATACCCGTGTATGAAATTTTTTGAGCTACATACCCAGAATGATGTTTTTTGATTGACACACTCCCGTATGGCCTATTTACCCCTGTATTACGACATTTGTGCGACATACCCCGGTATGACCTTTTTGGAGCGACATACCCGGTTATGACGTTTTTTGAGGGAAATACCCGGCTATGACATTTTTTGAGCTACATACCCCAAATGATGTTTTTTGAGTGCCACATCCCTGTATGGCCTCTTTTGAGCGACATACCCCAGTATGAACACTTTTGAGCGACATACCCGGGTATGACGTTTTTTGACAAAATACCCGGTTATGAAATTTTTTGAGCTACATACCCCGAATGATGTTTTTTGAGTGCCACACTCCCGTATGGCCTTTTTTGAGCGACATACCACCGTATGAACACTTTTGAGCGACATACCCCGGTATGACCTTTTTTGAGCGACACCCCCGGGTATGACATTTTTTGAGCGAAATACCCGGGTATGAAATTTTTTGAGCTACATACCCCGAATGATGTTTTTTGAGTGCCACACTCCTGTATGGCCTCTTTTGAGCGACATACCCCCGTATGAACACTTTTGAGCGACATACCCCGGTATGACCTTTTTGGAGCGACATACCCGGGTATGACGTTTTTTGAGCGAAATACCCGGGTATGAAATTTTTTTGAGCTACATACCCCGAATGATGTTTTTTGAGTGCCACATCCCTGTATGGCCTCTTTTGAGCGACATACCCCAGTATGAACACTTTTGAGCGACATATGACCTTTTTTGAGCGACATACCCGGGTATGACGTTTTTTGAGCAAAATACCCGGGTATGAAATTTTTTGAGCTACATACCCAGAACGATGTTTTTTGATTGACACACTCCCGTATGGCCTCTTTTGAGCGACATACCCCAGTATGAACACTTTTGAGCGACATACCCCGGTATGACCTTTTTTGAGCGACATACCCGGGTATGACATTTTTTGAGCGAAATACCCGGGTATGAAATTTTTTGAGCTACATACCCCGAATGATGTTTTTTGAGTGCCACACTCCTGTATGGCCTCTTTTGAGCGACATACCCCCGTATGAACACTTTTGAGCGACATACCCCGGTATGACCTTTTTGGAGCGACATACCCGGGTATGACGTTTTTTGAGCGAAATACCCGGGTATGAAATTTTTTGAGCTACATACCCCGAATGATGTTTTTTGAGTGCCACATCCCTGTATGGCCTCTTTTGAGCGACATACCCCAGTATGAACACTTTTGAGCGACATATGACCTTTTTTGAGCGACATACCCGGGTATGACGTTTTTTGAGCGAAATACCCGGGTATGGAATTTTTTGATCTACATACCCCGAATGATGTTTTTTGAGTGCCACACTCCTGTATGGCCTCTTTTGAGCGACATACCCCCGTATGAACACTTTTGAGCGACATACCCCGGTATGACCTTTTTGGAGCGACATACCCGGGTATGACGTTTTTTGAGCAAAATACCCGGGTATGAAATTTTTTGAGCTACATACCCAGAACGATGTTTTTTGATTGACACACTCCCGTATGGCCTCTTTTGAGCGACATACCCCAGTATGAACACTTTTGAGCGACATACCCCGGTATGACCTTTTTTGAGCGACATACCCGGGTATGACGTTTTTTGAGCAAAATACCCGGGTATGAAATTTTTTGAGCTACATACCCAGAATGATGTTTTTTGATTGACACACTCCCGTATGGCCTATTTACCCCTGTATTACGACATTTGTGCGACATACCCCGGTATGACCTTTTTGGAGCGACATACCCGGGTATGACGTTTTTTGAGCGAAATACCCGGGTATGAAATTTTTTGAGCTACATACCCCGAATGATGTTTTTTGAGTGCCACACTCCCGTATGGCCTCTTTTGAGCGACATACTCCAGTATGAACACTTTTGAGCGACATACCCCGGTATGACCTTTTTTGAGCGACATACCCGGGTATGACGTTTTTTGAGCGAAATACCCGGGTATGAAATTTTTTGAGCTACATACCCCGAATGATGTTTTTTGAGTGCCACACTCCTGTATGGCCTCTTTTGAGCGACATACCCCCGTATGAACACTTTTGAGCGACATACCCCGGTATGACCTTTTTGGAGCGACATACCCAGGTATGACGTTTTTTGAGCAAAATACCCGGGTATGAAATTTTTTGAGCTACATACCCAGAACGATGTTTTTTGATTGACACACTCCCGTATGGCCTATTTACCCCTGTATTACGACATTTGTGCGACATACCCCGGTATGACCTTTTTGGAGCGACATACCCGGGTATGACGTTTTTTGAGGGAAATACCCGGCTATGACATTTTTTGAGCTACATACCCCAAATGATGTTTTTTGAGTGCCACATCCCTGTATGGCCTCTTTTGAGCGACATACCCCACTATGAACTCTTTTGAGCGACATACCCCGGTATGACCTTTTTTGAGCGACATACCCGGTTATGACCTTTTTTGAGCGACATACCCGGTTATGACGTTTTTTGAGCTACATACCCCGAATGATGTTTTTTGAGTGCCACATCCCCGTATGGCCTCTTTTGAGCGACATACCCCAGTATGAAAACTTTTGAGCGACATACCCCGGTATGACCTTTTTTGAGCGACATACCCGGGTATGACGTTTTTTGAGCGAAATACCCGGGTATGAAATTTTTTGAGCTACATACCCCGAATGATGTTTTTTGAGTGCCACACTCCTGTATGGCCTCTTTTGAGCGACATACCCCCGTATGAACACTTTTGAGCGACATACCCCGGTATGACCTTTTTTGAGCGACATATCCGGGTATGACGTTTTTTGAGCGAAATACCCGGGTATGAAATTTTTTGAGCTACATACCCCGAATGATGTTTTTTGAGTGCCACATCCCCGTATGGCCTCTTTTGAGCGACATATCACCGTATGAACACTTTTGAGCGACATACCCCGGTATGACCTTTTTTGAGCGACATATCCGGGTATGACGTTTTTTGAGCGAAATACCCGGGTATGAAATTTTTTGAGCTACATACCCCGAATGATGTTTTTTGAGTGCCACACTCCTGTATGGCCTCTTTTGAGCGACATACCCCCGTATGAACACTTTTGAGCGACATACCCCGGTATGACCTTTTTGGAGCGACATACCCGGGTATGACGTTTTTTGAGCAAAATACCCGGGTATGAAATTTTTTGAGCTACATACCCAGAACGATGTTTTTTGATTGACACACTCCCGTATGGCCTATTTACCCCTGTATTACGACATTTGTGCGACATACCCCGGTATGACCTTTTTGGAGCGACATACCCGGGTATGACGTTTTTTGAGGGAAATACCCGGCTATGACATTTTTTGAGCTACATACCCCAAATGATGTTTTTTGAGTGCCACACTCCCGTATGGCCTCTTTTGAGCGACATACCCCCGTATGAACACTTTTGAGCGACATACCCCGGTATGACCTTTTTGGAGCGACATACCCGGGTATGACGTTTTTTGAGCAAAATACCCGGGTATGACATTTTTTGAGCTACATACCCAGAATGATGTTTTTTGATTGACACACTCCCGTATGGCCTATTTACCCTTGTATTACGACATTTGTGCGACATACCCCGGTATGACCTTTTTGGAGCGACATACCCGGGTATGACGTTTTTTGAGGGAAATACCCGGCTATGACATTTTTTGAGCTACATACCCCAAATGATGTTTTTTGAGTGCCACATCCCTGTATGGCCTCTTTTGAGCGACATACCCCACTATGAACTCTTTTGAGCGACATACCCGGGTATGACGTTTTTTGAGCGAAATACCCGGGTATGAAATTTTTTGAGCTACATACCCCGAATGATGTTTTTTGAGTGCCACACTCCCGTATGGCCTCTTTTGAGCGACATATCACCGTATGAACACTTTTGAGTGACATACCCCGGTATGACCTTTTTTGTGCGACATACCCGGGTATGACGTTTTTTGACAAAATACCCGGGTATGAAATTTTTTGAGCTACATACCCCGAATGATGTTTTTTGATTGACACACCCCCGTATGGCCTATTTACCCTTGTATTACGACATTTGTGCGACATACCCCGGTATGACCTTTTTGGAGCGACATACCCGGGTATGACGTTTTTTGAGCGAAATACCCGGGTATGAAATTTTTTGAGCTACATGACCCGAATGATGTTTTTTGAGTGCCACACTCCCGTATGGCCTCTTTTGAGCGAGATACCCCCGTATGAACACTTTTGAGCGACATACCCCGGTATGACCTTTTTTGAGCGACATACCCGGGTATGACGTTTTTTGAGCGAAATACCCGGGTATGAAATTTTTTGAGCTACATGACCCGAATGATGTTTTTTGAGTGCCACACTCCCGTATGGCCTCTTTTGAGCGACATACCCCCGTATGAACACTTTTGAGCGACATACCCCGGTATGACCTTTTTGGAGCGACATACCCGGGTATGACGTTTTTTGAGTGAAATACCCGGGTATAACATTTTTTGAGCTACATACCCCAAATGATGTTTTTTGAGTGCCACACTCCCGTATGGCCTCTTTTGAGCGACATACCCCCGTATGAACACTTTTGAGCGACATACCCCGGTATGACCTTTTTGGAGCGACATACCCGGGTATGACGTTTTTTGAGCGAAATACCCGGGTATAACATTTTTTGAGCTACATACCCCAAATGATGTTTTTTGAGTGCCACATCCCTGTATGGCCTCTTTTGAGCGACATACCCCAGTATGAACACTTTTGAGCGACATACCCGGGTATGACGTTTTTTGACAAAATACCCGGGTATGAAATTTTTTGAGCTACATACCCCGAATGATGTTTTTTGAGTGCCACACTCCCGTATGGCCTTTTTTGAGCGACATACCACCGTATGAACACTTTTGAGCGACATACCCCGGTATGACCTTTTTTGAGCGACATATCCGGGTATGACGTTTTTTGAGCGAAATACCCGGGTATGAAATTTTTTGAGCTACATACCCCGAATGATGTTTTTTGAGTGCCACATCCCCGTATGGCCTCTTTTGAGC
This sequence comes from Eupleurogrammus muticus, assembly GCA_036785175.1. Taxonomy (NCBI): domain Eukaryota; kingdom Metazoa; phylum Chordata; class Actinopteri; order Scombriformes; family Trichiuridae; genus Eupleurogrammus; species Eupleurogrammus muticus. The sequence goes on from JAYKQN010000020.1 coordinate 12,236,043, forward strand.
GACATACCCCAGTATGAACACTTTTGAGCGACATACCCCGGTATGACCTTTTTTGAGCGACATACCCGGGTATGACGTTTTTTGAGCGAAATACCCGGGTATGAAATTTTTTGAGCTACATACCCCGAATGATGTTTTTTGAGTGCCACACTCCTGTATGGCCTCTTTTGAGCGACATACCCCCGTATAAACACTTTTGAGCGACATACCCCGGTATGACCTTTTTGGAGCGACATACCCGGGTATGACGTTTTTTGAGCAAAATACCCGTGTATGAAATTTTTTGAGCTACATACCCAAAATGATGTTTTTTGATTGACACACTCCCGTATGGCCTATTTACCCCTGTATTACGACATTTGTGCGACATACCCCGGTATGACCTTTTTGGAGCGACATATCCGGGTATGACGTTTTTTGAGGGAAATACCCGGCTATGACATTTTTTGATCTACATACCCCAAATGATGTTTTTTGAGTGCCACATCCCTGTATGGCCTCTTTTGAGCGACATACCCCACTATGAACTCTTTTGAGCGACATACCCCGGTATGACCTTTTTTGAGCGACATACCCGGGTATGACGTTTTTTGAGCGAAATACCCGGGTATGAAAGTTTTTGAGCTACATACCCCGAATGATGTTTTTTGAGTGCCACACTCCCGTATGGCCTCTTTTGAGCGACATACCCCCGTATGAACACTTTTAAGCGACATACCCCGGTATGACCTTTTTGGAGCGACATACCCGGGTATGACAATTTTTGAGCAAAATACCCGGGTATGAAATTTTTTGAGCTACATACCCAGAATGATGTTTTTTGATTGACACACTCCCGTATGGCCTATTTACCCTTGTATTACGACATTTGTGCGACATACCCCGGTATGACCTTTTTGGAGCGACATACCCGGGTATGACGTTTTTTGAGGGAAATACCCGGGTATGACATTTTTTGAGCTACATACCCCAAATGATGTTTTTTGAGTGCCACATCCCTGTATGGCCTCTTTTGAGCGAGATACCCCAGTATGAACTCTTTTGAGCGACATACCCCGGTATGACCTTTTTTGAGCGACATATCCGGGTATGACGTTTTTTGAGCGAAATACCCGGGTATGAAATTTTTTGAGCTACATACCCCAAATGATGTTTTTTGAGTGCCACACTCCCGTATGGCCTTTTTTGAGCGACATACCACCGTATGAACACTTTTGAGCGACATACCCCGGTATGACCTTTTTGGAGCGACATACCCGGGTATGAACACTTTTGAGCGACATACCCGGGTATGACGTTTTTTGACAAAATACCCGGGTATGAAATTTTTTGAGCTACATACCCCGAATGATGTTTTTTGAGTGCCACACTCCCGTATGGCCTTTTTTGAGCGACATACCACCGTATGAACACTTTTGAGCGACATACCCCGGTATGACCTTTTTTGAGCGACATATCCGGGTATGACGTTTTTTGAGCGAAATACCCGGGTATGAAATTTTTTGAGCTACATACCCCGAATGATGTTTTTTGAGTGCCACATCCCCGTATGGCCTCTTTTGAGCGACATACCCCAGTATGAACACTTTTGAGCGACATACCCCGGTATGACCTTTTTTGAGCGACATACCCGGGTATGATGTTTTTTGAGCGAAATACCCGGGTATGAAATTTTTTGAGCTACATACCCCGAATGATGTTTTTTGAGTGCCACACTCCTGTATGGCCTCTTTTGAGCGACATACCCCCGTATAAACACTTTTGAGCGACATACAAACGGTATGACGTTTTTTGAGCAAAATACCCGTGTATGAAATTTTTTGAGCTACATACCCAGAATGATGTTTTTTGATTGACACACTCCCGTATGGCCTATTTACCCCTGTATTACGACATTTGTGCGACATACCCCGGTATGACCTTTTTGGAGCGACATACCCGGGTATGACGTTTTTTGAGGGAAATACCCGGCTATGACATTTTTTGATCTACATACCCCAAATGATGTTTTTTGAGTGCCACATCCCTGTATGGCCTCTTTTGAGCGACATACCCCACTATGAACTCTTTTGAGCGACATACCCCGGTATGACCTTTTTTGAGCGACATACCCGGGTATGACGTTTTTTGAGCGAAATACCCGGGTATGAAAGTTTTTGAGCTACATACCCCGAATGATGTTTTTTGAGTGCCACACTCCCGTATGGCCTCTTTTGAGCGACATACCCCCGTATGAACACTTTTAAGCGACATACCCCGGTATGACCTTTTTGGAGCGACATACCCGGGTATGACAATTTTTGAGCAAAATACCCGGGTATGAAATTTTTTGAGCTACATACCCAGAATGATGTTTTTTGATTGACACACTCCCGTATGGCCTATTTACCCTTGTATTACGACATTTGTGCGACATACCCCGGTATGACCCTTTTGGAGCGACATACCCGGGTATGACGTTTTTTGAGGGAAATACCCGGGTATGACATTTTTTGAGCTACATACCCCAAATGATGTTTTTTGAGTGCCACATCCCTGTATGGCCTCTTTTGAGCGAGATACCCCAGTATGAACTCTTTTGAGCGACATACCCCGGTATGACCTTTTTTGAGCGAAATACCCGGGTATGAAATTTTTTGAGCTACATACCCCGAATGATGTTTTTTGAGTGCCACACTCCCGTATGGCCTTTTTTGAGCGACATACCACCGTATGAACACTTTTGAGCGACATACCCCGGTATGACCTTTTTGGAGCGACATACCCGGGTATGACGTTTTTTGAGGCGAAATACCCGGGTATGAAATTTTTTGAGCTACATACCCTGAATGATGTTTTTTGAGTGCCACACTCCCGTATGGCCTCTTTTGAGCGACATACCCCCGTATGAACACTTTTGAGCGACATACCCCGGTATGACCTTTTTTGAGCGACATATCTGGGTATGACGTTTTTTGAGCGAAATACCCGGGTATGAAATTTTTTGAGCTACATGCCCCGAATGATGTTTTTTGAGTGACACACCCCCGTATGGCCTATTTACCCTTGTATTACGACATTTGTGCGACATACCCCGGTATGACCTTTTTTGAGCGAGATACCCGGGTATGACGTTTTTTGAGCGAAATACCCGGGTATGAAATTTTTTGAGCTACATACCCCGAATGATGTTTTTTGAGTGCCACACTCCCGTATGGTCTCTTTTGAGCGACATACCCCCGTATGAACACTTTTGAGCGACATACCCCGGTATGACCTTTTTTGAGCGACATACCCGGGTATGACGTTTTTTGAGCAAAATACCCGGGTATGAAATTTTTTGAGCTACATACCCAGAATGATGTTTTTTGATTGACACACTCCCGTATGGCCTATTTACCCCTGTATTACGACATTTGTGCGACATACCCCGGTATGACCTTTTTGGAGCGACATACCCGGGTATGACGTTTTTTGAGGGAAATACCCGGCTATGACATTTTTTGAGCTACATACCCCAAATGATGTTTTTTGAGTGCCACATCCCTGTATGGCCTCTTTTGAGCGACATACCCCACTATGAACTCTTTTGAGCGACATACCCCGGTATGACCTTTTTTGAGCGACATACCCGGTTATGACGTTTTTTGAGCGAAATACCCGGGTATGAAATTTTTTGAGCTACATACCCCGAATGATGTTTTTTGAGTGCCACACTCCCGTATGGCCTCTTTTGAGCGACATACCCCGGTATGACCTTTTTTGAGCGACATACCCGGGTATGACGTTTTTTGAGCGAAATACCCGGGTATGAAATTTTTTGAGCTACATACCCCGACTGATTTTTTTTGAGTGCCACACTCCCGTATGGCCTCTTTTGAGTGACATACCCCCGTATGAACACTTTTGAGTGACATACCCCGGTATGACCTTTTTGGAGCGACATACCCGGGTATGACGTTTTTTGAGCGAAATACCCGGGTATGAAATTTTTTGAGCTACATGCCCCGAATGATGTTTTTTGAGTGACACACCCCCGTATGGCCTATTTACCCTTGTATTACGACATTTGTGCGACATACCCCGGTATGACCTTTTTTGAGCGAGATACCCGGGTATGACGTTTTTTGAGCGAAATACCCGGGTATGAAATTTTTTGAGCTACATACCCCGAATGATGTTTTTTGAGTGCCACACTCCCGTATGGTCTCTTTTGAGCGACATACCCCCGTATGAACACTTTTGAGCGACATACCCCGGTATGACCTTTTTGGAGCGACATACCCGGGTATGACGTTTTTTGAGCGAAATACCCGGGTATGAAATTTTTTGAGCTACATACCCCGAATGATGTTTTTTGAGTGCTACACTCCCGTATGGCCTCTTTTGAGCGACATACCCCCGTATGAACACTTTTGAGCGACATACCCCGGTATGACCTTTTTGGAGCGACATACCCGGGTATGACGTTTTTTGAGCAAAATACCCGGGTATGAAATTTTTTGAGCTACATACCCAGAATGATGTTTTTTGATTGGCACACCCCCGTATGGCCTTTTTACCCTTGTATCACGACATTTGTGTGACATACCCAGGTATGACCTTTTTGGAGCGACATACCCGGGTATGCTGTTTTTTGAGGGAAATACCCGGGTATGACGTTTTTTGAGCTACATACCCCAAATGATGTTTTTTGAGTGCCACATCCCCGTATGGCCTCTTTTGAGCGACATACCCCAGTATGAACACTTTTGAGCGACATACCCCGGTATGACCTTTTTTGAGCGACATACCCGGGTATGACGTTTTTTGACAAAATACCCGGGTATGAAATTTTTTGAGCTACATACCCCGAATGATGTTTTTTGATTGACACACCCCCGTATGGCCTATTTACCCTTGTATTACGACATTTGTGCGACATACCCCGGTATGACCTTTTTGGAGCGACATACCCGGGTATGACGTTTTTTGACAAAATACCCGGGTATGAAATTTTTTGAGCTACATACCCCGAATGATGTTTTTTGAGTGCCACACTCCCGTATGACCTTTTTTGAGCGTCATACCACCGTATGAACACTTTTGAGCGACATACCCCGGTATGACCTTTTTGGAGCGGCATACCCGGGTATGACGTTTTTTGAGCAAAATACCCGGGTATGAAATTTTTTGAGCTACATACCCAGAATGATGTTTTTTGATTGACACACTCCCGTATGGCCTATTTACCCTTGTATTACGACATTTGTGCGACATACCCCGGTATGACCTTTTTGGAGCGACATACCCGGGTATGACGTTTTTTGAGCGAAATACCCGGGTATGAAATTTTTTGAGCTACATACCCCGAATGATGTTTTTTGAGTGCTACACTCCCGTATGGCCTCTTTTGAGCGACATACCCCCGTATGAACACTTTTGAGCGACATACCCCGGTATGACCTTTTTGGAGCGACATACCCGGGTATGACGTTTTTTGAGCAAAATACCCGGGTATGAAATTTTTTGAGCTACATACCCAGAATGATGTTTTTTGATTGGCACACCCCCGTATGGCCTTTTTACCCTTGTATCACGACATTTGTGTGACATACCCAGGTATGACCTTTTTGGAGCGACATACCCGGGTATGCTGTTTTTTGAGGGAAATACCCGGGTATGACGTTTTTTGAGCTACATACCCCAAATGATGTTTTTTGAGTGCCACATCCCCGTATGGCCTCTTTTGAGCGACATACCCCAGTATGAACACTTTTGAGCGACATACCCCGGTATGACCTTTTTTGAGCGACATACCCGGGTATGACGTTTTTTGAGCGAAATACCCGGGTATGAAATTTTTTGAGCTACATGACCCGAATGATGTTTTTTGAGTGCCACACTCCCGTATGGCCTCTTTTGAGCGACATACCCCCGTATGAACACTTTTGAGCGACATACCCCGGTATGACCTTTTTGGAGCGACATACCCGGGTATGACGTTTTTTGAGCGAAATACCCGGGTATAACATTTTTTGAGCTACATACCCCAAATGATGTTTTTTGAGTGCCACACTCCCGTATGGCCTCTTTTGAGCGACATACCCCCGTATGAACACTTTTGAGCGACATACCCCGGTATGACCTTTTTGGAGCGACATACCCGGGTATGACGTTTTTTGAGCGAAATACCCGGGTATAACATTTTTTGAGCTACATACCCCAAATGATGTTTTTTGAGTGCCACATCCCTGTATGGCCTCTTTTGAGCGACATACCCCAGTATGAACACTTTTGAGCGACATACCCGGGTATGACGTTTTTTGACAAAATACCCGGGTATGAAATTTTTTGAGCTACATACCCCGAATGATGTTTTTTGAGTGCCACACTCCCGTATGGCCTTTTTTGAGCGACATACCACCGTATGAACACTTTTGAGCGACATACCCCGGTATGACCTTTTTTGAGCGACATATCCGGGTATGACGTTTTTTGAGCGAAATACCCGGGTATGAAATTTTTTGAGCTACATACCCCGAATGATGTTTTTTGAGTGCCACATCCCCGTATGGCCTCTTTTGAGCGACATACCCCAGTATGAACACTTTTGAGCGACATACCCCGGTATGACCTTTTTGGAGCGACATACCCGGGTATGACGTTTTTTGAGCGAAATACCCGGGTATAACATTTTTTGAGCTACATACCCCAAATGATGTTTTTTGAGTGCCACACTCCCGTATGGCCTCTTTTGAGCGACATACCCCCGTATGAACACTTTTGAGCGACATACCCCGGTATGACCTTTTTGGAGCGACATACCCGGGTATGACGTTTTTTGAGCGAAATACCCGGGTATAACATTTTTTGAGCTACATACCCCAAATGATGTTTTTTGAGTGCCACATCCCTGTATGGCCTCTTTTGAGCGACATACCCCAGTATGAACACTTTTGAGCGACATACCCGGGTATGACGTTTTTTGAGCGAAATACCCGGGTATGAAATTTTTTGAGCTACATACCCCGAATGATGTTTTTTGAGTGCCACATCCCCGTATGGCCTCTTTTGAGCGACATACCCCAGTATGAACACTTTTGAGCGACATACCCCGGTATGACCTTTTTTGAGCGACATACCCGGGTATGACGTTTTTTGAGCGAAATACCCGGGTATGAAATTTTTTGAGCTACATACCCCGAATGATGTTTTTTGAGTGCCACACTCCTGTATGGCCTCTTTTGAGCGACATACCCCAGTATGAACACTTTTGAGCGACATACCCCGGTATGACCTTTTTTGAGCGACATACCCGGGTATGACGTTTTTTGAGCGAAATACCCGGGTATGAAATTTTTTGAGCTACATACCCCGAATGATGTTTTTTGAGTGCCACACTCCCGTATGGCCTTTTTTGAGCGACATACCCCCGTATGAACACTTTTGAACGATATACCCCGGTATGACCTTTTTGGAGCGACATACCCGGGTATGACGTTTTTTGAGCAAAATACCCGTGTATGAAATTTTTTGAGCTACATACCCAGAATGATGTTTTTTGATTGACACACTCCCGTATGGCCTATTTACCCCTGTATTACGACATTTGTGCGACATACCCCGGTATGACCTTTTTGGAGCGACATACCCGGTTATGACGTTTTTTGAGGGAAATACCCGGCTATGACATTTTTTGAGCTACATACCCCAAATGATGTTTTTTGAGTGCCACATCCCTGTATGGCCTCTTTTGAGCGACATACCCCAGTATGAACACTTTTGAGCGACATACCCGGGTATGACGTTTTTTGACAAAATACCCGGTTATGAAATTTTTTGAGCTACATACCCCGAATGATGTTTTTTGAGTGCCACACTCCCGTATGGCCTTTTTTGAGCGACATACCACCGTATGAACACTTTTGAGCGACATACCCCGGTATGACCTTTTTTGAGCGACACCCCCGGGTATGACATTTTTTGAGCGAAATACCCGGGTATGAAATTTTTTGAGCTACATACCCCGAATGATGTTTTTTGAGTGCCACACTCCTGTATGGCCTCTTTTGAGCGACATACCCCCGTATGAACACTTTTGAGCGACATACCCCGGTATGACCTTTTTGGAGCGACATACCCGGGTATGACGTTTTTTGAGCGAAATACCCGGGTATGAAATTTTTTTGAGCTACATACCCCGAATGATGTTTTTTGAGTGCCACATCCCTGTATGGCCTCTTTTGAGCGACATACCCCAGTATGAACACTTTTGAGCGACATATGACCTTTTTTGAGCGACATACCCGGGTATGACGTTTTTTGAGCAAAATACCCGGGTATGAAATTTTTTGAGCTACATACCCAGAACGATGTTTTTTGATTGACACACTCCCGTATGGCCTCTTTTGAGCGACATACCCCAGTATGAACACTTTTGAGCGACATACCCCGGTATGACCTTTTTTGAGCGACATACCCGGGTATGACATTTTTTGAGCGAAATACCCGGGTATGAAATTTTTTGAGCTACATACCCCGAATGATGTTTTTTGAGTGCCACACTCCTGTATGGCCTCTTTTGAGCGACATACCCCCGTATGAACACTTTTGAGCGACATACCCCGGTATGACCTTTTTGGAGCGACATACCCGGGTATGACGTTTTTTGAGCGAAATACCCGGGTATGAAATTTTTTGAGCTACATACCCCGAATGATGTTTTTTGAGTGCCACATCCCTGTATGGCCTCTTTTGAGCGACATACCCCAGTATGAACACTTTTGAGCGACATATGACCTTTTTTGAGCGACATACCCGGGTATGACGTTTTTTGAGCGAAATACCCGGGTATGGAATTTTTTGATCTACATACCCCGAATGATGTTTTTTGAGTGCCACACTCCTGTATGGCCTCTTTTGAGCGACATACCCCCGTATGAACACTTTTGAGCGACATACCCCGGTATGACCTTTTTGGAGCGACATACCCGGGTATGACGTTTTTTGAGCAAAATACCCGGGTATGAAATTTTTTGAGCTACATACCCAGAACGATGTTTTTTGATTGACACACTCCCGTATGGCCTCTTTTGAGCGACATACCCCAGTATGAACACTTTTGAGCGACATACCCCGGTATGACCTTTTTTGAGCGACATACCCGGGTATGACGTTTTTTGAGCAAAATACCCGGGTATGAAATTTTTTGAGCTACATACCCAGAATGATGTTTTTTGATTGACACACTCCCGTATGGCCTATTTACCCCTGTATTACGACATTTGTGCGACATACCCCGGTATGACCTTTTTGGAGCGACATACCCGGGTATGACGTTTTTTGAGCGAAATACCCGGGTATGAAATTTTTTGAGCTACATACCCCGAATGATGTTTTTTGAGTGCCACACTCCCGTATGGCCTCTTTTGAGCGACATACTCCAGTATGAACACTTTTGAGCGACATACCCCGGTATGACCTTTTTTGAGCGACATACCCGGGTATGACGTTTTTTGAGCGAAATACCCGGGTATGAAATTTTTTGAGCTACATACCCCGAATGATGTTTTTTGAGTGCCACACTCCTGTATGGCCTCTTTTGAGCGACATACCCCCGTATGAACACTTTTGAGCGACATACCCCGGTATGACCTTTTTGGAGCGACATACCCAGGTATGACGTTTTTTGAGCAAAATACCCGGGTATGAAATTTTTTGAGCTACATACCCAGAACGATGTTTTTTGATTGACACACTCCCGTATGGCCTATTTACCCCTGTATTACGACATTTGTGCGACATACCCCGGTATGACCTTTTTGGAGCGACATACCCGGGTATGACGTTTTTTGAGGGAAATACCCGGCTATGACATTTTTTGAGCTACATACCCCAAATGATGTTTTTTGAGTGCCACATCCCTGTATGGCCTCTTTTGAGCGACATACCCCACTATGAACTCTTTTGAGCGACATACCCCGGTATGACCTTTTTTGAGCGACATACCCGGTTATGACCTTTTTTGAGCGACATACCCGGTTATGACGTTTTTTGAGCTACATACCCCGAATGATGTTTTTTGAGTGCCACATCCCCGTATGGCCTCTTTTGAGCGACATACCCCAGTATGAAAACTTTTGAGCGACATACCCCGGTATGACCTTTTTTGAGCGACATACCCGGGTATGACGTTTTTTGAGCGAAATACCCGGGTATGAAATTTTTTGAGCTACATACCCCGAATGATGTTTTTTGAGTGCCACACTCCTGTATGGCCTCTTTTGAGCGACATACCCCCGTATGAACACTTTTGAGCGACATACCCCGGTATGACCTTTTTTGAGCGACATATCCGGGTATGACGTTTTTTGAGCGAAATACCCGGGTATGAAATTTTTTGAGCTACATACCCCGAATGATGTTTTTTGAGTGCCACACTCCTGTATGGCCTCTTTTGAGCGACATACCCCCGTATGAACACTTTTGAGCGACATACCCCGGTATGACCTTTTTGGAGCGACATACCCGGGTATGACGTTTTTTGAGCAAAATACCCGGGTATGAAATTTTTTGAGCTACATACCCAGAACGATGTTTTTTGATTGACACACTCCCGTATGGCCTATTTACCCCTGTATTACGACATTTGTGCGACATACCCCGGTATGACCTTTTTGGAGCGACATACCCGGGTATGACGTTTTTTGAGGGAAATACCCGGCTATGACATTTTTTGAGCTACATACCCCAAATGATGTTTTTTGAGTGCCACACTCCCGTATGGCCTCTTTTGAGCGACATACCCCCGTATGAACACTTTTGAGCGACATACCCCGGTATGACCTTTTTGGAGCGACATACCCGGGTATGACGTTTTTTGAGCAAAATACCCGGGTATGACATTTTTTGAGCTACATACCCAGAATGATGTTTTTTGATTGACACACTCCCGTATGGCCTATTTACCCTTGTATTACGACATTTGTGCGACATACCCCGGTATGACCTTTTTGGAGCGACATACCCGGGTATGACGTTTTTTGAGGGAAATACCCGGCTATGACATTTTTTGAGCTACATACCCCAAATGATGTTTTTTGAGTGCCACATCCCTGTATGGCCTCTTTTGAGCGACATACCCCACTATGAACTCTTTTGAGCGACATACCCGGGTATGACGTTTTTTGAGCGAAATACCCGGGTATGAAATTTTTTGAGCTACATACCCCGAATGATGTTTTTTGAGTGCCACACTCCCGTATGGCCTCTTTTGAGCGACATATCACCGTATGAACACTTTTGAGTGACATACCCCGGTATGACCTTTTTTGTGCGACATACCCGGGTATGACGTTTTTTGACAAAATACCCGGGTATGAAATTTTTTGAGCTACATACCCCGAATGATGTTTTTTGATTGACACACCCCCGTATGGCCTATTTACCCTTGTATTACGACATTTGTGCGACATACCCCGGTATGACCTTTTTGGAGCGACATACCCGGGTATGACGTTTTTTGAGCGAAATACCCGGGTATGAAATTTTTTGAGCTACATGACCCGAATGATGTTTTTTGAGTGCCACACTCCCGTATGGCCTCTTTTGAGCGAGATACCCCCGTATGAACACTTTTGAGCGACATACCCCGGTATGACCTTTTTTGAGCGACATACCCGGGTATGACGTTTTTTGAGCGAAATACCCGGGTATGAAATTTTTTGAGCTACATGACCCGAATGATGTTTTTTGAGTGCCACACTCCCGTATGGCCTCTTTTGAGCGACATACCCCCGTATGAACACTTTTGAGCGACATACCCCGGTATGACCTTTTTGGAGCGACATACCCGGGTATGACGTTTTTTGAGTGAAATACCCGGGTATAACATTTTTTGAGCTACATACCCCAAATGATGTTTTTTGAGTGCCACACTCCCGTATGGCCTCTTTTGAGCGACATACCCCCGTATGAACACTTTTGAGCGACATACCCCGGTATGACCTTTTTGGAGCGACATACCCGGGTATGACGTTTTTTGAGCGAAATACCCGGGTATAACATTTTTTGAGCTACATACCCCAAATGATGTTTTTTGAGTGCCACATCCCTGTATGGCCTCTTTTGAGCGACATACCCCAGTATGAACACTTTTGAGCGACATACCCGGGTATGACGTTTTTTGACAAAATACCCGGGTATGAAATTTTTTGAGCTACATACCCCGAATGATGTTTTTTGAGTGCCACACTCCCGTATGGCCTTTTTTGAGCGACATACCACCGTATGAACACTTTTGAGCGACATACCCCGGTATGACCTTTTTTGAGCGACATATCCGGGTATGACGTTTTTTGAGCGAAATACCCGGGTATGAAATTTTTTGAGCTACATACCCCGAATGATGTTTTTTGAGTGCCACATCCCCGTATGGCCTCTTTTGAGCGACATACCCCAGTATGAACACTTTTGAGCGACATACCCCGGTATGACCTTTTTTGAGCGACATACCCGGGTATGACGTTTTTTGAGCGAAATACCCGGGTATGAAATTTTTTGAGCTACATACCCCGAATGATGTTTTTTGAGTGCCACACTCCTGTATGGCCTCTTTTGAGCGACATACCCCCGTATAAACACTTTTGAGCGACATACCCCGGTATGACCTTTTTGGAGCGACATACCCGGGTATGACGTTTTTTGAGCAAAATACCCGTGTATGAAATTTTTTGAGCTACATACCCAAAATGATGTTTTTTGATTGACACACTCCCGTATGGCCTATTTACCCCTGTATTATGACATTTGTGCGACATACCCCGGTATGACCTTTTTGGAGCGACATATCCGGGTATGACGTTTTTTGAGGGAAATACCCGGCTATGACATTTTTTGATCTACATACCCCAAATGATGTTTTTTGAGTGCCACATCCCTGTATGGCCTCTTTTGAGCGACATACCCCACTATGAACTCTTTTGAGCGACATACCCCGGTATGACCTTTTTTGAGCGACATACCCGGGTATGACGTTTTTTGAGCGAAATACCCGGGTATGAAAGTTTTTGAGCTACATACCCCGAATGATGTTTTTTGAGTGCCACACTCCCGTATGGCCTCTTTTGAGCGACATACCCCCGTATGAACACTTTTAAGCGACATACCCCGGTATGACCTTTTTGGAGCGACATACCCGGGTATGACAATTTTTGAGCAAAATACCCGGGTATGAAATTTTTTGAGCTACATACCCAGAATGATGTTTTTTGATTGACACACTCCCGTATGGCCTATTTACCCTTGTATTACGACATTTGTGCGACATACCCCGGTATGACCTTTTTGGAGCGACATACCCGGGTATGACGTTTTTTGAGGGAAATACCCGGGTATGACATTTTTTGAGCTACATACCCCAAATGATGTTTTTTGAGTGCCACATCCCTGTATGGCCTCTTTTGAGCGAGATACCCCAGTATGAACTCTTTTGAGCGACATACCCCGGTATGACCTTTTTTGAGCGACATATCCGGGTATGACGTTTTTTGAGCGAAATACCCGGGTATGAAATTTTTTGAGCTACATACCCCAAATGATGTTTTTTGAGTGCCACACTCCCGTATGGCCTTTTTTGAGCGACATACCACCGTATGAACACTTTTGAGCGACATACCCCGGTATGACCTTTTTGGAGCGACATACCCGGGTATGAACACTTTTGAGCGACATACCCGGGTATGACGTTTTTTGACAAAATACCCGGGTATGAAATTTTTTGAGCTACATACCCCGAATGATGTTTTTTGAGTGCCACACTCCCGTATGGCCTTTTTTGAGCGACATACCACCGTATGAACACTTTTGAGCGACATACCCCGGTATGACCTTTTTTGAGCGACATATCCGGGTATGACGTTTTTTGAGCGAAATACCCGGGTATGAAATTTTTTGAGCTACATACCCCGAATGATGTTTTTTGAGTGCCACATCCCCGTATGGCCTCTTTTGAGCGACATACCCCAGTATGAACACTTTTGAGCGACATACCCCGGTATGACCTTTTTTGAGCGACATACCCGGGTATGATGTTTTTTGAGCGAAATACCCGGGTATGAAATTTTTTGAGCTACATACCCCGAATGATGTTTTTTGAGTGCCACACTCCTGTATGGCCTCTTTTGAGCGACATACCCCCGTATAAACACTTTTGAGCGACATACAAACGGTATGACGTTTTTTGAGCAAAATACCCGTGTATGAAATTTTTTGAGCTACATACCCAGAATGATGTTTTTTGATTGACACACTCCCGTATGGCCTATTTACCCCTGTATTACGACATTTGTGCGACATACCCCGGTATGACCTTTTTGGAGCGACATACCCGGGTATGACGTTTTTTGAGGGAAATACCCGGCTATGACATTTTTTGATCTACATACCCCAAATGATGTTTTTTGAGTGCCACATCCCTGTATGGCCTCTTTTGAGCGACATACCCCACTATGAACTCTTTTGAGCGACATACCCCGGTATGACCTTTTTTGAGCGACATACCCGGGTATGACGTTTTTTGAGCGAAATACCCGGGTATGAAAGTTTTTGAGCTACATACCCCGAATGATGTTTTTTGAGTGCCACACTCCCGTATGGCCTCTTTTGAGCGACATACCCCCGTATGAACACTTTTAAGCGACATACCCCGGTATGACCTTTTTGGAGCGACATACCCGGGTATGACAATTTTTGAGCAAAATACCCGGGTATGACGTTTTTTGAGCGAAATACCCGGGTATGAAATTTTTTGAGCTACATACCCCGAATGATGTTTTTTGAGTGCCACATCCCCGTATGGCCTCTTTTGAGCGACATACCCCAGTATGAACACTTTTGAGCGACATACCCCGGTATGACCTTTTTTGAGCGACATACCCGGGTATGATGTTTTTTGAGCGAAATACCCGGGTATGAAATTTTTTGAGCTACATACCCCGAATGATGTTTTTTGAGTGCCACACTCCTGTATGGCCTCTTTTGAGCGACATACCCCCGTATAAACACTTTTGAGCGACATACAAACGGTATGACGTTTTTTGAGCAAAATACCCGTGTATGAAATTTTTTGAGCTACATACCCAGAATGATGTTTTTTGATTGACACACTCCCGTATGGCCTATTTACCCCTGTATTACGACATTTGTGCGACATACCCCGGTATGACCTTTTTGGAGCGACATACCCGGGTATGACGTTTTTTGAGGGAAATACCCGGCTATGACATTTTTTGATCTACATACCCCAAATGATGTTTTTTGAGTGCCACATCCCTGTATGGCCTCTTTTGAGCGACATACCCCACTATGAACTCTTTTGAGCGACATACCCCGGTATGACCTTTTTTGAGCGACATACCCGGGTATGACGTTTTTTGAGCGAAATACCCGGGTATGAAAGTTTTTGAGCTACATACCCCGAATGATGTTTTTTGAGTGCCACACTCCCGTATGGCCTCTTTTGAGCGACATACCCCCGTATGAACACTTTTAAGCGACATACCCCGGTATGACCTTTTTGGAGCGACATACCCGGGTATGACAATTTTTGAGCAAAATACCCGGGTATGAAATTTTTTGAGCTACATACCCAGAATGATGTTTTTTGATTGACACACTCCCGTATGGCCTATTTACCCTTGTATTACGACATTTGTGCGACATACCCCGGTATGACCCTTTTGGAGCGACATACCCGGGTATGACGTTTTTTGAGGGAAATACCCGGGTATGACATTTTTTGAGCTACATACCCCAAATGATGTTTTTTGAGTGCCACATCCCTGTATGGCCTCTTTTGAGCGAGATACCCCAGTATGAACTCTTTTGAGCGACATACCCCGGTATGACCTTTTTTGAGCGAAATACCCGGGTATGAAATTTTTTGAGCTACATACCCCGAATGATGTTTTTTGAGTGCCACACTCCCGTATGGCCTTTTTTGAGCGACATACCACCGTATGAACACTTTTGAGCGACATACCCCGGTATGACCTTTTTGGAGCGACATACCCGGGTATGACGTTTTTTGAGGCGAAATACCCGGGTATGAAATTTTTTGAGCTACATACCCTGAATGATGTTTTTTGAGTGCCACACTCCCGTATGGCCTCTTTTGAGCGACATACCCCCGTATGAACACTTTTGAGCGACATACCCCGGTATGACCTTTTTTGAGCGACATATCTGGGTATGACGTTTTTTGAGCGAAATACCCGGGTATGAAATTTTTTGAGCTACATACCCTGAATGATGTTTTTTGAGTGCCACATCCCCGTATGGCCTCTTTTGAGCGACATACCCCAGTATGAACACTTTTGAGCGACATACCCCGGTATGACCTTTTTTGAGCGACATACCCGGGTATGACGTTTTTTGAGCGAAATACCCGGGTATGAAATTTTTTGAGCTACATACCCCGAATGATGTTTTTTGAGTGCCACACTCCTGTATGGCCTCTTTTGAGCGAAATACCCCCGTATGAACACTTTTGAGCGACATACCCCGGTATGACCTTTTTGGAGCGACATACCCGGGTATGACGTTTTTTGAGCAAAATACCCGGGTATGAAATTTTTTGAGCTACATACCCAGAATGATGTTTTTTGATTGACACACTCCCGTATGGCCTATTTACCCCTGTATTACGACATTTGTGCGACATACCCCGGTATGACCTTTTTGGAGCGACATACCCGGGTATGACGTTTTTTGAGGGAAATACCCGGGTATGACATTTTTTGAGCTACATACCCCAAATGATGTTTTTTGAGTGCCACATCCCTGTATGGCCTTTTTTGAGCGACATACCCCAGTATGAACTCTTTTGAGCGACATACCCCGGTATGACCTTTTTGGAGCGACATACCCGGGTATGACGTTTTTTGAGGCGAAATACCCGGGTATGAAATTTTTTGAGCTACATACCCTGAATGATGTTTTTTGAGTGCCACACTCCCGTATGGCCTCTTTTGAGCGACATACCCCCGTATGAACACTTTTGAGCGACATACCCCGGTATGACCTTTTTTGAGCGACATATCTGGGTATGACGTTTTTTGAGCGAAATACCCGGGTATGAAATTTTTTGAGCTACATACCCTGAATGATGTTTTTTGAGTGCCACATCCCCGTATGGCCTCTTTTGAGCGACATACCCCAGTATGAACACTTTTGAGCGACATACCCCGGTATGACCTTTTTTGAGCGACATACCCGGGTATGACGTTTTTTGAGCGAAATACCCGGGTATGAAATTTTTTGAGCTACATACCCCGAATGATGTTTTTTGAGTGCCACACTCCTGTATGGCCTCTTTTGAGCGAAATACCCCCGTATGAACACTTTTGAGCGACATACCCCGGTATGACCTTTTTGGAGCGACATACCCGGGTATGACGTTTTTTGAGCAAAATACCCGGGTATGAAATTTTTTGAGCTACATACCCAGAATGATGTTTTTTGATTGACACACTCCCGTATGGCCTATTTACCCCTGTATTACGACATTTGTGCGACATACCCCGGTATGACCTTTTTGGAGCGACATACCCGGGTATGACGTTTTTTGAGGGAAATACCCGGGTATGACATTTTTTGAGCTACATACCCCAAATGATGTTTTTTGAGTGCCACATCCCTGTATGGCCTTTTTTGAGCGACATACCCCAGTATGAACTCTTGAGCTACATACCCCGGTATGACCTTTTTTGAGCGACATACCCGGGTATGACGTTTTTTGACAAAATACCCGGGTATGAAATTTTTTGAGCTACATACCCCGAATGATGTTTTTTGAGTGCCACACTCCCGTATGGCCTTTTTTGAGCGACATACCCCCGTATGAACACTTTTGAACGATATACCCCGGTATGACCTTTTTGGAGCGACATACCCGGGTATGACGTTTTTTGAGCAAAATACCCGTGTATGAAATTTTTTGAGCTACATACCCAGAATGATGTTTTTTGATTGACACACTCCCGTATGGTCTATTTACCCCTGTATTACGACATTTGTGCGACATACCCCGGTATGACCTTTTTGGAGCGACATACCCGGTTATGACGTTTTTTGAGGGAAATACCCGGCTATGACATTTTTTGAGCTACATACCCCAAATGATGTTTTTTGAGTGCCACATCCCTGTATGGCCTCTTTTGAGCGACATACCCCACTATGAACTCTTTTGAGCGACATACCCGGGTATGACGTTTTTTGAGCGAAATACCCGGGTATGACATTTTTTGAGCTACATACCCCAAATGATGTTTTTTGAGTGCCACACTCCCGTATGGCCTCTTTTGAGCGACATACCCCCGAATGAACACTTTTGAGCGACATACCCCAGTATGAACACTTTTGAGCGACATACCCGGGTATGACGTTTTTTGACAAAATACCCGGTTATGAAATTTTTTGAGCTACATACCCCGAATGATGTTTTTTGAGTGCCACACTCCCGTATGGCCTTTTTTGAGCGACATACCACCGTATGAACACTTTTGAGCGACATACCCCGGTATGACCTTTTTTGAGCGACATACCCGGGTATGACATTTTTTGAGCGAAATACCCGGGTATGAAATTTTTTGAGCTACATACCCCGAATGATGTTTTTTGAGTGCCACACTCCTGTATGGCCTCTTTTGAGCGACATACCCCCGTATGAACACTTTTGAGCGACATACCCCGGTATGACCTTTTTGGAGCGACATACCCGGGTATGACGTTTTTTGAGCGAAATACCCGGGTATGAAATTTTTTGAGCTACATACCCCGAATGATGTTTTTTGAGTGCCACACTCCTGTATGGCCTCTTTTGAGCGACATACCCCCGTATGAACACTTTTGAGCGACATACCCCGGTATGACCTTTTTGGAGCGACATACCCGGGTATGACGTTTTTTGAGCGAAATACCCGGGTATGAAATTTTTTGAGCTACATACCCCGAATGATGTTTTTTGAGTGCCACACTCCTGTATGGCCTCTTTTGAGCGACATACCCCCGTATGAACACTTTTGAGCGACATACCCCGGTATGACCTTTTTTGAGCGACATATCCGGGTATGACGTTTTTTGAGCGAAATACCCGGGTATGAAATTTTTTGAGCTACATACCCCGAATGATGTTTTTTGAGTGCCACATCCCCGTATGGCCTCTTTTGAGCGACATATCACCGTATGAACACTTTTGAGCGACATACCCCGGTATGACCTTTTTTGAGCGACATATCCGGGTATGACGTATTTTGAGCGAAATACCCGGGTATGAAATTTTTTGAGCTACATACCCCGAATGATGTTTTTTGAGTGCCACACTCCTGTATGGCCTCTTTTGAGCGACATACCCCCGTATGAACACTTTTGAGCGACATACCCCGGTATGACCTTTTTGGAGCGACATACCCGGGTATGACGTTTTTTGAGCAAAATACCCGGGTATGAAATTTTTTGAGCTACATACCCAGAACGATGTTTTTTGATTGACACACTCCCGTATGGCCTATTTACCCCTGTATTACGACATTTGTGCGACATACCCCGGTATGACCTTTTTGGAGCGACATACCCGGGTATGACGTTTTTTGAGGGAAATACCCGGCTATGACATTTTTTGAGCTACATACCCCAAATGATGTTTTTTGAGTGCCACACTCCCGTATGGCCTCTTTTGAGCGACATACCCCCGTATGAACACTTTTGAGCGACATACCCCGGTATGACCTTTTTGGAGCGACATACCCGGGTATGACGTTTTTTGAGCAAAATACCCGGGTATGACATTTTTTGAGCTACATACCCAGAATGATGTTTTTTGATTGACACACTCCCGTATGGCCTATTTACCCTTGTATTACGACATTTGTGCGACATACCCCGGTATGACCTTTTTGGAGCGACATACCCGGGTATGACGTTTTTTGAGGGAAATACCCGGCTATGACATTTTTTGAGCTACATACCCCAAATGATGTTTTTTGAGTGCCACATCCCTGTATGGCCTCTTTTGAGCGACATACCCCACTATGAACTCTTTTGAGCGACATACCCGGGTATGACGTTTTTTGAGCGAAATACCCGGGTATGAAATTTTTTGAGCTACATACCCCGAATGATGTTTTTTGAGTGCCACACTCCCGTATGGCCTCTTTTGAGCGACATATCACCGTATGAACACTTTTGAGTGACATACCCCGGTATGACCTTTTTTGTGCGACATACCCGGGTATGACGTTTTTTGACAAAATACCCGGGTATGAAATTTTTTGAGCTACATACCCCGAATGATGTTTTTTGATTGACACACCCCCGTATGGCCTATTTACCCTTGTATTACGACATTTGTGCGACATACCCCGGTATGACCTTTTTGGAGCGACATACCCGGGTATGACGTTTTTTGAGCGAAATACCCGGGTATGAAATTTTTTGAGCTACATGACCCGAATGATGTTTTTTGAGTGCCACACTCCCGTATGGCCTCTTTTGAGCGAGATACCCCCGTATGAACACTTTTGAGCGACATACCCCGGTATGACCTTTTTTGGAGCGACATACCCGGGTATGACGTTTTTTGAGTGAAATACCCGGGTATAACATTTTTTGAGCTACATACCCCAAATGATGTTTTTTGAGTGCCACACTCCCGTATGGCCTCTTTTGAGCGACATACCCCCGTATGAACACTTTTGAGCGACATACCCCGGTATGACCTTTTTGGAGCGACATACCCGGGTATGACGTTTTTTGAGCGAAATACCCGGGTATAACATTTTTTGAGCTACATACCCCAAATGATGTTTTTTGAGTGCCACATCCCTGTATGGCCTCTTTTGAGCGACATACCCCAGTATGAACACTTTTGAGCGACATACCCGGGTATGACGTTTTTTGACAAAATACCCGGGTATGAAATTTTTTGAGCTACATACCCCGAATGATGTTTTTTGAGTGCCACACTCCCGTATGGCCTTTTTTGAGCGACATACCACCGTATGAACACTTTTGAGCGACATACCCCGGTATGACCTTTTTTGAGCGACATATCCGGGTATGGCGTTTTTTGAGCGAAATACCCGGGTATGAAATTTTTTGAGCTACATACCCCGAATGATGTTTTTTGAGTGCCACATCCCCGTATGGCCTCTTTTGAGCGACATACCCCAGTATGAACACTTTTGAGCGACATACCCCGGTATGACCTTTTTTGAGCGACATACCCGGGTATGACGTTTTTTGAGCGAAATACCCGGGTATGAAATTTTTTGAGCTACATACCCCGAATGATGTTTTTTGAGTGCCACACTCCTGTATGGCCTCTTTTGAGCGACATACCCCCGTATAAACACTTTTGAGCGACATACCCCGGTATGACCTTTTTGGAGCGACATACCCGGGTATGACGTTTTTTGAGCAAAATACCCGTGTATGAAATTTTTTGAGCTACATACCCAAAATGATGTTTTTTGATTGACACACTCCCGTATGGCCTATTTACCCCTGTATTACGACATTTGTGCGACATACCCCGGTATGACCTTTTTGGAGCGACATATCCGGGTATGACGTTTTTTGAGGGAAATACCCGGCTATGACATTTTTTGATCTACATACCCCAAATGATGTTTTTTGAGTGCCACATCCCTGTATGGCCTCTTTTGAGCGACATACCCCACTATGAACTCTTTTGAGCGACATACCCCGGTATGACCTTTTTTGAGCGACATACCCGGGTATGACGTTTTTTGAGCGAAATACCCGGGTATGAAAGTTTTTGAGCTACATACCCCGAATGATGTTTTTTGAGTGCCACACTCCCGTATGGCCTCTTTTGAGCGACATACCCCCGTATGAACACTTTTAAGCGACATACCCCGGTATGACCTTTTTGGAGCGACATACCCGGGTATGACGTTTTTTGAGCAAAATACCCGGGTATGAAATTTTTTGAGCTACATACCCAGAATGATGTTTTTTGATTGACACACTCCCGTATGGCCTATTTACCCCTGTATTACGACATTTGTGCGACATACCCCGGTATGACCTTTTTGGAGCGACATACCCGGGTATGACGTTTTTTGAGGGAAATACCCGGGTATGACATTTTTTGAGCTACATACCCCAAATGATGTTTTTTGAGTGCCACATCCCTGTATGGCCTTTTTTGAGCGACATACCCCAGTATGAACTCTTGAGCTACATACCCCGGTATGACCTTTTTTGAGCGACATACCCGGGTATGACGTTTTTTGACAAAATACCCGGGTATGAAATTTTTTGAGCTACATACCCCGAATGATGTTTTTTGAGTGCCACACTCCCGTATGGCCTTTTTTGAGCGACATACCCCCGTATGAACACTTTTGAACGATATACCCCGGTATGACCTTTTTGGAGCGACATACCCGGGTATGACGTTTTTTGAGCAAAATACCCGTGTATGAAATTTTTTGAGCTACATACCCAGAATGATGTTTTTTGATTGACACACTCCCGTATGGCCTATTTACCCCTGTATTACGACATTTGTGCGACATACCCCGGTATGACCTTTTTGGAGCGACATACCCGGTTATGACGTTTTTTGAGGGAAATACCCGGCTATGACATTTTTTGAGCTACATACCCCAAATGATGTTTTTTGAGTGCCACATCCCTGTATGGCCTCTTTTGAGCGACATACCCCACTATGAACTCTTTTGAGCGACATACCCGGGTATGACGTTTTTTGAGCGAAATACCCGGGTATGACATTTTTTGAGCTACATACCCCAAATGATGTTTTTTGAGTGCCACACTCCCGTATGGCCTCTTTTGAGCGACATACCCCCGAATGAACACTTTTGAGCGACATACCCCAGTATGAACACTTTTGAGCGACATACCCGGGTATGACGTTTTTTGACAAAATACCCGGTTATGAAATTTTTTGAGCTACATACCCCGAATGATGTTTTTTGAGTGCCACACTCCCGTATGGCCTTTTTTGAGCGACATACCACCGTATGAACACTTTTGAGCGACATACCCCGGTATGACCTTTTTTGAGCGACATACCCGGGTATGACATTTTTTGAGCGAAATACCCGGGTATGAAATTTTTTGAGCTACATACCCCGAATGATGTTTTTTGAGTGCCACACTCCTGTATGGCCTCTTTTGAGCGACATACCCCCGTATGAACACTTTTGAGCGACATACCCCGGTATGACCTTTTTGGAGCGACATACCCGGGTATGACGTTTTTTGAGCGAAATACCCGGGTATGAAATTTTTTGAGCTACATACCCCGAATGATGTTTTTTGAGTGCCACATCCCTGTATGGCCTCTTTTGAGCGACATACCCCAGTATGAACACTTTTGAGCGACATATGACCTTTTTTGAGCGACATACCCGGGTATGACGTTTTTTGAGCGAAATACCCGGGTATGAAATTTTTTGATCTACATACCCCGAATGATGTTTTTTGAGTGCCACACTCCTGTATGGCCTCTTTTGAGCGACATACCCCCGTATGAACACTTTTGAGCGACATACCCCGGTATGACCTTTTTGGAGCGACATACCCGGGTATGACGTTTTTTGAGCAAAATACCCGGGTATGAACTTTTTTGAGCTACATACCCAGAACGATGTTTTTTGATTGACACACTCCCGTATGGCCTCTTTTGAGCGACATACCCCAGTATGAACACTTTTGAGCGACATACCCCGGTATGACCTTTTTTGAGCGACATACCCGGGTATGACGTTTTTTGAGCGAAATACCCGGGTATGAAATTTTTTGAGCTACATACCCCGAATGATGTTTTTTGAGTGCCACACTCCTGTATGGCCTCTTTTGAGCGACATACCCCCGTATGAACACTTTTGAGCGACATACCCCGGTATGACCTTTTTGGAGCGACATACCCGGGTATGACGTTTTTTGAGCAAAATACCCGGGTATGAAATTTTTTGAGCTACATACCCAGAATGATGTTTTTTGATTGACACACTCCCGTATGGCCTATTTACCCCTGTATTACGACATTTGTGCGACATACCCCGGTATGACCTTTTTGGAGCGACATACCCGGGTATGACGTTTTTTGAGGGAAATACCCGGGTATGACATTTTTTGAGCTACATACCCCAAATGATGTTTTTTGAGTGCCACATCCCTGTATGGCCTCTTTTGAGCGACATACCCCAGTATGAACTCTTTTGAGCGACATACCCCGGTATGACCTTCTTTGAGTGACATACCCGGGTATGACGTTTTTTGAGCGAAATACCCGGGTATGAAATTTTTTGAGCTACATACCCCGAATGATGTTTTTTGAGTGCCACACTCCCGTATGGCCTCTTTTGAGCGACATACTCCAGTATGAACACTTTTGAGCGACATACCCCGGTATGACCTTTTTTGAGCGACATACCCGGGTATGACGTTTTTTGAGCGAAATACCCGGGTATGAAATTTTTTGAGCTACATACCCCGAATGATGTTTTTTGAGTGCCACACTCCTGTATGGCCTCTTTTGAGCGACATACCCCCGTATGAACACTTTTGAGCGACATACCCCGGTATGACCTTTTTGGAGCGACATACCCAGGTATGACGTTTTTTGAGCAAAATACCCGGGTATGAAATTTTTTGAGCTACATACCCAGAACGATGTTTTTTGATTGACACACTCCCGTATGGCCTATTTACCCCTGTATTACGACATTTGTGCGACATACCCCGGTATGACCTTTTTGGAGCGACATACCCGGGTATGACGTTTTTTGAGGGAAATACCCGGGTATGACATTTTTTGAGCTACATACCCCAAATGATGTTTTTTGAGTGCCACATCCCTGTATGGCCTCTTTTGAGCGACATACCCCAGTATGAACTCTTTTGAGCGACATACCCCGGTATGACCTTCTTTGAGTGACATACCCGGGTATGACGTTTTTTGAGCGAAATACCCGGGTATGAAATTTTTTGAGCTACATACCCCGAATGATGTTTTTTGAGTGCCACACTCCCGTATGGCCTCTTTTGAGCGACATACTCCAGTATGAACACTTTTGAGCGACATACCCCGGTATGACCTTTTTTGAGCGACATACCCGGGTATGACGTTTTTTGAGCGAAATACCCGGGTATGAAATTTTTTGAGCTACATACCCCGAATGATGTTTTTTGAGTGCCACACTCCTGTATGGCCTCTTTTGAGCGACATACCCCCGTATGAACACTTTTGAGCGACATACCCCGGTATGACCTTTTTGGAGCGACATACCCAGGTATGACGTTTTTTGAGCAAAATACCCGGGTATGAAATTTTTTGAGCTACATACCCAGAACGATGTTTTTTGATTGACACACTCCCGTATGGCCTATTTACCCCTGTATTACGACATTTGTGCGACATACCCCGGTATGACCTTTTTGGAGCGACATACCCGGGTATGACGTTTTTTGAGGGAAATACCCGGCTATGACATTTTTTGAGCTACATACCCCAAATGATGTTTTTTGAGTGCCACATCCCTGTATGGCCTCTTTTGAGCGACATACCCCACTATGAACTCTTTTGAGCGACATACCCCGGTATGACCTTTTTTGAGCGACATACCCGGTTATGACGTTTTTTGAGCGAAATACCCGGGTATGAAATTTTTTGAGCTACATACCCCGAATGATGTTTTTTGAGTGCCACATCCCCGTATGGCCTCTTTTGAGCGACATACCCCAGTATGAACACTTTTGAGCGACATACCCCGGTATGACCTTTTTTGAGCGACATACCCGGGTATGACGTTTTTTGAGCGAAATACCCGGGTATGAAATTTTTTGAGCTACATACCCCGAATGATGTTTTTTGAGTGCCACACTCCTGTATGGCCTCTTTTGAGCGACATACCCCCGTATGAACACTTTTGAGCGACATACCCCGGTATGACCTTTTTTGAGCGACATATCCGGGTATGACGTTTTTTGAGCGAAATACCCGGGTATGAAATTTTTTGAGCTACATACCCCGAATGATGTTTTTTGAGTGCCACACTCCTGTATGGCCTCTTTTGAGCGACATACCCCCGTATGAACACTTTTGAGCGACATACCCCGGTATGACCTTTTTGGAGCGACATACCCGGGTATGACGTTTTTTGAGCAAAATACCCGGGTATGAAATTTTTTGAGCTACATACCCAGAACGATGTTTTTTGATTGACACACTCCCGTATGGCCTATTTACCCCTGTATTACGACATTTGTGCGACATACCCCGGTATGACCTTTTTGGAGCGACATACCCGGGTATGACGTTTTTTGAGGGAAATACCCGGCTATGACATTTTTTGAGCTACATACCCCAAATGATGTTTTTTGATTGACACACTCCCGTATGGCCTATTTACCCTTGTATTACGACATTTGTGCGACATACCCCGGTATGACCTTTTTGGAGCGACATACCCGGGTATGACGTTTTTTGAGGGAAATACCCGGCTATGACATTTTTTGAGCTACATACCCCAAATGATGTTTTTTGAGTGCCACATCCCTGTATGGCCTCTTTTGAGCGACATACCCCACTATGAACTCTTTTGAGCGACATACCCGGGTATGACGTTTTTTGAGCGAAATACCCGGGTATGAAATTTTTTGAGCTACATACCCCGAATGATGTTTTTTGAGTGCCACACTCCCGTATGGCCTCTTTTGAGCGACATATCACCGTATGAACACTTTTGAGTGACATACCCCGGTATGACCTTTTTTGAGCGACATACCCGGTTATGACGTTTTTTGAGCGAAATACCCGGGTATGAAATTTTTTGAGCTACATACCCCGAATGATGTTTTTTGAGTGCCACATCCCCGTATGGCCTCTTTTGAGCGACATACCCCAGTATGAACACTTTTGAGCGACATACCCCGGTATGACCTTTTTTGAGCGACATACCCGGGTATGACGTTTTTTGAGCGAAATACCCGGGTATGAAATTTTTTGAGCTACATACCCCGAATGATGTTTTTTGAGTGCCACACTCCTGTATGGCCTCTTTTGAGCGACATACCCCCGTATGAAGACTTTTGAGCGACATACCCCGGTATGACCTTTTTGGAGCGACATACCCGGGTATGACGTTTTTTGAGCAAAATACCCGGGTATGAAATTTTTTGAGCTACATACCCAGAATGATGTTTTTTGATTGACACACTCCCGTATGGCCTATTTACCCCTGTATTACGACATTTGTGCGACATACCCCGGTATGACCTTTTTGGAGCGACATACCCGGGTATGACGTTTTTTGAGGGAAATACCCGGCTATGACATTTTTTGAGCTACATACCCCAAATGATGTTTTTTGAGTGCCACATCCCTGTATGGCCTCTTTTGAGCGACATACCCCACTATGAACTCTTTTGAGCGACATACCCCGGTATGACCTTTTTTGAGCGACATACGTTTGACGTTTTGACGTCAAAAAACGTTATGACGTTTTTTGAGCGAAATACCCGGGTATGAAATTTTTTGAGCTACATACCCCGAATGATGTTTTTTGAGTGCCACACTCCCGTATGGCCTCTTTTGAGCGACATACCACCGTATGAACACTTTTGAGCGACATACCCCGGAATGACCTTTTTTGAGCGACATATCCGGGTATGACGTTTTTTGAGCGAAATACCCGGGTATGAAATTTTTTGAGCTACATACCCCGAATGATGTTTTTTGAGTGCCACATCCCCGTATGGCCTCTTTTGAGCGACATACCCCAGTATGAACACTTTTGAGCGACATACCCGGGTATGAAATTTTTTGAGCTACATACCCCGAATGATGTTTTTTGAGTGCCACACTCCCGTATGGCCTCTTTTGAGCGACATACCACCGTATGAACACTTTTGAGCGACATACCCCGGAATGACCTTTTTTGAGCGACATATCCGGGTATGACGTTTTTTGAGCGAAATACCCGGGTATGAAATTTTTTGAGCTACATACCCCGAATGATGTTTTTTGAGTGCCACATCCCCGTATGGCCTCTTTTGAGCGACATACCCCAGTATGAACACTTTTGAGCGACATACCCCGGTATGACCTTTTTGGAGCGACATACCCGGGTATGACGTTTTTTGAGCAAAATACCCGGGTATGAAATTTTTTGAGCTACATACCCAGAATGATGTTTTTTGATTGACACACTCCCGTATGGCCTATTTACCCCTGTATTACGACATTTGTGCGACATACCCCGGTATGACCTTTTTGGAGCGACATACCCGGGTATGACGTTTTTTGAGGGAAATACCCGGCTATGACATTTTTTGAGCTACATACCCCAAATGATGTTTTTTGAGTGCCACATCCCTGTATGGCCTCTTTTGAGCGACATACCCCACTATGAACTCTTTTGAGCGACATACCCCGGTATGACCTTTTTTGAGCGACATACCCGGTTATGACGTTTTTTGAGCGAAATACCCGGGTATGAAATTTTTTGAGCTACATACCCCGAATGATGTTTTTTGAGTGCCACACTCCCGTATGGCCTCTTTTGAGCGACATACCCCCGTAAGAACACTTTTGAGCGACATACCCGGGTATGACAATTTTTGAGCAAAATACCCGGGTATGAAATTTTTTGAGCTACATACCCAGAATGATGTTTTTTGATTGACACACTCCCGTATGGCCTATTTACCCTTGTATTACGACATTTGTGCGACATACCCCGGTATGACCTTTTTGGAGCGACATACCCGGGTATGACGTTTTTTGAGGGAAATACCCGGGTATGACATTTTTTGAGCTACATACCCCAAATGATGTTTTTTGAGTGCCACATCCCTGTATGGCCTCTTTTGAGCGACATACCCCAGTATGAACTCTTTTGAGCGACATACCACGGTATGACCTTTTTTGAGTGACATACCCGGGTATGACGTTTTTTGAGCGAAATACCCGGGTATGAAATTTTTGAGCTACATACCCCGAATGATGTTTTTTGAGTGCCACACTCCCGTATGGCCTCTTTTGAGCGACATACCCCCGTATGAACACTTTTGAGCGACATACCCCGGTATGACCTTTTTTGAGCGACATACCCGGGTATGACGTTTTTTGTGCGAAATACCCGGGTATGAAATTTTTTGAGCTACATACCCCGAATGATGTTTAATGAGTGCCACACTCCTGTATGGCCTCTTTTGAGTGACATACCCCCGTATGAACACTTTTGAGCGACATACCCCGGTATGACCTTTTTGGAGCGACATACCCGGGTATGACGTTTTTTGAGCAAAATACCCGGGTATTAAATTTTTTGAGCTACATACCCAGAATGATGTTTTTTGATTGACACACTCCCGTATGGCCTATTTACCCCAGTATTACGACATTTGTGCGACATACCCCGGTATGACCTTTTTGGAGCGACATACCCGGGTATGACGTTTTTTGAGGGAAATACCCGGCTATGACATTTTTTGAGCTACATACCCCAAATGATGTTTTTCGAGTGCCACATCCCCGTATGGCCTCTTTTGAGCGACATACCCCAGTATGAACACTTTTGAGCGACATACCCCGGTATGACCTTTTTTGAGTGACATACCCGGGTATGACATTTTTTGAGCGAAATACCCGGGTATGAAATTTTTTGAGCTACATACCCCGAATGATGTTTTTTGAGTGCCACACTCCCGTATGGCCTCTTTTGAGCGACATACCCCCGTATGAACACTTTTGAGCGACATACCCCGGTATGACCTTTTTTGAGCGACATATCCGGGTATGACGTTTTTTGAGCGAAATACCCGGGTATGAAATTTTTTGAGCTACATACCCCGAATGATGTTTTTTGAGTGCCACATCCCCGTATGGCCTCTTTTGAGCGACATACCCCAGTATGAACACTTTTGAGCGACATACCCGGGTATGACGTTTTTTGAGCGAAATACCCGGGTATGAAATTTTTTGAGCTACATACCCCGAATGATGTTTTTTGAGTGCCACACTCCTGTATGGCCTCTTTTGAGTGACATACCCCCGTATGAACACTTTTGAGCGACATACCCCGGTATGACCTCTTTGGAGCGACATACCCGGGTATGACGTTTTTTGAGCAAAATACCCGGGTATGAAATTTTTTGAGCTACATACCCAGAATGATGTTTTTTGATTGACACACTCCCGTATGGCCTATTTACCCCAGTATTACGACATTTGTGCGACATACCCCGGTATGACCTTTTTGGAGCGACATACCCGGGTATGACGTTTTTTGAGGGAAATACCCGGCTATGACATTTTTTGAGCTACATACCCCAAATGATGTTTTTCGAGTGCCACATCCCCGTATGGCCTCTTTTGAGCGACATACCCCAGTATGAACACTTTTGAGCGACATACCCCGGTATGACCTTTTTTGAGTGACATACCCGGGTATGACATTTTTTGAGCGACATACCCCGAATGATGTTTTTTGAGTGCCACACTCCCGTATGGCCTCTTTTGAGCGACATACCCCCGTATGAACACTTTTGAGCGACATACCCCGATATGACCTTTTTTGAGCGACATATCCGGGTATGACGTTTTTTGAGCGAAATACCCGGGTATGAAATTTTTTCAGCTACATACCCCGAATGATGTTTTTTGAGTGCCACATCCCCGTATGGCCTCTTTTGAGCGACATACCCCAGTATGAACACTTTTGAGCGACATACCCCGGTATGACCTTTTTTGAGCGACATACCCGGGTATGACGTTTTTTGAGCGAAATACCCGGGTATGAAATTTTTTGAGCTACATACCCCGAATGATGTTTTTTGAGTGCCACACTCCTGTATGGCCTCTTTTGAGTGACATACCCCCGTATGAACACTTTTGAGCGACATACCCCGGTATGACCTTTTTGGAGCGACATACCCGGGTATGACGTTTTTTGAGCGAAATACCCGGGTATGAAATTTTTTGAGCTACATACCCCGAATGATGTTTTTTGAGTGCCACACTCCCGTATGGCCTCTTTTGAGCGACATACCCCCGTATGAACACTTTTGAGCGACATACCCCGGTATGACCTTTTTGGAGCGACATACCCGGGTATGAAATTTTTTGAGCTACATACCCAGAATGATGTTTTTTGATTGACACACTCCCGTATGTCCTATTTACCCCAGTATTACGACATTTGTGCGACATACCCCGGTATGACCTTTTTGGAGCGACATACCCGGGTATGACGTTTTTTGAGGGAAATACCCGGCTATGACATTTTTTGAGCTACATACCCCAAATGATGTTTTTTGAGTGCCACATCCCTGTATGGCCTCTTTTGAGCGACATACCCCACTATGAACTCTTTTGAGAGACATACCCCGGTATGACCTTTTTTGAGCGACATACCCGGGTATGACGTTTTTTGAGCGAAATACCCGGGTATGAAATTTTTTGAGCTACATACCCCGAATGATGTTTTTTGAGTGCCACACTCCCGTATGGCCTCTTTTGAGCGACATACCCCCGTATGAACACTTTTGAGCGACATACCCCGGTATGACCTTTTTGGAGCGACATACCCGGGTATGACGTTTTTTGAGCAAAATACCCGGGTATGAAATTTTTTGAGCTACATGCCCAGAATGATGTTTTTTGATTGACACACTCCCGTATGGCCTATTTACCCTTGTATTACAACATTTGTGCGACATACCCCGGTATGACCTCTTTGGAGCGACATACCCGGGTATGACGTTTTTTGAGGGAAATACCCTGGTATGACATTTTTTGAGCTACATACCCCGAATGATGTTTTTTGAGTGCCACACTCCCGTATGGCCTCTTTTGAGCGACATACCCCCGTATGAACACTTTTGAGCGACATACCCCGGTATGACCTTTTTTGAGCGACATATCCGGGTATGACGTTTTTTGAGCGAAATACCCGGGTATGACATTTTTTGAGCTACATACCCCAAATGATGTTTTTTGAGTGCCACACTCCTGTATGGCCTCTTTTGAGCGACATACCCCCGTATGAACACTTTTGAGCGACATACCCCGGTATGACCTTTTTGGAGCGACATACCCGGGTATGACGTTTTTTGAGCAAAATACCCGGGTATGAAATTTTTTGAGCTACATACCCAGAATGATGTTTTTTGATTGACACACTCCCGTATGGCCTATTTTCCCTTGTATTACGACATTTGTGCGACATACCCCGGTATGACCTTTTTTGAGCGACATACCCGGGTATGACGTTTTTTGAGCGAAATACCCGGGTATGAAATTTTTTGAGCTACATACCCCAAATGATGTTTTTTGAGTGCCACATCCCTGTATGGCCTCTTTTGAGCGACATACCCCAGTATGAGCACTTTTGAGCGACATACCCGGGTATGACGTTTTTTGACAAAATACCCGGGTATGAAATTTTTTGAGCTACATACCCCGAATGATGTTTTTTGAGTGCCACACTCCCGTATGGCCTTTTTTGAGCGACATACCACCGTATGAACACTTTTGAGCGACATACCCCGGTATGACCTTTTTTGAGCGACATATCCGGGTATGACGTTTTTTGAGCGAAATACCCGGGTATGAAAGTTTTTGAGCTACATACCCCGAATGATGTTTTTTGAGTGCCACACTCCCGTATGGCCTCTTTTGAGCGACATACCCCCGTATGAACACTTTTGAGCGACATACCCCGGTATGACCTTTTTGGAGCGACATACCCGAGTATGACGTTTTTTGAGCAAAATACCCGGGTATGAAATTTTTTGAGCTACATACCCAGAATGATGTTTTTTGATTGACACACTCCCGTATGGCCTATTTACCCTTGTATTACGACATTTGTGCGACATACCCCGGTATGACCTTTTTGGAGCGACATACCCGGGTATGACGTTTTTTGAGGGAAATACCCGGGTATGACATTTTTTGAGCTACATACCCCAAATGATGTTTTTTGAGTGCCACATCCCTGTATGGCCTCTTTTGAGCGAGATACCCCAGTATGAACTCTTTTGAGCGACATACCCCGGTATGACCTTTTTTGAGCGACATACCCGGGTATGACGTTTTTTGAGCGAAATACCCGGGTATGAAATTTTTTGAGCTACATACCCCGAATGATGTTTTTTGAGTGCCACACTCCCGTATGGCCTCTTTTGAGCGACATACCCCCGTATGAACACTTTTGAGCGACATACCACCGTATGAACACTTTTGAGCGAAATACCCGGGTATGAAATTTTTTGAGCTACATGACCCGAATGATGTTTTTTGAGTGCCACATCCCCGTATGGCCTCTTTTGAGCGACATACCCCAGTATGAACACTTTTGAGCGACATACCCCGGTATGACCTTTTTTGAGCTACATACCCCGAATGATGTTTTTTGAGTGCCACACTCCCGTATGGCCTTTTTTGAGCGACATACCACCGTATGAACACTTTTGAGCGACATACCCCGGTATGACCTTTTTGGAGCGACATACCCGGGTATGACAATTTTTGAGCAAAATACCCGGGTATGAAATTTTTTGAGCTACATACCCAGAATGATGTTTTTTGATTGACACACTCCCGTATGGCCTATTTACCCTTGTATTACGACATTTGTGCGACATACCCCGGTATGACCTTTTTGGAGCGACATACCCGGGTATGACGTTTTTTGAGGGAAATACCCGGGTATGACATTTTTTGAGCTACATACCCCAAATGATGTTTTTTGAGTGCCACATCCCTGTATGGCCTCTTTTGAGCGAGATACCCCAGTATGAACTCTTTTGAGCGACATACCCCGGTATGACCTTTTTTGAGCTACATACCCCGAATGATGTTTTTTGAGTGCCACACTCCCGTATGGCCTTTTTTGAGCGACATACCACCGTATGAACACTTTTGAGCGACATACCCCGGTATGACCTTTTTGGAGCGACATACCCGGGTATGACAATTTTTGAGCAAAATACCCGGGTATGAAATTTTTTGAGCTACATACCCAGAATGATGTTTTTTGATTGACACACTCCCGTATGGCCTATTTACCCTTGTATTACGACATTTGTGCAACATACCCCGGTATGACCTTTTTGGAGCGACATACCCGGGTATGACGTTTTTTGAGGGAAATACCCGGGTATGACATTTTTTGAGCTACATACCCCAAATGATGTTTTTTGAGTGCCACATCCCTGTATGGCCTCTTTTGAGCGAGATACCCCAGTATGAACTCTTTTGAGCGACATACCCCGGTATGACCTTTTTTGAGCGACATACCCGGGTATGACGTTTTTTGAGCGAAATACCCGGGTATGAAATTTTTTGAGCTACATACCCCGAATGATGTTTTTTGAGTGCCACACTCCCGTATGGCCTCTTTTGAGCGACATACCCCCGTATGAACACTTTTGAGCGACATACCACCGTATGAACACTTTTGAGCGACATACCCCGGTATGACCTTTTTTGAGCGACATATCCGGGTATGACGTTTTTTGAGCGAAATACCCGGGTATGAAATTTTTTGAGCTACATGACCCGAATGATGTTTTTTGAGTGCCACATCCCCGTATGGCCTCTTTTGAGCGACATACCCCAGTATGAACACTTTTGAGCGACATACCCCGGTATGACCTTTTTTGAGCTACATACCCCGAATGATGTTTTTTGAGTGCCACACTCCCGTATGGCCTTTTTTGAGCGACATACCACCGTATGAACACTTTTGAGCGACATACCCCGGTATGACCTTTTTGGAGCGACATACCCGGGTATGACGTTTTTTGAGGCGAAATACCCGGGTATGAAATTTTTTGAGCTACATACCCTGAATGATGTTTTTTGAGTGCCACACTCCCGTATGGCCTCTTTTGAGCGACATACCCCCGTATGAACACTTTTGAGCGACATACCCCGGTATGACCTTTTTGGAGCGACATACCCGGGTATGACGTTTTTTGAGGGAAATACCCGGGTATGACATTTTTTGAGCTACATACCCCAAATGATGTTTTTTGAGTGCCACATCCCTGTATGGCCTCTTTTGAGCGACATACCCCAGTATGAACTCTTTTGAGCTACATACCCCGGTATGACCTTTTTTGAGCGACATACCCGGGTATGAAATTTTTTGAGCTACATACCCCGAATGATGTTTTTTGAGTGCCACACTCCCGTATGGCCTCTTTTGAGCGACATACCCCCGTATGAACACTTTTGAGCGACATACTACCGTATGAACACTTTTGAGCGACATACCCGGGTATGACGTTTTTTGAGCGAAATACCCGGGTATGAAATTTTTTGAGCTACATACCCAGAATGATGTTTTTTGAGTGCCACACTCCCGTATGGCCTTTTTTGAGCGATATACCACCGTATGAACACTTTTGAGCGACATACCCCGGTATGAACTCTTTTGAGCTACATACCCCGGTATGACCTTTTTTGAGCGACATACCCGGGTATGAAATTTTTTGAGCTACATACCCCGAATGATGTTTTTTGAGTGCCACATCCCTGTATGGCCTCTTTTGAGCGACATACCCCAGTATGAACTCTTTTGAGCTACATACCCCGGTATGACCTTTTTTGAGCGACATACCCGGGTATGAAATTTTTTGAGCTACATACCCCGAATGATGTTTTTTGAGTGCCACACTCCCGTATGGCCTCTTTTGAGCGACATACCCCCGTATGAACACTTTTGAGCGACATACTACCGTATGAACACTTTTGAGCGACATACCCGGGTATGACGTTTTTTGAGCGAAATACCCGGGTATGAAATTTTTCTAGCTACATACCCAGAATGATGTTTTTTGAGTGCCACACTCCCGTATGGCCTTTTTTGAGCGACATACCACCGTATGAACACTTTTGAGCGACATACCCCGGTATGACCTTTTTGGAGCGACATACCTGGGTATGACAATTTTTGAGCAAAATAC
This sequence comes from Eupleurogrammus muticus, assembly GCA_036785175.1. Lineage (NCBI taxonomy): Eukaryota > Metazoa > Chordata > Actinopteri > Scombriformes > Trichiuridae > Eupleurogrammus > Eupleurogrammus muticus. Next base: position 12,272,037 of record JAYKQN010000020.1, read on the forward strand.
CCGGGTATGAAATTTTTTGAGCTACATACCCAGAATGATGTTTTTTGATTGACACACTCCCGTATGGCCTATTTACCCTTGTATTACGACATTTGTGCGACATACCCCGGTATGACCTTTTTGGAGCGACATACCCGGGTATGACGTTTTTTGAGGGAAATACCCGGGTATGACATTTTTTGAGCTACATACCCCAAATGATGTTTTTTGAGTGCCACATCCCTGTATGGCCTCTTTTGAGCGACATACCCCAGTATGAACTCTTTTGAGCGACATACCCCGGTATGACCTTTTTTGAGCGACATACCCGGGTATGAAATTTTTTGAGCTACATACCCCGAATGATGTTTTTTGAGTGCCACACTCCCGTATGGCCTCTTTTGAGCGACATACCCCTGTATGGCCTCTTTTGAGCGACATACCCCAGTATGAACTCTTTTGAGCTACATACCCCGGTATGACCTTTTTTGAGCGACACCCCCGGGTATGAAATTTTTTGAGCTACATACCCCGAATGATGTTTTTTGAGTGCCACATCCCTGTATGGCCTCTTTTGAGCGACATACCCCAGTATGAACTCTTTTGAGCGACATACCCCGGTATGACCTTTTTTGAGCGACATACCCGGGTATGACGTTTTTTGAGCGAAATACCCGGGTATGAAATTTTTTGAGCTACATACCCAGAATGATGTTTTTTGATTGACACACTCCCGTATGGCCTATTTACCCTTGTATTACGACATTTGTGCGACATACCCCGGTATGACCTTTTTGGAGCGACATACCCGGGTATGACGTTTTTTGAGGGAAATACCCGGGTATGACATTTTTTGAGCTACATACCCCAAATGATGTTTTTTGAGTGCCACATCCCTGTATGGCCTCTTTTGAGCGACATACCCCAGTATGAACTCTTTTGAGCTACATACCCCGGTATGACCTTTTTTGAGCGACATACCCGGGTATGAAATTTTTTGAGCTACATACCCCGAATGATGTTTTTTGAGTGCCACACTCCCGTATGGCCTCTTTTGAGCGACATACCCCCGTATGAACACTTTTGAGCGACATACTACCGTATGAACACTTTTGAGCGACATACCCCGGTATGACGTTTTTTGAGCGAAATACCCGGGTATGAAATTTTTTGAGCTACATACCCCGAATGATGTTTTTTGAGTGCCACATCCCCGTATGGCCTCTTTTGAGTGACATACCACCGTATGAACACTTTTGAGCGACATACCCTGGTATGACGTTTTTTGAGCAAAATACCCGGGTATGAAATTTTTTGAGCTACATACCCAGAATGATGTTTTTTGATTGACACACTCCCGTATGGCCTATTTACACTTGTATTACGACATTTATGCGACATACCCCAGTATGACCTTTTTGTAGCGACATACCCGGGTATGACGTTTTTTGAGGGAAATACCCGGGTATGACATTTTTTGAGCTACATACCCCAAATGATGTTTTTTGAGTGCCACATCCCCGTATGGCCTCTTTTGAGCGACATACCCCAGTATGAACACTTTTGAGCGACATACCCCGGTATGACCTTTTTTGAGTGACATACCCGGGTATGACGTTTTTTGAGCGAAATACCCGGGTATGAAATTTTTTGAGCTACATACCCCGAATGATGTTTTTTGAGTGCCACACTCCTGTATGGCCTCTTTTGAGCGACATACCACCGTATGAACACTTTTGAGCGACATACCCCGGTATGACCTTTTTGGAGCGACATACCCGGGTATGACGTTTTTTTGAGCAAAATACCCGGGTATGAAATTTTTTGAGCTACATACCCAGAATGATGTTTTTTGATTGACACACTCCCGTATGGCCTATTTACCCCTGTATTACGACATTTGTGCGACATACCCCGGTATGACCTTTTTGGAGCGACATACCCGGTTATGACGTTTTTTGAGGGAAATACCCGGCTATGACATTTTTTGAGCTACATACCCCAAATGATGTTTTTTGAGTGCCACATCCCTGTATGGCCTCTTTTGAGCGACATACCCCACTATGAACTCTTTTGAGCGACATACCCGGGTATGACGTTTTTTGAGCGAAATACCCGGGTATGACATTTTTTGAGCTACATACCCCAAATGATGTTTTTTGAGTGCCACACTCCCGTATGGCCTCTTTTGAGCGACATACCCCCGTATGAACACTTTTGAGCGACATACCCCAGTATGAACACTTTTGAGCGACATACCCGGGTATAACGTTTTTTGACAAAATACCCGGGTATGAAATTTTTTGAGCTACATACCCCGAATGATGTTTTTTGAGTGCCACACTCCTGTATGGCCTCTTTTGAGCGACATACCCCCGTATGAACACTTTTGAGCGACATACCCCGGTATGACCTTTTTTGAGCGAAATACCCGGGTATGAAATTTTTTGAGCTACATACCCCGAATGATGTTTTTTGAGTGCCACACTCCCGTATGGCCTCTTTTGAGCGACATACCACCGTATGAACACTTTTGAGCGACATACCCCGGTATGACCTTTTTTGAGCGACATATCCGGGTATGACGTTTTTTGAGGGAAATACCCGGGTATGAAATTTTTTGAGCTACATACCCCGAATGATGTTTTTTGAGTGCCACATCCCCGTATGGCCTCTTTTGAGCGACATACCCCAGTATGAACACTTTTGAGCGACATACCCCGGTATGACCTTTTTTGAGCGACATACCCGGGTATGACGTTTTTTGAGCGAAATACCCGGGTATGAAATTTTTTGAGCTACATACCCCGAATGATGTTTTTTGAGTGCCACACTCCTGTATGGCCTCTTTTGAGCGACATACCCCCGTATGAACACTTTTGAGCGACATACCCCGGTATGACCTTTTTGGAGCGACATACCCGGTTATGACGTTTTTTGAGCAAAATACCCGGGTATGAAATTTTTTGAGCTACATACCCAGAATGATGTTTTTTGATTGACACACTCCCGTATGGCCTATTTACCCCTGTATTACGACATTTGTGCGACATACCCCGGTATGACCTTTTTGGAGCGACATACCCGGGTATGACGTTTTTTGAGCGAAATACCCGGGTATGAAATTTTTTGAGCTACATACCCCGAATGATGTTTTTTGAGTGCCACATCCCCGTATGGCCTCTTTTGAGCGACATACCCCAGTATGAACACTTTTGAGCGACATACCCCGGTATGACCTTTTTTGAGCGAAATACCCGGGTATGAAATTTTTTGAGCTACATACCCCGAATGATGTTTTTTGAGTGCCACACTCCCGTATGGCCTCTTTTGAGCGACATACCACCGTATGAACACTTTTGAGCGACATACCCCGGTATGACCTTTTTTGAGCGACATATCCGGGTATGACGTTTTTTGAGGGAAATACCCGGGTATGAAATTTTTTGAGCTACATACCCCGAATGATGTTTTTTGAGTGCCACATCCCCGTATGGCCTCTTTTGAGCGACATACCCCAGTATGAACACTTTTGAGCGACATACCCCGGTATGACCTTTTTTGAGCGACATACCCGGGTATGACGTTTTTTGACCGAAATACCCGGGTATGAAATTTTTTGAGCTACATACCCCGAATGATGTTTTTTGAGTGCCACACTCCTGTATGGCCTCTTTTGAGCGACATACCCCCGTATGAACACTTTTGAGCGACATACCCCGGTATGACCTTTTTGGAGCGACATACCCGGTTATGACGTTTTTTGAGCAAAATACCCGGGTATGAAATTTTTTGAGCTACATACCCAGAATGATGTTTTTTGATTGACACACTCCCGTATGGCCTATTTACCCCAGTATTACGACATTTGTGCGACATACCCCGGTATGACCTTTTTGGAGCGACATACCCGGGTATGACGTTTTTTGAGGGAAATACCCGGCTATGACATTTTTTGAGCTACATACCCCAAATGATGTTTTTTGAGTGCCACATCCCTGTATGGCCTCTTTTGAGCGACATACCCCACTATGAACTCTTTTGAGCGACATACCCGGGTATGACGTTTTTTGACAAAATACCCGGGTATGAAATTTTTTGAGCTACATACCCCGAATGATGTTTTTTGAGTGCCACATCCCCGTATGGCCTCTTTTGAGCGACATACCCCAGTATGAACACTTTTGAGCGACATACCCGGGTATGACGTTTTTTGACAAAATACCCGGGTATGAAATTTTTTGAGCTACATACCCCGAATGATGTTTTTTCAGTGCCACACTCCTGTATGGCCTCTTTTGAGCGACATACCCCCGTATGAACACTTTTGAGCGACATACCCCGGTATGACCTTTTTTGAGCTACATATCCGGGTATGACGTTTTTTGAGGGAAATACCCGGCTATGACATTTTTTGAGCTACATACCCCAAATGATGTTTTTTGAGTGCCACATCCCTGTATGGCCTCTTTTGAGCGACATACCCCACTATGAACTCTTTTGAGCGACATACCCGGGTATGACTTTTTTGAGCGAAATACCCGGGTATGAAATTTTTTATGCTACATACCCCGAATGATGTTTTTTGAGTGCCACACTCCCGTATGGCCTCTTTTGAGCGACATACCACTGTATGAACACTTTTGAGCGACATACCCCGGTATGACCTTTTTTGAGCGACATATCCGGGTATGACGTTTTTTGAGCGAAATACCCGGGTATGAAATTTTTTGAGCTACATACCCCGAATGATGTTTTTTGAGTGCCACATCCCCGTATGGCCTCTTTTGAGCGACATACCCCAGTATGAAAACTTTTGAGCGACATACCCCGGTATGACCTTTTTTGAGCGACATACCCGGGTATGACGTTTTTTGAGCGAAATACCCGGGTATGAAATTTTTTGAGCTACATACCCCGAATGATGTTTTTTTAGTGCCACACTCCTGTATGGCCTCTTTTGAGCGACATACCCCCGTATGAACACTTTTGAGCGACATACCCCGGTATGACCTTTTTGGAGCGACATACCCGGTTATGACGTTTTTTGAGCAAAATACCCGGGTATGAAATTTTTTGAGCTACATACCCAGAATGATGTTTTTTGATTGACACACTCCCGTATGGCCTATTTACCCTTGTATTACGACATTTGTGCGACATACCCCGGTATGACCTTTTTGGAGCGACATACCCGGGTATGACGTTTTTTGAGGGAAATACCCGGGTATGACATTTTTTGATCTACATACCCCAAATGATGTTTTTTGAGTGCCACATCCCTGTATGGCCTCTTTTGAGCGACATACCCCACTATGAACTCTTTTGAGCGACATACCCCGGTATGACCTTTTTTGAGTGACATACCCGGGTATGACGTTTTTTGAGCGAAATACCCGGGTATGAAATTTTTTGAGCTACATACCCCGAATGATGTTTTTTGAGTGCCACACTCCCGTATGGCCTCTTTTGAGCGACATACCCCCGTATGAACACTTTTGAGCGACATACCCCGGTATGACCTTTTTTGAGCGACATATCCGGGTATGACGTTTTTTGAGCGAAATACCCGGGTATGAAATTTTTTGAGCTACATACCCCGAATGATGTTTTTTGAGTGCCACATCCCCGTATGGCCTCTTTTGAGCGACACACCCCAGTATGAACACTTTTGAGCGACATACCCCGGTATGACCTTTTTTGAGCGACATACCCGGTTATGACGTTTTTTGAGCAAAATACCCGGGTATGAAATTTTTTGAGCTACATACCCCGAATGATGTTTTTTGAGTGCCACACTCCCGTATGGTCTCTTTTGAGCGACATACCCCCGTATGAACACTTTTGAGCGACATACCCGGGTATGACAATTTTTGAGCAAAATACCCGGGTATGAAATTTTTTGAGCTACATACCCAGAATGATGTTTTTTGATTGACACACTCCCGTATGGCCTATTTACCCTTGTATTACGACATTTGTGCGACATACCCCGGTATGACCTTTTTGGAGCGACATACCCGGGTATGACGTTTTTTGAGGGAAATACCCGGGTATGACATTTTTTGAGCTACATACCCCAAATGATGTTTTTTGAGTGCCACATCCCTGTATGGCCTCTTTTGAGCGACATACCCCACTATGAACTCTTTTGAGCGACATACCCCGGTATGACCTTTTTTGAGTGACATACCCGGGTATGACGTTTTTTGAGCGAAATACCCGGGTATGAAATTTTTTGAGCTACATACCCCGAATGATGTTTTTTGAGTGCCACACTCCCGTAAGGCCTCTTTTGAGCGACATACCCCCGTATGAACACTTTTGAGCGACATACCCCGGTATGACCTTTTTTGAGCGACATATCCGGGTATGACGTTTTTTGAGCGAAATACCCGGGTATGAAATTTTTTGAGCTACATACCCCGAATGATGTTTTTTGAGTGCCACATCCCCGTATGGCCTCTTTTGAGCGACATACCCCAGTATGAACACTTTTGAGCGACATACCCCGGTATGACCTTTTTTGAGCGACATACCCGGGTATGACGTTTTTTGAGCGAAATACCCGGGTATGAAATTTTTTGAGCTACATACCCCGAATGATGTTTTTTGAGTGCCACACTCCTGTATGGCCTCTTTTGAGCGACATACCACCGTATGAACACTTTTGAGCGACATACCCCGGTATGACCTTTTTGGAGCGACATACCCGGGTATGACGTTTTTTGAGCAAAATACCCGGGTATGACATTTTTTGAGCTACATACCCAGAATGATGTTTTTTGATTGACACACTCCCGTATGGCCTATTTACCCCTGTATTACGACATTTGTGCGACATACCCCGGTATGACCTTTTTGGAGCGACATACCCGGGTATGACGTTTTTTGAGGGAAATACCCGGCTATGACATTTTTTGAGCTACATACCCCAAATGATGTTTTTTGAGTGCCACATCCCTGTATGGCCTCTTTTGAGCGACATACCCCACTATGAACTCTTTTGAGCGACATACCCGGGTATGACGTTTTTTGAGCGAAATACCCGGGTATGACATTTTTTGAGCTACATACCCCAAATGATGTTTTTTGAGTGCCACACTCCCGTATGGCCTCTTTTGAGCGACATACCCCCGTATGAACACTTTTGAGCGACATACCCCAGTATGAACACTTTTGAGCGACATACCCGGGTATGACGTTTTTTGACAAAATACCCGGGTATGAAATTTTTTGAGCTACATACCCCGAATGATGTTTTTTGAGTGCCACACTCCCGTATGGCCTTTTTTGAGCGACATACCACCGTATGAACACTTTTGAGCGACATACCCCGGTATGACCTTTTTTGAGCGACATATCCGGGTATGACGTTTTTTGAGCGAAATACCCGGGTATGAAATTTTTTGAGCTACATACCCAGAATGATGTTTTTTGATTGACACACTCCCGTATGGCCTATTTACCCCTGTATTACGACATTTGTGCGACATACCCCGGTATGACCTTTTTGGAGCGACATACCCGGTTATGACGTTTTTTGAGGGAAATACCCGGCTATGACATTTTTTGAGCTACATACCCCAAATGATGTTTTTTGAGTGCCACATCCCTGTATGGCCTCTTTTGAGCGACATACCCCACTATGAACTCTTTTGAGCGACATACCCGGGTATGACGTTTTTTGAGCGAAATACCCGGGTATGACATTTTTTGAGCTACATACCCCAAATGATGTTTTTTGAGTGCCACACTCCCGTATGGCCTCTTTTGAGCGACATACCCCCGTATGAACACTTTTGAGCGACATACCCCAGTATAAACACTTTTGAGCGACATACCCGGGTATGACGTTTTTTGACAAAATACCCGGGTATGAAATTTTTTGAGCTACATACCCCGAATGATGTTTTTTGAGTGCCACACTCCCGTATGGCCTCTTTTGAGCGACATACCACCGTATGAACACTTTTGAGCGACATACCCCGGTATGACCTTTTTTGAGCGACATACCCGGGTATGACGTTTTTTGAGCGAAATACCCGGGTATGAAATTTTTTGAGCTACATACCCCGAATGATGTTTTTTTAGTGCCACACTCCTGTATGGCCTCTTTTGAGCGACATACCCCCGTATGAACACTTTTGAGCGACATACCCCGGTATGACCTTTTTGGAGCGACATACCCGGTTATGACGTTTTTTGAGCAAAATACCCGGGTATGAAATTTTTTGAGCTACATACCCAGAATGATGTTTTTTGATTGACACACTCCCGTATGGCCTATTTACCCCAGTATTACGACATTTGTATGACCTTTTTGGAGCGACATACCCGGGTATGACGTTTTTTGAGGGAAATACCCGGCTATGACATTTTTTGAGCTACATACCCCAAATGATGTTTTTTGAGTGCCACACTCCCGTATGGCCTCTTTTGAGCGACATACCCCCGTATGAACACTTTTGAGCGACATACCCGGGTATGACAATTTTTGAGCAAAATACCCGGGTATGAAATTTTTTGAGCTACATACCCAGAATGATGTTTTTTGATTGACACACTCCCGTATGGCCTATTTACCCTTGTATTACGACATTTGTGCGACATACCCCGGTATGACCTTTTTGGAGCGACATACCCGGGTATGACGTTTTTTGAGGGAAATACCCGGGTATGACATTTTTTGAGCTACATACCCCAAATGATGTTTTTTGAGTGCCACATCCCTGTATGGCCTCTTTTGAGCGACATACCCCACTATGAACTCTTTTGAGCGACATACCCCGGTATGACCTTTTTTGAGTGACATACCCGGGTATGACGTTTTTTGAGCGAAATACCCGGGTATGAAATTTTTTGAGCTACATACCCCGAATGATGTTTTTTGAGTGCCACACTCCCGTATGGCCTCTTTTGAGCGACATACCCCCGTATGAACACTTTTGAGCGACATACCCCGGTATGACCTTTTTTGAGCGACATATCCGGGTATGACGTTTTTTGAGCGAAATACCCGGGTATGAAATTTTTTGAGCTACATACCCCGAATGATGTTTTTTGAGTGCCACATCCCCGTATGGCCTCTTTTGAGCGACATACCCCAGTATGAACACTTTTGAGCGACATACCCCGGTATGACCTTTTTTGAGCGACATACCCGGTTATGACGTTTTTTGAGCAAAATACCCGGGTATGAAATTTTTTGAGCTACATACCCCGAATGATGTTTTTTGAGTGCCACACTCCCGTATGGCCTCTTTTGAGCGACATACCCCCGTATGAACACTTTTGAGCGACATACCCGGGTATGACAATTTTTGAGCAAAATACCCGGGTATGAAATTTTTTGAGCTACATACCCAGAATGATGTTTTTTGGTTGACACACTCCCGTATGGCCTATTTACCCTTGTATTACGACATTTGTGCGACATACCCCGGTATGACCTTTTTGGAGCGACATACCCGGGTATGACGTTTTTTGAGGGAAATACCCGGGTATGACATTTTTTGAGCTACATACCCCAAATGATGTTTTTTGAGTGCCACATCCCTGTATGGCCTCTTTTGAGCGACATACCCCACTATGAACTCTTTTGAGCGACATACCCCGGTATGACCTTTTTTGAGTGACATACCCGGGTATGACGTTTTTTGAGCGAAATACCCGGGTATGAAATTTTTTGAGCTACATACCCCGAATGATGTTTTTTGAGTGCCACACTCCCGTATGGCCTCTTTTGAGCGACATACCACCGTATGAACACTTTTGAGCGACATACCCCGGTATGACCTTTTTTGAGCGACATATCCGGGTATGACGTTTTTTGAGCGAAATACCCGGGTATGAAATTTTTTGAGCTACATACCCCGAATGATGTTTTTTGAGTGCCACATCCCCGTATGGCCTCTTTTGAGCGACATACCCCAGTATGAACACTTTTGAGCGACATACCCCGGTATGACCTTTTTGGAGCGACATACCCGGGTATGACGTTTTTTGACAAAATACCCGGGTATGAAATTTTTTGAGCTACATACCCCGAATGATGTTTTTTGATTGACACATCCCCGTATGGCCTCTTTTGAGCGACATACCCCAGTATGAACACTTTTGAGCGACATACCCGGGTATGACGTTTTTTGACAAAATACCCGGGTATGAAACTTTTTGAGCTACATACCCCGAATGATGTTTTTTCAGTGCCACACTCCTGTATGGCCTCTTTTGAGCGACATACCCCCGTATGAACACTTTTGAGCGACATACCCCAGTATGAACACTTTTGAGCGACATACCCGGGTATGACGTTTTTTGACAAAATACCCGGGTATGAAATTTTTTGAGCTACATACCCCGAATGATGTTTTTTGAGTGCCACACTCCTGTATGGCCTCTTTTGAGCGACATACCCCCGTATGAACACTTTTGAGCGACATACCCCGGTATGACCTTTTTTGAGCGACATATTCGGGTATGACGTTTTTTGAGGGAAATACCCGGCTATGACATTTTTTGAGCTACATACCCCAAATGATGTTTTTTGAGTGCCACATCCCTGTATGGCCTCTTTTGAGCGACATACCCCACTATGAACTCTTTTGAGCGACATACCCGGGTATGACTTTTTTGAGCGAAATACCCGGGTATGAAATTTTTTATGCTACATACCCCGAATGATGTTTTTTGAGTGCCACACTCCCGTATGGCCTCTTTTGAGCGACATACCACCGTATGAACACTTTTGAGCGACATACCCCGGTATGACCTTTTTTGAGCGACATATCCGGGTATGACGTTTTTTGAGCGAAATACCCGGGTATGAAATTTTTTGAGCTACATACCCCGAATGATGTTTTTTGAGTGCCACATCCCCGTATGGCCTCTTTTGAGCGACATACCCCAGTATGAAAACTTTTGAGCGACATACCCCGGTATGACCTTTTTTGAGCGACATACCCGGGTATGACGTTTTTTGAGCGAAATACCCGGGTATGAAATTTTTTGAGCTACATACCCCGAATGATGTTTTTTGAGTGCCACACTCCTGTATGGCCTCTTTTGAGCGACATACCCCCGTATGAACACTTTTGAGCGACATACCCCGGTATGACCTTTTTGGAGCGACATACCCGGTTATGACGATTTTTGAGCAAAATACCCGGGTATGAAATTTTTTGAGCTACATACCCAGAATGATGTTTTTTGATTGACACACTCCCGTATGGCCTATTTACCCCAGTATTACGACATTTGTGCGACATACCCCGGTATGACCTTTTTGGAGCGACATACCCGGGTATGACGTTTTTTGAGGGAAATACCCGGCTATGACATTTTTTGAGCTACATACCCCAAATGATGTTTTTTGAGTGCCACATCCCTGTATGGCCTCTTTTGAGCGACATACCCCACTATGAACTCTTTTGAGCGACATACCCGGGTATGACGTTTTTTGAGCGAAATACCCGGGTATGACATTTTTTGAGCTACATACCCCGAATGATGTTTTTTGAGTGCCACACTCCCGTATGGCCTCTTTTGAGCGACATACCCCCGTATGAACACTTTTGAGCGACATACCCGGGTATGACAATTTTTGAGCAAAATACCCGGGTATGAAATTTTTTGAGCTACATACCCAGAATGATGTTTTTTGATTGACACACTCCCGTATGGCCTATTTACCCTTGTATTACGACATTTGTGCGACATACCCCGGTATGACCTTTTTGGAGCGACATACCCGGGTATGACGTTTTTTGAGGGAAATACCCGGGTATGACATTTTTTGAGCTACATACCCCAAATGATGTTTTTTGAGTGCCACATCCCTGTATGGCCTCTTTTGAGCGACATACCCCACTATGAACTCTTTTGAGCGACATACCCCGGTATGACCTTTTTTGAGTGACATACCCGGGTATGACGTTTTTTGAGCGAAATACCCGGGTATGAAATTTTTTGAGCTACATACCCCGAATGATGTTTTTTGAGTGCCACACTCCCGTATGGCCTCTTTTGAGCGACATACCCCCGTATGAACACTTTTGAGCGACATACCCCGGTATGACCTTTTTTGAGCGACATACCCCAGTATGAACTCTTTTGAGCGACATACCCCGGTATGACCTTTTTTGAGCGACATACCCGGGTATGACGTTTTTTGAGCGAAATACCCGGGTATGAAAGTTTTTGAGCTACATACCCCGAATGATGTTTTTTGAGTGCCACACTCCCGTATGGCCTCTTTTGAGCGACATACCCCCGTATGAACACTTTTAAGCGACATACCCCGGTATGACCTTTTTGGAGCGACATACCCGGGTATGACAATTTTTGAGCAAAATACCCGGGTATGAAATTTTTTGAGCTACATACCCAGAATGATGTTTTTTGATTGACACACTCCCGTATGGCCTATTTACCCTTGTATTACGACATTTGTGCGACATACCCCGGTATGACCTTTTTGGAGCGACATACCCGGGTATGACGTTTTTTGAGGGAAATACCCGGGTATGACATTTTTTGAGCTACATACCCCAAATGATGTTTTTTGAGTGCCACATCCCTGTATGGCCTCTTTTGAGCGAGATACCCCAGTATGAACTCTTTTGAGCGACATACCCCGGTATGACCTTTTTTGAGCGACATACCCGGGTATGACGTTTTTTGAGCGAAATACCCGGGTATGAAATTTTTTGAGCTACATACCCCGAATGATGTTTTTTGAGTGCCACACTCCCGTATGGCCTCTTTTGAGCGACATACCCCCGTATGAACACTTTTGAGCGACATACCACCGTATGAACACTTTTGAGCGACATACCCCGGTATGACCTTTTTTGAGCGACATATCCGGGTATGACGTTTTTTGAGCGAAATACCCGGGTATGAAATTTTTTGAGCTACATGACCCGAATGATGTTTTTTGAGTGCCACATCCCCGTATGGCCTCTTTTGAGCGACATACCCCAGTATGAACACTTTTGAGCGACATACCCCGGTATGACCTTTTTTGAGCTACATACCCCGAATGATGTTTTTTGAGTGCCACACTCCCGTATGACCTTTTTTGAGCGACATACCCCAGTATGAACTCTTTTGAGCGACATACCCCGGTATGACCTTTTTTGAGCGACATACCCGGGTATGACGTTTTTTGAGCGAAATACCCGGGTATGAAAGTTTTTGAGCTACATACCCCGAATGATGTTTTTTGAGTGCCACACTCCCGTATGGCCTCTTTTGAGCGACATACCCCCGTATGAACACTTTTAAGCGACATACCCCGGTATGACCTTTTTGGAGCGACATACCCGGGTATGACAATTTTTGAGCAAAATACCCGGGTATGAAATTTTTTGAGCTACATACCCAGAATGATGTTTTTTGATTGACACACTCCCGTATGGCCTATTTACCCTTGTATTACGACATTTGTGCGACATACCCCGGTATGACCTTTTTGGAGCGACATACCCGGGTATGACGTTTTTTGAGGGAAATACCCGGGTATGACATTTTTTGAGCTACATACCCCAAATGATGTTTTTTGAGTGCCACATCCCTGTATGGCCTCTTTTGAGCGAGATACCCCAGTATGAACTCTTTTGAGCGACATACCCCGGTATGACCTTTTTTGAGCGACATACCCGGGTATGACGTTTTTTGAGCGAAATACCCGGGTATGAAATTTTTTGAGCTACATACCCCGAATGATGTTTTTTGAGTGCCACACTCCCGTATGGCCTCTTTTGAGCGACATACCCCCGTATGAACACTTTTGAGCGACATACCACCGTATGAACACTTTTGAGCGACATACCCCGGTATGACCTTTTTTGAGCGACATATCCGGGTATGACGTTTTTTGAGCGAAATACCCGGGTATGAAATTTTTTGAGCTACATGACCCGAATGATGTTTTTTGAGTGCCACATCCCCGTATGGCCTCTTTTGAGCGACATACCCCAGTATGAACACTTTTGAGCGACATACCCCGGTATGACCTTTTTTGAGCTACATACCCCGAATGATGTTTTTTGAGTGCCACACTCCCGTATGGCCTTTTTTGAGCGACATACCACCGTATGAACACTTTTGAGCGACATACCCCGGTATGACCTTTTTGGAGCGACATACCCGGGTATGACGTTTTTTGAGGCGAAATACCCGGGTATGAAATTTTTTGAGCTACATACCCTGAATGATGTTTTTTGAGTGCCACACTCCCGTATGGCCTCTTTTGAGCGACATACCCCCGTATGAACACTTTTGAGCGACATACCCCGGTATGACCTTTTTGGAGCGACATACCCGGGTATGACGTTTTTTGAGGGAAATACCCGGGTATGACATTTTTTGAGCTACATACCCCAAATGATGTTTTTTGAGTGCCACATCCCTGTATGGCCTCTTTTGAGCGACATACCCCAGTATGAACTCTTTTGAGCTACATACCCCGGTATGACCTTTTTTGAGCGACATACCCGGGTATGAAATTTTTTGAGCTACATACCCCGAATGATGTTTTTTGAGTGCCACACTCCCGTATGGCCTCTTTTGAGCGACATACCCCCGTATGAACACTTTTGAGCGACATACTACCGTATGAACACTTTTGAGCGACATACCCGGGTATGACGTTTTTTGAGCGAAATACCCGGGTATGAAATTTTTTGAGCTACATACCCAGAATGATGTTTTTTGAGTGCCACACTCCCGTATGGCCTTTTTTGAGCGACATACCACCGTATGAACACTTTTGAGCGACATACCCCGGTATGACCTTTTTGGAGCGACATACCTGGGTATGACAATTTTTGAGCAAAATACCCGGGTATGAAATTTTTTGAGCTACATACCCAGAATGATGTTTTTTGATTGACACACTCCCGTATGGCCTATTTACCCTTGTATTACGACATTTGTGCGACATACCCCGGTATGACCTTTTTGGAGCGACATACCCGGGTATGACGTTTTTTGAGGGAAATACCCGGGTATGACATTTTTTGAGCTACATACCCCAAATGATGTTTTTTGAGTGCCACATCCCTGTATGGCCTCTTTTGAGCGACATACCCCAGTATGAACTCTTTTGAGCGACATACCCCGGTATGACCTTTTTTGAGCGACATACCCGGGTATGACGTTTTTTGAGCGAAATACCCGGGTATGAAATTTTTTGAGCTACATACCCAGAATGATGTTTTTTGATTGACACACTCCCGTATGGCCTATTTACCCTTGTATTACGACATTTGTGCGACATACCCCGGTATGACCTTTTTGGAGCGACATACCCGGGTATGACGTTTTTTGAGGGAAATACCCGGGTATGACATTTTTTGAGCTACATACCCCAAATGATGTTTTTTGAGTGCCACATCCCTGTATGGCCTCTTTTGAGCGACATACCCCAGTATGAACTCTTTTGAGCTACATACCCCGGTATGACCTTTTTTGAGCGACATACCCGGGTATGAAATTTTTTGAGCTACATACCCCGAATGATGTTTTTTGAGTGCCACACTCCCGTATGGCCTCTTTTGAGCGACATACCCCTGTATGGCCTCTTTTGAGCGACATACCTCAGTATGAACTCTTTTGAGCTACATACCCCGGTATGACCTTTTTTGAGCGACATACCCGGGTATGAAATTTTTTGAGCTACATACCCCGAATGATGTTTTTTGAGTGCCACATCCCTGTATGGCCTCTTTTGAGCGACATACCCCAGTATGAACTCTTTTGAGCGACATACCCCGGTATGACCTTTTTTGAGCGACATACCCGGGTATGACGTTTTTTGAGCGAAATACCCGGGTATGAAATTTTTTGAGCTACATACCCCAAATGATGTTTTTTGAGTGCCACATCCCTGTATGGCCTCTTTTGAGCGACATACCCCAGTATGAACTCTTTTGAGCTACATACCCCGGTATGACCTTTTTTGAGCGACATACCCGGGTATGAAATTTTTTGAGCTACATACCCCGAATGATGTTTTTTGAGTGCCACACTCCCGTATGGCCTCTTTTGAGCGACATACCCCCGTATGAACACTTTTGAGCGACATACTACCGTATGAACACTTTTGAGCGACATACCCCGGTATGACGTTTTTTGAGCGAAATACCCGGGTATGAAATTTTTTGAGCTACATACCCCGAATGATGTTTTTTGAGTGCCACATCCCCGTATGGCCTCTTTTGAGTGACATACCCCAGTATGAACACTTTTGAGCGACATACCCTGGTATGACGTTTTTTGAGCAAAATACCCGGGTATGAAATTTTTTGAGCTACATACCCCGAATGATGTTTTTTGAGTGCCACACTCCCGTATGGCCTATTTACACTTGTATTACGACATTTATGCGACATACCCCAGTATGACCTTTTTGGAGCGACATACCCGGGTATGACGTTTTTTGAGGGAAATACCCGGGTATGACATTTTTTGAGCTACATACCCCAAATGATGTTTTTTGAGTGCCACATCCCCGTATGGCCTCTTTTGAGCGACATACCCCAGTATGAACACTTTTGAGCGACATACCCCGGTATGACCTTTTTTGAGTGACATACCCGGGTATGACGTTTTTTGAGCGAAATACCCGGGTATGAAATTTTTTGAGCTACATACCCCGAATGATGTTTTTTGAGTGCCACACTCCTGTATGGCCTCTTTTGAGCGACATACCACCGTATGAACACTTTTGAGCGACATACCCCGGTATGACCTTTTTGGAGCGACATACCCGGGTATGACGTTTTTTGAGCAAAATACCCGGGTATGAAATTTTTTGAGCTACATACCCAGAATGATGTTTTTTGATTGACACACTCCCGTATGGCCTATTTACCCCTGTATTACGACATTTGTGCGACATACCCCGGTATGACCTTTTTGGAGCGACATACCCGGTTATGACGTTTTTTGAGGGAAATACCCGGCTATGACATTTTTTGAGCTACATACCCCAAATGATGTTTTTTGAGTGCCACATCCCTGTATGGCCTCTTTTGAGCGACATACCCCACTATGAACTCTTTTGAGCGACATACCCGGGTATGACGTTTTTTGAGCGAAATACCCGGGTATGACATTTTTTGAGCTACATACCCCAAATGATGTTTTTTGAGTGCCACACTCCCGTATGGCCTCTTTTGAGCGACATACCCCCGTATGAACACTTTTGAGCGACATACCCCAGTATGAACACTTTTGAGCGACATACCCCAGTATGAACACTTTTGAGCGACATACCCGGGTATGACGTTTTTTGAGCGACATATCCGGGTATGACGTTTTTTGAGCGAAATACCCGGGTATGACATTTTTTGAGCTACATACCCCGAATGATGTTTTTTGAGTGCCACATCCCCGTATGGCCTCTTTTGAGCGACATACCCCAGTATGAACACTTTTGAGCGACATACCCCGGTATGACCTTTTTTGAGCGACATACCCGGGTATGACGTTTTTTGAGCGAAATACCCGGGTATGAAATTTTTTGAGCTACATACCCCGAATGATGTTTTTTGAGTGCCACACTCCTGTATGGCCTCTTTTGAGCGACATACCCCCGTATGAACACTTTTGAGCGACATACCCCGGTATGACCTTTTTGGAGCGACATACCCGGGTATGACGTTTTTTGAGCAAAATACCCGGGTATGAAATTTTTTGAGCTACATACCCAGAACGATGTTTTTTGATTGACACACTCCCGTATGGCCTATTTACCCCTGTATTACGACATTTGTGCGACATCCCCCGGTATGACCTTTTTGGAGCGACATACCCGGGTATGACGTTTTTTGAGCGAAATACCCGGGTATGAAATTTTTTGAGCTACATACCCCGAATGATGTTTTTTGAGTGCCACATCCCCGTATGGCCTCTTTTGAGCGACATACCCCAGTATGAACACTTTTGAGCGACATACCCCGGTATGACCTTTTTTGAGCGACATATCCGGGTATGACGTTTTTTGAGGGAAATACCCGGGTATGAAATTTTTTGAGCTACATACCCCGAATGATGTTTTTTGAGTGCCACATCCCCGTATGGCCTCTTTTGAGCGACATACCCCAGTATGAACACTTTTGAGCGACAAACCCCGGTATGACCTTTTTTGAGCGACATACCCGGGTATGACGTTTTTTGAGCGAAATACCCGGGTATGAAATTTTTTGAGCTACATACCCCGAATGATGTTTTTTGAGTGCCACACTCCTGTATGGCCTCTTTTGAGCGACATACCCCCGTATGAACACTTTTGAGCGACATACCCCGGTATGACCTTTTTGGAGCGACATACCCGGTTATGACGTTTTTTGAGCAAAATACCCGGGTATGAAATTTTTTGAGCTACATACCCAGAATGATGTTTTTTGATTGACACACTCCCGTATGGCCTATTTACCCCAGTATTACGACATTTGTGCGACATACCCCGGTATGACCTTTTTGGAGCGACATACCCGGGTATGACGTTTTTTGAGGGAAATACCCGGCTATGACATTTTTTGAGCTACATACCCCAAATGATGTTTTTTGAGTGCCACATCCCTGTATGGCCTCTTTTGAGCGACATACCCCACTATGAACTCTTTTGAGCGACATACCCGGGTATGACGTTTTTTGACAAAATACCCGGGTATGAAATTTTTTGAGCTACATACCCCGAATGATGTTTTTTGAGTGCCACATCCCCGTATGGCCTCTTTTGAGCGACATACCCCAGTATGAACACTTTTGAGCGACATACCCGGGTATGACGTTTTTTGACAAAATACCCGGGTATGAAATTTTTTGAGCTACATACCCCGAATGATGTTTTTTCAGTGCCACACTCCTGTATGGCCTCTTTTGAGCGACATACCCCCGTATGAACACTTTTGAGCGACATACCCCAGTATGAACACTTTTGAGCGACATACCCGGGTATGACGTTTTTTGACAAAATACCCGGGTATGAAATTTTTTGAGCTACATACCCCGAATGATGTTTTTTGAGTGCCACACTCCTGTATGGCCTCTTTTGAGCGACATACCCCCGTATGAACACTTTTGAGCGACATACCCCGGTATGACCTTTTTTGAGCGACATATCCGGGTATGACGTTTTTTGAGGGAAATACCCGGCTATGACATTTTTTGAGCTACATACCCCAAATGATGTTTTTTGAGTGCCACATCCCTGTATGGCCTCTTTTGAGCGACATACCCCACTATGAACTCTTTTGAGCGACATACCCGGGTATGACTTTTTTGAGCGAAATACCCGGGTATGAAATTTTTTATGCTACATACCCCGAATGATGTTTTTTGAGTGCCACACTCCCGTATGGCCTCTTTTGAGCGACATACCACCGTATGAACACTTTTGAGCGACATACCCCGGTATGACCTTTTTTGAGCGACATATCCGGGTATGACGTTTTTTGAGCGAAATACCCGGGTATGAAATTTTTTGAGCTACATACCCCGAATGATGTTTTTTGAGTGCCACATCCCCGTATGGCCTCTTTTGAGCGACATACCCCAGTATGAAAACTTTTGAGCGACATACCCCGGTATGACCTTTTTTGAGCGACATACCCGGGTATGACGTTTTTTGAGCGAAATACCCGGGTATGAAATTTTTTGAGCTACATACCCCGAATGATGTTTTTTGAGTGCCACACTCCTGTATGGCCTCTTTTGAGCGACATACCCCCGTATGAACACTTTTGAGCGACATACCCCGGTATGACCTTTTTGGAGCGACATACCCGGTTATGACGTTTTTTGAGCAAAATACCCGGGTATGAAATTTTTTGAGCTACATACCCAGAATGATGTTTTTTGATTGACACACTCCCGTATGGCCTATTTACCCCAGTATTACGACATTTGTGCGACATACCCCGGTATGACCTTTTTGGAGCGACATACCCGGGTATGACGTTTTTTGAGGGAAATACCCGGCTATGACATTTTTTGAGCTACATACCCCAAATGATGTTTTTTGAGTGCCACATCCCTGTATGGCCTCTTTTGAGCGACATACCCCACTATGAACTCTTTTGAGCGACATACCCGGGTATGACGTTTTTTGAGCGAAATACCCGGGTATGAAATTTTTTGAGCTACATACCCCGAATGATGTTTTTTGAGTGCCACACTCCCGTATGGCCTCTTTTGAGCGACATACCCCCGTATGAACACTTTTGAGCGACATACCCGGGTATGACAATTTTTGAGCAAAATACCCGGGTATGAAATTTTTTGAGCTACATACCCAGAATGATGTTTTTTGATTGACACACTCCCGTATGGCCTATTTACCCTTGTATTACGACATTTGTGCGACATACCCCGGTATGACCTTTTTGGAGCGACATACCCGGGTATGACGTTTTTTGAGGGAAATACCCGGGTATGACATTTTTTGAGCTACATACCCCAAATGATGTTTTTTGAGTGCCACATCCCTGTATGGCCTCTTTTGAGCGACATACCCCACTATGAACTCTTTTGAGCGACATACCCCGGTATGACCTTTTTTGAGTGACATACCCGGGTATGACGTTTTTTGAGCGAAATACCCGGGTATGAAATTTTTTGAGCTACATACCCCGAATGATGTTTTTTGAGTGCCACACTCCCGTATGGCCTCTTTTGAGCGACATACCCCCGTATGAACACTTTTGAGCGACATACCCCGGTATGACCTTTTTTGAGCGACATATCCGGGTATGACGTTTTTTGAGCGAAATACCCGGGTATGAAATTTTTTGAGCTACATACCCCGAATGATGTTTTTTGAGTGCCACATCCCCTTATGGCCTCTTTTGAGCGACATACCCCAGTATGAACACTTTTGAGCGACATACCCCGGTATGACCTTTTTTGAGCGACATACCCGGTTATGACGTTTTTTGAGCAAAATACCCGGGTATGAAATTTTTTGAGCTACATACCCCGAATGATGTTTTTTGAGTGCCACACTCCCGTATGGCCTCTTTTGAGCGACATACCCCCGTATGAACACTTTTGAGCGACATACCCGGGTATGACAATTTTTGAGCAAAATACCCGGGTATGAAATTTTTTGAGCTACATACCCAGAATGATGTTTTTTGATTGACACACTCCCGTATGGCCTATTTACCCTTGTATTACGACATTTGTGCGACATACCCCGGTATGACCTTTTTGGAGCGACATACCCGGGTATGACGTTTTTTGAGGGAAATACCCGGGTATGACATTTTTTGAGCTACATCCCCCGAATGATGTTTTTTGAGTGCCACATCCCCGTATGGCCTCTTTTGAGCGACATACCCCAGTATGAACACTTTTGAGCGACATACCCCGGTATGACCTTTTTTGAGCGACATACCCGGGTATGACGTTTTTTGAGCGAAATACCCGGGTATGAAATTTTTTGAGCTACATACCCCGAATGATGTTTTTTGAGTGCCACACTCCTGTATGGCCTCTTTTGAGCGACATACCACCGTATGAACACTTTTGAGCGACATACCCCGGTATGACCTTTTTGGAGCGACATACCCGGGTATGACGTTTTTTGAGCAAAATACCCGGGTATGAAATTTTTTGAGCTACATACCCAGAATGATGTTTTTTGATTGACACACTCCCGTATGGCCTATTTACCCCTGTATTACGACATTTGTGCGACATACCCCGGTATGACCTTTTTGGAGCGACATACCCGGTTATGACGTTTTTTGAGGGAAATACCCGGCTATGACATTTTTTGAGCTACATACCCCAAATGATGTTTTTTGAGTGCCACATCCCTGTATGGCCTCTTTTGAGCGACATACCCCACTATGAACTCTTTTGAGCGACATACCCGGGTATGACGTTTTTTGAGCGAAATACCCGGGTATGACATTTTTTGAGCTACATACCCCAAATGATGTTTTTTGAGTGCCACACTCCCGTATGGCCTCTTTTGAGCGACATACCCCCGTATGAACACTTTTGAGCGACATACCCCAGTATGAACACTTTTGAGCGAAATACCCGGGTATGACGTTTTTTGACAAAATACCCGGGTATGAAATTTTTTGAGCTACATACCCCGAATGATGTTTTTTGAGTGCCACACTCCCGTATGGCCTTTTTTGAGCGACATACCACCGTATGAACACTTTTGAGCGACATACCCCGGTATGACCTTTTTTGAGCGACATATCCGGGTATGACGTTTTTTGAGCGAAATACCCGGGTATGAAATTTTTTGAGCTACATTCCCAGAATGATGTTTTTTGATTGACACACTCCCGTATGGCCTATTTACCCCTGTATTACGACATTTGTGCGACATACCCCGGTATGACCTTTTTGGAGCGACATACCCGGTTATGACGTTTTTTGAGGGAAATACCCGGCTATGACATTTTTTGAGCTACATACCCCAAATGATGTTTTTTGAGTGCCACATCCCTGTATGGCCTCTTTTGAGCGACATACCCCACTATGAACTCTTTTGAGCGACATACCCGGGTATGACGTTTTTTGAGCGAAATACCCGGGTATGACATTTTTTGAGCTACATACCCCAAATGATGTTTTTTGAGTGCCACACTCCCGTATGGCCTCTTTTGAGCGACATACCCCCGTATGAACACTTTTGAGCGACATACCCCAGTATGAACACTTTTGAGCGACATACCCGGGTATGACGTTTTTTGACAAAATACCCGGGTATGAAATTTTTTGAGCTACATACCCCGAATGATGTTTTTTGAGTGCCACACTCCCGTATGGCCTCTTTTGAGCGACATACCACCGTATGAACACTTTTGAGCGACATACCCCGGTATGACCTTTTTTGAGCGACATATCCGGGTATGACGTTTTTTGAGCGAAATACCCGGGTATGAAATTTTTTGAGCTACATACCCCGAATGATGTTTTTTGAGTGCCACACTCCCGTATGGCCTCTTTTGAGCGACATACCACCGTATGAACACTTTTGAGCGACATACCCCGGTATGACCTTTTTTGAGCGACATATCCGGGTATGACGTTTTTTGAGCGAAATACCCGGGTATGAAATTTTTTGAGCTACATACCCCGAATGATGTTTTTTGAGTGCCACATCCCCGTATGGCCTCTTTTGAGCGACATACCCCAGTATGAACACTTTTGAGCGACATACCCCGGTATGACCTTTTTGGAGCGACATACCCGGGTATGACGTTTTTTGACAAAATACCCGGGTATGAAATTTTTTGAGCTACATACCCCGAATGATGTTTTTTGATTGACACATCCCCGTATGGCCTCTTTTGAGCGACATACCCCAGTATGAACACTTTTGAGCGACATACCCGGGTATGACGTTTTTTGACAAAATACCCGGGTATGAAATTTTTTGAGCTACATACCCCGAATGATGTTTTTTCAGTGCCACACTCCTGTATGGCCTCTTTTGAGCGACATACCCCCGTATGAACACTTTTGAGCGACATACCCCAGTATGAACACTTTTGAGCGACATACCCGGGTATGACATTTTTTGACAAAATACCCGGGTATGAAATTTTTTGAGCTACATACCCCGAATGATGTTTTTTGAGTGCCACACTCCTGTATGGCCTCTTTTGAGCGACATACCCCCGTATGAACACTTTTGAGCGACATACCCCGGTATGACCTTTTTTGAGCGACATATCCGGGTATGACGTTTTTTGAGGGAAATACCCGGCTATGACATTTTTTGAGCTACATACCCCAAATGATGTTTTTTGAGTGCCACATCCCTGTATGGCCTCTTTTGAGCGACATACCCCACTATGAACTCTTTTGAGCGACATACCCGGGTATGACTTTTTTGAGCGAAATACCCGGGTATGAAATTTTTTATGCTACATACCCCGAATGATGTTTTTTGAGTGCCACACTCCCGTATGGCCTCTTTTGAGCGACATACCACCGTATGAACACTTTTGAGCGACATACCCCGGTATGACCTTTTTTGAGCGACATATCCGGGTATGACGTTTTTTGAGCGAAATACCCGGGTATGAAATTTTTTGAGCTACATACCCCGAATGATGTTTTTTGAGTGCCACATCCCCGTATGGCCTCTTTTGAGCGACATACCCCAGTATGAAAACTTTTGAGCGACATACCCCGGTATGACCTTTTTTGAGCGACATACCCGGGTATGACGTTTTTTGAGCGAAATACCCGGGTATGAAATTTTTTGAGCTACATACCCCGAATGATGTTTTTTGAGTGCCACACTCCTGTATGGCCTCTTTTGAGCGACATACCCCCGTATGAACACTTTTGAGCGACATACCCCGGTATGACCTTTTTGGAGCGACATACCCGGTTATGACGTTTTTTGAGCAAAATACCCGGGTATGAAATTTTTTGAGCTACATACCCAGAATGATGTTTTTTGATTGACACACTCCCGTATGGCCTATTTACCCCAGTATTACGACATTTGTGCGACATACCCCGGTATGACCTTTTTGGAGCGACATACCCGGATATGACGTTTTTTGAGGGAAATACCCGGCTATGACATTTTTTGAGCTACATACCCCAAATGATGTTTTTTGAGTGCCACATCCCTGTATGGCCTCTTTTGAGCGACATACCCCACTATGAACTCTTTTGAGCGACATACCCGGGTATGACGTTTTTTGAGCGAAATACCCGGGTATGAAATTTTTTGAGCTACATACCCCGAATGATGTTTTTTGAGTGCCACACTCCCGTATGGCCTCTTTTGAGCGACATACCCCCGTATGAACACTTTTGAGCGACATACCCGGGTATGACAATTTTTGAGCAAAATACCCGGGTATGAAATTTTTTGAGCTACATACCCAGAATGATGTTTTTTGATTGACACACTCCCGTATGGCCTATTTACCCTTGTATTACGACATTTGTGCGACATACCCCGGTATGACCTTTTTGGAGCGACATACCCGGGTATGACGTTTTTGGAGCGACATACCCGGGTATGACGTTTTTTGAGGGAAATACCCGGGTATGACATTTTTTGAGCTACATACCCCAGATGATGTTTTTTGAGTGCCACATCCCTGTATGGCCTCTTTTGAGCGACATACCCCACTATGAACTCTTTTGAGCGACATACCCCGGTATGACCTTTTTTGAGTGACATACCCGGGTATGACGTTTTTTGAGCGAAATACCCGGGTATGAAATTTTTTGAGCTACATACCCCGAATGATGTTTTTTGAGTGCCACACTCCCGTATGGCCTCTTTTGAGCGACATACCCCCGTATGAACACTTTTGAGCGACATACCCCGGTATGACCTTTTTTGAGCGACATATCCGGGTATGACGTTTTTTGAGCGAAATACCCGGGTATGAAATTTTTTGAGCTACATACCCCGAATGATGTTTTTTGAGTGCCACATCCCCGTATGGCCTCTTTTGAGCGACATACCCCAGTATGAACACTTTTGAGCGACATACCCCGGTATGACCTTTTTTGAGCGACATACCCGGTTATGACGTTTTTTGAGCAAAATACCCGGGTATGAAATTTTTTGAGCTACATACCCCGAATGATGTTTTTTGAGTGCCACACTCCCGTATGGCCTCTTTTGAGCGACATACCCCCGTATGAACACTTTTGAGCGACATACCCGGGTATGACAATTTTTGAGCAAAATACCCGGGTATGAAATTTTTTGAGCTACATACCCAGAATGATGTTTTTTGATTGACACACTCCCGTATGGCCTATTTACCCTTGTATTACGACATTTGTGCGACATACCCCGGTATGACCTTTTTGGAGCGACATACCCGGGTATGACGTTTTTTGAGGGAAATACCCGGGTATGACATTTTTTGAGCTACATACCCCAAATGATGTTTTTTGAGTGCCACATCCCTGTATGGCCTCTTTTGAGCGACATACCCCACTATGAACTCTTTTGAGCGACATACCCCGGTATGACCTTTTTTGAGTGACATACCCGGGTATGACGTTTTTTGAGCGAAATACCCGGGTATGAAATTTTTTGAGCTACATACCCCGAATGATGTTTTTTGAGTGCCACACTCCCGTATGGCCTCTTTTGAGCGACATACCCCCGTATGAACACTTTTGAGCGACATACCCCGGTATGACCTTTTTTGAGCGACATATCCGGGTATGACGTTTTTTGAGCGAAATACCCGGGTATGAAATTTTTTGAGCTACATACCCCGAATGATGTTTTTTGAGTGCCACATCCCCGTATGGCCTCTTTTGAGCGACATACCCCAGTATGAACACTTTTGAGCGACATACCCCGGTATGACCTTTTTTGAGCGACATACCCGGGTATGATGTTTTTTGAGCGAAATACCCGGGTATGAAATTTTTTGAGCTACATACCCCGAATGATGTTTTTTGATTGACACACTCCCGTATGGCCTATTTACCCCTGTATTACGACATTTGTGCGACATACCCCGGTATGACCTTTTTGGAGCGACATACCCGGTTATGACGTTTTTTGAGGGAAATACCCGGCTATGACATTTTTTGAGCTACATACCCCAAATGATGTTTTTTGAGTGCCACATCCCTGTATGGCCTCTTTTGAGCGACATACCCCACTATGAACTCTTTTGAGCGACATACCCGGGTATGACGTTTTTTGAGCGAAATACCCGGGTATGACATTTTTTGAGCTACATACCCCAAATGATGTTTTTTGAGTGCCACACTCCCGTATGGCCTCTTTTGAGCGACATACCCCCGTATGAACACTTTTGAGCGACATACCCCAGTATGAACACTTTTGAGCGACATACCCGGGTATGACGTTTTTTGACAAAATACCCGGGTATGAAATTTTTTGAGCTACATACCCCGAATGATGTTTTTTGAGTGCCACACTCCCGTATGGCCTTTTTTGAGCGACATACCACCGTATGAACACTTTTGAGCGACATACCCCGGTATGACCTTTTTTGAGCGACATATCCGGGTATGACGTTTTTTGAGCGAAATACCCGGGTATGAAATTTTTTGAGCTACATACCCAGAATGATGTTTTTTGATTGACACACTCCCGTATGGCCTATTTACCCCTGTATTACGACATTTGTGCGACATACCCCGGTATGACCTTTTTGGAGCGACATACCCGGTTATGACGTTTTTTGAGGGAAATACCCGGCTATGACATTTTTTGAGCTACATACCCCAAATGATGTTTTTTGAGTGCCACATCCCTGTATGGCCTCTTTTGAGCGACATACCCCACTATGAACTCTTTTGAGCGACATACCCGGGTATGACGTTTTTTGAGCGAAATACCCGGGTATGACATTTTTTGAGCTACATACCCCAAATGATGTTTTTTGAGTGCCACACTCCCGTATGGCCTCTTTTGAGCGACATACCCCCGTATGAACACTTTTGAGCGACATACCCCAGTATGAACACTTTTGAGCGACATACCCGGGTATGACGTTTTTTGACAAAATACCCGGGTATGAAATTTTTTGAGCTACATACCCCGAATGATGTTTTTTGAGTGCCACACTCCCGTATGGCCTTTTTTGAGCGACATACCACCGTATGAACACTTTTGAGCGACATACCCCGGTATGACCTTTTTTGAGCGACATATCCGGGTATGACGTTTTTTGAGCGAAATACCCGGGTATGAAATTTTTTGAGCTACATACCCCGAATGATGTTTTTTGAGTGCCACATCCCCGTATGGCCTCTTTTGAGCGACATACCCCAGTATGAACACTTTTGAGCGACATACCCCGGTATGACCTTTTTTGAGCGACATACCCGGGTATGACGTTTTTTGAGCGAAATACCCGGGTATGAAATTTTTTGAGCTACATACCCCGAATGATGTTTTTTGAGTGCCACACTCCCGTATGGCCTCTTTTGAGCGACATACCACCGTATGAACACTTTTGAGCGACATACCCCGGTATGACCTTTTTTGAGCGACATATCCGGGTATGACGTTTTTTGAGCGAAATACCCGGGTATGAAATTTTTTGAGCTACATACCCCGAATGATGTTTTTTGAGTGCCACATCCCCGTATGGCCTCTTTTGAGCGACATACCCCAGTATGAACACTTTTGAGCGACATACCCCGGTATGACCTTTTTGGAGCGACATACCCGGGTATGACGTTTTTTGAGCAAAATACCCGGGTATGAAATTTTTTGAGCTACATACCCAGAATGATTTTTTTTGATTGACACACTCCCGTATGGCCTATTTACCCCTGTATTACGACATTTGTGCGACATACCCCGGTATGACCTTTTTGGAGCGACATACCCGGGTATGACGTTTTTTGAGGGAAATACCCGGCTATGACATTTTTTGAGCTACATACCCCAAATGATGTTTTTTGAGTGCCACATCCCTGTATGGCCTCTTTTGAGCGACATACCCCACTATGAACTCTTTTGAGCGACATACCCCGGTATGACCTTTTTTGAGCGACATACCCGGTTATGACGTTTTTTGAGCGAAATACCCGGGTATGAAATTTTTTGGGCTACATACCCCGAATGATGTTTTTTGAGTGCCACACTCCCGTATGGCCTCTTTTGAGCGACATACCCCCGTATGAACACTTTTGAGCGACATACCCGGGTATGACAATTTTTGAGCAAAATACCCGGGTATGAAATTTTTTGAGCTACATACCCAGAATGATGTTTTTTGATTGACACACTCCCGTATGGCCTATTTACCCCAGTATTACGACATTTGTGCGACATACCCCGGTATGACCTTTTTTGAGCGACATACCCGGGTATGACGTTTTTTGAGCGAAATACCCGGGTATGAAATTTTTTGAGCTACATACCCCGAATGATGTTTTTTGAGTGCCACACTCCTGTATGGCCTCTTTTGAGCGACATACCCCCGTATGAACACTTTTGAGCGACATACCCCGGTATGACCTTTTTGGAGCGACATACCCGGGTATGACGTTTTTTGAGCAAAATACCCGGGTATGAAATTTTTTGAGCTACATACCCAGAACGATGTTTTTTGATTGACACACTCCCGTATGGCCTATGTACCCCTGTATTACGACATTTGTGCGACATACCCCGGTATGACCTTTTTGGAGCGACATACCCGGGTATGACGTTTTTTGAGGGAAATACCCGGCTATGACATTTTTTGAGCTACATACCCCAAATGATGTTTTTTGAGTGCCACATCCCTGTATGGCCTCATTTGAGCGACATACCCCACTATGAACTCTTTTGAGCGACATACCCGGGTATGACGTTTTTTGAGCGAAATACCCGGGTATGACATTTTTTGAGCTACATACCCCAAATGATGTTTTTTGAGTGCCACACTCCCGTATGGCCTCTTTTGAGCGACATACCCCCGTATGAACACTTTTGAGCGACATACCCCAGTATGAACACTTTTGAGCGACATACCCCGGTATGACCTTTTTTGAGCGACATATCCGGGTATGACGTTTTTTGAGCGAAATACCCGGGTATGAAATTTTTTGAGCTACATACCCCGAATGATGTTTTTTGAGTGCCACATCCCCGTATGGCCTCTTTTGAGCGACATACCCCAGTATGAACACTTTTGAGCGACATACCCCGGTATGACCTTTTTTGAGCGACATACCCGGGTATGACGTTTTTTGAGCGAAATACCCGGGTATGAAATTTTTTGAGCTACATACCCCGAATGATGTTTTTTGAGTGCCACACTCCTGTATGGCCTCTTTTGAGCGACATACCCCCGTATGAACACTTTTGAGCGACATACCCCGGTATGACCTTTTTGGAGCGACATACCCGGGTATGACGTTTTTTGAGGGAAATACCCGGCTATGACATTTTTTGAGCTACATACCCCAAATGATGTTTTTTGAGTGCCCAGCCCTGTATGGCCTCTTTTGAGCGACATACCCCACTATGAACTCTTTTGAGCGACATACCCCGGTATGACCTTTTTTGAGCGACATACCCGGTTATGACGTTTTTTGAGCGAAATACCCGGGTATGAAATTTTTTGAGCTACATACCCCGAATGATGTTTTTTGAGTGCCACACTCCCGTATGGCCTCTTTTGAGCGGCATACCCCCGTATGAACACTTTTGAGCGACATACCCGGGTATGACAATTTTTGAGCAAAATACCCGGGTATGAAATTTTTTGAGCTACATACCCAGAATGATGTTTTTTGATTGACACACTCCCGTATGGCCTATTTACCCTTGTATTACGACATTTGTGCGACATACCCCGGTATGACCTTTTTGGAGCGACATACCCCGAATGATGTTTTTTGAGTGCCACACTCCCGTATGGCCTCTTTTGAGCGGCATACCCCCGTATGAACACTTTTGAGCGACATACCCGGGTATGACGTTTTTTGAGCGAAATACCCGGGTATGAAATTTTTTGAGCTACATACCCTGAATGATGTTTTTTGAGTGCCACACTCCCGTATGGCCTCTTTTGAGCGACATACCCCCGTATGAACACTTTTGAGCGACATACCCCGGTATGACCTTTTTTGAGCGACATACCCGGGTATGACGTTTTTTGAGCGAAATACCCGGGTATGAAATTTTTTGAGCTACATACCCCGAATGATGTTTTTTGAGTGCCACACTCCCGTATGCCCTCTTTTGAGCGACATACCACCGTATGAACACTTTTGAGCGACATACCCCGGTATGACCTTTTTTGAGCGACATATCCGGGTATGACGTTTTTTGAGCGAAATACCCGGGTATGAAATTTTTTGAGCTACATACCCTGAATGATGTTTTTTGAGTGCCACATCCCCGTATGGCCTCTTTTGAGCGACATACCCCAGTATGAACACTTTTGAGCGACATACCCCGGTATGACCTTTTTTGAGCGACATACCCGGGTATGACGTTTTTTGAGCGAAATACCCGGGTATGAAATTTTTTGAGCTACATACCCCGAATGATGTTTTTTGAGTGCCACACTCCTGTATGGCCTCTTTTGAACGACATACCCCCGTATGAACACTTTTGAGCGACATACCCCGGTATGACCTTTTTGGAGCGACATACCCGGGTATGACGTTTTTTGAGGGAAATACCCGGCTATGACATTTTTTGAGCTACATACCCCAAATGATGTTTTTTGAGTGCCACATCCCTGTATGGCCTCTTTTGAGCGACATACCCCACTATGAACTCTTTTGAGCGACATACCCCGGTATGACCTTTTTTGAGCGACATACCCGGTTATGACGTTTTTTGAGCGAAATACCCGGGTATGAAATTTTTTGAGTGCCACACTCCCGTATGGCCTCTTTTGAGCGACATACCCCCGTATGAACACTTTTGAGCGACATACCCGGGTATGACAATTTTTGAGCAAAATACACGGGTATGAAATTTTTTGAGCTACATACCCAGAATGATGTTTTTTGATTGACACACTCCCGTATGGCCTATTTACCCTTGTATTGCGACATACCCCGGTATGACCTTTTTGGAGCGACATACCCGGGTATGACGTTTTTTGAGGGAAATACCCGGGTATGACATTTTTTGAGCTACATACCCCAAATGATGTTTTTTGAGTGCCACATCCCCGTATGGCCTCTTTTGAGCGACATACCCCAGTATGAACACTTTTGAGCGACATACCCCGGTATGACCTTTTTTGAGCGACATACCCGGGTATGACGTTTTTTGAGCGAAATACCCGGGTATGAAATTTTTTGAGCTACATACCCCGAATGATGTTTTTTGAGTGCCACACTCCTGTATGGCCTCTTTTGAGCGACATACCCCCGTATGAACACTTTTGAGCGACATACCCCGGTATGACCTTTTTTGAGCGACATATCCGGGTATGACGTTTTTTGAGCGAAATACCCGGGTATGAAATTTTTTGAGCTACATACCCCGAATGATGTTTTTTGAGTGCCACATCCCCGTATGGCCTCTTTTGAGCGACATACCCCAGTATGAACACTTTTGAGCGACATACCCCGGTATGACCTTTTTTGAGCGACATACCCGGGTATGACGTTTTTTGAGCGAAATACCCGGGTATGAAATTTTTTGAGCTACATACCCCGAATGATGTTTTTTGGGTGCCACACTCCTGTATGGCCTCTTTTGAGCGACATACCCCCGTATGAACACTTTTGAGCGACATACCCCGGTATGACCTTTTTGGAGCGACATACCCGGGTATGACGTTTTTTGAGCAAAATACCCGGGTATGAAATTTTTTGAGCTACATACCCAGAACGATGTTTTTTGATTGACACACTCCCGTATGGCCTATTTACCCCTGTATTACGACATTTGTGCGACATACCCCGGTATGACCTTTTTGGAGCGACATACCCGGGTATGACGTTTTTTGAGGGAAATACCCGGCTATGACATTTTTTGAGCTACATACCCCAAATGATGTTTTTTGAGTGCCACATCCCTGTATGGCCTCTTTTGAGCGACATACCCCACTATGAACTCTTTTGAGCGACATACCCCGGTATGACCTTTTTTGAGCGACATACCCGGTTATGACGTTTTTTGAGCGAAATACCCGGGTATGAAATTTTTTGAGCTACATACCCCGAATGATGTTTTTTGAGTGCCACACTCCCGTATGGCCTCTTTTGAGCGACATACCCCCGTATGAACACTTTTGAGTGACATACCCCGGTATAACCTTTTTGGAGCGACATACCCGGGTATGACGTTTTTTGAGCAAAATACCCGGGTATGAAATTTTTTGAGCTACATACCCAGAATGATGTTTTTTGATTGACACACTCCCGTATGGCCTATTTACCCTTGTATTACGACATTTGTGCGACATACCCCGGTATGACCTTTTTGGAGCTACATACCCAGAATGATGTTTTTTGATTGACACACTCCCGTATGGCCTATTTACCCTTGTATTACGACATTTGTGCGACATACCCCGGTATGACCTTTTTGGAGCGACATACCCGGGTATGACGTTTTTTGAGGGAAATACCCGGCTATGACATTTTTTGAGCTACATACCCCAAATGATGTTTTTTGAGTGCCACATCCCTGTATGGCCTCTTTTGAGCGACATACCCCACTATGAACTCTTTTGAGCGAAATACCCGGGTATGAAATTTTTTGAGCTACATACCCCGAATGATGTTTTTTGAGTGCCACACTCCCGTATGGCCTCTTTTGAGCGGCATACCCCCGTATGAACACTTTTGAGCGACATACCCGGGTATGACAATTTTTGAGCAAAATACCCGGGTATGAAATTTTTTGAGCTACATACCCAGAATGATGTTTTTTGATTGACACACTCCCGTATGGCCTATTTACCCTTGTATTACGACATTTGTGCGACATACCCCGGTATGACCTTTTTGGAGCGACATACCCCGAATGATGTTTTTTGAGTGCCACACTCCCGTATGGCCTCTTTTGAGCGGCATACCCCCGTATGAACACTTTTGAGCGACATACCCGGGTATGACGTTTTTTGAGCGAAATACCCGGGTATGAAATTTTTTGAGCTACATACCCCGAATGATGTTTTTTGAGTGCCACATCCCCGTATGGCCTCTTTTGAGCGACATACCCCAGTATGAACACTTTGGAGCGACATACCCCGGTATGACTTTTTTGAGCGACATACCCGGGTATGACGTTTTTTGAGCGAAATACCCGGGTATGAAATTTTTTGAGCTACATACCCCAAATGATGTTTTTTGAGTGCCACACTCCTGTATGGCCTCTTTTGAGCGACATACCCCCGTATGAACACTTTTGAGCGACATACCCCGGTATGACCTTTTTTGAGCGACATATCCGGTTATGACGTTTTTTGAGCGAAATACCCGGCTATGACATTTTTTGAGCTACATACCCCAAATGATGTTTTTTGAGTGCCACATCCCTGTATGGCCTCTTTTGAGCGACATACCCCACTATGAACTCTTTTGAGCGACATACCCGGGTATGACGTTTTTTGAGCGAAATACCCGGGTATGAAATTTTTTGAGCTACATACCCCGAATGATGTTTTTTGAGTGCCACACTCCCGTATGGCCTCTTTTGAGCGACATACCACCGTATGAACACTTTTGAGCGACATACCCCGGTATGACCTTTTTTGAGCGACATATCCGGTTATGACGTTTTTTGAGCGAAATACCCGGGTATGAAATTTTTTGAGCTACATACCCCGAATGATGTTTTTTGAGTGCCACACTCCTGTATGGCCTCTTTTGAGTGACATACCCCCGTATGAACACTTTTGAGCGACATACCCCGGTATGACCTTTTTGGAGCGACATACCCGGGTATGACGTTTTTTGAGCAAAATACCCGGGTATGAAATTTTTTGAGCTACATACCCAGAATGATGTTTTTTGATTGACACACTCCCGTATGGCCTATTTACCCCAGTATTACGACATTTGTGCGACATTCCCCGGTATGACCTTTTTGGAGCGACATACCCGGGTATGACGTTTTTTGAGGGAAATACCCGGCTATGACATTTTTTGAGCTACATACCCCAAATGATGTTTTTTGAGTGCCACATCCCTGTATGGCCTCTTTTGAGCGACATACCCCACTATGAACTCTTTTGAGCGACATACCCGGGTATGACGTTTTTTGAGCGAAATACCCGGGTATGAAATTTTTTGAGCTACATACCCCGAATGATGTTTTTTGAGTGCCACACTCCCGTATGGCCTCTTTTGAGCGACATACCCCCGTATGAACACTTTTGAGCGACATACCCCGGTATGACCTTTTTGGAGCGACATACCCGGGTATGACGTTTTTTGAGCGAAATACCCGGGTATGAAATTTTTTGAGCTACATACCCCGAATGATGTTTTTTGAGTGCCACACTCCTGTATGGCCTCTTTTGAGCGACATACCCCCGTATGAACACTTTTGAGCGACATACCCCGGTATGACCTTTTTTGAGCGACATATCCGGGTATGACATTTTTTGAGCGAAATACCCGGGTATGAAATTTTTTGAGCTACATACCCAGAACGATGTTTTTTGATTGACACACTCCCGTATGGCCTATTTACCCCTGTATTACGACATTTGTGCGACATACCCCGGTATGACCTTTTT
Organism: Eupleurogrammus muticus; assembly: GCA_036785175.1. Lineage (NCBI taxonomy): Eukaryota > Metazoa > Chordata > Actinopteri > Scombriformes > Trichiuridae > Eupleurogrammus > Eupleurogrammus muticus. The sequence continues at coordinate 12,307,196 of JAYKQN010000020.1, forward strand.
GGAGCGACATACCCGGGTATGACGTTTTTTGAGGGAAATACCCGGCTATGACATTTTTTGAGCTACATACCCCAAATGATGTTTTTTGAGTGCCACATCCCTGTATGGCCTCTTTTGAGCGACATACCCCACTATGAACTCTTTTGAGCGACATACCCCGGTATGACCTTTTTTGAGCGACATACCCGGTTATGACGTTTTTTGAGCGAAATACCCGGGTATGAAATTTTTTGAGCTACATACCCAGAATGATGTTTTTTGATTGACACACTCCCGTATGGCCTATTTACCCTTGTATTACGACATTTGTGCGACATACCCCGGTATGACCTTTTTGGAGCGACATACCCGGGTATGACGTTTTTTGAGGGAAATACCCGGCTATGACATTTTTTGAGCTACATACCCCAAATGATGTTTTTTGAGTGCCACATCCCTGTATGGCCTCTTTTGAGCGACATACCCCAGTGTGAACTCTTTTGAGCGACATACCCCGGTATGACGTTCTTTGAGCGAAATACCCGGGTATGAAATTTTTTGAGCTACATACCCCGAATGATGTTTTTTGAGTGCCACACTCCCGTATGGCCTCTTTTGAGCGACATACCCCCGTATGAACACTTTTGAGCGACATACCCCGGTATGACCTTTTTTGAGCGACATATCCAGGTATGACGTTTTTTGAGCGAAATACCCGGGTATGAAATTTTTTGAGCTACATACCCCGAATGATGTTTTTTGAGTGCCACATCCCCGTATGGCCTCTTTTGAGCGACATACCCCAGTATGAACACTTTGGAGCGACATACCCCGGTATGACTTTTTTGAGCGACATACCCGGGTATGACGTTTTTTGAGCGAAATACCCGGGTATGAAATTTTTTGAGCTACATACCCCGAATGATGTTTTTTGAGTGCCACACTCCCGTATGGCCTCTTTTGAGCGACATACCCCCGTATGAACACTTTTGAGCGACATACCCCGGTATGACCTTTTTGGAGCGACATACCCGGGTATGACGTTTTTTGAGCAAAATACCCGGGTATGAAATTTTTTGAGCTACATACCCAGAATGATGTTTTTTGATTGACACACTCCCGTATGGCCTATTTACCCCTGTATTACGACATTTGTGCGACATACCCCGGTATGACCTTTTTGGAGCGACATACCCGGGTATGACGTTTTTTGAGGGAAATACCCGGCTATGACATTTTTTGAGCTACATACCCCAAATGATGTTTTTTGAGTGCCACATCCCTGTATGGCCTCTTTTGAGCGACATACCCCAGTGTGAACTCTTTTGAGCGACATACCCCGGTATGACGTTCTTTGAGCGAAATACCCGGGTATGAAATTTTTTGAGCTACATACCCCGAATGATGTTTTTTGAGTGCCACACTCCCGTATGGCCTCTTTTGAGCGACATACCCCCGTATGAACACTTTTGAGCGACATACCCCGGTATGACCTTTTTTGAGCGACATATCCGGGTATGACGTTTTTTGAGCGAAATACCCGGGTATGAAATTTTTTGAGCTACATACCCCGAATGATGTTTTTTGAGTGCCACATCCCCGTATGGCCTCTTTTGAGCGACATACCCCAGTATGAACACTTTGGAGCGACATACCCCGGTATGACTTTTTTGAGCGACATACCCGGGTATGACGTTTTTTGAGCGAAATACCCGGGTATGAAATTTTTTGAGCTACATACCCCGAATGATGTTTATTGAGTGCCACATCCCCGTATGGCCTCTTTTGAGCGACATACCCCAGTATGAACACTTTTGAGCGACATACCCCGGTATGACCTTTTTTGAGCGACATACCCGGGTATGACGTTTTTTGAGCGAAATACCCGGGTATGAAATTTTTTGAGCTACATACCCCGAATGATGTTTTTTGAGTGCCACACTCCCGTATGGCCTCTTTTGAGCGACATACCCCCGTATGAACACTTTTGAGCGACATACCCCGGTATGACCTTTTTGGAGCGACATACCCGGGTATGACTTTTTTTGAGCAAAATACCCGGGTATGAAATTTTTTGAGCTACATACCCAGAATGATGTTTTTTGATTGACACACTCCCGTATGGCCTATTTACCCCTGTATTACGACATTTGTGCGACATACCCCGGTATGACCTTTTTGGAGCGACATACCCGGGTATGACGTTTTTTGAGGGAAATACCCGGCTATGACATTTTTTGAGCTACATACCCCAAATGATGTTTTTTGAGTGCCACATCCCTGTATGGCCTCTTTTGAGCGACATACCCCACTATGAACTCTTTTGAGCGACATACCCCGGTATGACCTTTTTTGAGCGACATACCCGGTTATGACGTTTTTTGAGCGAAATACCCGGGTATGAAATTTTTTGAGCTACATACCCCGAATGATGTTTTTTGAGTGCCACACTCCCGTATGGCCTCTTTTGAGCGACATACCCCCGTATGAACACTTTTGAGCGACATACCCGGGTATGACAATTTTTGAGCAAAATACCCGGGTATGAAATTTGTTGAGCTACATACCCAGAATGATGTTTTTTGATTGACACACTCCCGTATGGCCTATTTACCCTTGTATTACGACATTTGTGCGACATACCCCGGTATGACCTTTTTGGAGCGACATACCCCAAATGATGTTTTTTGAGTGCCACATCCCTGTATGGCCTCTTTTGAGCAACATACCCCAGTATGAACTCTTTTGAGCGACATACCCCGGTATGACCTTTTTTGAGCGACATACCCGGGTATGACGTTTTTTGAGCGAAATACCCGGGTATGAAATTTTTTGAGCTACATACCCCGAATGATGTTTTTTGAGTGCCACACTCCCGTATGGCCTCTTTTGAGCGACATACCCCCGTATGAACACTTTTGAGCGACATACCCCGGTATGACCTTTTTTGAGCGACATATCCGGGTATGACGTTTTTTGAGCGAAATACCCGGGTATGAAATTTTTTGAGCTACATACCCAGAATGATGTTTTTTGATTGACACACTCCCGTATGGCCTATTTACCCTTGTATTACGACATTTGTGCGACATACCCCGGTATGACCTTTTTGGAGCGACATACCCGGGTATGACGTTTTTTGAGGGAAATACCCGGGTATGACATTTTTTGAGCTACATACCCCAAATGATGTTTTTTGAGTGCCACATCCCCGTATGGCCTCTTTTGAGCGACATACCCCAGTATGAACACTTTTGAGCGACATACCCCGGTATGAACTCTTTTGAGCGACATACCCCGGTATGACCTTTTTTGAGCGAAATACCCGGGTATGAAATTTTTTGAGCGAAATACCCCGAATGATGTTTTTTGAGTGCCACATCCCCGTATGGCCGCTTTTGAGCGACATACCCCACTATGAACTCTTTTGAGCGACATACCCCGGTATGACCTTTTTTGAGCGACATACCCGGGTATGACGTTTTTTGAGCGAAATACCCGGGTATGAAATTTTTTGAGCTACATACCCCGAATGATGTTTTTTGAGTGCCACACTCCCGTATGGCCTCTTTTGAGCGACATACCCCCGTATGAACACTTTTGAGCGACATACCCCGGTATGACCTTTTTGGAGCGACATACCCGGGTATGACGTTTTTTGAGCAAAATACCCGGGTATGAAATTTTTTGAGATACATACCCAGAATGATGTTTTTTGATTGACACACTCCCGTATGGCCTATTTACCCTTGTATTACGACATTTGTGCGACATACCCCGGTATGACCTTTTTGGAGCGACATACCCGGGTATGACGTTTTTTGAGGGAAATACCCGGCTATGACATTTTTTGAGCTACATACCCCAAATGATGTTTTTTGAGTGCCACATCCCTGTATGGCCTCTTTTGAGCGACATACCCCACTATGAACTCTTTTGAGCGACATACCCGGGTATGACAATTTTTGAGCAAAATACCCGGGTATGAAATTTTTTGAGCTACATACCCAGAATGATGTTTTTTGATTGACACACTCCCGTATGGCCTATTTACCCTTGTATTACGACATTTGTGCGACATACCCCGGTATGACCTTTTTGGAGCGACATACCCCAAATGATGTTTTTTGAGTGCCACATCCCTGTATGGCCTCTTTTGAGCAACATACCCCAGTATGAACTCTTTTGAGCGACATACCCCGGTATGACCTTTTTTGAGCGACATACCCGGGTATGACGTTTTTTGAGCGAAATACCCGGGTATGAAATTTTTTGAGCTACATACCCCGAATGATGTTTTTTGAGTGCCACACTCCCGTATGGCCTCTTTTGAGCGACATACCCCCGTATGAACACTTTTGAGCGACATACCCCGGTATGACCTTTTTTGAGCGACATATCCGGGTATGACGTTTTTTGAGCGAAATACCCGGGTATGAAATTTTTTGAGCTACATACCCAGAATGATGTTTTTTGATTGACACACTCCCGTATGGCCTATTTACCCTTGTATTACGACATTTGTGCGACATACCCCGGTATGACCTTTTTTGAGGGAAATACCCGGGTATGACATTTTTTGAGCTACATACCCCAAATGATGTTTTTTGAGTGCCACATCCCCGTATGGCCTCTTTTGAGCGACATACCCCAGTATGAACACTTTTGAGCGACATACCCCGGTATGAACTCTTTTGAGCGACATACCCCGGTATGACCTTTTTTGAGCGAAATACCCGGGTATGAAATTTTTTGAGCTACATACCCCGAATGATGTTTTTTGAGTGCCACATCCCCGTATGGCCGCTTTTGAGCGACATACCCCACTATGAACTCTTTTGAGCGACATACCCCGGTATGACCTTTTTTGAGCGACATACCCTGGTATGACGTTTTTTGAGCGAAATACCCGGGTATGAAATTTTTTGAGCTACATACCCCGAATGATGTTTTTTGAGTGCCACACTCCCGTATGGCCTCTTTTGAGCGACATACCCCCGTATGAACACTTTTGAGCGACATACCCCGGTATGACCTTTTTGGAGCGACATACCCGGGTATGACGTTTTTTGAGCAAAATACCCGGGTATGAAATTTTTTGAGCTACATACCCAGAATGATGTTTTTTGATTGACACACTCCCGTATGGCCTATTTACCCTTGTATTACGACATTTGTGCGACATACCCCGGTATGACCTTTTTGGAGCGACATACCTGGGTATGACGTTTTTTGAGGGAAATACCCGGGTATGACATTTTTTGAGCTACATACCCCAAATGATGTTTTTTGAGTGCCACATCCCCGTATGGCCTCTTTTGAGCGACATACCCCAGTATGAACACTTTTGAGCGACATACCCCGGTATGACCTTTTTTGAGTGACATACCCGGGTATGACGTTTTTTGAGCGAAATACCCGGGTATGAAATTTTTTGAGCTACATACCCCGAATGATGTTTTTTGAGTGCCACACTCCCGTATGGCCTCTTTTGAGCGACATACCCCCGTATGAACACTTTTGAGCGACATACCCCGGTATGACCTTTTTTGAGCGACATACCCGGGTATGACGTTTTTTGAGCGAAATACCCGGGTATGAAATTTTTTGAGCTACATACCCCGAATGATGTTTTTTGAGTGCCACACTCCTGTATGGCCTCTTTTGAGTGACATACCCCCGTATGAACACTTTTGAGCGACATACCCCGGTATGACCTTTTTGGAGCGACATACCCGGGTATGACGTTTTTTGAGCAAAATACCCGGGTATGAAATTTTTTGAGCTACATACCCAGAATGATGTTTTTTGATTGACACACTCCCGTATGGCCTATTTACCCCAGTATTACGACATTTGTGCGACATACCCCGGTATGACCTTTTTGGAGCGACATACCCGGGTATGACGTTTTTTGAAGGAAATACCCGGCTATGACATTTTTTGAGCTACATACCCCAAATGATGTTTTTTGAGTGCCACATCCCTGTATGGCCTCTTTTGAGCGACATACCCCACTATGAACTCTTTTGAGCGACATACCCGGGTATGACGTTTTTTGAGCGAAATACCCGGGTATGAAATTTTTTGAGCTACATACCCCGAATGATGTTTTTTGAGTGCCACACTCCCGTATGGCCTCTTTTGAGCGACATACCCCCGTATGAACACTTTTGAGCGACATACCCCGGTATGACCTTTTTGGAGCGACATACCCGGGTATGACGTTTTTTGAGGGAAATACCCGGCTATGACATTTTTTGAGCTACATACCCCGAATGATGTTTTTTGAGTGCCACATCCCTGTATGGCCTCTTTTGAGCGACATACCCCACTATGAACTCTTTTGAGCGACATACCCCGGTATGACCTTTTTTGAGCGACATACCCGGTTATGACGTTTTTTGAGCGAAATACCCGGGTATGAAATTTTTTGAGCTACATACCCCGAATGATGTTTTTTGAGTGCCACACTCCCGTATGGCCTCTTTTGAGCGACATACCCCCGTATGAACACTTTTGAGCGACATACCCCGGTATGACCTTTTTGGAGCGACATACCCGGGTATGACAATTTTTGAGCAAAATACCCGGGTATGAAATTTTTTGAGCTACATACCCCAAATGATGTTTTTTGAGTGCCACACTCCCGTATGGCCTCTTTTGAGCGACATACCCCCGTATGAACACTTTTGAGCGACATACCCCAGTATGAACACTTTTGAGCGACATACCCGGGTATGACGTTTTTTGACAAAATACCCGGGTATGAAATTTTTTGAGCTACATACCCCGAATGATGTTTTTTGAGTGCCACACTCCCGTATGGCCTTTTTTGAGCGACATACCACCGTATGAACACTTTTGAGCGACATACCCCGGTATGACCTTTTTGGAGCGACATACCCGGGTATGACGTTTTTTGAGCAAAATACCCGGGTATGAAATTTTTTGAGCTACATACCCAGAATGATGTTTTTTGATTGACACACTCCCGTATGGCCTATTTACCCCTGTATTACGACATTTGTGCGACATACCCCGGTATGACCTTTTTGGAGCGACATACCCGGGTATGACGTTTTTTGAGGGAAATACCCGGCTATGACATTTTTTGAGCTACATACCCCAAATGATGTTTTTTGAGTGCCACATCCCTGTATGGCCTCTTTTGAGCGACATACCCCACTATGAACTCTTTTGAGCGACATACCCCGGTATGACCTTTTTTGAGCGACATACCCGGTTATGACGTTTTTTGAGCGAAATACCCGGGTATGAAATTTTTTGAGCTACATACCCCGAATGATGTTTTTTGAGTGCCACACTCCCGTATGGCCTCTTTTGAGCGACATACCCCCGTATGAACACTTTTGAGCGACATACCCGGGTATGACAATTTTTGAGCAAAATACCCGGGTATGAAATTTTTTGAGCTACATACCCAGAATGATGTTTTTTGATTGACAAACTCCCGTATGGCCTATTTACCCTTGTATTACGACATTTGTGCGACATACCCCGGTATGACCTTTTTGGAGCGACATACCCCAAATGATGTTTTTTGAGTGCCACATCCCTGTATGGCCTCTTTTGAGCAACATACCCCAGTATGAACTCTTTTGAGCGACATACCCCGGTATGACCTTTTTTGAGCGACATACCCGGGTATGACGTTTTTTGAGCGAAATACCCGGGTATGAAATTTTTTGAGCTACATACCCCGAATGATGTTTTTTGAGTGCCACACTCCCGTATGGCCTCTTTTGAGCGACATACCCCCGTATGAACACTTTTGAGCGACATACCCCGGTATGACCTTTTTTGAGCGACATATCCGGGTATGACGTTTTTTGAGCGAAATACCCGGGTATGAAATTTTTTGAGCTACATACCCAGAATGATGTTTTTTGATTGACACACTCCCGTATGGCCTATTTACCCTTGTATTACGACATTTGTGCGACATACCCCGGTATGACCTTTTTGGAGCGACATACCCGGGTATGACGTTTTTTGAGGGAAATACCCGGGTATGACATTTTTTGAGCTACATACCCCAAATGATGTTTTTTGAGTGCCACATCCCCGTATGGCCTCTTTTGAGCGACATACCCCAGTATGAACACTTTTGAGCGACATACCCCGGTATGAACTCTTTTGAGCGACATACCCCGGTATGACCTTTTTTGAGCGAAATACCCGGGTATGAAATTTTTTGAGCGAAATACCCCGAATGATGTTTTTTGAGTGCCACATCCCCGTATGGCCGCTTTTGAGCGACATACCCCACTATGAACTCTTTTGAGCGACATACCCCGGTATGACCTTTTTTGAGCGACATACCCGGGTATGACGTTTTTTGAGCGAAATACCCGGGTATGAAATTTTTTGAGCTACATACCCCGAATGATGTTTTTTGAGTGCCACACTCCCGTATGGCCTCTTTTGAGCGACATACCCCCGTATGAACACTTTTGAGCGACATACCCCGGTATGACCTTTTTGGAGCGACATACCCGGGTATGACGTTTTTTGAGCAAAATACCCGGGTATGAAATTTTTTGAGCTACATACCCAGAATGATGTTTTTTGATTGACACACTCCCGTATGGCCTATTTACCCTTGTATTACGACATTTGTGCGACATACCCCGGTATGACCTTTTTGGAGCGACATACCCGGGTATGACGTTTTTTGAGGGAAATACCCGGCTATGACATTTTTTGAGCTACATACCCCAAATGATGTTTTTTGAGTGCCACATCCCTGTATGGCCTCTTTTGAGCGACATACCCCACTATGAACTCTTTTGAGCGACATACCCCGGTATGACCTTTTTTGAGCGACATACCCGGTTATGACGTTTTTTGAGCGAAATACCCGGGTATGAAATTTTTTGAGCTACATACCCCGAATGATGTTTTTTGAGTGCCACACTCCCGTATGGCCTCTTTTGAGCGACATACCCCCGTATGAACACTTTTGAGCGACATACCCGGGTATGACAATTTTTGAGCAAAATACCCGGGTATGAAATTTTTTGAGCTACATACCCAGAATGATGTTTTTTGATTGACACACTCCCGTATGGCCTATTTACCCTTGTATTACGACATTTGTGCGACATACCCCGGTATGACCTTTTTGGAGCGACATACCCCAAATGATGTTTTTTGAGTGCCACATCCCTGTATGGCCTCTTTTGAGCAACATACCCCAGTATGAACTCTTTTGAGCGACATACCCCGGTATGACCTTTTTTGAGCGACATACCCGGGTATGACGTTTTTTGAGCGAAATACCCGGGTATGAAATTTTTTGAGCTACATACCCCGAATGATGTTTTTTGAGTGCCACACTCCCGTATGGCCTCTTTTGAGCGACATACCCCCGTATGAACACTTTTGAGCGACATACCCCGGTATGACCTTTTTTGAGCAAAATACCCGGGTATGAAATTTTTTGAGCTACATACCCAGAATGATGTTTTTTGATTGACACACTCCCGTATGGCCTATTTACCCTTGTATTACGACATTTGTGCGACATACCCCGGTATGACCTTTTTGGAGCGACATACCCCAAATGATGTTTTTTGAGTGCCACATCCCTGTATGGCCTCTTTTGAGCAACATACCCCAGTATGAACTCTTTTGAGCGACATACCCCGGTATGACCTTTTTTGAGCGACATACCCGGGTATGACGTTTTTTGAGCGAAATACCCGGGTATGAAATTTTTTGAGCTACATACCCCGAATGATGTTTTTTGAGTGCCACACTCCCGTATGGCCTCTTTTGAGCGACATACCCCCGTATGAACACTTTTGAGCGACATACCCCGGTATGACCTTTTTTGAGCGACATATCCGGGTATGACGTTTTTTGAGCGAAATACCCGGGTATGAAATTTTTTGAGCTACATACCCAGAATGATGTTTTTTGATTGACACACTCCCGTATGGCCTATTTACCCTTGTATTACGACATTTGTGCGACATACCCCGGTATGACCTTTTTTGAGGGAAATACCTGGGTATGACATTTTTTGAGCTACATACCCCAAATGATGTTTTTTGAGTGCCACATCCCCGTATGGCCTCTTTTGAGCGACATACCCCAGTATGAACACTTTTGAGCGACATACCCCGGTATGACCTTTTTTGAGCGACATATCCGGGTATGACGTTTTTTGAGCGAAATACCCGGGTATGAAATTTTTTGAGCTACATACCCAGAATGATGTTTTTTGATTGACACACTCCCGTATGGCCTATTTACCCTTGTATTACGACATTTGTGCGACATACCCCGGTATGACCTTTTTGGAGCGACATACCCCAAATGATGTTTTTTGAGTGCCACATCCCTGTATGGCCTCTTTTGAGCAACATACCCCAGTATGAACTCTTTTGAGCGACATACCCCGGTATGACCTTTTTTGAGCGACATACCCGGGTATGACGTTTTTTGAGCGAAATACCCGGGTATGAAATTTTTTGAGCTACATACCCCGAATGATGTTTTTTGAGTGCCACACTCCCGTATGGCCTCTTTTGAGCGACATACCCCCGTATGAACACTTTTGAGCGACATACCCCGGTATGACCTTTTTTGAGCGACATATCCGGGTATGACGTTTTTTGAGCGAAATACCCGGGTATGAAATTTTTTGAGCTACATACCCAGAATGATGTTTTTTGATTGACACACTCCCGTATGGCCTATTTACCCTTGTATTACGACATTTGTGCGACATACCCCGGTATGACCTTTTTTGAGGGAAATACCTGGGTATGACATTTTTTGAGCTACATACCCCAAATGATGTTTTTTGAGTGCCACATCCCCGTATGGCCTCTTTTGAGCGACATACCCCAGTATGAACACTTTTGAGCGACATACCCCGGTATGAACTCTTTTGAGCGACATACCCCGGTATGACCTTTTTTGAGCGAAATACCCGGGTATGAAATTTTTTGAGCTACATACCCCGAATGATGTTTTTTGAGTGCCACATCCCCGTATGGCCGCTTTTGAGCGACATACCCCACTATGAACTCTTTTGAGCGACATACCCCGGTATGACCTTTTTTGAGCGACATACCCTGGTATGACGTTTTTTGAGCGAAATACCCGGGTATGAAATTTTTTGAGCTACATACCCCGAATGATGTTTTTTGAGTGCCACACTCCCGTATGGCCTCTTTTGAGCGACATACCCCCGTATGAACACTTTTGAGCGACATACCCCGGTATGACCTTTTTGGAGCGACATACCCGGGTATGACGTTTTTTGAGCAAAATACCCGGGTATGAAATTTTTTGAGCTACATACCCAGAATGATGTTTTTTGATTGACACACTCCCGTATGGCCTATTTACCCTTGTATTACGACATTTGTGCGACATACCCCGGTATGACCTTTTTGGAGCGACATACCTGGGTATGACGTTTTTTGAGGGAAATACCCGGGTATGACATTTTTTGAGCTACATACCCCAAATGATGTTTTTTGAGTGCCACATCCCCGTATGGCCTCTTTTGAGCGACATACCCCAGTATGAACACTTTTGAGCGACATACCCCGGTATGACCTTTTTTGAGTGACATACCCGGGTATGACGTTTTTTGAGCGAAATACCCGGGTATGAAATTTTTTGAGCTACATACCCCGAATGATGTTTTTTGAGTGCCACACTCCCGTATGGCCTCTTTTGAGCGACATACCCCCGTATGAACACTTTTGAGCGACATACCCCGGTATGACCTTTTTTGAGCGACATACCCGGGTATGACGTTTTTTGAGCGAAATACCCGGGTATGAAATTTTTTGAGCTACATACCCCGAATGATGTTTTTTGAGTGCCACACTCCTGTATGGCCTCTTTTGAGTGACATACCCCCGTATGAACACTTTTGAGCGACATACCCCGGTATGACCTTTTTGGAGCGACATACCCGGGTATGACGTTTTTTGAGCAAAATACCCGGGTATGAAATTTTTTGAGCTACATACCCAGAATGATGTTTTTTGATTGACACACTCCCGTATGGCCTATTTACCCCAGTATTACGACATTTGTGCGACATACCCCGGTATGACCTTTTTGGAGCGACATACCCGGGTATGACGTTTTTTGAAGGAAATACCCGGCTATGACATTTTTTGAGCTACATACCCCAAATGATGTTTTTTGAGTGCCACATCCCTGTATGGCCTCTTTTGAGCGACATACCCCACTATGAACTCTTTTGAGCGACATACCCGGGTATGACGTTTTTTGAGCGAAATACCCGGGTATGAAATTTTTTGAGCTACATACCCCGAATGATGTTTTTTGAGTGCCACACTCCCGTATGGCCTCTTTTGAGCGACATACCCCCGTATGAACACTTTTGAGCGACATACCCCGGTATGACCTTTTTGGAGCGACATACCCGGGTATGACGTTTTTTGAGGGAAATACCCGGCTATGACATTTTTTGAGCTACATACCCCGAATGATGTTTTTTGAGTGCCACATCCCTGTATGGCCTCTTTTGAGCGACATACCCCACTATGAACTCTTTTGAGCGACATACCCCGGTATGACCTTTTTTGAGCGACATACCCGGTTATGACGTTTTTTGAGCGAAATACCCGGGTATGAAATTTTTTGAGCTACATACCCCGAATGATGTTTTTTGAGTGCCACACTCCCGTATGGCCTCTTTTGAGCGACATACCCCCGTATGAACACTTTTGAGCGACATACCCCGGTATGACCTTTTTGGAGCGACATACCCGGGTATGACAATTTTTGAGCAAAATACCCGGGTATGAAATTTTTTGAGCTACATACCCCAAATGATGTTTTTTGAGTGCCACACTCCCGTATGGCCTCTTTTGAGCGACATACCCCCGTATGAACACTTTTGAGCGACATACCCCAGTATGAACACTTTTGAGCGACATACCCGGGTATGACGTTTTTTGACAAAATACCCGGGTATGAAATTTTTTGAGCTACATACCCCGAATGATGTTTTTTGAGTGCCACACTCCCGTATGGCCTTTTTTGAGCGACATACCACCGTATGAACACTTTTGAGCGACATACCCCGGTATGACCTTTTTTGAGCGACATACCCGGGTATGACGTTTTTTGAGCGAAATACCCGGGTATGAAATTTTTTGAGCTACATACCCCGAATGATGTTTTTTGAGTGCCACATCCCCGTATGGCCTCTTTTGAGCGACATACCCCCGTATGAACACTTTTGAGCGACATACCCCGGTATGACCTTTTTGGAGCGACGTATGACGTTTTTTGAGCAAAATACCCGGGTATGAAATTTTTTGAGCTACATACCCAGAATGATGTTTTTTGAATGACACACTCCCGTATGGCCTATTTACCCCTGTATTACGACATTTGTGCGACATACCCCGGTATGACCTTTTTGGAGCGACATACCCGGGTATGACGTTTTTTGAGGGAAATACCCGGCTATGACATTTTTTGAGCTACATACCCCAAATGATGTTTTTTGAGTGCCACATCCCTGTATGGCCTCTTTTGAGCGACATACCCCACTATGAACTCTTTTGAGCGACATACCCCGGTATGACGTTTTTTGAGGGAAATACCCGGGTATGAAATTTTTTGAGCTACATACCCAGAATGATGTTTTTTGATTGACACACTCCCGTATGGCCTATTTACCCTTGTATTACGACATTTGTGCGACATACCCCGGTATGACCTTTTTGGAGCGACATACCCGGGTATGATGTTTTTTGAGGGAAATACCCGGGTATGACATTTTTTGAGCTACATACCCCAAATGATGTTTTTTGAGTGCCACATCCCTGTATGGCCTCTTTTGAGCGACATACCCCAGTATGAACTCTTTTGAGCTACATACCCCGGTATGACCTTTTTTGAGCGACATACCCCGAATGATGTTTTTTGAGTGCCACACTCCCGTATGGCCTCTTTTGAGCGACATACCCCCGTATGAACACTTTTGAGCGACATACCACCGTATGAACACTTTTGAGCGACATACCCCGGTATGACCTTTTTTGAGCGACATATCCGGGTATGAAGTTTTTTGAGCGAAATACCCGGGTATGAAATTTTTTGAGCTACATACCCCGAATGATGTTTTTTGAGTGCCACATCCCCGTATGGCCTCTTTTGAGCGACATACCCCAGTATGAGCACTTTTGAGCGACATACCCCGGTATGACCTTTTTTGAGAGACATACCCGGGTATGACGTTTTTTGAGCGAAATACCCGGGTATGAAATTTTTAGAGCTACATACCCCGAATGATGTTTTTTGAGTGCCACACTCCTGTATGGCCTCTTTTGAGTGACATACCCCCGTATGAACACTTTTGAGCGACATACCCCGGTATGACCTTTTTGGAGCGACATACCCGGGTATGACATTTTTTGAGCAAAATACCCGGGTATGAAATTTTTTGAGCTACATACCCAGAATGATGTTTTTTGATTGACACACTCCCGTATGTCCTATTTACCCCAGTATTACGACATTTGTGCGACATACCCCGGTATGACCTTTTTGGAGCGACATACCCGGGTATGACGTTTTTTGAGGGAAATACCCGGCTATGACATTTTTTGAGCTACATACCCCAAATGATGTTTTTTGAGTGCCACATCCCTGTATGGCCTCTTTTGAGCGACATACCCCAGTATGAACTCTTTTGAGCTACATACCCCGGTATGACCTTTTTTGAGCGACATACCCCGAATGATGTTTTTTGAGTGCCACACTCCCGTATGGCCTCTTTTGAGCGACATACCCCCTTATGAACACTTTTGAGCGACATACCACCGTATGAACACTTTTGAGCGACATACCCCGGTATGACCTTTTTTGAGCGACATATCCGGGTATGAAGTTTTTTGAGCGAAATACCCGGGTATGAAATTTTTTGAGCTACATACCCCGAATGATGTTTTTTGAGTGCCACACTCCCGTATGGCCTCTTTTGAGCGACATACCCCTGTATGAACACTTGTGAGTGACATACCCCGGTATGACCTTTTTGGAGCGACATACCCGGAAATGACAATTTTTGAGCAAAATACCCGGGTATGAAATTTTTTGAGCTACATACCCAGAATGATGTTTTTTGATTGACACACTCCCGTATGGCCTATTTACCCTTGTATTACGACATTTGTGCGACATACCCCGGTATGACCTTTTTGGAGCGACATACCCGGGTATGACGTTTTTTGAGGGAAATACCCGGCTATGACATTTTTTGAGCTACATACCCCAAATGATGTTTTTTGAGTGCCACATCCCTGTATGGCCTCTTTTGAGCGACATACCCCACTATGAACTCTTTTGAGCGACATACCCGGGTATGACGTTTTTTGAGCGAAATACCCGGGTATGAAATTTTTTGAGCTACATACCCCGAATGATGTTTTTTGAGTGCCACATCCCCGTATGGCCTCTTTTGAGCGACATACCCCAGTATGAACACTTTTGAGCGACATACCCCGGTATGACCTTTTTTGAGTGACATACCCGGGTATGACGTTTTTTGAGCGAAATACCCGGGTATGAAATTTTTTGAGCTACATACCCCGAATGATGTTTTTTGAGTGCCACACTCCCGTATGGCCTCTTTTGAGCGACATACCCCCGTATGAACACTTTTGAGCGACATACCCCGGTATGACCTTTTTTGAGCGACATACCCGGGTATGACGTTTTTTGAGCGAAATACCCGGGTATGAAATTTTTTGAGCTACATACCCCGAATGATGTTTTTTGAGTGCCACACTCCTGTATGGCCTCTTTTGAGTGACATACCCCCGTATGAACACTTTTGAGCGACATACCCCGGTATGACCTTTTTGGAGCGACATACCCGGGTATGACGTTTTTTGAGCAAAATACCCGGGTATGAAATTTTTTGAGCTACATACCCAGAATGATGTTTTTTGATTGACACACTCCCGTATGGCCTATTTACCCCAGTATTACGACATTTGTGCGACATACCCCGGTATGACCTTTTTGGAGCGACATACCCGGGTATGACGTTTTTTGAAGGAAATACCCGGCTATGACATTTTTTGAGCTACATACCCCAAATGATGTTTTTTGAGTGCCACATCCCTGTATGGCCTCTTTTGAGCGACATACCCCACTATGAACTCTTTTGAGCGACATACCCGGGTATGACGTTTTTTGAGCGAAATACCCGGGTATGAAATTTTTTGAGCTACATACCCCGAATGATGTTTTTTGAGTGCCACACTCCCGTATGGCCTCTTTTGAGCGACATACCCCCGTATGAACACTTTTGAGCGACATACCCCGGTATGACCTTTTTGGAGCGACATACCCGGGTATGACGTTTTTTGAGGGAAATACCCGGCTATGACATTTTTTGAGCTACATACCCCGAATGATGTTTTTTGAGTGCCACATCCCTGTATGGCCTCTTTTGAGCGACATACCCCACTATGAACTCTTTTGAGCGACATACCCCGGTATGACCTTTTTTGAGCGACATACCCGGTTATGACGTTTTTTGAGCGAAATACCCGGGTATGAAATTTTTTGAGCTACATACCCCGAATGATGTTTTTTGAGTGCCACACTCCCGTATGGCCTCTTTTGAGCGACATACCCCCGTATGAACACTTTTGAGCGACATACCCCGGTATGACCTTTTTGGAGCGACATACCCGGGTATGACAATTTTTGAGCAAAATACCCGGGTATGAAATTTTTTGAGCTACATACCCCAAATGATGTTTTTTGAGTGCCACACTCCCGTATGGCCTCTTTTGAGCGACATACCCCCGTATGAACACTTTTGAGCGACATACCCCAGTATGAACACTTTTGAGCGACATACCCGGGTATGACGTTTTTTGACAAAATACCCGGGTATGAAATTTTTTGAGCTACATACCCCGAATGATGTTTTTTGAGTGCCACACTCCCGTATGGCCTTTTTTGAGCGACATACCACCGTATGAACACTTTTGAGCGACATACCCCGGTATGACCTTTTTTGAGCGACATACCCGGGTATGACGTTTTTTGAGCGAAATACCCGGGTATGAAATTTTTTGAGCTACATACCCCGAATGATGTTTTTTGAGTGCCACATCCCCGTATGGCCTCTTTTGAGCGACATACCCCCGTATGAACACTTTTGAGCGACATACCCCGGTATGACCTTTTTGGAGCGACGTATGACGTTTTTTGAGCAAAATACCCGGGTATGAAATTTTTTGAGCTACATACCCAGAATGATGTTTTTTGAATGACACACTCCCGTATGGCCTATTTACCCCTGTATTACGACATTTGTGCGACATACCCCGGTATGACCTTTTTGGAGCGACATACCCGGGTATGACGTTTTTTGAGGGAAATACCCGGCTATGACATTTTTTGAGCTACATACCCCAAATGATGTTTTTTGAGTGCCACATCCCTGTATGGCCTCTTTTGAGCGACATACCCCACTATGAACTCTTTTGAGCTACATACCCCGGTATGACCTTTTTTGAGCGACATACCCCGAATGATGTTTTTTGAGTGCCACACTCCCGTATGGCCTCTTTTGAGCGACATACCCCCGTATGAACACTTTTGAGCGACATACCCCGGTATGACCTTTTTGGAGCGACATACCCGGGTATGACAATTTTTGAGCAAAATACCCGGGTATGAAATTTTTTGAGCTACATACCCCAAATGATGTTTTTTGAGTGCCACACTCCCGTATGGCCTCTTTTGAGCGACATACCCCCGTATGAACACTTTTGAGCGACATACCCCAGTATGAACACTTTTGAGCGACATACCCGGGTATGACGTTTTTTGACAAAATACCCGGGTATGAAATTTTTTGAGCTACATACCCCGAATGATGTTTTTTGAGTGCCACACTCCCGTATGGCCTTTTTTGAGCGACATACCACCGTATGAACACTTTTGAGCGACATACCCCGGTATGACCTTTTTTGAGCGACATACCCGGGTATGACGTTTTTTGAGCGAAATACCCGGGTATGAAATTTTTTGAGCTACATACCCCGAATGATGTTTTTTGAGTGCCACATCCCCGTATGGCCTCTTTTGAGCGACATACCCCCGTATGAACACTTTTGAGCGACATACCCCGGTATGACCTTTTTGGAGCGACGTATGACGTTTTTTGAGCAAAATACCCGGGTATGAAATTTTTTGAGCTACATACCCAGAATGATGTTTTTTGAATGACACACTCCCGTATGGCCTATTTACCCCTGTATTACGACATTTGTGCGACATACCCCGGTATGACCTTTTTGGAGCGACATACCCGGGTATGACGTTTTTTGAGGGAAATACCCGGCTATGACATTTTTTGAGCTACATACCCCAAATGATGTTTTTTGAGTGCCACATCCCTGTATGGCCTCTTTTGAGCGACATACCCCACTATGAACTCTTTTGAGCGACATACCCCGGTATGACGTTTTTTGAGGGAAATACCCGGGTATGAAATTTTTTGAGCTACATACCCAGAATGATGTTTTTTGATTGACACACTCCCGTATGGCCTATTTACCCTTGTATTACGACATTTGTGCGACATACCCCGGTATGACCTTTTTGGAGCGACATACCCGGGTATGATGTTTTTTGAGGGAAATACCCGGGTATGACATTTTTTGAGCTACATACCCCAAATGATGTTTTTTGAGTGCCACATCCCTGTATGGCCTCTTTTGAGCGACATACCCCAGTATGAACTCTTTTGAGCTACATACCCCGGTATGACCTTTTTTGAGCGACATACCCCGAATGATGTTTTTTGAGTGCCACACTCCCGTATGGCCTCTTTTGAGCGACATACCCCCGTATGAACACTTTTGAGCGACATACCACCGTATGAACACTTTTGAGCGACATACCCCGGTATGACCTTTTTTGAGCGACATATCCGGGTATGAAGTTTTTTGAGCGAAATACCCGGGTATGAAATTTTTTGAGCTACATACCCCGAATGATGTTTTTTGAGTGCCACATCCCCGTATGGCCTCTTTTGAGCGACATACCCCAGTATGAGCACTTTTGAGCGACATACCCCGGTATGACCTTTTTTGAGAGACATACCCGGGTATGACGTTTTTTGAGCGAAATACCCCGAATGATGTTTTTTGAGTGCCACACTCCTGTATGGCCTCTTTTGAGTGACATACCCCCGTATGAACACTTTTGAGCGACATACCCCGGTATGACCTTTTTGGAGCGACATACCCGGGTATGACGTTTTTTGAGCAAAATACCCGGGTATGAAATTTTTTGAGCTACATACCCAGAATGATGTTTTTTGATTGACACACTCCCGTATGGCCTATTTACCCCAGTATTACGACATTTGTGCGACATACCCCGGTATGACCTTTTTGGAGCGACATACCCGGGTATGACGTTTTTTGAAGGAAATACCCGGCTATGACATTTTTTGAGCTACATACCCCAAATGATGTTTTTTGAGTGCCACATCCCTGTATGGCCTCTTTTGAGCGACATACCCCACTATGAACTCTTTTGAGCGACATACCCGGGTATGACGTTTTTTGAGCGAAATACCCGGGTATGAAATTTTTTGAGCTACATACCCCGAATGATGTTTTTTGAGTGCCACACTCCCGTATGGTCTCTTTTGAGCGACATACCCCCGTATGAACACTTTTGAGCGACATACCCCGGTATGACCTTTTTTGAGCGACATACCCGGTTATGACGTTTTTTGAGCGAAATACCCGGGTATGAAATTTTTTGAGCTACATACCCCGAATGATGTTTTTTGAGTGCCACACTCCCGTATGGCCTCTTTTGAGCGACATACCCCCGTATGAACACTTTTGAGCGACATACCCCGGTATGACCTTTTTGGAGCGACATACCCGGGTATGACAATTTTTGAGCAAAATACCCGGGTATGAAATTTTTTGAGCTACATACCCCAAATGATGTTTTTTGAGTGCCACACTCCCGTATGGCCTCTTTTGAGCGACATACCCCCGTATGAACACTTTTGAGCGACATACCCCAGTATGAACACTTTTGAGCGACATACCCGGGTATGACGTTTTTTGACAAAATACCCGGGTATGAAATTTTTTGAGCTACATACCCCGAATGATGTTTTTTGAGTGCCACACTCCCGTATGGCCTTTTTTGAGCGACATACCACCGTATGAACACTTTTGAGCGACATACCCCGGTATGACCTTTTTTGAGCGACATACCCGGGTATGACGTTTTTTGAGCGAAATACCCGGGTATGAAATTTTTTGAGCTACATACCCCGAATGATGTTTTTTGAGTGCCACATCCCCGTATGGCCTCTTTTGAGCGACATACCCCCGTATGAACACTTTTGAGCGACATACCCCGGTATGACCTTTTTGGAGCGACGTATGACGTTTTTTGAGCAAAATACCCGGGTATGAAATTTTTTGAGCTACATACCCAGAATGATGTTTTTTGAATGACACACTCCCGTATGGCCTATTTACCCCTGTATTACGACATTTGTGCGACATACCCCGGTATGACCTTTTTGGAGCGACATACCCGGGTATGACGTTTTTTGAGGGAAATACCCGGCTATGACATTTTTTGAGCTACATACCCCAAATGATGTTTTTTGAGTGCCACATCCCTGTATGGCCTCTTTTGAGCGACATACCCCACTATGAACTCTTTTGAGCGACATACCCCGGTATGACGTTTTTTGAGGGAAATACCCGGGTATGAAATTTTTTGAGCTACATACCCAGAATGATGTTTTTTGATTGACACACTCCCGTATGGCCTATTTACCCTTGTATTACGACATTTGTGCGACATACCCCGGTATGACCTTTTTGGAGCGACATACCCGGGTATGATGTTTTTTGAGGGAAATACCCGGGTATGACATTTTTTGAGCTACATACCCCAAATGATGTTTTTTGAGTGCCACATCCCTGTATGGCCTCTTTTGAGCGACATACCCCAGTATGAACTCTTTTGAGCTACATACCCCGGTATGACCTTTTTTGAGCGACATACCCCGAATGATGTTTTTTGAGTGCCACACTCCCGTATGGCCTCTTTTGAGCGACATACCCCCGTATGAACACTTTTGAGCGACATACCACCGTATGAACACTTTTGAGCGACATACCCCGGTATGACCTTTTTTGAGCGACATATCCGGGTATGAAGTTTTTTGAGCGAAATACCCGGGTATGAAATTTTTTGAGCTACATACCCCGAATGATGTTTTTTGAGTGCCACATCCCCGTATGGCCTCTTTTGAGCGACATACCCCAGTATGAGCACTTTTGAGCGACATACCCCGGTATGACCTTTTTTGAGAGAC
This sequence comes from Eupleurogrammus muticus, assembly GCA_036785175.1. NCBI lineage: Eukaryota > Metazoa > Chordata > Actinopteri > Scombriformes > Trichiuridae > Eupleurogrammus > Eupleurogrammus muticus. Next base: position 12,328,608 of record JAYKQN010000020.1, read on the forward strand.
ATACCCGGGTATGACGTTTTTTGAGCGAAATACCCGGGTATGAAATTTTTAGAGCTACATACCCCGAATGATGTTTTTTGAGTGCCACACTCCTGTATGGCCTCTTTTGAGTGACATACCCCCGTATGAACACTTTTGAGCGACATACCCCGGTATGACCTTTTTGGAGCGACATACCCGGGTATGACATTTTTTGAGCAAAATACCCGGGTATGAAATTTTTTGAGCTACATACCCAGAATGATGTTTTTTGATTGACACACTCCCGTATGTCCTATTTACCCCAGTATTACGACATTTGTGCGACATACCCCGGTATGACCTTTTTGGAGCGACATACCCGGGTATGACGTTTTTTGAGGGAAATACCCGGCTATGACATTTTTTGAGCTACATACCCCAAATGATGTTTTTTGAGTGCCACATCCCTGTATGGCCTCTTTTGAGCGACATACCCCAGTATGAACTCTTTTGAGCTACATACCCCGGTATGACCTTTTTTGAGCGACATACCCCGAATGATGTTTTTTGAGTGCCACACTCCCGTATGGCCTCTTTTGAGCGACATACCCCCGTATGAACACTTTTGAGCGACATACCACCGTATGAACACTTTTGAGCGACATACCCCGGTATGACCTTTTTTGAGCGACATATCCGGGTATGAAGTTTTTTGAGCGAAATACCCGGGTATGAAATTTTTTGAGCTACATACCCCGAATGATGTTTTTTGAGTGCCACATCCCCGTATGGCCTCTTTTGAGCGACATACCCCAGTATGAGCACTTTTGAGCGACATACCCCGGTATGACCTTTTTTGAGAGACATACCCGGGTATGACGTTTTTTGAGCGAAATACCCGGGTATGAAATTTTTAGAGCTACATACCCCGAATGATGTTTTTTGAGTGCCACACTCCTGTATGGCCTCTTTTGAGTGACATACCCCCGTATGAACACTTTTGAGCGACATACCCCGGTATGACCTTTTTGGAGCGACATACCCGGGTATGACATTTTTTGAGCAAAATACCCGGGTATGAAATTTTTTGAGCTACATACCCAGAATGATGTTTTTTGATTGACACACTCCCGTATGTCCTATTTACCCCAGTATTACGACATTTGTGCGACATACCCCGGTATGACCTTTTTGGAGCGACATACCCGGGTATGACGTTTTTTGAGGGAAATACCCGGCTATGACATTTTTTGAGCTACATACCCCAAATGATGTTTTTTGAGTGCCACATCCCTGTATGGCCTCTTTTGAGCGACATACCCCACTATGAACTCTTTTGAGAGACATACCCCGGTATGACCTTTTTTGAGCGACATACCCGGGTATGACGTTTTTTGAGCGAAATACCCGGGTATGAAATTTTTTGAGCTACATACCCCGAATGATGTTTTTTGAGTGCCACACTCCCGTATGGCCTCTTTTGAGCGACATACCCCTGTATGAACACTTGTGAGTGACATACCCCGGTATGACCTTTTTGGAGCGACATACCCGGAAATGACAATTTTTGAGCAAAATACCCGGGTATGAAATTTTTTGAGCTACATACCCAGAATGATGTTTTTTGATTGACACACTCCCGTATGGCCTATTTACCCTTGTATTACGACATTTGTGCGACATACCCCGGTATGACCTTTTTGGAGCGACATACCCCAGTATGAACACTTTTGAGCGACATACCCCGGTATGAACTCTTTTGAGCGACATACCCCGGTATGACCTTTTTGAGCGAAATACCTGGGTATGACGTTTTTTGAGGGAAATACCCGGGTATGACATTTTTTGAGCTACATACCCCAAATGATGTTTTTTGAGTGCCACATCCCCGTATGGCCTCTTTTGAGCGACATACCCCAGTATGAACACTTTTGAGCGACATACCCCGGTATGACCTTTTTTGAGTGACATACCCGGGTATGACGTTTTTTGAGCGAAATACCCGGGTATGAAATTTTTTGAGCTACATACCCCGAATGATGTTTTTTGAGTGCCACACTCCCGTATGGCCTCTTTTGAGCGACATACCCCCGTATGAACACTTTTGAGCGACATACCCCGGTATGACCTTTTTTGAGCGACATACCCGGGTATGACGTTTTTTGAGCGAAATACCCGGGTATGAAATTTTTTGAGCTACATACCCCGAATGATGTTTTTTGAGTGCCACACTCCTGTATGGCCTCTTTTGAGTGACATACCCCCGTATGAACACTTTTGAGCGACATACCCCGGTATGACCTTTTTGGAGCGACATACCCGGGTATGACGTTTTTTGAGCAAAATACCCGGGTATGAAATTTTTTGAGCTACATACCCAGAATGATGTTTTTTGATTGACACACTCCCGTATGGCCTATTTACCCCAGTATTACGACATTTGTGCGACATACCCCGGTATGACCTTTTTGGAGCGACATACCCGGGTATGACGTTTTTTGAAGGAAATACCCGGCTATGACATTTTTTGAGCTACATACCCCAAATGATGTTTTTTGAGTGCCACATCCCTGTATGGCCTCTTTTGAGCGACATACCCCACTATGAACTCTTTTGAGCGACATACCCGGGTATGACGTTTTTTGAGCGAAATACCCGGGTATGAAATTTTTTGAGCTACATACCCCGAATGATGTTTTTTGAGTGCCACACTCCCGTATGGCCTCTTTTGAGCGACATACCCCCGTATGAACACTTTTGAGCGACATACCCCGGTATGACCTTTTTGGAGCGACATACCCGGGTATGACGTTTTTTGAGGGAAATACCCGGCTATGACATTTTTTGAGCTACATACCCCGAATGATGTTTTTTGAGTGCCACATCCCTGTATGGCCTCTTTTGAGCGACATACCCCACTATGAACTCTTTTGAGCGACATACCCCGGTATGACCTTTTTTGAGCGACATACCCGGTTATGACGTTTTTTGAGCGAAATACCCGGGTATGAAATTTTTTGAGCTACATACCCCGAATGATGTTTTTTGAGTGCCACACTCCCGTATGGCCTCTTTTGAGCGACATACCCCCGTATGAACACTTTTGAGCGACATACCCCGGTATGACCTTTTTGGAGCGACATACCCGGGTATGACAATTTTTGAGCAAAATACCCGGGTATGAAATTTTTTGAGCTACATACCCCAAATGATGTTTTTTGAGTGCCACACTCCCGTATGGCCTCTTTTGAGCGACATACCCCCGTATGAACACTTTTGAGCGACATACCCCAGTATGAACACTTTTGAGCGACATACCCGGGTATGACGTTTTTTGACAAAATACCCGGGTATGAAATTTTTTGAGCTACATACCCCGAATGATGTTTTTTGAGTGCCACACTCCCGTATGGCCTTTTTTGAGCGACATACCACCGTATGAACACTTTTGAGCGACATACCCCGGTATGACCTTTTTTGAGCGACATACCCGGGTATGACGTTTTTTGAGCGAAATACCCGGGTATGAAATTTTTTGAGCTACATACCCCGAATGATGTTTTTTGAGTGCCACATCCCCGTATGGCCTCTTTTGAGCGACATACCCCCGTATGAACACTTTTGAGCGACATACCCCGGTATGACCTTTTTGGAGCGACGTATGACGTTTTTTGAGCAAAATACCCGGGTATGAAATTTTTTGAGCTACATACCCAGAATGATGTTTTTTGAATGACACACTCCCGTATGGCCTATTTACCCCTGTATTACGACATTTGTGCAACATACCCCGGTATGACCTTTTTGGAGCGACATACCCGGGTATGACGTTTTTTGAGGGAAATACCCGGCTATGACATTTTTTGAGCTACATACCCCAAATGATGTTTTTTGAGTGCCACATCCCTGTATGGCCTCTTTTGAGCGACATACCCCACTATGAACTCTTTTGAGCGACATACCCCGGTATGACGTTTGTTGAGGGAAATACCCGGGTATGAAATTTTTTGAGCTACATACCCAGAATGATGTTTTTTGATTGACACACTCCCGTATGGCCTATTTACCCTTGTATTACGACATTTGTGCGACATACCCCGGTATGACCTTTTTGGAGCGACATACCCGGGTATGATGTTTTTTGAGGGAAATACCCGGGTATGACATTTTTTGAGCTACATACCCCAAATGATGTTTTTTGAGTGCCACATCCCTGTATGGCCTCTTTTGAGCGACATACCCCAGTATGAACTCTTTTGAGCTACATACCCCGGTATGACCTTTTTTGAGCGACATACCCCGAATGATGTTTTTTGAGTGCCACACTCCCGTATGGCCTCTTTTGAGCGACATACCCCCGTATGAACACTTTTGAGCGACATACCACCGTATGAACACTTTTGAGCGACATACCCCGGTATGACCTTTTTTGAGCGACATATCCGGGTATGAAGTTTTTTGAGCGAAATACCCGGGTATGAAATTTTTTGAGCTACATACCCCGAATGATGTTTTTTGAGTGCCACATCCCCGTATGGCCTCTTTTGAGCGACATACCCCAGTATGAGCACTTTTGAGCGACATACCCCGGTATGACCTTTTTTGAGAGACATACCCGGGTATGACGTTTTTTGAGCGAAATACCCGGGTATGAAATTTTTAGAGCTACATACCCCGAATGATGTTTTTTGAGTGCCACACTCCTGTATGGCCTCTTTTGAGTGACATACCCCCGTATGAACACTTTTGAGCGACATACCCCGGTATGACCTTTTTGGAGCGACATACCCGGGTATGACATTTTTTGAGCAAAATACCCGGGTATGAAATTTTTTGAGCTACATACCCAGAATGATGTTTTTTGATTGACACACTCCCGTATGTCCTATTTACCCCAGTATTACGACATTTGTGCGACATACCCCGGTATGACCTTTTTGGAGCGACATACCCGGGTATGACGTTTTTTGAGGGAGATACCCGGCTATGACATTTTTTGAGCTACATACCCCAAATGATGTTTTTTGAGTGCCACATCCCTGTATGGCCTCTTTTGAGCGACATACCCCAGTATGAACTCTTTTGAGCTACATACCCCGGTATGACCTTTTTTGAGCGACATACCCCGAATGATGTTTTTTGAGTGCCACACTCCCGTATGGCCTCTTTTGAGCGACATACCCCCGTATGAACACTTTTGAGCGACATACCACCGTATGAACACTTTTGAGCGACATACCCCGGTATGACCTTTTTTGAGCGACATATCCGGGTATGAAGTTTTTTGAGCGAAATACCCGGGTATGAAATTTTTTGAGCTACATACCCCGAATGATGTTTTTTGAGTGCCACATCCCCGTATGGCCTCTTTTGAGCGACATACCCCAGTATGAGCACTTTTGAGCGACATACCCCGGTATGACCTTTTTGGAGCGACATACCCGGGTATGACGTTTTTTGAGGGAAATACCCGGCTATGACATTTTTTGAGCTACATACCCCAAATGATGTTTTTTGAGTGCCACATCCCTGTATGGCCTCTTTTGAGCGACATACCCCACTATGAACTCTTTTGAGAGACATACCCCGGTATGACCTTTTTTGAGCGACATACCCGGGTATGACGTTTTTTGAGCGAAATACCCGGGTATGAAATTTTTTGAGCTACATACCCCGAATGATGTTTTTTGAGTGCCACACTCCCGTATGGCCTCTTTTGAGCGACATACCCCTGTATGAACACTTGTGAGTGACATACCCCGGTATGACCTTTTTGGAGCGACATACCCGGAAATGACAATTTTTGAGCAAAATACCCGGGTATGAAATTTTTTGAGCTACATACCCAGAATGATGTTTTTTGATTGACACACTCCCGTATGGCCTATTTACCCTTGTATTACGACATTTGTGCGACATACCCCGGTATGACCTTTTTGGAGCGACATACCCGGGTATGACGTTTTTTGAGGGAAATACCCGGCTATGACATTTTTTGAGCTACATACCCCAAATGATGTTTTTTGAGTGCCACATCCCTGTATGGCCTCTTTTGAGCGACATACCCCACTATGAACTCTTTTGAGCGACATACCCGGGTATGACGTTTTTTGAGCGAAATACCCGGGTATGAAATTTTTTGAGCTACATACCCCGAATGATGTTTTTTGAGTGCCACATCCCCGTATGGCCTCTTTTGAGCGACATACCCCAGTATGAGCACTTTTGAGCGACATACCCCGGTATGACCTTTTTTGAGAGACATACCCGGGTATGACGTTTTTTGAGCGAAATACCCGGGTATGAAATTTTTAGAGCTACATACCCCGAATGATGTTTTTTGAGTGCCACACTCCTGTATGGCCTCTTTTGAGTGACATACCCCCGTATGAACACTTTTGAGCGACATACCCCGGTATGACCTTTTTGGAGCGACATACCCGGGTATGACATTTTTTGAGCAAAATACCCGGGTATGAAATTTTTTGAGCTACATACCCAGAATGATGTTTTTTGATTGACACACTCCCGTATGTCCTATTTACCCCAGTATTACGACATTTGTGCGACATACCCCGGTATGACCTTTTTGGAGCGACATACCCGGGTATGACGTTTTTTGAGGGAAATACCCGGCTATGACATTTTTTGAGCTACATACCCCAAATGATGTTTTTTGAGTGCCACATCCCTGTATGGCCTCTTTTGAGCGACATACCCCACTATGAACTCTTTTGAGAGACATACCCCGGTATGACCTTTTTTGAGCGACATACCCGGGTATGACGTTTTTTGAGCGAAATACCCGGGTATGAAATTTTTTGAGCTACATACCCCGAATGATGTTTTTTGAGTGCCACACTCCCGTATGGCCTCTTTTGAGCGACATACCCCTGTATGAACACTTGTGAGTGACATACCCCGGTATGACCTTTTTGGAGCGACATACCCGGAAATGACAATTTTTGAGCAAAATACCCGGGTATGAAATTTTTTGAGCTACATACCCAGAATGATGTTTTTTGATTGACACACTCCCGTATGGCCTATTTACCCTTGTATTACGACATTTGTGCGACATACCCCGGTATGACCTTTTTGGAGCGACATACCCCAGTATGAACACTTTTGAGCGACATACCCCGGTATGAACTCTTTTGAGCGACATACCCCGGTATGACCTTTTTGAGCGAAATACCCGGGTATGAAATTTTTTGAGCTACATACCCCGAATGATGTTTTTTGAGTGCCACACTCCTGTATGGCCTCTTTTGAGCGACATACCCCCGTATGAACACTTTTGAGCGACATACCACCGTATGAACACTTTTGAGCGACATACCCCGGTATGACGTTTTTTGAGCGAAATACCCGGGTATGAAATTTTTTGAGCTACATACCCCGAATGATGTTTTTTGAGTGCCACATCCCCGTATGGCCTCTTTTGAGCGACATACCCCAGTATGAACACTTTTGAGCGACATACCCCGGTATGACCTTTTTTGAGCGACATACCCGGGTATGACGTTTTTTGAGCGAAATACCCGGGTATGAAATTTTTTGAGCTACATACCCCGAATGATGTTTTTTGAGTGCCACACTCCCGTATGGCCTCTTTTGAGCGACATACCCCCGTATGAACACTTTTGAGCGACATACCCCGGTATGACCTTTTTGGAGCGACATACCCGGGTATGACGTTTTTTGAGCAAAATACCCGGGTATGAAATTTTTTGAGCTACATACCTAGAATGATGTTTTTTGATTGACACACTCCCGTATGGCCTATTTACCCTTGTATTACGACATTTGTGCGACATACCCCGGTATGACCTTTTTGGAGCGACATACCCGGGTATGACGTTTTTTGAGGGAAATACCCGGCTATGACATTTTTTGAGCTACATACCCCGAATGATGTTTTTTGAGTGCCACACTCCTGTATGGCCTCTTTTGAGCGACATACCCCCGTATGAACACTTTTGAGCGACATACCCCGGTATGACCTTTTTGGAGCGACATACCCGGGTATGACGTTTTTTGAGCGAAATACCCGGGTATGAAATTTTTTGAGCTACATACCCAGAATGATGTTTTTTGATTGACACACTCCCGTATGGCCTATTTACCCTTGTATTACGACATTTGTGCGACATACCCCGGTATGACCTTTTTGGAGCGACATACCCGGGTATGACATTTTTTGAGCTACATACCCCAAATGATGTTTTTTGAGTGCCACATCCCTGTATGGCCTCTTTTGAGCGAGATACCCCAGTATGAACTCTTTTGAGCGACATACCCCGGTATGACCTTTTTTGAGCGACATACCCGGGTATGAAATTTTTTGAGCTACATACCCCGAATGATGTTTTTTGAGTGCCACACTCCCGTATGGCCTCTTTTGAGCGACATACCCCCGTATGAACACTTTTGAGCGACATACCACCGTATGAACACTTTTGAGCGACATACCCCGGTATGACCTTTTTTGAGCGACATATCCGGGTATGACGTTTTTTGAGCGAAATACCCGGGTATGAAATTTTTTGAGCTACATACCCCGAATGATGTTTTTTGAGTGCCACACTCCCGTATAGCCTTTTTTGAGCGACATACCACCGTATGAACACTTTTGAGCGACATACCCCGGTATGACCTTTTTGGAGCGACATACCCGGGTATGACGTTTTTTGAGCAAAATACCCGGGTATGAAATTTTTTGAGCTACATACCCACAATGATGTTTTTTGATTGACACACTCCCGTATGGCCTATTTACCCTTGTATTACGACATTTGTGCGACATACCCCGGTATGACCTTTTTGGAGCGACATACCCGGGTATGACGTTTTTTGAGGGAAATACCCGGGTATGACATTTTTTGAGCTACATACCCCAAATGATGTTTTTTGAGTGCCACATCCCCGTATGGCCTCTTTTGAGCGACATACCCCAGTATGAACACTTTTGAGTGACATACCCGGGTATGACGTTTTTTGAGGCGAAATACCCGGGTATGAAATTTTTTGAGCTACATACCCCGAAGGATGTTTTTTGAGTGCCACACTCCCGTATGGCCTCTTTTGAGCGACATACCCCCGTATGAACACTTTTGAGCGACATACCCCGGTATGACCTTTTTTGAGCGACATATCCGGGTATGACGTTTTTTGAGCGAAATACCCGGGTATGAAATTTTTTGAGCTACATCCCCCGAATGATGTTTTTTGAGTGCCACATCCCCGTATGGCCTCTTTTGAGCGACATACCCCAGTATGAACACTTTTGAGCGACATACCCCGGTATGACCTTTTTTGAGCGACATACCCGGGTATGACGTTTTTTGAGCGAAATACCCGGGTATGAAATTTTTTGAGCTACATACCCCGAATGATGTTTTTTGAGTGCCACACTCCTGTATGGCCTCTTTTGAGCGACATACCCCCGTATGAACACTTTTGAGCGACATACCCGGGTATGACCTTTTTGGAGCGACATACCCCAGTATGAACACTTTTGAGTGACATACCCGGGTATGACCTTTTTGGAGCGACATACCCGGGTATGACGTTTTTTGAGGGAAATACCCAGCTATGACATTTTTTGAGCTACATACCCCAAATGATGTTTATTGAGTGCCACATCCCCGTATGGCCTCTTTTGAGCGACATACCCCACTATGAACACTTTTGAGCGACATACCCCGGTATGACCTTTTTTGAGCGACATACCCCCGTATGAACACTTTTAAGCGACATACCCCGGTATGACCTTTTTGGAGCGACATACCCGGGGATGACAATTTTTGAGCAAAATACCCCAAATGATGTTTTTTGAGTGCCACATCCCTGTATGGCCTCTTTTGAGCGAGATACCCCAGTATGAACTCTTTTGAGCGACATACCCCGGTATGACCTTTTTTGAGCGACATACCCGGGTATGACGTTTTTTGAGCGAAATACCCGGGTATGAAATTTTTTGAGCTACATACCCCGAATGATGTTTTTTGAGTGCCACACTCCCGTATGGCCTCTTTTGAGCGACATACCCCCGTATGAACACTTTTGAGCGACATACCACCGTATGAACACTTTTGAGCGACATACCCCGGTATGACCTTTTTTGAGCGACATACCCGGGTATGACGTTTTTTGACAAAATACCCGGGTATGAAATTTTTTGAGCTACATACCCCGAAAGATGTTTTTTGAGTGCCACACTCCCGTATGGCCTTTTTTGAGCGACATACCACCGTATGAACACTTTTGAGCGACATACCCCGGTATGACCTTTTTGGAGCGACATACCCGGGTATGACGTTTTTTGAGCAAAATACCCGGGTATGAAATTTTTTGAGCTACATACCCAGAACGATGTTTTTTGATTGACACACTCCCGTATGGCCTATTTACCCTTGTATTACGACATTTGTGCGACATACCCCGGTATGACCTTTTTGGAGCGACATACCCGGGTATGACGTTTTTTGAGGGAAATACCCGGGTATGACATTTTTTGAGCTACATACCCCAAATGATGTTTTTTGAGTGCCACATCCCCGTATGGCCTCTTTTGAGCGACATACCCCAGTATGAACACTTTTGAGCGACATACCCCGGTATGACCTTTTTTGAGTGACATACCCGGGTATGACGTTTTTTGAGGCGAAATACCCGGGTATGAAATTTTTTGAGCTACATACCCCGAATGATGTTTTTTGAGTGCCACACTCCCGTATGGCCTCTTTTGAGCGACATACCCCCGTATGAACACTTTTGAGCGACATACCCCGGTATGACCTTTTTTGAGCGACATATCCGGGTATGACGTTTTTTGAGCGAAATACCCGGGTATGAAATTTTTTGAGCTACATACCCCGAATGATGTTTTTTGAGTGCCACATCCCCGTATGGCCTCTTTTGAGCGACATACCCCAGTATGAACACTTTTGAGCGACATACCCCGGTATGACCTTTTTTGAGCGACAAACCCGGGTATGACGTTTTTTGAGCGAAATACCCGGGTATGAAATTTTTTGAGCTACATACGCCGAATGATGTTTTTTGAGTAACACACTCCTGTATGGCCTCTTTTGAGCGACATACCCCCGTATGAACACTTTTGAGCGACATACCCCGGTATGACCTTTTTGGAGCGACATACCCGGGTATGACAATTTTTGAGCAAAATACCCGGGTATGAAATTTTTTGAGCTACATACCCAGAATGATGTTTTTTGATTGACACACTCCCGTATGGCCTATTTACCCTTGTATTACGACATTTGTGCGACATACCCCGGTATGACCTTTTTGGAGCGACATACCCGGGTATGACGTTTTTTGAGGGAAATACCCGGGTATGACATTTTTTGAGCTACATACCCCAAATGATGTTTTTTGAGTGCCACATCCCCGTATGGCCTCTTTTGAGCGACATACCCCAGTATGAACACTTTTGAGCGACATACCCCGGTATGACCTTTTTTGAGTGACATACCCGGGTATGACGTTTTTTGAGGCGAAATACCCGGGTATGAAATTTTTTGAGCTACATACCCCGAATGATGTTTTTTGAGTGCCACACTCCCGTATGGCCTCTTTTGAGCGACATACCCCCGTATGAACACTTTTGAGCGACATACCCCGGTATGACCTTTTTTGAGCGACATATCCGGGTATGACGTTTTTTGAGCGAAATACCCGGGTATGAAATTTTTTGAGCTACATACCCCGAATGATGTTTTTTGAGTGCCACATCCCCGTATGGCCTCTTTTGAGCGACATACCCCAGTATGAACACTTTTGAGCGACATACCCCGGTATGACCTTTTTTGAGCGACAAACCCGGGTATGACGTTTTTTGAGCGAAATACCCGGGTATGAAATTTTTTGAGCTACATACCCCGAATGATGTTTTTTGAGTGCCACACTCCTGTATGGCCTCTTTTGAGCGACATACCCCCGTATGAACACTTTTGAGCGACATACCCCGGTATGACCTTTTTGGAGCGACATACCCGGGTATGACGTTTTTTGAGCAAAATACCCGGGTATGAAATTTTTTGAGCTACATACCCAGAATGATGTTTTTTGATTGACACACTCCCGTATGGCCTATTTACCCCTGTATTACGACATTTGTGCGACATACCCCGGTATGACCTTTTTGGAGCGACATACCCGGGTATGACGTTTTTTGAGCGAAATACCCGGGTATGAAATTTTTTGAGCTACATACCCCGAATGATGTTTTTTGAGTGCCACATCCCCGTATGGCCTCTTTTGAGCGACATACCCCAGTATGAACACTTTTGAGCGACATACCCCGGTATGACCTTTTTTGAGCGACATACCCGGGTATGACGTTTTTTGAGCGAAATACCCGGGTATGAAATTTTTTGAGCTACATACCCCGAATGATGTTTTTTGAGTGCCACACTCCTGTATGGCCTCTTTTGAGCGACATACCCCCGTATGAACACTTTTGAGCGACATACCCCGGTATGACCTTTTTGGAGCGACATACCCGGGTATGACGTTTTTTGAGCAAAATACCCAGGTATGAAATTTTTTGAGCTACATACCCAGAATGATGTTTTTTGATTGACACACTCCCGTATGGCCTATTTACCCCTGTATTACGACATTTGTGCGACATACCCCGGTATGACCTTTTTGGAGCGACATATCCGGGTATGACGTTTTTTGAGGGAAATACCCGGCTATGACATTTTTTGAGCTACATACCCCAAATGATGTTTTTTGAGTGCCACATCCCCGTATTGCCTCTTTTGAGCGACATACCCCACTATGAACTCTTTTGAGCGACATACCCCGGTATGACCTTTTTTAAGCAACATACCCGGTTATGACGTTTTTTGAGCGAAATACCCGGGTATGAAATTTTTTGAGCTACATACCCCGAATGATGTTTTTTGAGTGCCACACTCCCGTATGGCCTCTTTTGAGCGACATACCCCCGTATGAACACTTTTGAGCGACATACCCGGGTATGACAATTTTTGAGCAAAATACCCGGGTATGAAATTTTTTGAGCTACATACCCAGAATGATGTTTTTTGATTGACACACTCCCGTATGGCCTATTTACCCTTGTATTACGACATTTGTGCGACATACCCCGGTATGACCTTTTTGGAGTGACATACCCGGGTATGACGTTTTTTGAGGGAAATACCCGGGTATGACATTTTTTGAGCTACATACCCCAAATGATGTTTTTTGAGTGCCACATCCCTGTATGGCCTTTTTTGAGCGACATACCCCAGTATGAACTCTTTTGAGCGACATACCCCGGTATGACCTTTTTTGAGTGACATACCCGGGTATGACGTTTTTTGAGCGAAATACCCGGGTATGAAATTTTTTGAGCTACATACCCCGAATGATGTTTTTTGAGTGCCACACTCCCGTATGGCCTCTTTTGAGCGACATACCCCCGTATGAACACTTTTGAGCGACATACCCCGGTATGACCTTTTTTGAGCGACATATCCGGGTATGACGTTTTTTGAGCGAAATACCCGGGTATGAAATTTTTTGAGCTACATACCCCGAATGATGTTTTTTGAGTGCCACATCCCCGTATGGCCTCTTTTGAGCGACATACCCCAGTATGAACACTTTTGAGCGACATACCCCACTATGAACTCTTTTGAGCGACATACCCCGGTATGACCTTTTTTGAGCGACATACCCGGGTATGACGTTTTTTGACAAAATACCCGGGTATGAAATTTTTTGAGCTACATACCCCGAATGATGTTTTTTGAGTGCCACACTCCCGTATGGCCTTTTTTGAGCGACATACCACCGTATGAACACTTTTGAGCGACATACCCTGGTATGACCTTTTTGGAGCGACATACCCGGGTATGACGTTTTTTGAGCAAAATACCCGGGTATGAAATTTTTTGAGCTACATACCCAGAATGATGTTTTTTGATTGACACACTCCCGTATGGCCTATTTACCCTTGTATTACGACATTTGTGCGACATACCCCGGTATGACCTTTTTGGAGCGACATACCCGGGTATGACGTTTTTTGAGGGAAATACCCGGGTATGACATTTTTTGAGCTACATACCCCAAATGATGTTTTTTGAGTGCCACATCCCCGTATGGCCTCTTTTGAGCGACATACCCCAGTATGAACACTTTTGAGCGACATACCCCGGTATGACCTTTTTTGAGTGACATACCCTGGTATGTCGTTTTTTGAGCGAAATACCCGGGTATGAAATTTTTTGAGCTACATACCCCGAATGATGTTTTTTGAGTGCCACACTCCCGTATGGCCTCTTTTGAGCGACATACCCCCGTATGAACACTTTTGAGCGACATACCCCGGTATGACCTTTTTTGAGCGACATACCCGGGTATGACGTTTTTTGAGCAAAATACCCGGGTATGAAATTTTTTGAGCTACATACCCAGAACGATGTTTTTTGATTGACACACTCCCGTATGGCCTATTTACCCTTGTATTACGACATTTGTGCGACATACCCCGGTATGACCTTTTTGGAGCGACATACCCGGGTATGACGTTTTTTGAGGGAAATACCCGGGTATGACATTTTTTGAGCTACATACCCCAAATGATGTTTTTTGAGTGCCACATCCCCGTATGGCCTCTTTTGAGCGACATACCCCAGTATGAACACTTTTGAGCGACATACCCCGGTATGACCTTTTTTGAGTGACATACCCGGGTATGACGTTTTTTGAGGCGAAATACCCGGGTATGAAATTTTTTGAGCTACATACCCCGAATGATGTTTTTTGAGTGCCACACTCCCGTATGGCCTCTTTTGAGCGACATACCCCCGTATGAACACTTTTGAGCGACATACCCCGGTATGACCTTTTTTGAGCGACATATCCGGGTATGACGTTTTTTGAGCGAAATACCCGGGTATGAAATTTTTTGAGCTACATACCCCGAATGATGTTTTTTGAGTGCCACATCCCCGTATGGCCTCTTTTGAGCGACATACCCCAGTATGAACACTTTTGAGCGACATACCCCGGTATGACCTTTTTGGAGCGACATACCCGGGTATGACAATTTTTGAGCAAAATACCCGGGTATGAAATTTTTTGAGCTACATACCCAGAATGATGTTTTTTGATTGACACACTCCCGTATGGCCTATTTACCCTTGTATTACGACATTTGTGCGACATACCCCGGTATGACCTTTTTGGAGCGACATACCCGGGTATGACGTTTTTTGAGGGAAATACCCGGGTATGACATTTTTTGAGCTACATACCCCAAATGATGTTTTTTGAGTGCCACATCCCCGTATGGCCTCTTTTGAGCGACATACCCCAGTATGAACACTTTTGAGCGACATACCCCGGTATGACCTTTTTTGAGTGACATACCCGGGTATGACGTTTTTTGAGGCGAAATACCCGGGTATGAAATTTTTTGAGCTACATACCCCGAATGATGTTTTTTGAGTGCCACACTCCCGTATGGCCTCTTTTGAGCGACATACCCCCGTATGAACACTTTTGAGCGACATACCCCGGTATGACCTTTTTTGAGCGACATATCCGGGTATGACGTTTTTTGAGCGAAATACCCGGGTATGAAATTTTTTGAGCTACATACCCCGAATGATGTTTTTTGAGTGCCACATCCCCGTATGGCCTCTTTTGAGCGACATACCCCAGTATGAACACTTTTGAGCGACATACCCCGGTATGACCTTTTTTGAGCGACAAACCCGGGTATGACGTTTTTTGAGCGAAATACCCGGGTATGAAATTTTTTGAGCTACATACCCCGAATGATGTTTTTTGAGTGCCACACTCCTGTATGGCCTCTTTTGAGCGACATACCCCCGTATGAACACTTTTGAGCGACATACCCCGGTATGACCTTTTTGGAGCGACATACCCGGGTATGACGTTTTTTGAGCAAAATACCCGGGTATGAAATTTTTTGAGCTACATACCCAGAATGATGTTTTTTGATTGACACACTCCCGTATGGCCTATTTACCCCTGTATTACGACATTTGTGCGACATACCCCGGTATGACCTTTTTGGAGCGACATACCCGGGTATGACGTTTTTTGAGGGAAATACCCGGCTATGACATTTTTTGAGCTACATACCCCAAATGATGTTTTTTGAGTGCCACATCCCTGTATGGCCTCTTTTGAGCGACATACCCCACTATGAACTCTTTTGAGCGACATACCCGGGTATGACTTTTTTTGAGCGAAATACCCGGGTATGAAATTTTTTGAGCTACATACCCCGAATGATGTTTTTTGAGTGCCACACTCCTGTATGGCCTCTTTTGAGCGACATACCACCGTATGAACACTTTTGAGCGACATACCCCGGTATGACCTTTTTTGAGCGACATATCCGGGTATGACGTTTTTTGAGCGAAATACCCGGGTATGAAATTTTTTGAGCTACATACCCCGAATGATGTTTTTTGAGTGCCACATCCCCGTATGGCCTCTTTTGAGCGACATACCCCAGTATGAACACTTTTGAGCGACATACCCCGGTATGACCTTTTTTGAGCGACATACCCGGGTATGACGTTTTTTGAGCGAAATACCCGGGTATGAAATTTTTTGAGCTACATACCCCGAATGATGTTTTTTGAGTGCCACACTCCTGTATGGCCTCTTTTGAGCGACATACCCCCGTATGAACACTTTTGAGCGACATACCCCGGTATGACCTTTTTGGAGCGACATACCCGGGTATGACGTTTTTTGAGCAAAATACCCAGGTATGAAATTTTTTGAGCTACATACCCAGAATGATGTTTTTTGATTGACACACTCCCGTATGGCCTATTTACCCCTGTATTACGACATTTGTGCGACATACCCCGGTATGACCTTTTTGGAGCGACATATCCGGGTATGACGTTTTTTGAGGGAAATACCCGGCTATGACATTTTTTGAGCTACATACCCCAAATGATGTTTTTTGAGTGCCACATCCCCGTATTGCCTCTTTTGAGCGACATACCCCACTATGAACTCTTTTGAGCGACATACCCCGGTATGACCTTTTTTAAGCAACATACCCGGTTATGACGTTTTTTGAGCGAAATACCCGGGTATGAAATTTTTTGAGCTACATACCCCGAATGATGTTTTTTGAGTGCCACACTCCCGTATGGCCTCTTTTGAGCGACATACCCCCGTATGAACACTTTTGAGCGACATACCCGGGTATGACAATTTTTGAGCAAAATACCCGGGTATGAAATTTTTTGAGCTACATACCCAGAATGATGTTTTTTGATTGACACACTCCCGTATGGCCTATTTACCCTTGTATTACGACATTTGTGCGACATACCCCGGTATGACCTTTTTGGAGTGACATACCCGGGTATAACGTTTTTTGAGGGAAATACCCGGGTATGACATTTTTTGAGCTACATACCCCAAATGATGTTTTTTGAGTGCCACATCCCTGTATGGCCTTTTTTGAGCGACATACCCCAGTATGAACTCTTTTGAGCGACATACCCCGGTATGACCTTTTTTGAGTGACATACCCGGGTATGACGTTTTTTGAGCGAAATACCCGGGTATGAAATTTTTTGAGCTACATACCCCGAATGATGTTTTTTGAGTGCCACACTCCCGTATGGCCTCTTTTGAGCGACATACCCCCGTATGAACACTTTTGAGCGACATACCCCGGTATGACCTTTTTTGAGCGACATATCCGGGTATGACGTTTTTTGAGCGAAATACCCGGGTATGAAATTTTTTGAGCTACATACCCCGAATGATGTTTTTTGAGTGCCACATCCCCGTATGGCCTCTTTTGAGCGACATACCCCAGTATGAACACTTTTGAGCGACATACCCCGGTATGACCTTTTTTGAGTGACATACCCGGGTATGTCGTTTTTTGAGCGAAATACCCGGGTATGAAATTTTTTGAGCTACATACCCCGAATGATGTTTTTTGAGTGCCACACTCCCGTATGGCCTCTTTTGAGCGACATACCCCCGTATGAACACTTTTGAGCGACATACCCCGGTATGACCTTTTTTGAGCGACATATCCGGGTATGACGTTTTTTGAGCGAAATACCCGGGTATGAAATTTTTTGAGCTACATACCCCGAATGATGTTTTTTGAGTGCCACATCCCCGTATGGCCTCTTTTGAGCGACATACCCCAGTATGAACACTTTTGAGCGACATACCCCGGTATGACCTTTTTTGAGCGACATACCCGGGTATGACGTTTTTTGAGCGAAATACCCGGGTATGAAATTTTTAGAGCTACATACCCCGAATGATGTTTTTTGAGTGCCACACTCCTGTATGGTCTCTTTTGAGCGACATACCACCGTATGAACACTTTTGAGCGACATACCCTGGTATGACCTTTTTGGAGCGACATACCCGGGTATGACGTTTTTTGAGCAAAATACCCGGGTATGAAATTTTTTGAGCTACATACCCAGAATGATGTTTTTTGATTGACACACTCCCGTATGGCCTATTTACCCTTGTATTACGACATTTGTGCGACATCCCCCGGTATGACCTTTTTGGAGCGACATACCCGGGTATGATGTTTTTTGAGGGAAATACCCGGGTATGACATTTTTTGAGCTACATACCCCAAATGATGTTTTTTGAGTGCCACATCCCCGTATGGCCTCTTTTGAGCGACATACCCCAGTATGAACACTTTTGAGCGACATACCCCGGTATGACCTTTTTTGAGTGACATACCCGGGTATGACGTTTTTTGAGCGAAATACCCGGGTATGAAATTTTTTGAGCTACATACCCCGAATGATGTTTTTTGAGTGCCACATCCCCGTATGGCCTCTTTTGAGCGACATACCCCAGTATGAACACTTTTGAGCGACATACCCCGGTATGACCTTTTTTGAGCGACATACCCGGGTATGACGTTTTTTGAGCGAAATACCCGGGTATGAAATTTTTTGAGCTACATACCCCAAATGATGTTTTTTGAGTGCCACACTCCCGTATGGCCTCTTTTGAGCGACATACCCCCGTATGAACACTTGTGAGTGACATACCCCGGTATGACCTTTTTGGAGCGACATACCCGGATATGACAATTTTTGAGCAAAATACCCGGGTATGAAATTTTTTGAGCTACATACCCAGAATGATGTTTTTTGATTGACACACTCCCGTATGGCCTATTTACCCTTGTATTACGACATTTGTGCGACATACCCCGGTATGACCTTTTTGGAGCGACATACCCGGGTATGACGTTTTTTGAGGGAAATACCCGGGTATGACATTTTTTGAGCTACATACCCCAAATGATGTTTTTTGAGTGCCACATCCCCGTATGGCCTCTTTTGAGCGACATACCCCAGTATGAACACTTTTGAGCGACATACCCCGGTATGACCTTTTTTGAGTGACATACCCGGGTATGACGTTTTTTGAGCGAAATACCCGGGTATGAAATTTTTTGAGCTACATACCCCGAATGATGTTTTTTGAGTGCCACATCCCCGTATGGCCTCTTTTGAGCGACATACCCCAGTATGAACACTTTTGAGCGACATACCCCGGTATGACCTTTTTTGAGCGACATACCCGGGTATGACGTTTTTTGAGGGAAATACCCGGCTATGACATTTTTTGAGCTACATACCCCAAATGATGTTTTTTGAGTGCCACATCCCTGTATGGCCTCTTTTGAGCGACATACCCCACTATGAACTCTTTTGAGAGACATACCCCGGTATGACCTTTTTTGAGCGACATACCCGGGTATGACGTTTTTTGAGCGAAATACCCGGGTATGAAATTTTTTGAGCTACATACCCCAAATGATGTTTTTTGAGTGCCACACTCCCGTATGGCCTCTTTTGAGCGACATACCCCCGTATGAACACTTGTGAGTGACATACCCCGGTATGACCTTTTTGGAGCGACATACCCGGATATGACAATTTTTGAGCAAAATACCCGGGTATGAAATTTTTTGAGCTACATACCCAGAATGATGTTTTTTGATTGACACACTCCCGTATGGCCTATTTACCCTTGTATTACGACATTTGTGCGACATACCCCGGTATGACCTTTTTGGAGCGACATACCCGGGTATGACGTTTTTTGAGGGAAATACCCGGCTATGACATTTTTTGAGCTACATACCCCAAATGATGTTTTTTGAGTACCACATCCCTATATAGCCTCTTTTGAGCGACATACCCCACTATGAACTCTTTTGAGCGACATACCCGGGTATGACGTTTTTTGAGCGAAATACCCGGGTATGAAATTTTTTGAGCTACATACCCCGAATGATGTTTTTTGAGTGCCACACTCCTGTATGGCCTCTTTTGAGCGACATACCACCGTATGAACACTTTTGAGCGACATACCCCGGTATGACCTTTTTTGAGTGACATACCCGGGTATGACGTTTTTTGAGCGAAATACCCGGGTATGAAATTTTTTGAGCTACATACCCCGAATGATGTTTTTTGAGTGCCACACTCCCGTATGGCCTCTTTTGAGCGACATACCCCCGTATGAACACTTTTGAGCGACATACCCCGGTATGACCTTTTTTGAGCGACATATCCGGGTATGACGTTTTTTGAGCGAAATACCCGGGTATGAAATTTTTTGAGCTACATACCCCGAATGATGTTTTTTGAGTGCCACATCCCCGTATGGCCTCTTTTGAGCGACATACCCCAGTATGAACACTTTTGAGCGAAATACCCGGGTATGACGTTTTTTGAGCGAAATACCCGGGTATGAAATTTTTTGAGCTACATACCCCGAATGATGTTTTTTGAGTGCCACACTCCTGTATGGCCTCTTTTGAGTGACATACCCCCGTATGAACACTCTTGAGCGACATACCCCGGTATGACCTTTTTGGAGCGACATACCCGGGTATGACGTTTTTTGAGCGAAATACCCGGGTATGAAATTTTTTGAGCTACATACCCAGAATGATGTTTTTTGAGGGAAATACCCGGCTATGACATTTTTTGAGCTACATACCCCAAATGATGTTTTTTGAGTGCCACATCCCCGTATGGCCTCTTTTGAGCGACATACCCCACTATGAAAACTTTTGAGCGACAAACCCCGGTATGACCTTTTTAGAGCGACATACCCGGGTATGACAATTTTTGAGCAAAATACCCGGGTATGAAATTTTTTGAGCTACATACCCAGAATGATGTTTTTTGATTGACACACTCCCGTATGGCCTATTTACCCTTGTATTACGACATTTGTGCGACATACCCCGGTATGACCTTTTTGGAGCGACCTACCCGGGTATGACGTTTTTTGAGCGAAATACCCGGGTATGAAATTTTTTGAGCTACCTACCCAGAATGATGTTTTTTGATTGACACACTCCCGTATGGCCTATTTACCCTTGTATTACGACATTTGTGCGACATACCCCGGTATGACCATTTTGGAGCGACATACCCAGGTATGACGTTTTTTGAGGGAAATACCCGGCTATGACATTTTTTGAGCTACATACCCCGAATGATGTTTTTTGAGTGCCACACTCCTGTATGGCCTCTTTTGAGCGACATACCCCCGTATGAACACTTTTGAGCGACATACCCCGGTATGACCTTTTTGGAGCGACATACCCGGTTATGACGTTTTTTGAGCAAAATACCCGGGTATGAAATTTTTTGAGCTACATACCCAGAATGATGTTTTTTGATTGACACACTCCCGTATGGCCTATTTACCCTTGTATTACGACATTTGTGCGACATACCCCGGTATGACCTTTTTGGAGCGACATACCCAGGTATGACATTTTTTGAGCTACATACCCCAAATGATGTTTTTTGAGTGCCACATCCCTGTATGGCCTCTTTTGAGCGAGATAACCCAGTATGAACTCTTTTGAGCGACATACCCCGGTATGACCTTTTTTGAGCGACATTGAGCGGTATGACGTTTTTTGAGCGAAATACCCGGGTATGAAATTTTTTGAGCTACATACCCCGAATGATGTTTTTTGAGTGCCACATCCCCGTATGGCCTCTTTTGAGCGACATACCCCAGTATGAGCACTTTTGAGCGACATACCCCGGTATGACCTTTTTTGAGCGACATACCCGGGTATGACGTTTTTTGAGCAAAATACCCGGGTATGAAATTTTTTGAGCTACATACCCAGAATGATGTTTTTTGATTGACACACTCCCGTATGGCCTATTTACCCTTGTATTACGACATTTGTGCGACATACCCCGGTATGACCTTTTTGGAGCGACATACCCGGCCGGGTATGACGTTTTTTGAGGGAAATACCCGGGTATGACATTTTTTGAGCTACATACCCCAAATGATGTTTTTTGAGTGCCACATCCCCGTATGGCCTCTTTTGAGCGACATACCCCAGTATGAACACTTTTGAGCGACATACCCGGGTATGACGTTTTTTGAGGCGAAATACCCAGGTATGAAATTTTTTGAGCTACATACCCCGAATGATGTTTTTTGAGTGCCACACTCCCGTATGGCCTCTTTTGAGCGACATACCCCCGTATGAACACTTTTGAGCGACATACCCCGGTATGACCTTTTTTGAGCGAAATACCCGGGTATGAAATTTTTTGAGCTACATACCCCGAATGATGTTTTTTGAGTGCCACATCCCCGTATGGCCTCTTTTGAGCGACATACCCCAGTATGAACACTTTTGAGCGACATACCCCGGTATGACCTTTTTTGAGCGACATACCCGGGTATGACGTTTTTTGAGCGAAATACCCGGGTATGAAATTTTTTGAGCTACATACCCCGAATGATGTTTTTTGAGTGCCACACTCCTGTATGGCCTCTTTTGAGCGACATACCCCCGTATGAACACTTTTGAGCGACATACCCCGGTATGACCTTTTTGGAGCGACATACCCGGGTATGACGTTTTTTGACCAAAATACCCGGGTATGAAATTTTTTGAGCTACATACCCAGAATGATGTTTTTTGATTGACACACTCCCGTATGGCCTATTTACCCCTGTATTACGACATTTGTGCGACATACCCCGGTATGACCTTTTTGGAGCGACATACCCGGGTATGACGTTTTTTGAGGGAAATACCCGGCTATGACATTTTTTGAGCTACATACCCCAAATGATGTTTTTTGAGTGCCACATCCCTGTATGGCCTCTTTTGAGCGACATACCCCACTATGAACTCTTTTGAGCGACATACCCGGGTATGACGTTTTTTGAGCGAAATACCCGGGTATGAAATTTTTTGAGCTACATACCCCGAATGATGTTTTTTGAGTGCCACACTCCTGTATGGCCTCTTTTGAGCGACATACCACCGTATGAACACTTTTGAGCGACATACCCCGGTATGACCTTTTTTGAGCGACATATCCGGGTATGACGTTTTTTGAGCGAAATACCCGGGTATGAAATTTTTTGAGCTACATACCCCGAATGATGTTTTTTGAGGGCCACATCCCCGTATGGCCTCTTTTGAGCGACATACCCCAGTATGAACACTTTTGAGCGACATACCCCGGTATGACCTTTTTTGAGCGACATACCCGGGTATGACGTTTTTTGAGCGAAATACCCGGGTATGAAATTTTTTGAGCTACATACCCCGAATGATGTTTTTTGAGTGCCACACTCTTGTATGGCCTCTTTTGAGCGACATACCCCGGTATGACCTTTTTGGAGCGACATACCCGGGTATGACGTTTTTTGAGGGAAATACCCGGCTATGACATTTTTTGAGCTACATACCCCAAATGATGTTTTTTGAGTGCCACATCCCCGTATGGCCTCTTTTGAGCGACATACCCCACTATGAACTCTTTTGAGCGACATACCCCGGTATGACCTTTTTTGAGCGACATACCCGGTTATGACGTTTTTTGAGCGAAATACCCGGGTATGAAATTTTTTGAGCTACATACCCCGAATGATGTTTTTTGAGTGCCACACTCCCGTATGGCCTCTTTTGAGCGACATACCCCCGTATGAACACTTTTGAGCGACATACCCGGGTATGACAATTTTTGAGCAAAATACCCGGGTATGAAATTTTTTGAGCTACATACCCAGAATGATGTTTTTTGATTGACACACTCCCGTATGGCCTATTTACCCTTGTATTACGACATTTGTGCGACATACCCCGGTATGACCTTTTTGGAGCGACATACCCCAAATGATGTTTTTTGAGTGCCACATCCCTGTATGGCCTCTTTTGAGCGACATACCCCAGTATGAACTCTTTTGAGCGACATACCCCGGTATGACCTTTTTTGAGTGACATACCCGGGTATGACGTTTTTTGAGCGAAATACCCGGGTATGAAATTTTTTGAGCTACATACCCCGAATGATGTTTTTTGAGTGCCACACTCCCGTATGGCCTCTTTTGAGCGACATACCCCCGTATGAACACTTTTGAGCGACATACCCCGGTATGACCTTTTTTGAGCGACATATCCGGGTATGACGTTTTTTGAGCGAAATACCCGGGTATGAAATTTTTTGAGCTACATACCCCAAATGATGTTTTTTGAGTGCCACATCCCCGTATGGCCTCTTTTGAGCGACATACCCCACTATGAACACTTTTGAGCGACATACCCCGGTATGACCTTTTTGGAGCGACGTACCCGGGTATGACAATTTTTGAGCAAAATACCCGGGTATGAAATTTTTTGAGCTACATACCCAGAATTATGTTTTTTGATTGACACACTCCCGTATGGCCTATTTACCCTTGTATTACGACATTTGTGCGACATACCCCAGTATGGCCTATTTTGAGCGACATACTATAGTACTAACTATATGACATTTTTTGAGCGACATACTATATTATGACCTTTTTGAGCTACATACTATAGTATGCCCTATTTTGAGGTACATACTATAGTATAAACCTTATTCGAGGTACATATTATAGAATGACCTTATTTGAGCGACATACTATATTATGACCTTTTTTGAACGACATACTATAGTATGGCCTATTATGAGCGACATACTATAGTATGGCCTTTTTTGAGCATTACAATTGTTTCAGACCATGGAAACACTGGAAATTTGGTCAGTGGACCTTTTTATTTTCTGGTTGAGTACCCCTGACATACACAGTACATTTCTAAGTTTTCTCAGCGGAGGGATTTACTTTAGGGTTTAAAGGAAAAACATTAAAGGTATTCATCACACTAGAAGAGACTTAACAGAATTTACATTCCAACAGTTTCCATGGAATTTTTTTGGCATTTGTGAAAAAGAAGACAATGGGACATTGTTTCCACTTTCATTCAGCATATTCATCTTTATACATGTCAACTTCATTCTTGTAGATAGTGGAAAAACAAAAGTCTAGTTCACTGTCTCCTGAGTCTTTTCCCCCCACGTGATTAATAGTTTTTGTAACAGATGCCATGATTCGCCGTACTCTTCGTTGCAGCCAATGGGTAGTAAAGACATGACCAGAAAATCCAACAGAAGGAAAAACAATTTTTCTGGAGAAATTCAGTAAAAATATTTATAAAAACAAATGCTTGTGCCACAAATAACAACAACCATATATTCCATGTTACACTTCACATTGAATCAGAGATGCTTTAGGTCTGTTGCTAAGGTCCTTGGCTGCTATGGTACGTTGTACAATGGTTTAAGGAACTCCTTCAGTATAACAAGATGAAGAGAAAAACTTAAAAACATTAGTGAACATTGAAAGGAACTTAAGAATTGGGGGGTGTTCTGTGTAATGAATCTTAGAATCTTAACTTGCTCTACCCCAAGATTCTAAAGTTACTACAGAACAAAGATAATTTGTTTCTGTACTTAAATGAGAAGGTTATTAGCAATGGTACAGAGTAGTTATTTGCTATAATGCTTTATAATGGTGATAATGTGGGTCTTCAATTTATTGTCACAGATGTATCAAAATAGTGGAAACTAATCCATTATTGGACCAGTCATTGCATCTTTACTGATACTGCTCAACGAAATCTTTGGCAATTCTGAACATTAAATTCCTGTTGTGTTTTGTCAGGTAGGTTGGCCAAATAGCTGTAATCAGCTGATTGCACAACGTATCATTGTTGGATATTACTTTATCATCTGTGCTGAAGGCTTGGGGGTTATCACACATAACAAAAAAAGATTTATAGTGAAAATGAAAAAAGAAAATATATAATTGAATTGTATATTATGTTTCAGTTTTTTTCTGCAGCCCTGAAATGAAGCTGAGTCTCACAGCAGAGCAGCCTGTAAAACTCTTCAGAAGGAAATATTGTGATATTTCGATATTTTAAAAAAATCAACAGAGTCTCCTATATGGACTTAGTTGAATGTGAGCCCTTAGATAGGATAAGTATGTTCTGTAAATCCATACACATCAGCAGCTGTCAGTATTTATATTGTGACTCAGTGATCAGAATGTTAATACTCTCCTGTTCCAGAAAAACTGAAAACCATAAATCTGTGCTTTCCTACTTTGTCACAACAAATATACGGAAAACTCTTTTGTACTAAAGAGATGAAGCCAGCAGCGAGGTGGGTTTATATTTATCCTCATCGATGTGTCAGAAGTCTTGTGAGTGTCCTGCAGCCTCATGGCAACAATCAGTCAATCATCTTTTTTCATCACATGAGATCACAGTCTGTTTAGGCAGAAGACTCATTCAGGATTCTTGTGGTCTGAACCCCCCTCTATTTGCTTTGTGTTGCCTGGTGTATCGGTGTATCTGTGTATCAGGTACCTTCTTCCTGACCGCAGCAGGAGCTGTTATCTGGCTGTCTGGGAGCCAACACCTATTGTAAGCATCATTGAGTCAGTTAGAGCACCACCTGTTGTGTGTTGAGCACTCCATGCGGGGCCCTGTGGTCCTTCCCTCCTTAAGCACCACCTGGGGTCTGCAACATTACTCCAGGATCCACATGCACAGTGGGTTTTATGGCGAGTCACAACAGAATTATGCTAGGCAACACTGAACTGAGGTTGATGAACAGCAACCTCACATTCAAGCCAGCTCCCGTTCTGTCCAGGTGGTGTGTAGGGTGTGCTATGGTTTTCAATTGCAATGGGTCCAGTGTGCTGTGTAGTGAGGAGCAGATGTATTCCTTGATCATCTTTACAGAGGTAAATGCCACTAGGACTTAAACATTCAGGCAGGTTGGGTTGCTTTCCTTGGGCTCATTATGGTGGACTCCTCCAAGCATGTGGGTATCATAGATGGAAGCAGGGACAGCTTGAATATCATTGTGAACACCAATGATAGCATCTGGTCCCACTGCTTTCTTGGTGAGAACTCACCCACCTATCCGTCAACCTTGGTTCTTGCACGCTGTTCAGCGACAGTCTCAAAGCGAGCATAAAAGTTGTTTAGCTCACTTAATAGAGACGTATCAGCAGCTGACAAAGAGGGGAAGGTGCTTACAATCGGTTGTAGTTCTTAGTCCTTGCCTCGTGCTTCCACCTTCTTCCTGTAGTCCCTTTTGCCTCCTTTACTGCTTCAGACTGACTTGTCCCTGACTGCGGCCCTGAATCATAGGCTGTGGTGCTCATGGCGTCAGGATCAGAGCAACTCTGAGTGTCCAACAGCCTCAGCTCTGCTGTGTTTTCGACGTTGTGTGGGTGCGGATGTGTCGTTTATAGTTGGAGTGGTCGCTGAACCTGCGGCCACACTCCTCGCAGCTGTACGGCTTCTCGCCCGTGTGGATCCTCAGGTGCTTCTGGTACCCGTCGAAGCGTGTCAGCCGCTTGCCGCAGATGTCGCAGGTGTAGGACTTGTCGATTTTCGACTCCACCTTGCGATGAACCTGGACATGTTTGGCCCAGTGTGCTCGCTGGGCGAACGCTCGGCCGCAGATGGTGCAGATGTACGAGTCCACCACTTCGGAGAGGGGCTCCTCCAGCTCCATGGAGTCCAGCTGGCCATTACCTGAGGCATCGAGAGAGTCCAGGTCTGCGCAGGCCTGCTGGACAGAGGTGCCGAGCTGAGGGTCATTCACCGGGTCCATCGAGTCCTGGCTCGGGAACTTCGTGAGCGAGGTGGTCATGTGGTCAAGATCAAGCTTATTCCTCACGCCGCCGCTCTGGAACAACACTAACTGGACGTGATTGTGCTCATCCTGCGGCACCTCCTCATGTGGCTCCTCCTCCGCTGGCCCCTCCTCCTTTGGCTCCACCTCTTCCTCTTTGATGTGAGGCGTTGACTCGCAGATCCAGTCCCGTTGCTCAGATCGGGCTGTCAATCGCACGCACGCACGCACGCACGCACGCACACACACACACACACACACACACACACACACACACACACACACACACACACACACACACACACACACACACACACACACACACACACACACACACACACACACACACACACACACACAGAATCATAACAGACAATATGACCAAGTGTCCATTTCATTTTGGTTGCCTAAACAGTTCAACGACTGATTCAGAGTTAGCTGCTCAATATTTGGAAAATAACTTGACTTGTGAGAAGGATTTTATCATATTGCTGTGTCCAAAGTATATGAAGAGACATTTGTAATGC
This sequence comes from Eupleurogrammus muticus, assembly GCA_036785175.1. Lineage (NCBI taxonomy): Eukaryota > Metazoa > Chordata > Actinopteri > Scombriformes > Trichiuridae > Eupleurogrammus > Eupleurogrammus muticus. The sequence continues at coordinate 12,357,190 of JAYKQN010000020.1, forward strand.
GATCAAACTTTTCAAACTGAAATTTAGAAAAATGCTGTCTTTTACATAAATGTAAAGCTGCAAGCAGAGATAGAAAGGTCCTAACACCTCAGCTCAGTCAGTGGACGCCAAGCGGCCAACGCAGCTCTGAATTTTCACACTTTTTGCATATGATGAGTAGATCAAACTGTGTAGATTCCAGTCAGACGATGTTTGCCACATTGCAACTACTTCTTTTCCCCAGTAGGGGGCGCTGTGACTGTGACTTAGTATTGTCATGTCATGCTGGTGTACATCATGTGAAGATCTTGTGAATTCCATATAAATTGGGTGATGTTTGCCCCATTGCAATTACTTATTGTTACCAGTGGGGGTGCTATAGTTTTGTTGTATAGTTGCAGGTGTACTCATGGTGGGTCACATATGGAGCCTGAGAAATTCGGTGAAGATTGGACAAAGTATGCTGACGTTATGGCAAGTTCCTCTTTCATGGCGAGGCAGGAATGTGTCATGTCCCCACCAAATAAGAATAATGTAGTAGAAAGCTTTTGGTAACTTTTTTTTATCTCCAATGTGTGAAGATTACTGAGAGTGAATTTGAAACCAGCAGAATAAAATCCCTGGGCCGAGTTCGTTCAAATGATGTGTACAATCCCCTCCTCAAAAAAACATATGATTCCAAATGGTCAACTTCCTGTTGGTGTTGGCGGGTTATTTATCTGCGAATACAACATTCTATTAAAAAAAAATTTGTTTAGGAATCAGATCCCAGCTTCCTCATGCCTTGGACCTTGATGAAGAATTCGCAGAAGACAAAGAAGAAGATTTCTTACTGGTTTGTATATAATAATTTAGTTGGACTATTGCATTTGTCATCATTAAAACTCGGTGGTTGAAAGTACATTTACTCAAGTACTGTACTTAATTACACATTTTACCTTAGTGAATTGATCTGACAGCTTTAGTTAATTTCAGATGCATTTTTATATAAATTATTATATGATCTATATTATAACAAATTGCCTTTTTGTGTGAAAGCTGCCAAATATTATGATAATAATCACTGATGCAGTAGTTCTACTTTTACTATTACTCTACTCCACTACTACTTCTAAACTTGGTTTCACATTGAGGAACAAAAATATTAAAAAATAGTATGTATTTAGATTAGAGCAAGTAGTATAATATACTATAATAATATATTATTAACGAGTTAATAAATAAATCATTCATTCATTTAAGATCAGGAATCACAGCTGTTCATTCTGGGTCTTTCACTAGCAATCAATAAGCGTCGGATCTCTGTAGTTATTGATCATGAGCCCTCAGGCTGCAGGGTAATCGATAAGCATCTGGTCCCGTACCGTCGGGCTGCAGGGAGATCAGCGGCTGCCTGCGGAGCTCCTGCAGCCGGCGCTGTCGCTCCATGTCCCGCTTGTAGCTAGAGATCTGCTCCTCGTACTCCGCGATGGTCCTCCCGAACACGGCGAAGATCTCCTCCGCCGCCGCGGTGAGCCGCTCGTTGATCAGCAGCCGCAACAGATCGATCTTCGACATGTTCCAAAGACGAAGGAGAAGCAGCGGCGGCGGCGGCGACTGTGGAGGCGTCGTGGTGTCTGTTTACCTGCTACACTTCCCGGTTAATGGCCGGAAACACTCACGGGTGGTCGGAAACACTTCCGGTTTTACGGCCCCACGGTAGCCCTTATGTGGTCCTTTTTTCATGTTAGTTCCATATCAAATCTTGTTTTGTATTATTTTATTATTATAATATTTGTATATGTATACATTAGTAGTTTACTATTTCATATAGTTATATACTTAAAAAACTAAATTGATAACTGCAATTTCTAATCATTGTTTTTTCAACCAAACCATATGGAACAGATATGTCTTGATATGGAAAATCTCTTCACAACATTATTGGAAACGTGGATTAAGAGCTGCAGATATACAGCATTATAACCATCATTAAGTCAACATTTTTATTTATTTAATTATTGAATAAAATGGTGATGATTAAACATGTTATTACTGTACAATGTCTTTCTAATGTAACACAAACTAATAGAAAAAAACAATGAAATAAATACAAATAATAATAAGGGTCAGAGGGCTGATCAGAATGATAAATGTTCTTGATTTTTAGAACATTTCTGTTTTACTAATATATTTGTGGATAAAATGTGTAACTACAATAACCCAGCTTTTGTACGACATCTTCAGTTTTAGAATTCTAAATTGAATGTCATTATGCTCAACATATTGATGTTCATTTGGACTTTTTTTCATTTTTAGTAATTTGGATTTGTTTTATATACTGAATTTGTGAAAATAAAGGTCAAACTGAAAAAAGGGTATTGCTAAGTTAATTCAATGCAAAAGAATTTTATTCTAAACCTGAATCTGATGACTGATTTAGTTGATCTTCTGTGTTAAAATCAAACAAGCAATCAACCATGCAGACCTAGGCATCTGAATCTTTTGGAAGCATTTAGATCTTAGAGGGGGTCAATAAGAATAAATTCCCCCACAAATATATACATATTTTTTAATTAACAGTATCAATCAATATGATTTTTTGTAATCACCCAGCCATATTCCAGACTATGTAGATTCTTCAGACCATCATTCAGACAGCCAAGTACAAATAAATAACCATTGTCAAACAAACCGAATAAATGCAATTTTAATATTGTGTCTGCATTGTTGTGCGAAGTGATTTAAGTTTTGGGGATTTTAACTTTTAACAATGATAATGATGTATTGAATATCAAAAAAGTCTGTAAAAAAAAGCACACATCAGCTGTGCCATGGGCCAGCCAGAGGTTGATCTGACAAACAGAGAAATAAGCGAGCCATATACTCGTCTAGATGTGGAAAAAATAACAGGGGTCACCAACCCTGGTTCTGGAAGGCTACTGTGATAGAATCAGGTGTGTTACTGCCTGGTTGGAACAAAAACCTGCACCCACACAGCCCTCCAGGACCAAGGTTGGTGACCCCTGATCTATAACATCAACCTGCCAGTGAGACTCAAGATGGAAATTTGGGGCACAGAATGTCAGGTGGGGTTGAGCTGTCTCCTCTGACAGGGGTGCTTGTAGAAGCATGACAGCTGGCTGAAGCGGCGGTCACAGGTGGTGCAGCGGTAGGGCCTCTCCCCGGTGTGCGTCCGCAGGTGCACCGTCAGGTTGCCCTTTTCCACAAAGCCGCGGCCGCAGTACGAGCAGGTGAACGGCTTCTCGCCCGTGTGGCTGCGGACGTGCCGCACCAGTGTCGCCCTCCTGCCAAAGCTCTTGCCGCAGACGGTGCAGGCGAACGGGCGCTCACCGGAGTGGATGCGCATGTGCATGCGCAGGTTCCCGCGCAGCGTGAACATCTGTCCGCACACGCCGCAGCAGAACGCTGTCTCCCTGTGGGCTCGCAGGTGAAGCTTCAGGCCCTCCGGGGCCTCCAGGTGTTTCCCACACACGCTGCAGTCTCTCGCGTGCATGGCGGCGTGGCTCAGGAGGTAGCTCCGCCTCCGGAAGGGCTCGCCGCAGACTTTGCAGCTGAATGCAGACGGGCCCTCGGGAGAGGGCTCCCCGCTGGGAGACGGGCCGCATCCTTCGGCCATCGTATCCTCTGGTCTCCAGTAGTCGGCACTGTCGTCGGTCTCTGAGCCGCTTGCTGGATCACAAACGGCGTCCGACCCGCCACAGTCCTCCATCTTGACTTTAGGGGGGAGCAGCTGCTCGCTCATGAGGTTCTGACAGCGGCATTTCCTCGAGCAGGCCGGTAGGACGGCTACACAGACACATACACATACACAAACACATGATGTCTTTAAAGTACTGCTGAAATCTAAAGAAGTATTATGAGTCAATGTAATTAAAGTATTACAGAAAAGTATTATGTGCTGATGTGGTTAAAGTACATAGATACTATGAGTTGATGTAGTTAAGATATTGGAAGCACATGCAGAAAAGTTAATAGGTATTGTGATCTGATGTTGTTCAAGTACTAGAGTGAAGTTTATAGGTATTCTGCGTCAATGTAGTTTAAGTATTGCAGAAAAGTCCATAAGTATTATGAGTTGATGTAGTTAAAGTACATGGGTAGGGTTGGTTGATGTAAAGCATTACATTAAAGTACATAGGTACTATGAGTTGATGTAGTTGAAATACAGTAACGTACACAAGATGGTGAGGTTTTGAAGTAAAGTACATAACTAGTAAGAGTTGATGCATTTAAAGTGTTACAGTAAAGTACACCAGCACTATGAGTTGATGTAGTTAAAGTACATAGTACTATGAGTACCACTTGAGGCGGACTCCCGGTCCTCCTCCTCGGGTTTTAGGCTGTCCAGCTGCCGCTGCTGCCGATCTATCTGCTCCCGGTACCGGTTCACCGTGGTCCCGACCAGCTGCAGGATGTCGTCCACCGCCGCCGCCAGCCGCAGCTCCACCAGCCGCCGCAGAGCGTCCATCTCCCCCGGCGGACCGGCCGGAGGCTCCGCGGCCGGGAACCACTCCGCCGCCCCGGGGGCGGGCGGCGAGGGAGCGGCGGGGAAGCGGAGCGGCTCTGCGGACATGTTCGCTACGTTGCGTGTCTCACATGAACCGGAGCGTCACGGTAGGTTCGACGAGAACGTTTCCCCCGTTCAGCTGTTAGAAGCAGGAAGGTAAACAAAGCGGTGAGTGCCGACTAAAATCACAGTCGGGGAGAAACAACAGCGGTGTACTTTGGTTCCGTGAGAACCAGAGAAAACATATGTTTTTCTTTTTTGCGCTTTTTGCACATTACAATACCAACTTTAAATATGTAAAACAGGATCTGGTTTATACAGTAATTCATTACAATATGTTAATTAAAATACTCAAATAAATAATAAATAATATTATTATTGTTGTCTCTATCTTCTATTATTGAATTCCTGACTTTTTAAGTATGCAGTCACATACGCATGCATACCCCAGACAAAAAATCCTATTAACAATAAAGGGCGGGCAACTTATATTATTCCCCATGTTTCTTCCTGTTCTTTATTAGGACACTTTTGTATTATTAGTTTCCTTTATGTTTATGTCTTTGCCTTTAATTTAGTTTGTTATCAGCATTATCCAGTATGGTATCTACTTGTGGGCGACACGGTGGTGCGGTGGGTAGCACTGTTGCCTCACAGCAAGAAGGTCGCAGGTTCAAGACCGCCTTGGGCCTGGGTCTGGGGCCTTTCTGTGTGGAGTTTGCATGTTCTCCCCGTGTCTGCGTGGGTTTTCACCGGGTACTCCGGTTTCCTCCCACAATACAAAAAACATGCTCAGGTTAATTGGTAAACTCTAAATTGCCCATAGGTGTGAGTGTGAGAGTGAATGGTGTGTGAATGGTGTGTGTGCCCCACGATTGGCTGGCGACCATCTGGGGTGTATCCCTGCCTCTCGCCTTAACGCGCTGGGATAGGCTCCAGCAGACCCCTGCGACCCCGAAAGGGAATAAGCGGGATAGACAATGGATGGATGGTATCTACTTGTATAATAAAGTCCAGATGAGGTATCCTCAGGTATGATAAAGAGTGGAATGAGTGGCCAGAGCCATGACTTAAACCAAATAGAGCGTTTCTGGAGAGACCTGAAAGTGGCTGTCCACCACCCTTCACCACCCAACCTGGCAGAAGAGGATCTGCAAAGAGGACTTTTTTTGTCAATGTGAGGTGTTGTGTGTACATTGAGGGGGAAAATGACCCTAAATGATTTCAGCAAATGGCTGCAATATACAGTCTAAAAAAAACACTCCATTATGTAATGATGTTCACTGATGGCTGCGGCCAGCCCTGCTGCTACTGTCAATGTTGCTTCTGCATCCATGTGGAGGGCGTGACCCCATGAGAGCAAATAAGGTCATTGTGAGGGGGCCATGTCCCTCTGAAAGACAATAAGATTAAAGGTTGAAGTTTGGCTGATCGCCACACACCCTCATTAATCCATTAACATTTGTTAATAGCAAATGTTAATCTGCATTTCACCCCTCTTGTGAGCGAGTGGCAAGCAGCAGTAGCCAGTGAAGATGGGTAATATGAGTATTGTTACTTAGCATGACAGAAGTTTGTACAAAGAAAACAAGGGGATTCAATTACTGCAATGTAAGGTAATAGAAAACATTCACCAGGATGAATTTTAAAAAAGAACAAAGTTAAAAACATATACAACACAGAGTCTACATGCAATGCAGCTCTAAAACAAAGGAAGACACAGCAGGGAAAACAGTTAAGGCAGTTGGGCTACAGAGACACATGCACAAAAAAGGAACTTTACTTTAAAAAGGAACACAAATCAAGAGCTAAAAATACACTACTTCAACTTACTGATTACCATTAAATCCTGGGACATACAGTAGTGGTGCAGTATTCAGTAGTGTAGCCTTTAACCCAATAAGTCTGTTAAAGCCATTTAAAACATTAAGAGGAAACCTCTCTCTAAGATGCATCCACGTTCCTCTCAGTCTGGCCTCTGATGCTTTTATCGACCTGGCTGGTCCACACCCCAGCACACCTGTAACAGATGGGAGTAACTGGTATCAGTGTCAAGGATCCAAGCAATCAATTCCAGCCAACAACAAACAAACAAACAAACAATACCTAAGTAACCCAATATAAAATCGTTCATGCAAAAAAAAAAAAAACATCATGCAAATAAACGTAATAAAGTACAACAAAAGTACAACAACAAATTGCAATAAATAATCATGTGGCTGTAGAAAAATGCAGGACCCTGTAGAACCATACAGAAACCTATAGATCCAAGCAGAACCCTATAGGTCCATTCAGAACCTAGTAGAAACACGCAGAATTCCGTAGGCCCTGTAAAATCATTAATAATGTGCAGGAGCCAGTAGAACCTTGCAGAACCCTGTAATATTCTGTAGAGCCATGCAGACACCGGTAGAACCCTGTAAAACCATGAATAACACAAGTAGAACCTTGCAGTACCATGCAGAACTATGTAAAACTAAACAGAACCTTGCAGGACTATGTAAAACCACAAAGAACTCTGTAGAACCCTGTAAAATCATGAATAACATGCAGGAACCAGTAGAAGTATGCAGAACCCTGTAGAACCATGCAGAACCCTATAGATCAATGCAGGACCCTGTAGAAACATGCAGAATTCCATAGGCCCTGTAAAATCAGTAAAAACGTGCAGGATCCTGTAAAACCTTGCAGAACCCAGTAATATTCTGTAGAGCCATGCAGACCCCTGTAGAACCCTGTAAAAAAGGAATAACATGCACATTATTAATTATTATATTAATTAACCTTTCTCATAGTGAAACACAGATATAAACAGAACAGAAAATTAAACAAAAATAAAGAACAAAACATATTAAGTGAGAACCTTTAAAAGAACAACCATTTGAACATTAAGCAAATGCTCTTAAATGAACATAATGAATAAAGATGAGAACCCATCAGGATGGTTTGTCAGGTTCTGTCTGTATCCTACACCAGAACAAACAGGATGTTGTTGTTTGTTCTCCAGCCACTCATTATCACAGTAATTAGTTTAGTTTGTTGGTAATTATTGTAATGACCTCCTATCCCTCCCCCACCTACTAATCAGATTAACAGATTAACAGAATCTTACTGCTGCTGCTAAATACAGAAACAACACAAGAGGGGAGGAGCAATGATTTCATGTCCTGTGTGGGCGGAGCTACATTCTAATAGAAATGGGAGGGCCTCCAGTTATGAAACATATTCAGTTATAAATCTGTGTGTGTGTGTGCGTATGTGTGTTTAATGTGTCACCAGTTGACTCGATATGAATCTTCAAACATCCGACAGCTAACAGAAAAACAGTAAGAGACCCTTTAGTTGATCCTTCGCTTTTTTATAAAGTCATTTTAACTCCTTTTTTAGATTAAAAATACAGGTTTTTATGATATAAATGATCATACCTGAGGTTTGCAGCCCTCGAACAGCCCATAGGATTAATGCTGGAATCAATCCAGGCCTCAGAATGAATGTTCAGATCAAATAAATGAAATATGTGTGCTGTTCCTGCAGGACATCTCTAATCAGAACGATATATCTGTCTGCTCGAATCAATCAAACATTATTAGTACAAAAGCTCTCAGGCAGGAGCTGATCGACGGCTAATAACACAACAGAAATAATACAACAAATATATAGATACTAATATTAGATATTTAAAATACATACAAAATAGTAATGATAATAAAGCACTTTTATTATTATAACAATTTTAATAAATATTTGTTTGTCCTCCTTTCCTTTCAATTTATTGTTTCTGATTTGTGTCAGTTGGTGAAACTTTGCACAAACACACCTTTAACAGGCAGTTTTAGTTGTCTATTAATAAATAAACTTCTGACAACATCTATCAGCTCTGTTAGATGTTATAAACAGAAGCAGCATTCTATTATTGAACAAGACAATATCCTCTGGGAAAATTTTGAAAGGACTCCAGGAGCTACTGCCGGAGTGTGTAGTAAATTCATTATATATAAAGAGCACAACTAAAAAGAAACATTTAAAAAATATTTATTATGCATATAATGTCCTTTCAACAGGTTTACTATACATATCTTGCCTTTCATAATTCCATACTCTTTTTTGCAGACTCCTTATATTAAAAAAATCAAAACATTTGTGTATAATCTGTGTAAGATGTGTATCATGTAAATTCATTATGTTATGTCTGTTTTCACTGAGATGTGTTTGAGCGTGTAAGGTGAAGATCGATATGATGACCTGCATCCTGTCAGTCTGATTCATCATATGTGTACGGGTGGGGCAGTGTTTAAACATGTTAAGGTATTTAATCTCAAAGGTTAAAACAGCAAGGTAGAGCCAGACAGAAATGTTTAGAAAAGCAGAATTTTTGAGCTTCGACTGACAAAATGTTCAGTTGAAAATATTTAAAAAAAAAAATCTACTACACTGTAAGTTATGATGGCACCCACTGAAGGCCCCAAATTACGTCCCATAAGCTCCTATAATAGATTCAAATTTTCTGCAAAACCGATCAAAGTCATTGATCAATGATTGATCAAAAAATGGAATAGTACATTTATACACAAGACATGTCTATAGTTGAAAGTCTAAATGGAGTCTCTAGGTGAATTCCTGAGTTTTGTAAATTGGGAAAAATTCATTATTTTGCAGTAGTATTTTGCAAGTAATAACACACCAATCCCAATCAAGCCATACATTCTGAAATTCCCTTGGGAGACAGAGTTGGTTCTGTTTGAATTTATATTTTCACTTCAGAGGTTCCACTTTAGAAAAACAACACAGGTTCTGTTTTGAGTCACAGGGTTCCAAAACACAGATTTTGCAATGCTCTTATCGGTTTGTACTGTTTGAATAACAGGGCGCGAAGCCCCTTGGAGGGCAGGATGCCTCGCTCACCCTCTGTCCTTCGTCTGGACAGCCGCTCCCGTGCACCATACGGCTGCCATGGTTATGGGCAAGAGGAGCTATTGAGTAGAAAGCGACCAACCAAAAATAGACGAGGCCGCTGGCATTCACAGGTGAGTCTAATGATACAAGGAGCAGCATTTAAATAAAAAATATCCTATATTTTATTGATGTTTATCTTGTTTTTTTACTATTATTTAGAGTGAGAATTGATGAGGCTATAATGTGGTGTGCAGCCTTTAGGGGGGAGCTAATAGCTGATAGCTGGAGATGGTGATGTGATCTTCCTCCTCTGGGTCCAGGACCCTCTGGATCAGGTTCAGGACAAGTTTGAGCAGCGGCAGAGGCTGGAGGAGTTTCAGTCCTGTTACAGCAGTGACCCCAACCTAACTTGTTACCTGGTGAAACCACAACCAAGTGAAGAGGCCATGAGGATGTTAGCTCAGGTCAGGAGGGTCCACCACGGACGTCACCACAGTGATGATTCCCTGGCAATCGTTGATGATCACCTGACCCAGAGGCAAGGTTAGAATACAACTGTAATCAACCTGTTGCTGTCTTGCTTCGTGACAGGATATAGAACAATAATCTGCACAGCAGCAGTCTGATGTGAGTTTTCTGTTCCCAGTTGTCCGTCAGTCTCGGGCTTCAGGACCTTTCGGCACTGGAGGTCAGAGGTCGCACTCTATGGATCGGGCAGCCAATCATGTTAGTCCCTCCTCTCGTTGCCGCAGTCCTATACTCCAGAAACACCTGGACCATCACTCCACCTATAAGAGGAAGTCAGCCAATGAGAGCGCAACACAGTCAGGGCGAAGGATAGGGAGGGTGGATGTGATTGCAGGTTTCAGTAGCTCGGAGGAGGACCTGATGACTGAACCTGACTACGCCAGCTGTGACGAGCCTGACAGTGAGTGATACATGCTAAACACTGATGTAGCACATTATCTCACATAGGTAGGTTACGGATGAATCAGGTGGAACCAGTGAGTCAGACGGGACAGGTGGGTCAGTTGGGACAGGTAAGTCTGATGGGGCAAGAAAGTCAAGTGCATCAGGTGGAACAGGCTTCATAGTTAGTTGATCTCCTCTACAATAAAGGCCCACCTGCCACGCCCACCTCCCTCCAAAGATGTTTATATCAAACCATTAGCAGGTTTGATAAAGATGGTACTATATTCTTCACACTAAAACAGGCTACCACACTCTAGACGCTAGGCGCTGCATCATACTCCAAGACAGCAGCATTTGCAATTATGGAGTCATCAACAAACTTAGTTCTGATATGGTGGAAGGTGTACCCTAGCATTCTTAGACAATCTTCCTGTTTTGGTCCACTGGTGTGCAGATTATTTTATTTTCTACACAGGGCTCTACATGTTCCATGGGATCTGTTTGGCTTCTGTTGAGGTTTTGCAGGGTGCAGGGTTGCTCTGCTGCAGTGTTCTCCGAGGTCACTTTCACTGTTCTGTAGGGTTCTAGTTGTTGCTGTAGGTCAACAGCTCAGATGTCAGGCTGAAGACTTAATCTGCTGCCTTTGTGTCATTCGAGCAGAAGTCAGCTGGTCAGAGATTATGAGGTTTGATTGGCTCAGAGGGTTCTCAGCCTCTTCTCTCAGGACTGACGGTTACGGAGTAGCTCAGATTCTCCGCTGCCATCACTACGAAGACATGCAGAGGTGAACGGAACCAGAAGAACCTTCTTCAGCAGACCCTCAGACCTGCCGGTGCCAGCCTGGGGGCTCCTGGAGAACCGGATTGATAATTCAATCCCAATTAGAGCAGGAATCCTGGTTGCTCTGGTGCTGCTGGGCCACCATCTCAACTCTGTTTTTATTGGATTAAAGAGGAAGCGTGGATTACCCAGCATGCGTCAGGACACACTGTCGGGATGTGACAACGCACCTGACAGGGATTCCTGCTCACCTGTTTCTATGATGTCTTTATAAACAGCTGATTCATTGCTGAACTGTAGGATGTCGGTGTCTTTGATCCCAAGGACAGGTGGGTGAGGACAGGTGGGTGAGGACAGGTGGGTGAGGACCGGTGGGTGAGGACAAACACTCACAGTGATTATAGGCTGTTTTTGGAGAAGAATGGCCACCCCAATTATAGAAATACATATTTTTCCTTTGTGTAGAGTTATTGTTTTGAGGCTGTGGGCCAAAGAGGCATTGTCCCTTCCCTAATCAAATGCAGAACTACACCCTACAACCATGCACAAAAGGAAATATATGCATCTGCATCTACCTTGTCATTCACTTGAAAATTAAAGGAACCTGTTCAGCAGATCTTCAGTTAATGGGTTTCATGGTTTCTGATGAGACATTGCTGTTAAGTTTTCAAAATTTAAGATGAGTGGCTCTATTGGAGAGAAGGCAGACATCTCTATAGCCAATGGCTCCAAAACTCAACAACTGACACCAGCATCATTTGGATGGATGAATAACTCTATTCATCCACTATTTAAGAGGAGGAAAAACATATGTATTTTTGTTTCTGGGGTGAACTATGCCTTTAAGATATAGGGTCTCATTTATTAGTTCTCTTGTCAGATTACAAAGCGACTGTATGTACATGTGGACCTGCCCCTACACACACACAACCACATGTTTATTGCAAGTCCACATGAAAATTGACACAATGAGATTATTAAACAGACCCTACTGTGCAGTCCTGAGCCATTGTGATGATTCACAGTGAGATTTAACTAATAATCTGACTGTTTTATATACATAAATAGTATGTGATGTGATTCCAGATAGATTGTAATTGACAACATGGTTATTAATAACAGGGTAATTGGTTTTTATGTCATGATCATCATCATCATCATTTTTTAATTCATTGTGTGTTTTTATTTGTATGAAATAACTTAACTAAACAACACCACATAGTGAAAAATGGATTCGATGAGTACACCCTTTTTTTTATGATGAATTCTGCACACGTTTTAGTAAAAATGCAAGGGTGTGTGTGGATTGTGTTTTTGTGTGTGTGTGGTTTAAAGCGGTTTAGACTGAGCCGTGTGTGTAAAAACAGATTACAGGCAACGACTTCTCGACTCCCCTTCCCCCCCAGCTTTGAAACTGTTGAGTTTGTCCTTATGAGTTTTAGACATTGAACAGTTGGAGTAAAACCATGTCTGTCCTCACTTGAAGGTATAGAAAGGTTGAGTTTGATGAAAGCAGATCTTTAAAATCTTCAGAGTCAGCGTTAGGAATCCCGTCTGCAGTCTCTGGTGAATGCAGAGTGAAAGCAGATTGACAGACGGATCAGTCTCAGGATGTTTTCACTCTCAGCCCCCGAATGATCTCAAAGTGATTAGTCAGCATTTTTTGTGCACATGTGAACACTCTAAAGAAAAAAACTAAGACTCCTCTGAAGCAAAGGTGTTTTTTTTTTTTTAGTTCACTCATCTGTGTGAACACAAAGCATTCAGAGATTTTTGGAATGCATTTCAGGACTTCCCTATTATTAATAATTATCCAAGTTGGAAAATAGAGATTTTAAGTACAGAGTTATGATATATTACAAAACATACAATAATAATGAACAATAGCTTAATTATTATAGCCAAACAGTTTATATACAGATGCAGATTTATCAAAACTAAAGCAAAACTATACTTCCCTTAAATGTTTAGAAGAAAATGTATTCATTTCTGAATTGACCTCTGAATGTTTAATTGTTGTTATTTTGTTAATATTCCATTTTTTTTTAAATGACAAGTTTAACTAGCCATATATTTATATTACATTGCATTAGATTGTATATGTCATTCTACAAAATAACTTGTACTTTAATAAGTCCAATATTTACTAGAATTGTCTATAATTATTAGATGTTATTAGATACTATGTTTTGCAAAAACATGAGATAAAAATTCAGAATTATGAGATACAAAAACAACATTAACATAAATAGGTAATCTTACTTTCAATATGCTAGACTAAATTGACAAAATTAGCAAATACCCTTTGAAGTATTTCTCTAGATTAAAAAGAGACATTTGACAGGGCTTTTGATTTTAAATTAACCAATTTCCAGCCCATTTGAGATCAAATTCCTCTGTATGTGGCCAATAAACTTTAGTCTGTCTCTCCTGCTCAACGTTTCAACAGTTCATTAATTCACTGTTGCCTGAATCACTTCTGACGTCTGACCTCTGCTGTCCCGGTTGCTAGGAGACATGGACAGCCAATGGTGGGATCAGAGTTCCTGGCAAAACGAGCCTGCACACGTGTCTATGGTAGGACTAAGCCCCGCCCACTCCACATGTCCATCAGTATAACCCTGCCCCCACCTGTCTGTCTCTAAGAAGCCACAGAATCAGAATTTGTTTTAAGGATGAAAACTTTGATTATGTTAAAACAGATATCAGCTATTGGTTGCTACTTAATTATTTAACAACCTGATCTCAATAATCAAAACTAATTGAATATGTCTTCATTCATCTAACTGGACTAAACGCTTTTGTTGCCATTGCTAAGCAAGCTCTCTAAGTTTACCATTTTTACTTATCAGCAAGCGGTCACATGGCAACCATCCAAGGATGGGGAGCATCTGATTGGTCGAATACTGCTGAACAAGAGGATGAAGGATGGGACAGTTCCTATGGATACGGGAGCACTGCTGGGGCTGAAGGTGAGGGAACCTTCCTCATTATCTTCCTCCTCTTATTCTTCTCCTTGTGTACCTTAATCTTTTAGGTGCGTTGCTCCTTGCTTGTCCTCAGGTGGTCGGTGGGAAGATGACTGAGTCCGGTCATCTCTGTGCTTTCATCACCAAAGTGAAGAGAGGAGGCCTGGCGGACACTGTTGGACACATAAGGCCAGGTAAATATACACCTGAAGCAAGTAAACACACCCCATGCTGCATGTTCTTTCTGTAGAACCTCAGAGGACACCTGGATGGACCCGTTGTTGAGATGGAGCTCTGTGTTTCAGGTGATCAAGTTCTAGAGTGGAATGGTCGGGTTCTTCAGGGAGCCTCATTCAACGAAGTTTACAACATAATCCTGGAGTCCAAACCAGAACCCCAGGTAGAGCTGGTGGTGTCTCGACCAATTGGGTGAGTTCAAAACCTTGATTGACGATAGAAACAAGTGAAAAACATATTGATAAAAAAAAACAAAAAACTGGAGGATATAAATAAACAAAATCACATAATCAACAAGTCATCTTTTCTCAGAAATATTGTTTGTGTGTTTTTCTCTTCAGAGATGTTTCCAGAGCAGCAGACAGTTCCCACTCCCTTCAGCTGGATTCCAGTGAGCTTACTTCAACAAAAACAGGGCCCCGACCTAAAGATCGGGGCCCTCATAGGGACACATCATGAATGTACGAGGGGTGACTGACAGGAGAAGACGAAACAATTTAAACAAACCAAAAACAAAGATCAATCTGCTGCAACCTGAGATTCTAGTATATAATTACCTGAGGGGTCAGATCTGTACACAAATACACATTAAATCCCATTGCAGCTAGCACTAGTTAACAGGTTTATCAAAAATGGTTGTTCAATTAAAAAAAATGTTCTTCTTTACATTTTGTGTTCAGTTCTCTTCGACTCTCAGAAAGTTGCTCCGCCCATGCCCATCGCATCTCCCATGAGCCCTGTAAGTTTATCCAATATGCAAAGCACATTGCCCAGACCTGTCAGCTGTCAGTTAACAGCCGTCTCCATGGCGATGTGTGTTTCAGACTGTGAGCAGGCGTGTGCTGGTTCCCAGAGTCCAGGTAACTGTAGAGCAGAGCACAGGGAGGAGTGGGATGTCTGTCGGTTTGCATATCTTTGTAGTTTTTGCAGTTTGTTTAGTATCTAGCTTTTTTAGTTCTTAGTGTTTGTTCTGCATTAAAGCCCCACACACCATAGTCACACTGATCATGTGACTAGTGAACTGTGCCTAACATCCATATGTAAACTGGTGTTTCACCTTTTCCATTTAAAATAACTTTATTTCTGTTTATTTAAATCCACCATAATAAAAACAGAGAAAAAGATTTTTTGCAGATCAATCTGATCTAAATGCAGGTGGGGCCTTAACACTCTTACAATGACTTAATTACTATGGAGACAAAATCCTGACATTCAACCTTACAGGTGAAGCTGTGGTACGATAAAGTCGGTCATCAGCTGATCGTGACGGTTCTCGGAGCCAAAGATCTTCCTGTTCGAGAAGACGGCCGTCCAAGAAACCCGTATGTCAAAATCTACCTCCTGCCAGACAGAAGGTAAAAGGACCTGATCAGAACCCAGAGTTTATCTGAACTGATTGAAAACCAGATACTGATCAGATCGTCTCCCACAGTGATAAGAGCAAACGAAGGACAAAGACAGTAAAGAAGTCCGTGGAACCTCGGTGGAACCAGACCTTCATGTACTCTCCGCTCCACCGGCGTGACTTTAAAGACCGGATGCTGGAGCTGACAGTCTGGGATCAGGCCCGGGTCCGTGAGGAGGAGAACCAGTTCCTAGGAGAGGTCAGAGGACTCAGAGAACCCTCAGAGAACACAACTTTCTTGTACTTTTCTCCAACATTAAACTGACATCACATCTGGTTTCACTGATCCCTCTGGTATTGAGTTTTAAAGCAATTTCTCTCTGACTGGATTTTCAATATAATAGAAGTGCACAGGGCAGATTTTCAGTTGGAAAAATGAGAGAGTATGACATTGTTGGGCCTCAAATTGTTATTTATTTGGTTCTTTGTGGTTGTAACATTGTGTTCTCTTTTGTAGATTCTGATAGAATTGGAGTCAGCTCTGCTAGACGACCAGCCTCACTGGTACAAACTGCAGCTCCATGAGGGTTCCTCCCCCTACCTACAGAGGAGAGGACTGCAGGCTGAACATACAAACACCAGCCGGAGGCTGCAGAGTGAGACATACACATACTGGAGCCCGATCTGTTTGTTTGTGTTTGTTCATTCAATTCTTCAATTTTTTGTTTCTATTTGTCCTTTTCTTCCTCTGTTATTTTTCTTTGTTTGACTGCCATCTCACGATGGTTTGCCAGATACAGGCCCTTACTATACGCCAGGTAAAAACTGTGGTTTTATTGTAGTGAGGACATTTTGGGTCCTCACAAAAGCCCTTTTAACACAGCCATTCCGCAATAATGGGACAATGAAGACTTCCCATTATACTGCCTTTGCTTTGGCCTGTGTATTTTACACTGTACCAAGCAAGCCAGCATTATGCCACCTTGTGTATGACTTTTAGACAGCATTCTGACAGGACAGAATCAGAGATGTGACTGATGGAATCTGTGATGCAACAGTGTTGGGTTCTAGTGTGACATACTGGAAGATATTGATATCAGCTTAATCGGAAAATTCTTTAAACAAATTTGATTCATTTTTCCTGTGTGACAAAGAATATCGCTAATAGCTGTGATTCGGTTATATAAGTAGACAGACACACTGTTTAGCCAATCACAGAGCTAGAATGAGCGAACAATGACATGCAGTAGGTGGAGAGGTCTCCAGTGGCTGCTGCTAAATGCTCTGATGATTTAAATAAACTCATTCAATCAATGATTTGTTTAACGACACCCGTTGGACTCAACGTGAAGAAACACTGAGGAGCTTCACGCTCGGTTGTTTCAGCGCGTTCCATGGACGAATGACATTACTGACATATGTGTTGTAACACTAACTAATGATGTGTGTCACCTGTGTGTATATGGTAAAAAGGAAAAATTGGAGGATAATTTGGGCAGCATGGTGTCAGAACATCACATCCCTATCCGACATACTGACATTACCTTAGTAGAGAACACAGCTGATGCACCAATTTAATTTCCTCTCTTTCCAGTGTATTAGTAGAAACAACTCTGACTCCCCATTCCACCTTTTTACCTTAACAGCTTTAAACAGGATGTGTAAAAGGGGCTAAAGAAAAAAAAGACAGACTATGTGTGAGTGTGTGTGGCTGCTGACTCTTCATAATGCTAATGCAGTGTTCACACTATACGACTTTAGCTCTGATCAGCTGCTATATAAATATATGTGTATATATATATATATATATATATATATATATATATATATATATATATATATATATATATATATATATATATATATATATATGAACTCTGTGTGTAATAGCTGATCTGGAGATGTTTAGCTCAACAAATGGCATTATTTCCTGTTAATCCACAGTAATATAGTTATGACACTGCTGCATGTGTGAATGCACACAGACATGTCAGCTGCTGTATGCACCAAACAGAACATCAGGTAGAGGTTTCTGAACAATATTATTGTGAGAATGAGACAATAATCTAACACATTTAAGATATAGCTGTATCAGTAGATTATATTGCATGCAAAATACAAGTAAAATAAATAAATAAATAAAGAGAAATTGGTTCATTTTTTCGGGGAGTTCTCTGCCGTCTGTATTCATTAAACACATGCAATGTGAGCCTTTTGTGTTGTCTGCAGTTTTGATTACAGACCAATCTGTTGAAATGTGGAGGCAAGCCTGATATACTGGAAACTGCTCTGCTCACTTAAAAGCAAACACAAATCACAATCAGCTGCTAGACTTCATGGGTGTTTTTGCACGACCACACCATTAACATAATATCTTTTGTGAATAGGACCTAGAAATAGTGGGTGCAAGTCATGGGTAAGTTATGGCGCCATCAGTGGATGCAATCCATTCTTTGTTAATCCTTCCCAGAGAGTTGTGGAGTGTGAACAGCTCAGTGATCTGACAACTTTAAAGGTGCATAGACTGTCCTGGCCTTAACAGGCTAACAAGGGACTTTATTTAAAACTGTCAATCTGTCATTCTGTCTGTCTGCAGGGTCTCAAAAGATCAGTGATAGTGAGTTTTCAGATTATGACTGTGAGGATGGCATTGGGGTAATATCAGGTAATTACGCATATAGTTAATTGTAGACTAAAATATATCAAGAAATGAATAAGTTATCTCAAGCACAGTTAATCTCTTCTTCTCCTCAGACTACAGGCCGAGTGGGCGGGACTTCCACAGCCTCTCCATGCCAGAGCAGGTGATATCATCCAATCCCTGCTCTCGATCTGACCTGGTCCGTATGAGGACACGATCACCTAGCCAACCGCCTCCTCACAGGTGAGCAGGCAGTTCTGACAGCAGAACCCCCTTCCCTGGTTCAGAAGCTGATTCAGTTGTTAGACGACAGGGACTGGGTACTCACTCTTAGCAAACTTGTAAAATTGAAAAAAACACCTGCTATAACGTCTTCTTTATCTCTTATTCCCTGACCTTAAAACCTCTGACCTTTAACACCCTGACCTGGTTGCCAGCGGTAACGCTCCATATCCGTTGTACCGGGAGGATGCCGTGCGGCTGCTGCGGGGATCTAAACTAAACCGAGCATTCTCTGACGCCGGCCAGTACAGCAACCTAGATAGGTACCTATGGCAACACCTGAACCAATCATCTCACAGTCTAGTTCACATCATTATCAATAGGTCATCAATAAGAGCATAACAATCAGAGAACCCCAACCCTCTGATACTCCTCGACCAATAAAACAAGCAGATCATGTCTAAATCAGGAACTCATATCTCGGCAGGATGTTCTGGTTCTAGTGCTGTTGTTCTAGTGCTGATTCTAGTCCTTTTCTAGTGCTGGTTGTAGTCCTTTTCTGGTGCAGTTACTAGTCCTGTTCATTTGTACTGGTCTGCCTTTGTATCTCTTTATTCAGGAGGTCTATGAGAAGAATTTCTGCCAACTCTCTGGATTCCCACGACAGGTACTGCCAGCATTACTATCAGACACAGTAGAAATAGCAGTAATTGCAGTAGCATTAGTACACACTGTGTTGGTACTTGCCATACTACCGTAAGATGATTTAAGTGTCTGATCTCTGTGTGTAATCACCTCTCCATAAGATACTTTAATGGTCCTAACTCTTCGTGGCCAAACCACATGATGAACGGGAACTGTGAGGACTATAGGTGAGCCTGGCTGATGGGTAATGTAGTTTCATACAACATCATACAACATTTTACTCTGAAAGGATTCATTTCCTACTGGTTGTTAGGGTGTGTTCAGACCAAATCCAGCAAAGCATTAAAAACACACACCTACCATCTTTACTCTTACCAACGCTCCCCCTTGCCATGGACTTAAAGGTCCTAACTTCTTTCTGTTCTCAGCCAGGACTACATCCCAGACTTCCCCTTTGAACCCGATGCCTTCGACGAGGAGCTGCTGAGGTAAACAACTAGACAGTTGTAGTTCACGTAGAGTTTTCTTTACAGACTCACACAATCACCCCGCAGCTTAACTTTTCATACCAACAACCATAGTACAGCAATATGTATGTTTTATGTCTATGTTTAGTGACAGCAAAACAAATGTGTGTAAAATGAAAGAAAGCTCAGCATATGTGTTCTGTAATTTCTTCCAAACAGCTAATATCATTCTTAATATGATATGCTATACTAGCTATCTGACCAAATACTTCATGGAACAATCAGATATTTTTCCATTTCAAGATCTGTCTCCACACTCCAGACTCCTGGCAGGTTGTTTTTTAACCATGAGCAACAGTGATCATGACTTATATTGATTAACTGATCAGTGTTGCTTTTCAACCCTTTAGGCTTTAATCTGTTTGTTAGCTAATATAGCCTAGAACACAAATTTAATCTAAGATATCTGGTGACCCTGATCTATGGCCTTTGACATCTGACCTTGCAACAGCTGTCAGGTTGATAGATTGACTTATTTGTATGTCTAACAGGGTGAACCCTCGATCCACTATAATGAGTCCGACAGGATCACCAATCTGCAACCGTCGAGCACGCCAGCTGCCTGCTGTCCCGCCCAAAGGGCCCCCAGACAGAAGTATGTCTCTTACAAATCTTTACACAGCATCCTCACAGTTACAACAAACAGAAGATGTAGGAAATTAGCTAATTTATTATTTAGCTGTCTATTTAGGTCATGTGACTATCTCAATGTGCCTGCTTTAATTCTGACCATCTTCATTTTCAATTTCATCTTCTGCTGTCCAGCAGTTTTGGCCATGTCCACTACAGGAGCAGCAGCTGCAACAGTAGCTCCTCAAACTCTACATCATCACCCCCCACTTCCAGTCCACAAACAGCCTCCTTCTCCTGTCAGTCATCAACAGCCTCCTCTTATACGAGTCCAAGCCCCACCTCCCATTGTACCTGCCCAACAGCCCCTACCAACTACACCTGCCCAAGTCTTGCCATCAGCTCCGGTACCTGCCCAAATACCAACTCCAGCTCGCACATCTGTCCAATTCCCGCCCCCAGCTCCTGCACCTGCCCAAGTCCTACTCCCATCTCATGTACCTGTCCAAGCCCCGCCTCCACCTCCTGCACCTGCCAAAGTACCAACCTCAGCTCCTGCCCCTGTCCAAGCCTCAATCCCATCTAATGTACCTGTTCAAACCATGCAACCAGCCCCGATTCCAGCACAAGCCCCGCCCCCAGCACCTGTACCTGCACAGGCCCTGCCCACAGTTTTTGTATCTGCCCAAGCCCCTTCACTAGCTCCTGTACTTACTGAAGCCCCAGCCCCAGCTCCTGTACCTGCCCAAGCCCCTTCACTAGCTCCTGCACATACTGAAGCCCCGCCCCAAGGCCCGCCCCCAGCGCCTGTACAGCCCCAAGCTCCTGTACCTGCCCAAGCCCCACCCCCGGCTCCTGCACCTGCCCAAGCCCCACCCCCAGTTTCTGTACCTGCCCAAGCCCCACCCCCGGCTCCTGCACTTGCCCAAGCCTCACCCCCAGCTTCTGTACCTGCCCAAGCCCCCCCTCCAGATCTTGTACCGGCCCAAGCCCCGCCCCCAACTCCTGCACCTGTTGAAGCCCCACCTCCAGCTCCTGCACCTGCCCAAGCCCCGCCCCCAACTCCTGCACCTGCCCAAGCACCACCCCCTGAACCTGTGCAGGTCTCACCCCCTCCCGCACCTACTGTAGTCCAAACACAGCTGCCTTCTGAACCAGCACCAACCCCTGATCCAGCCCCAACAAACAACCCCGCCTCCTCGCCAGCCCCAGAGACTTCAGGTGTGTACAACGCAGGTCTAACATAAACATAGGTTTAAAAGAGTCAGTGTGGAAGAGCATATGCATGAGTCATAAGATTTATCCCAAGGACACACATACAAAGGTGACCACTTGTGAAATGTGATGGGTTTGTCTATGGGGGCTTTTTTTATTACCTGACCAGCTATTCTAAAATGTGTGCTATCCTCCAAATTGGAGGACAGAAGGCTGCATTTTAAGGAGTGACCCGTCGTGAGAGATTCATTATTCATTCAATTGTTACAACATGCTGATTTCATCACCTTACAGAGCAGGACAAACGCTCACTGACACCTGGAGGAACCAGAAAAGGTAAGGGGAATTAGGGTCTGTTGGTATGTTCAGGTGATTCTGGGATGTGATGAGGTGTTAAACGGCTACTAAGTAACTCAGTTAAATGCTGCAATATGATTAGATCAAATGGCTTGATATGTGAAGTACCAAGTTCAGAAGGATCACCTGAACAGGTGTCCCTGTTGTCTGACCAATCATCTCTCTCACTGTGCCACGACGCAGAGGTCAAATGGGAGGACCAACAGCCGAAAACAGACAATGGTATGGTAACAGCTGCTAGCCACACCCACCTGCCGCCAGCTAGCTCCTCCCCCTGTATAATGCTCATTCACATCATTGTTAGAGGATGTTAGATTTAGGTTTCCTTCTCCTGATTTCAGCGCTTTGATCCATCATCAATACCTTTATCAGTACTGGTTTTAAAACTTTTGTTCAAGTAGTTTGTCTGATATAAGCAGTTAGTGTTGAAAGTAAACAGCATATATTTAAAAATGTTGCAGGAAACTGTGTAGTAACAGGAACAATTAATAATAGTTTTAAAAAGCAGGTATAGAGTTCACCAAAATAGCTATCTAAAAATTGCATAACTCTTCAAGTTCCTAATTAATTTGGGGGATTTGTGAAGTGAGTTGTATTCAACCAAAAAACAGGAAAGGTTGGTGTGGAGGCTGAAATGTTTTGTTTATTTCCACAATTTCTATAGTATGACCTTTTCGAGCAGGGGTACTTAACTAGAGACTAAGAAGGACCACTCACCAAATTTCCAATGTTTCCGTGGTCCGAAACAGTCGCACTGCTCCCCGCTGGCAGAACAAATGCATTTTTATCTGTCAAATTCTCTGTTTTCTGCATCCACCTTTCATTTATTTTGCAGTTTGGAGCATGCCATTTCTGTTTGAAACATGATCTTGCAAATCACTGACAGAGAGAAAAATACTCTTATGCAGACCTAATGTCCCCTCTTTACTGTGCTGTCATAGTGACAATAAGGAATCTCAAATAAGCCCAGTAAAAACTTTAACCTCACTGTGATATACTCACCTCCAACTTTTTGTCTCCACAGGTGTGGTGAAGGAGCCGATAAAGGTGAGTAGTCAACATATTACATCATAGTCATTTGTGTTGTCATAACTTTATGTCCTACACCTGATCTCACTTGTGTATTGTATCTCCAGAGGAGCGACAGCCAGCAGTTAAAACTAGACAATGAAGTCAGTGATGGGCCGGTCAAGTCCAACGCCTCCGACACCCGATCTCTCCGCAAAATGAGGTGAGAAACATGTTTAAGTGCTTTATGTCATTTGAGCTCATCATTGCTATCGTCATCATCAAGATTACTGTTACAGATTCAACATTTTTCTGTCTGCACGCTGCTGTTCTCTCCTCTCATTGGCCAATGCAGTCGGGTAGAGGCTCTGGAGGGACAAACATCGGAGGCAGGGGCGGAACCCGCAGAAACACCGGAGGTCGCTCCGGAGGCAGAAGGAGGTGCCCCGCTGGAGAGGCCTGAAACCGTGGAGGAACCGGAGGAGGAGGAGGCTAAGCCTGCAAAGTAGGAACTGACAAATGCCATACTCCAGCTGGAGTCAGATAAGAGCAGGTTGCCATAGTAACATTGTTGTCTATATGCACATTCACTCAACCTCCAGGTGACTGTCAGGCATTTGTGTCTAAGCCCCTCCCCCTCCTCCAGGTGACTGTCAGGCATTTGTGTCTAAGCCCCTCCCCCCTTCTAGCTGACAGACAGGTGTGGGCATGTCTCTCCTCATGCAGGCCGGTGCCAGGAGCTCCACTGCAGAAGTCTGCGACGGTGGGTGGCGAGATCTGCTCGCTGTCGCGGAACGACGACGATGACGACGACAAGAAGCGTCGCTCGAGTTTAGGAGCTCGGATGATGGGAATGGTTGGATTGGGAAAGAAGAGCCAGAGCGCCTCCCAGCTCAATCCTGAGGGTCAGTCACAGTCTAACCAAAAAACACCATTAGACCAACAGTAACAATGGGTAAACAACCAATAATAACCCAAACCATTCAGTAACATCTAGTAAAAAACTAGTTAAACCAGTAAACAATCACTAACAACCAGTAAACAACCACTAGCAAACAGGAAACAACCAGAAACAGCCAATTAACAACCAGTGACAGTTCTTCCTTTATCGCCCTCCCTTCATCTGTCCAGAGGAGGAGAAAAAGAAGAAGGTGATCAGACTTCCTGTCCAGAGGAGCGTGGAGACTGGATTAGCCATCGAGTTCAAATCTCACTTCACACGACAGCCGAGCCGCGACCCCGACGCTGACGATCCCAAACCTGGAGCGTACGGATCACTCCTTCCTTCAGACGACTCTTTGCTTTTAATCTCTCTCCTCTTATTATTATTTTTTTGTATCTCTTTTTAAAGTCTCCTCTTTTAATCCATCTCTAATCTTTACATTTCTCTCTCATCCATTAGGCTGTCCTTCTTTAACCTATTTCTACTCTTTTAATATTTTATATTCTCTTTTAATCCTCTCTTTTTAATCCATCTCTCCTCTTTATTCTCTCATTTTAAACTCTCCCCCTTTGTTCTCTCTCCTTTGAAACTGTCTCTTTAAAATTTCTCCTCTTTTAATCCCTCTCCTTTTAATCCTCTCCTCTTTAAACCTATCTCCTTTTAAAACCACTCTTTTAATCTGTAGCGCCTCTTTTAATCTCTGTTATTTTTAATCTGACTTCCTTTAATGCAGTGGTTTGCAATCTATTTCATGTCAAAGATCCCTAAAACTGACACAAATTAGACCACAGACCCCCATTTGATAGGATGTTGTCCCAGGAGTTTTTTTGCTTTTTAATATTAAAGAAACCCACGACAAAAATGTTACTTATGGATGGATTTATATTTAAAATAAATGATTCCCCATTTTGTTTTTTTACCCCACTTTGAGAACCACTGTTTCAGTGTATATTTTTTTTATTTACTTGTCTCTGCAGTTTGATATTTCCGGGAGTGAAGCTGGCGGCAGATAAACATTTTACTGGCTTCCTGGAAGGTTTAGGCCCCGCCCAGCTGGCGGGTAGGCAGACTCTGGCCACACCCGCCATGGGTAAATACCAACTATTTATGTTCCCCCTGTGCACTTCAAATACTTCATACATATATATGTCCCCATACAATCCAGTGCTGCTACGTTGAATGCATTAGATATGTATTACATGTTGTACCACAATTAAAATTATGCTCTTACCTGTTTATTAGTAAACTGACAATAATGTTTGAACTGAATCCAATATATACAGGATATGCTCAATAAAAATGACTAACAGCTCATTTAATGTTTGAAGGGACATGTGTAAAATAATGTTGTCCATTACCTGTGGCATCATGTGACACAAGCTGCTCTGGTTGGCCGTTTGTTTGGCCAGGTGACCTTCAGCTGGGGATGGTGTACAGGAAGGAGCGTCTGGACGTGGAGGTGATCCGGGCCCGTGGGCTTGTGGGTAAACAAGGCAACAAGAACACACCAGGTGAAAATACACAAAAAAAACAAACACTAACACTGCATAATACAACACACATTGCGTGTGTACAGTACAACACAATGTTATACACACCAGGTTAAAATACACAGTTGCACATTGTTACTACACACTGATACACTACTGTACTGTATAATGCTACACAGTAATAGAGTAATTGCTCTCAGACCAGCAGATGGCAGTGTTGCATGTGAACCTCAACATTTATGGAGCAAACATTTCTTTAATTCTTCTGTGTGTGTGCATAGCTGCATATGTAAAGGTGTACCTGATGGATAATGGGAAGTGTGTGTTGAAACGAAGAACTCGTCTTGCAAGAAAAACACTCGACCCTCTTTACCAACAACAGCTGCAGTTTGAAGAAAATCCAGAAGGAAAAGTCCTGCAGGTAACACGCACACATTTATATTTGTTCCAGTTCTGGATTTGAAGATGTTAATTGTTGCCTCACACATTTTCTTTCATTTATTTATCACAAATATATGATTAATTTTAATCTAAAAGACATGCTGATGTCGTCTGTACGCACCACTGATTGGTCAGTGATCAGGTGTGTTTTAATGTCACTTGTCTGCAGATCATCGTTTGGGGTGACTATGGCCGAATGGACCATAAATCCTTCATGGGCTCTGCTCAGATCCTATTGGATGACCTGGACTTGTCCCAGATGGTGATTGGCTGGTTTAAACTGTTTCCTTCCACTTCATTGGTGGACCCAGCCTTGGCCCCGCTGACTAATAAAGAGACAGAGGGCAGCAAGGCGCCATAGTAACGGGCCAGGACACGTCGTTATCGGGCAGAGCCTTAAAAAAGTCCCCATGATCCCCTGCTGGATCACATCAGATGTCATCATGATACTGCATGATGCCATTGGGGGGAGACACCGGGGGAGAAGGAAGTCCCGCCCACATGCAGCGGGGCCACCTGGGACGCTGAGAAGGAGGAGGTCAGGCCATGTGACCTCTACCTGCTGGCCAATCACAGTAGCTCCTGAGGAGTCATGTGATTGTTAGTGAGGCCAGAAATCATAGACTTAGTGCCCACCTGTTAGTTTCCATGGAGAAAAACAAAACTAAGTCACAGAACATGAGAACCCAAAAATAAAAACATTCTGAATGTTGACGTTTTCTGTTCTGTAAGGTTCCACGAATGTGTCAGGTCAGTAACGTTCTGTTGGTGTCTCTAACATGAGAGTTCTATAGGATTCTAACAATAACAACTTGATGTTCTATCTATAGGCTTCTAATGATAACACTGACAACTGTTGTTCCATCTATAGAGTTCTAATAACAATTACAACTAACGTTCTACGTATAGGGTTCTAATGATATCAATGACAACTGATGTTCTATCTATAGGGTTCTAATAACACTGACAACTGTTGTTCCATCTACAGGGTTCTAATAAAAATGACAACTGATGTTCAACTATAGAGTTATAATAATGATGACAATTAATGTTCTATGTATAGGGTTCTAATGATAAAAACTGTTTTAACAGTTTCTGCAGGTTAATCTTTCCATCTGACCTGTTATACACACGGACCTGTTATAAATATATACACAGAAGATGACAAAAAAAAGATTTTGAACTGTTATTCTTGCATTATTTTCTGTTTAAAGGCTCCACTAATGTGGCAGGTACTGTAATGTTCTCCTTATATCTGACATAACCTACTTTCTATAGGTTTCTAAATAATAACACTTACACTACTCTTCTATAAGATTCTAACATTGACAAATGCTGTATTGGTTTATGTATGACTAATGATAATACCAACAATCGTGGTTCTATCTATGACAACTATTGTCTATAAGGTTCTAAAGATAACCATCTATTGTTCTATGACCAGGGTTCCAAATATAACACTGACAACCATTGTTCCATATTTAAGGTTCTAACAATAACACTGACGTAACTGTTGTTCTCTAGAGTTCCAATATAATGATAACCATTTTAACAGTTTCTGCAGGTTGAACCTTTGATAGCAACTGACCTGATGCAAGATTGTAAGAACAAAGAAAAGACTTTATACTTGATTACATGACCCCAACTCAAGTTTGTAAGTGATAAGATTACAGCTGTGTTACTGTCACTGTCTCCATTATGTACTGCTGATTCCACCAACAGTTCCACTGTTCTGTGAAATTGACAGAATTATTTTTTCTATATAACAAGTACAATCAAGGATTCAAAGAAGCATGAAGGGAGGTTTTCAAAAATAAATGAAGCTGGTGTTCAAACTGCAGAATTTTCTTTGATTAGTCTGATTTGATTAAACTGCAGAACATGTGACTCGTTTGTGGAAATATGTAACCCGGTGGTGGAACATGTGACTCGGTGAAAAAATGGGATCCAGGGGTTGAATATTACAGGTTAAGAACTGTAGATACACCAAATCTATAATTTTACATATTTAATTTATTCCTTTAAGTGAATAATAAAAAAATGTTTCTTCTGATGTTGTTTTGGATGTTTGAAGTGTCCCTCATATGGTCCCAAGCCTCAGGTTGAGAAACACTGCAGGATACTGTACTGTGACCAGCTGGGACAAACACTCAGCTTCCAACTGCAAAGAAGACCGGATATGGATCAATAACCAGAGAGTTACTGATAATAAAAGTGATGAACGGAGTGAAATGTGAACCTTTAATTTTTAGTGCAGTTTAACATTTTGTGACTTTACAAAGAAAAAACTAACATCAAACAACTGGACTCATGCAGGTCAGAAAACATCTATACAACGGCAAAATAACAACAACCACAGTCATATTATCAATAATAAATATACAGTCACACAAGGTCAGCTGACATCTGAGTACCAAAAACTGTAAAACAGCATAAATACAGATGTCAGGGTGAATGGCTTCAGTCTGAAGGACGAAGAGGAGGAGGAGGAAATCTGGGGGAACTCGTCTTAGAATACGTGATTTGACCTTTGAGCTTCTGTTCGTACAGAATCACCAGAACTGTGTCTGACTTCTGGATGAATGTGTTTTCCCTTTAGAACCAGGAGGAACCTGAACATGTTCCACCTGCAAGACTACACTCAGGGCCAACCATAGATATATACGCCTAGATGCCACCTTCACCACTAGAATGCTCTGTGAGCAGTAGTAAATGGACGACCTCATCTTATCTGGATCAAAAGCACTTCACATTTCTCAACTGATTTCGATCAGTTTTTGTATTTAAGGATTAATGATCAAATATTTGAACATTTTTAACAAATCAGTCTCTCCTCTTGAATGCTTCAGTCTCTTTCTATCACTCTGGTTGTGGCATTTTCCAATACGTCAATATTCTCCTTGGTGATTGGAGATCTAGGGACGAACGCGGCATCCTTGTGTAAATATCTATGATTGTGACCGTCAACTGCTGAGGTGTCACATGACTGACTTGTTTTCATCTGAACTCAAAGTTTCAGAAATCATGTTACTTTTTTTTCAGTTAAGTTTAAAGTGTTTTGCATTTTAACAATCACATCACCCATTCAGCAGTCATGTGACCGTCCCCGTCTCACAGTAGTGTCTCTTTGAGCAGAAAAAAGCTGGGGAACATTTAATCTGTTGCACCAGTAGGAGTAGGTCCAGGACTGAGTTTACAGTCGTACCGTTGGGCAGGAAATGCCTCCACTGGGAGGAGAGGAGCGCATTAATGGATGGACCAGGAACAATAGGGGACAGTTTACGTGGTCGCACCAAAATCTGTGTACAATCAGTGACATTGCTCCCCTCAGCAGCCTCTGATTGGTCCGTTTGTATCCGACATCACTCAAGGCCGAAACCTGCTGAGAGTTAACATGCTAACAAATGCTATAAAGCATGCCAACAAATCAGACCAGAGCCTGAGCTATGGGGTTTACGGTGGTTTTGCAGTATTAGCCTTCTGTTAGCATGTTAGCTCGGCAGGTTAGCCTGTCACTTGGCATGTTAGCAGAGCAGCAGCAGCTCGTCATCGCTGCTCTCCGTCCTCCTTGCTGCCTCCAGACAGGGGTCAGGGATCCGGGCCGTGTGTACCATTCCGCAGTGTTCACAAGGACCACTGCGGCCTCCGGGGCCGCCGTTTCCACTGTGCTGCCGGGGGGCGTGGCCTGTGCCAGAGGGGTGTGGCTCCAGCAGCGGCTGTCGGACATCACTGACCAATGATGAGGAGGAGGAGGAGTCAGAGTCAGAGACAGGGATCAGGAGCTCCACGTCTTCTTCTTCTTCCCTGTTCCCTCGTAGCTCTGCGGCCTCGGTCCCACCCCTTCCCGTCTCCAACTGGCGGAGTGGGCTATGGTTGGTCCAGGTCTGGTTCTGGCCAGTCCTGGTAAGGGTTCGGGCAAGGCGGTGCAGGTTCTGGGCCAGGCGCTGTAGGGCGGAAGTGTGAAGAGCATGGAGCCCCGGGGCATCGGTGGGACACTCGGGGTCCGAACTGGAGGTTACCACAGCAACGGGGCTGGAGGGGGGTGAGGTCTCTCTGGGACGGTCTCGGACCCGGTCGCGGCTGGGTGCTGGGGTCACGGAGGTTGTCACGGATACCATGGCCTCCACAGCACTGGATGGCGCGGTTTTCTGAGGGAGGGGGGCCACCAGCCCACCCACTGCGCCCACTCCACGTTCTCTCCCCCTCTCGCCCTCCGTGTCTGTGTCGTCCGAGTCTGGAGACAGCAGGTCCGAGCCGGAACTCCCGGTGCTTCCTGTTCCGGCGCTGTCCTCCAGGTCAGCAGAGACCAGAGCCAAAGAACCGGACCGCCTCGACCGTGAGAAAGTGAAGAGGCGACGCCACAGGTTGCTATGACGACCAGTAGACGGTAGCCGCAGGGAGGTGAAGCCAAGCTGAGAGCGAACAGCCAGACGGAGGTTCTCCAGGACGGACGCCTGAAGACACAACCACAAAATACTCATACAAGTGAGAGATGAGAGTCTGAGACAGGTGGAACTAGTTTCTGAGGATCTCACCTTTCTGTCATTAATAGTCTGACATTTACATAGGTTGTAATCTGACTATTGACCTAGTTCTAAAAGAATCTGATTGTTTACTTGCGCTGTTTGTAGAATATTTTCTTGTTGCAGATAAAAGTGATTAATGACATCTTTTTTCACCCGAAGAAGCCTTTAATTTACAATTAACATGTTGCAGCATTTTATTAAACCCAAGCCGTGACCCACTGTTTTTGACCAAGTCACTGTTCTTTACCGTTGCCTAGGTGACAACAGAATTTTTTAGGTTATCTTTCCTAACAGTGGCCACATGGGTTCGGGACTTCTTTTAAAAAGCAGCAGTCCTCTTTTCTCAAGTCTGGTGGTTCAGATGTCAAACAGCTTGATTGCTGTCAATTGCTTATTGAAGCTGATCATAAAATGTTGTTGATTGGGTTAAGATTGGATCATTTGAGGTAAATGTGGCTGGTGATGCTGATCATTGCATACCTGGCTCCCAGAGCACACTGGGAAGTCCTCCACAGGTGGAATCAATCCCTGTGCGATCAGCTGACCATAGGAGGGCGGGGCCTCTCTTCTCAGTAACTCTGCCTCCACTCTGGACAACTGGGTCTCGAATGACCTGCAATGGAACCAATCACAGGGCTTGGATCACACTGTTTAAAACACAAACGATCGAAGGCCATTGAGATTACTCACCTGCGTTCGAACATGCGCAGCGAGTAAAGCTTGCAGGTGCAGCCAAGAGCGATGACCAATAGAAGGCCGCAGATCAGGCTGCCAATGACGGCCGCGGTGATGACTCTGGTGGGGACAATGACGGGGCAACTTTCTTCATCGCTGCCGTCGCCACAGTCGTCCTGGGCGTCGCAGACCCACGACTCAAACACGCAGCGGTTGTTCTGGGGTCAGAGGTCAAACATACAGTGGTTATTCTGAGGTCAGAGATCAAACTCAGCAGGTATTCTGCAGTCAGAGGTCAGGTTACCTTGCAATGGAAGTTGCCCGGCTGGCAGAAGAAGCAGTTCTTTTCATCGGACCCATTGGGGCAGCGGTTCTGGTAGTTGCAGCGGTCTGACCGGGGGTAGCAGGCTCCGTTCCTGGAGCACGGGAACTCGTCTTCCTGACAAGCCGAGCAGTTCAGCTCGTCGCGGCCATTGGGACAGTGCCAATACCCGTCGCAGCGCTGCTGTTCGGTGTAACAGCCCCAGTTCCCCCCGCAGGGAACCTCCCACGGCAGGCAGAACCCATCCACCTAAAACAGTAAACACCTTAGCATAACGCCTGGTAAAACAGAACCCGTCCACCTTTAGAGCCGCATGAATCACACACCTGGTAGGTGACATTGAACCCTCTGGCAGCGTTGATCTTGTCGGCGTAGAAGTGAATTCGGAGCTGGCCAGACGAGGAAACCACAGCGACTGGAGCTCTGGAGTCGAAGGCTGTGAGAACCCTGAGGAGGCGGCGAGGATTCTCCTCCAGACCATCGTACACCTTTACGTAGTCACCATAACCCGTCCCATCGAGTTTAAAGTCGGTGAACCGCAGGATGACCTACAGGAGGAGCACCGGAGGCTTGGTTATTATTACTCAGGAGCTTGAGCAGAGAAGAACTTATTGGGCAGAGGTCAGGTTACCTTCCTGTGGTCTCCGGTGTCTATCAACCAGGTGCAGTTACTTCCTGGAGGGTAGAAGTCAGGGTAGTTTGGAGAGCTGAAGGAGCCATAGAAGTTTCTCAGCCACTCTCCGCACGTGGGAACATCGCAGTCAATCTCGTCACCAAGATCCTAAAACAAGCATCATATGAGTTGTTCAAACATTAATAAGATGCTGGTTACCGTTACTGGATTTCTTCACTGCCAGTTTCATGATTCTATGCAGGTCTACTTGTATGGTCTCATTTTCACGATGTGTAACGCGACACTGATGTAACTTCAGGAGACAGTAGTTTTTATTTCAGCTGGTGTCTTGAATGATATTATGACAGGCCCATTTGCATTGTGGTGTGAGATCGAAATCTCAGATCTACAACGAGCAGGTAAGTGTATTCTGGGTACAGGTGATTATTACCTGACAGTCTATACTGCCGTCACAGCGCAGGCTGTGTGGCAGGCAGGTGTAGATGCGGGTGTAGCGGGACAGGCAGGGGAACTGGTTCAGGCTGCAGGGCTGGAAGGAGAAAGGAGAGTCTGCACACAGGTCCTCGTCCGAGTTGTCTCCACACTCATCCATGGAGTTGCAACGCCACCAGTCAGGGATGCACTTTCCATTAGAGCAGTGGAACTGGTCCACGTCACAGCTGGATGCCTCAGGCTGACCTGCAACGATGACCACACAGACCCTTAAGCAACCTGTAAAACCAAACAGAGTTCAGAGAGCTGTAAATCCTGGGAGTCCCGCCCCCTCACCAGAGATGTAGGACAGTCTGAACCCCTTCCCCGTCAGGCTGTCGTCAGAGTGGAAGTGGATCCACACATGGTCCTGGGAGGAGATGTAGGGGGGCGGCAGGGATGACCCGCAGACCCGCAATCCGTCCAGGTTCCTGTAGCTGCTGACGGACATCCAGTCTGACGAGCAGCGATGGGAACCCTGCAGGTCCAGGTCCTGGAAGCTTATGGGGAGGACAGGATACATCAGAGCTCCGAGCTGGCTCATGCAGTGATGGGGTTTAACATGGAAAGAGCCGTGTTACCTGATGGTGACGGTGTCTCCGGGTCGGGCCCTGATGTTCCAGCTGCAGTTCAGTCGGGCCGGATACTGAAACGGCCAACCGGGGCTGGTGATGACACCGCTTGAGGCCCGCAGGAGCTCTGCTCCTTCCCCACAGGCTGAAAGAGAGAGAGAAACTTTGTTTATGTAGCACATTTCACACAATGTAGTCTGAATGAGTTTTAAACACACTGCAAATGAATGAAAGTAAATTAAGTTTCTAAAGCACACAAACATACCCAAAAACAATAGAGGGAGAGACTCAGACAAACAAAACACTTGTTGGCCATAGGTCCGAGAACATCTTACTTTGAAAATATGATGCTGTTCATAGGACTGAGGCTATCATTTAATAAAAATGAATATATGATTGTGCATCATCAACATATGAATTGACCTGTGTGTATATAGTGTAAATAGTCACAGACCTTGAAATGAGCTTTGTGGGAAGCAGATGTCAAAGCTACCTGATATGTGGTTGCCAGCAGAGACAGATAGAGACAGTCCTGTCTGCTATGTAGGAGGAGAGGCGGCTGAGGACATGGCCAGAAAGGCCAAGAGATTTTCTAAATTACCGAGTAACAGCTGCTTGCAGGTAGAGTAATATGAACATGAGAATCTGAAGTTGATCTTCAGATCAGGGAATATTTGTAGTGCTATTTCAGAGCATTGGTTAGTCCTGAAGACAGACTGATGCACACCATACAGACTGTGGATGTTTGTGTGGTATTTATATTTGTAAACTGTCTTTTATGGCATTTTACTATAAAAAAAGGGACATTGAAGAATTGTCTTAAGTTATTCAGTACATCAGTGGAATACATTTAGGAAAAATGCTGTGGGAATTGAGTCCAGGCAGCTGATGAAAGAATTTAGAAGGCGTACCATCTCTTCTCGGTCACTAGAAGTAATAATAGAAAAATTGTACATTGTGCCAACAGTGGTATTATGATGTAGGGGCAGTGATGTGCTGGCTCTATTCATGCATGAAATTGTTAGATCTTTTCTAACATTAGACTTTTACTTGGAACCTTAGACCTTAAGTACATTTAAAAATATATTGCGGTGAAATTGCAACTTGGACTTCTGCCACTTATATTTTTAGGATTACTATTCTTTCCTGTTTTCTTCCGGAAGCGTTGCGAATTACAGGTGAGTTTTTTTAGGTTTTTCTGGATGCAATGTAGAGATTAATTAAATAAAAGCCAGGGTAGGAGGCACTATGTCAGTATATTGTATAATATAATAACATACAAATCATTTTCATTTTAAATTTTTAAGAATCTTATTGATGGTTATCATTGCATTCAAAGTGATAGACCGGTAGACAGAGAAACAGGCGGCTCCGTTTGAATAAATTTTTCTTTGATGTGTCATCAGTTGATCTGTTGTGACCTCACCATTAGAAATCCCAGACACGTAGACATTGTCATTCCTCTCTGAGGCAGTGATGCATTCTGGGGAACAGAGTTAATGGGACAGAAACATGAAGTTTATGAATGTCCTGGAACAGTCATACATGTTTAATACTATATACATGGAACACACTGACTAGCACTAGATGAGTCAGTGAATAAATACATCATTACTGCTTTTTACCTTTGAGGCTTATTTTATCTTCTTTAGTCACTTATAGTAATCAAAGCTGTAGGTGAATTGTATTGTAATATATTGATAATCATACAATCACAATATTGCTTAATCCGTTATCATCAGTCAGATGTTGTGAGTTACTCTGTAATTCCTTGATTATGAGGTCATTCAGTATGTAAAGTATAAAACACTGTTCAGAAAAATGAATATTTTTGAGGCAGATGTTTTAAAGTCTTCCTTCAGGATGGGAAAAGATGTTTATTGCTTAACGTCCTCCTGTTCATACTGAACATTAGCATATCCTTTTAAGATGAAGGACCTCTGCGTGCACCTCGCAGTTTGTAATCAACAGATTTTTTTATTGTTGAAAAGTACCTGACATATTTTTAAGTGAAGATGTTTTATAAAACCTAAAAATAGATTTATAGATTACATTTTTAGAAGCTGTAGAGGCTTTGAAGAACCTAAATATGTTTTATAGAACCTGTAGAAGTAAGTCCCTTTATTCACTAGATAAATGGCTTACCATCATCAGTAGATCCCTTCATTTTGAAGAGATCTACTGATGGTCAGTTTGATCTGTTGACACAGTCCATCATTGAATGTCGAAGACGAGAGAATAAGAATGACTAGATTCAGATAACGGAGAAAAACAATCACAGATCGATAGTTTATCATTTAATCCTGATTCTGAACTTACCTGACAGTAGCAGAAGATAGAAGACACAGGTTGAGCGGCTCTGCCTGCATGCGGCTCTTGGGGCCATAATAACCCTGACGATGATGATGGTGGTGATGAAGGTCACTACACGGCAGCGGCTAAAAGAGCCAACAGATGCATGTCCCGACTAATTTAATAAAACCAGCTGTTAACTTAGCATCTGGTGCGCAGAAACTAACGGCCTGCTTTAATCTGGCTGCTAGCTATGCTAGTGTCTGATGGAACAAAGACATCAGCTGCTGCAGCTAGCTCCGGCTAACAGCTAACGCCAACTGCGACCAGCTGTTAGCTTAAAACATTACAGCAACACCTCTCCTTGAAAGTAGCGGATCTTTGTTGAATACCCAAGCTATTTGCAGACTTACCGGCTGGTTCTACGGCGAGAAAAACACGACGCTAAGAGCTAACACAGCTAGTAGTGGCCGAGTAGCTGGAACATGCTAACGAAGCTAACGGACTAACGGGAGGAACAGCTGATTCGGGTTCCACCGAGCTAACCCGAGCAGACCCGAGCTGCCTGCGGTCAGCAGGTGTGACGGGCAGTCTGGACGTCTGGTGACATGTCCACAGGTAGAGTTAGCTGTTAGCTTCTGGTGTCGAGCTGAACAACAACAGTCTGCAGCAGCTGCTCTCTGTGTGTGTGTGTGTGTGTTTGTGTGTGTGTGTGTGTGTGTGTGTGTGTGAGAGAGAGAGAGCGAGTGAGTGTAAGTCCCGCCCCTTTGTGTGCGTTTGTGTATGTGTGTGTTCGTTCGTGTAAGTCCCGCCCTCTGTGTGTGCAGGCGCTACGCCCCGCCTCAACACGTGACGTCACGAATTCCTCCAACAAAGTTTGTGGCAGTCAAGCGGTGAAGAAGTACTCGGATACTTTGTTACTGGAGTAAAAGTACATAAGTTTTATAAGCTAAATGTACTTACTGTATCATCAGTAAAAGTAGGCTACTCATCATAAAAACTGCATTATATTATAATAGTTTGTAGCAATTCTGTTAAATCACATCAGTTGTTTGATGCTGCAGTGCTCATAATATAATGTAATATAATAAACGTAATATAATATGTTGGTGGGTAGTCTTGCATTTTTGTTTTGAGGCAGGTCAAGGAAGGAGTGCGGTGTGTGTGTCCTCTTCCTGAGATTCCTTCCACTTTTTCGCCTTTTAAGGTTTTTAAAGAGTTTTCCTTATAGGATTCAAGCTCCCTGAGGCCAATCTGTGTGATATCAGACTATACAAATAAACTTAAAGAAACTACATTCTCAAAACTGTAAGATATTTCTGTAAAAAAGTCTTATGTTTTTGCACAGCACCACGGTTTAAGAACTGACACACTTATTATGCTTAACATAGATTTTGCAATTTAAATAACACTTTTTACTGTAAATGCTAAACACTGCAACTGTTGTTACTTAAATCATGAAGTAATCCCAATAAAAAGATCCCAGGTGAGCATCTTTAAATTACAATAGAAGACTTTTTCTTGGCTGTTTATTATGCATTTTTCTTTTTTATTGTACTATTTTTTTGTAAATGTTAATGCTGATGTGCATTTGTTGCACTGACCTTTTTTGTTGCATATTAAAAAATTTAAATTTATATATATTTATATTAAAGTTCCATCAGCTTGTGTGAATCTGAAAAAGTTTCTTTGTTCACTTTGTAGATGGTTAGACAGAAGACTGGTAATATAAATGAAAGGTTTCATTTAGTGCAAACATTTGATTTAAATATATGTTGTTGTGGTTGCAGTGATTCATTTTTCAGGATATATGAGGTATTTTTGCAGTTTGGGTGTGTGGTATTGTAAATTGTGTTACTGTAATTATTCTGATCGAATCAGCCAGAAAATTGTGTTATAACATCTAGAAAAAAAATATTCCCACACATAAAACAATTTCGGAGTAAAAAGAAGCTGTATACAGCATACTGTAATATAAACATAAAAACAAGTAAAATCTATATATTTTTGATTGATAAAAACATTGACTTACTTATTGAAATGATAATGAAATGTTTCTGGAGAAAACAACCATAAGACAGAGAGAGATTCAACATATCAGTTTAGATACAACAAGATCTATTCACTTGTGAATTATGCTAAATCTACCAAGATATTTGCAAGTTGATGAAATTAATGAGAAATTTAATTCTAATGTGCTTTCAAGGTTTATCTGTGTTATTTTGAGAATGTTACTATTTCAAAAAATCAGGGGAAAAACTTCAACAAAAAAGTTTCCATCATGTTTTTTTTTCTTCCTGTAAATAACTTATCTTACTTAAAACAATTTCAACCAATAGCATCATTATATTCACCTGTCAATCAAAGCAAGTGGCCCTTCATGGTATAATGTTAACTGGTTATTAGCCAATTCATTCTGCATATGCTAGGATACGCCCACAATGCCAAGGTCCAATTAAATTTCTCTAGCTTGTTTTGTCTTAGAATATTATACACGTTCTAAAACATGTCTGAAGGATGTTTGATCACACTGACTCTGTAACAGTTTGTCTCCTGTGGATCAACACAGACGCCAGAGTTCCTTTACAGAACAGCTTGCTCCAGCTGAGTTCAACAGATTTGCTGCTGCTCAGCTACGATGATGTCGCTGCTGCTGGAGATGAAGATGAGGATGAAGAGGAGCTCATAGCATAGTGATGCAGGAACTCGTGCAGCTTGAAGACGGCCCCCCAGCCGATGGAGGGCTCCATGCTGATGAAGTCGTCCAGGTTCATCTGAGAGTCTGAGGAGGAAACGTTTCATTAGTACAACATCATGATCACATCATTGAGGGGTCAGAGGTCAACAGGTATGGTGTTGCAGCGGACATGTGACCTGCAGTGTGTATGGGGGGGTAAGGAGGGGGCGGCATCTTCCACGACCCGTCGGCGTCCCTCATGTGTGAGCGATCGGAAGCGAAGTTCATCAGAAAAACGTCCGCAGGTATGACACGCAGCTTCCTATCAGAGGGAAGACAAGTGGTCAAGTGACCCAGCGGATATACAATTATTAATCGGGCCCATAGTGCACCTGGAGGCTAAGAGTTACCTGTGGAACGTGGGTTTAATGCCGTGGTCAGAGCGCAGGGCGTAGGCCCCGTACAGCTTCAGGCTGCAAGGAAACGACATCACAGAGTCCAGATCGTAGACCAGGGCGTCCCCCTGCCCGCCTGCCTGGAGCAGAATTACGTGGTAATCCTGCAGGTACACAATGACATCCGAGTGTTTGTGACATCACGACACTCTTGGACACCACAGGAAACACTCAGTGACATCACAAACCCAGATCACAGGCTGGTCTCCACATCCTGACTTCTGTTTCCACAGAGGAACCTGACAGGACAAGCAGAGTGCGGTTCAGTTTTACTTTCATAGAGGTTGAACAGAACCTTTAAGAACCTGGAGATGTTTAATAGAACCTGACCTTTCTCTCTTCATTAGAGATGAAAACCACAAACACTTGGTCCAGTGGTACAGTTCCCTCTGTTCTGATATACTCACACAGTTTCCAGATATTTTCCTCACTGCAGAACAAGAACAGACAGAACCACAATCAACAGAACCTGTTACTTCACCCTATTTGATTGAATATTTAACAGTAACAGTCTATTAGTAGAATTCACAGTACATGCCAGTAGTAGTTTGTAGGATTTGTAGTACAAGCTAGTTGTGATGAATATTTTTGTTATATTTGCCAGTAGCAGTGTGTGTAGTATTTGAATTACTTGCCACTAGTAGTGTGTAGGTTTCTTAGTCGTTGACAGCAGTAGTATAAGTAACATTAACACTATTTGCCAGTAGCAGTGTTTAGTATTTGTAGTACTTGTAAATAGCAGTGTGTAGTATTTGTAGGACTTGTAAGTAGGAGTGTGTAGTATATGCCGTACTTGCCCGTAGCGGTGTGTAGCAGTAGCACTACTTGCAAGTAGCAGTGTGTCGTGTTTGTAGTACTTGCCAGTAGCAGTGTGTATAAACGCAGTTTTCACGGCTCGGTGTGATTCTGTCTCCAGGTGCCATGTTGGTGTCACACCGAAAACACTCCGTAGGAAGCAGGTACATTACGTCACAGGCCGATGCTCTTTCAAAATAAAACCCTAATGGGTCAATTAATTAGGTCGTTTGTTCAGTGTTATAATTGCTGAAACTGAAATTTAAAAGACAAAAATATTAAGTAAAATCCTAAACAGATAAGACTAATACATTTTTCTTTTATGATTTCTTTGTTTAATTTCGAGAATCTGAATGTGATGAATATAGATAGATAGATAAACTTTATTGATCCCACAACGGGGACATTTTTGTGTTACTGAAGCGTTAGAGATAAAGAAAAAGAAAAATAAAGTTGAAGAAGATAAAAAAACTATAAAAAAAAATAAAAAAACACACAACACAATGTACAAATTCGCAGAATTTGTTAATCCGCATACACAGTATGCATTATCGACAGAATGGAGAGAAAATGCTAATAAATATATGTTAATATGCTAATAAATGAATATATGTTGAAACCAGAGGGAATTGATCCTTAGTAGTATCATAGTTATCACAGCATTTTATAATTAAGTCAATACACCTAACCAATCTACTTTACTAATTAGAATTTTTTTTTCAGAAATTAATGAAAGTAGAAACAATAAGCAGATAGATCTCCATGGCAACCAGACATCAGACATAATAGTTTTGACTCATTAATACTCAATGATGCACAGAGAAATATTCTGCACAAATTGGTCTTGGTGATTTTCAGAATAGATATTATATAGCTATTGTCCAAATATTGAAATATATATTATCACAGGAAAATAAACAGAAGGAAAAAGAAAAAGAAACCACCACAAAGTATAAGGAACTGAGGTTTGCAGCAGACCTGCAGTTTTCAGAATTTGTTCATATATATATATGGCAAATAAATTATAATTTATTCATGATTTTATTAAGAAATAAATTACATCTTCACTGTAAAATAAAGATGTCTAATTTTCACATTAATGACAAGATCAGACTGTGAGGTTGGTAAGAAAAAAGCAGGTAAATTCCCCTGTGGGCTCCAGTACGTGATGATCTGTTCAGAGCCTCAAACTATAACTTTCACAGACATTACAGTAAAACAAACCACAACACAACAGCTGAGAAAAGTTCAGTTTATTTAAAAAGGCACAGAAAGTTAGCACTAGTACATCTAGTTTCCTAGCAACAGGCCGAGTGATGGGTTGGCTAGGTGAAGAGGCGGATGGTGGCGTCGGCTCCCGAAGAAAAGATCCACGGCTGCGTGGGGTGAAAGGTCACATCCAGAACGCCAAGGTCATGAGTTATCACATGACCTTTAAGAACCTTCACCGGGACAATCAGTGGGTTCTGGAGCAGGTCACTGAGAGACAGACAGGTGGAAAGAGAAAGTAAGTATGTATGTTTATAGTATACTGTGTGTTTTTTTATGTGTGTATGTATACTGTATGTGTGTGTTTTACTTGTAAACGGTTCCGTGACAGATGATCACAGATCCATCATCGGATGCGGAGGCGAACAGCGGGTACAGTCGGTGATAGGCCACGCCCCTCACCGCTTTCTTATGGTGTCTGCAGACAGGGGGTCATCGATACCACAAATATGATCAGTGCATCCAATACCAATAACCTATACCACACTATGACGTTTGATCTATGGGTACATACCGTAACACCTTATATGGTTTGGTGGAGAGGTCGAGGTCGAACCAGCTTAGCCTGCAGTCGTAACTCCCACAGATCACGTGGTCACCTGTGGACAAAGAGACAGGTGAGACAGCAGCCCCATGCCAAAGTGGTGGTGTCAGAACAGCATTTGGTCAGTTTTTTGATTTGTCAGTTTTGACTTTCGGTCACCTCCGGGGTGAACGGCCATGCTGGAGATCCACTTGGAGTTGGCCTGGAGCTTCTTCGTCAATTCCTGCTTCACGAGATTGTAAATCCGGACGGAGCGCTGCGTTGCCACAAAGAAGTAGGGCCTGATGGGGTGGAAGGAGACACACTGGACCAGACCTTTGTTCCTACTGAAGGGGTTCTGGCTTCGCCTCTTGCTCAGCTGGTGGATAAAAACTTGCAGGTGGCTCGAGTGATCTGGCATCACCGATGCCAGGTAGTCACCTTTGGCGTGCCACTCCACCTGGTGAACTGCCTGAAGGGATCAATACTGATTAGTTAGTGTCAGAAAGTCCCGTTATTAATTGTTTCTAAGCATATCTCTCTGTTATGTATTTTTTTTTTAATGCAGAGGAACTCTGCAAGGAAATCACAGTTTTTTTTCTCTCACTTTGGGATGGTGGATTTTAAGGCGGATTCCCTGCTGAAGCTCCTCCCCTTCAGCTTCGCTCCAAGTGACTATTCCTGCCGCCTCTGTAGGCTCCGCCTCCTCTTGACCGGCTAGTAGACGCTCAGATGCTGAGAGTACCTGTTTGTCTGCTAGAGAGGGAGACAGGATCAACACCATCGAGTCCCTGTGGGACAGAAAGAGAGAGACAGGTCATCAAAGAGAGACAGACAGACAGACAGGTAATCAGAAAGATAGACTGGATCCTTACAGGGCGACAGCTAGCAGACAAACAGATGGGTTGGGATTCCAGGTGACGCTCTTCACAGCTCCTCCCACCTGGACTGTCTTCATACAGCGAGAAGTACACACCTCCCAGAATCTGACGGAGCCATCATCACTTCCTGCACACACACACACACACACACACACACACACACACACACACACACACACCACAAAATAAGCACAACTACCTTCAGGTAACAGGTGGTCCCTTACAGCAGGGGTCTCAAACTCAATTTAGTTTATAGGCCACCTACAGCGCAAAACAAAAAAACAACAGCTGCAGTAAAATAAATAACCACACAAATAACAGCACCTACAAACTTACACCTCCAAACATTACTGTGTTACAGTGTTAAAGAGATTACACGATTAAATTAACCTTCAATTTCCAATGTTATTGAAGTTATTCCACATTCAACTGCTCTGTTACTGATAAACATTTAGTCTCTAACAGCAATTAGTTTTTTAAGCAGCAGGTGAATGTATTTCCTGCCTTACAAACCTTTCACTAAACTAAATACCTTATCCCTTGATCCAAAGATGCTCACTGATCTCAGGGAAAGGTAAGGAAATAGGAACTGGGCCATTTTTTGTTTTACTTAGTACACTCGTCCAGTGGGCTGGAATGGACCCATTAGTGGGCTGGTTCTGGCCCCCAGCCGCATGTCTGACACCCCCCCCACACCGCCCTATGGAGAGGGTGTCATGATTGAGAATTGAGTTACCTGATGCGAGCCACTGTCCTGATGGAGACACACTGATAGACCGAACCAAACTGGTGTGACCCCGGTACACCTGAAAGCACAGAGGTAAACATGGGTACACGCAGGTACACGCAGGTATACACAGGTACAGGTGTTTATACATACCAGAGACTGTGTGGTGGGAAATGGCTGCAGGTCTTTGGGTTTAGGAAGTTTTGGAATCAGATCTTCTGGATTCACATTTACCTGCAGAGACACAGACAAATTAATAGACCCGTCTACCCAGTAGGCGGTCCTGTGCTCCAATTGGCTGCCGGTGCGTTACCCTCATCTTCCTCTGGCGGGGACACAGGTAGAGGTCGAGGCACCGCTCGAAGCGCTCGTGGATGAAACGGGGGAACGCAGGGACTTGACGGAGGCTGGAGAAGCGCTGCGGGACAAATGGGATCTTTCTGTCTGATGGATCCTGCTGTTCCCACACGGCCCGCTGCAGACAGACAGCCAGAGAGAGAGTCAGTGAAGTTACACAGGTTGTGTTCCAACTCTTTAACTCTTCAGTAACAGGTGATGTACCTCCTCATCTGTGAACAGGTATTCAGGCGGTGGGTTGTAGGACTCATGGTGACCAGGTAGAGGGATTTTAGGGGCAGGCAGGTGCATCCGGTGTTTGGCCAGAATAGAAGTGTCTTCATTGGCCCAGAGATCATAGTAGCGCCCCTTGCTGTCATCCTCCACTCGCCGAGGTTTGATCAATCCCATCTTTATAGCATGGACTAGTTTTGACACCTGGAGACAAACAGGCAGGGGGGTCAAGTAAAGAAGTACAAATACTTTGTTACCCAAGTGAAGTAAAAAGTTTTGGTATACACTCTACAGTAGTAAAAACTAGGAGAAATTATCAGTATTATTAGG
The DNA here is from genome assembly GCA_036785175.1 of Eupleurogrammus muticus. Lineage (NCBI taxonomy): Eukaryota > Metazoa > Chordata > Actinopteri > Scombriformes > Trichiuridae > Eupleurogrammus > Eupleurogrammus muticus. The sequence goes on from JAYKQN010000020.1 coordinate 12,400,593, forward strand.
TTTCAGATGAATTCTACTTTTCTTCCTAACATTTTAACAACATCTGTACTTTCTTCCACTTACATTTTTAATTGCCTTGTTACTCCTATTTCATTCTGTATTGTTTTCATTACAAATGACGAGTCAAAAGTCAGTTGGCAAATTATGTCTAGTATGGTTGATTATATTAAAATGAGACTGAAATTAGCATTATTAAGGATACAACGCACTAAAATGGTACATTGTCTGCTACTCATATTATCATTACTATAATCTAATCTATTTATTTATCTATCTGAGTAATGAATGTGAATACTTTTGACACAACTGCATACAGGTGAGGACAGATGATGACAAGACAGGTGTATCAGTGTTACCTTCTCCTTCTCAATCAGTGATGGGATGAAGCTGCGTTTGTCTGCAGGTCTGTTGGTGACGGGATGAAGCATCACTTCGTTACTGAAAAACTCCACCGCCGGCTGCAAAAGAAGGAGTCACATTCAGGTGCGTCTGTAACGCTCAGGTGCGTCTGTAACGCTCAGGTGCGTCTGCAACGCTCAGGTGCGTCTGCAACGCTCAGGTGCGTCTGCAACGCTCAGGTGCGTCTGTCAGACTCTTCCCCTGTGATCCTGCAGAACTGTGTACAGGTGCAGAGGAGGAAGCAGACTAAACATACCTCATACTCGTTGAAGTTGACATCTCCGAACTGTCCTCTCTGCAGGCGGTTCACCAGCTCGACCTGCTCGTCAGACAGGACGATGTCACCTCCTGTCTGCTTGTCGTGGACTGTTCTCCTGCAGACAGACAGCTGTTAGCATCATGAACGTTTCCTGCTCAAACCAATTTGGGGGGAGTTGGCATCATGCCCCGCAGCTCACCAGTAGTCGGGGTTATCCATTTTATCCAGAAACTCGTCCAGCTCATCCTTGTTTCTTATTGGCTTGTAGATCTTCTTACCGTCGAGATCGTAGCCAATGTGAGGAAAGTCCTTGTACCACTCCATGGGAATGTTCCCCACTGTGTTCCTGATGTCCTGGACAACAAGGAGAAGATCAGAAAACAGTTGATATCTTTGTGGAACACAAGAAACCCCACAGACCCCCTGCACATTTCTCTGAGTAACTCCAACACTCTGAGCGGGACTTTCTGACAGAGAAGATATAAGGGAGGGCAATGCATGGCTATGACAGGACAAAAGCTGAGTGTTTAATGCACGAGAAAGCTTATTTATTTTATAAAAAATCATTGACCTTATCTAGAGAAAACAAACATGAAAGTGGATATATGAATGATAAAAAAACCTGAGAACAAGGTGAGAACCATTATTAACTTCCCACAGTGGCTTGGCTACCTTCTCGCTTTATAAGGCCCCAACTATTGGCACATCTCCGGAGATTTGTCAAAACCGACAGTTGGAGACTTAAAAATATCAGATTGAGTCGATTCATATATTGACCCCATTCAAGATCTTTTTGGGACCTTAGAGAACAACAGTTAAATGTCCCAATAAAACAAGACATTGTGTTCTGTTTTAGAAAATAAATTCTCACCTCTTCATCTGAGGAGTCGTGTTCATACTCGTCTTTCTTTTCTTCTTCTGCTGCTGCTACTTCTGCTTTGCTCACCTTCTTCTTCTTCTCTGTCTGCAAAAAAAGAAAAACACAACAGACGAATTCTATGTGTGTGTCAGGCCAGTACAATCCGCTACCAGACTGACAGACACATTTTGATGCTACCTGCTGTGGCTCCCCCTCCTTATCATCATCATCATCATCATCAGCGTCATCATCGAGTGATCCATCCTCCTCATCTTCATCGTCTTCACTGTCGCTCCCAGAATCCTCCAGCCCGGAAAAGACACTGTCTTCGCTGTCTGACAAGTCTTCATCATCATCCCCAGACGGTTTGCTTTTGAAGCTGAAGATCTGAAGAAGAATCACACACAAACATTTAATCATGGTTTCTCCCATTTGCCTGTGTTAACTCCTAACATTATATAATTTTTAATTAAGGTATGAAATATAAATCCTAACAGCAATGACTACCTCAAGATTTGAAGATATTAATGATAAATGTGATTTTTGTAAAACCCCACAGACTGTTGACTATCGACTATCTGAATCTTAGAGAAAACTTACAATTATTAACCCTTTATACTCTTTGTTTATTTTATTTCAGATTACCGAACACATAAATCTGCACAGTTTGTTCATCTTTGAATCAGATGCCATTGTTTCCCTCTTATGTTTCTACTCATTTATGAATATATGTTGTGTCACTATGGTATAAGTGTATGTGTATATGATTATACATTTTCTGGGACTGGTGTAACAGGCCTGTTTCTGCATCATCATTATCGTTGATGCTGTAAATCAACAGCCACAGTTTTGTTGTTGTTTTAGAGACTTGACTGCTGGTGACACATGGGAAAAAACTGTTTATCTTAGCAAACAATCAGCAACAAGCTTACAACAAGACTTCATTCAGAACCAACGTTTCAACAGCTTCTCCTATGCAGACTTCCAGAATCTAAACCACAACATAAAACCCGGCTAGCTGAGATCTGGCTGGCTCGGATTCGAACACGGTTCCGACTCAGAACTGGTCTGAACACGTTATGTCCCGAAGAGCGAAATAACTTCCACCCTTTAGGTTTTCAATAGTCTGGTGAAGATGAGAATAAAGTTTGGCTGCTGGCAACAGTGGCATTAACCCACAGGCTAGCTTTAGCTTTAGCTGCATTAACATGTCCATGATTCAGAGAGGAGGAATAAAGGAAACTCTAAGTTGTTTTACACTCCTGTGAGCATGCTGACAGCTAACCTCTTCCTCTTCCTCGTCCGGACTCTTTTTCTTCTTCTTCTTCTTGTCGTCCCGCACCTTTTTCGTGTCTTCGGGTTGTATGGTGAGCTGCTTGCTCCGCATGTTGCTGCTGCTGCTGCTGCTCTCCTCCATCACAGACCACGTGGTGACGACGCTCGGGTCAGAGGTCACCGCGTCACAGCTGGAGCTTCTTCTTCGTTGGTGTTTAATGGCAGTTTGCGTCCGATGTTGTTTTTTTCACTGCATCGTCCCAACTATTCAAATCCACACCTGGATTGACTGGATGAACAAAACAATCAAATATATCAATATCTGAGTTTGTTTAAAGATACAAAATTGCTATGAAATCTCCAGGTCTACTATTCTTAAATAGTTAAACTGGTGTTCTTACATCTGATTATGTAACTTGTTTTTACCTTTGAATAATCCTCTGTACCTGTACTTTAGATTAGGTTTTATTGTTATATCTACACATACACACGCACACACACACACACACAACTCACAACTGTATCAGTATCTACAGCCTACATACAGAAATATAATATGGTATGATCATAACCATAATAATACACTTGATTTATACAGAACAGTTCAACAGAAGTCTAGTTCAAGGGTTACAATACAGCTGCAACTAACAACTATTTTGATAGTTGGTAAAGTAGAGAATTTGGACATGGTCCTTATTAAGATGGCTCAAATTGATTATTAAAATAGTTGGTTAGTTTGATATAATTGAGGTCTGAAGAACAGTAAAATATACAATAAATGGATGATGAAATGTCATGATTATAATAAAATAAAGGAACAGCGGGTTAAAAGCAAAACGTATTAAAAACTAAAAACATCTTTGAAATAAGGTTTTGTTCCATAAATATATTATATGTGAATGTGAAAATGAAGCAGGTGCAAAAACAATAGAACATTTTCTTCATTTCAAGAATTTTCACAGTAAAATTATAAATAATCCAGATTACAGTTGATGACGTCGGAACGCGACTAAAGATTCCCGTTACGTTTTCTCCGCGTCATCACAGCGCGACAGACAGCTAGCTACGCAGTTTGTTTGTTGGTAATTTTCCGTGAGGAAAGTTTGACCCGGGACCCGTAGAGAAACGCAAAGATCCGCGTAGATCTGCACACAAAACAGGACCGGGACCGTTCCGCGCGTGATACAGGGAGGATCCATTTCGGGTCTCTGCTGTTTTGGACGGGTTTAGTCTCAGGCTAACGGTTAGCCTTAGCACGTTGGTTCAGATTAGCTGCCTAAATAATCCCGGGGTGTGTTTGATTTGGAAATTTCTGATGGAGTATCCCGGCGGAGTCGCGGGTGGGGCGGTGCTGAGCGGCAGCAATGTCCCTGCCTTTCTCACCAAATTGTGGACCCTGGTGGAGGATCCGGATACGGACCCCCTCATCTGCTGGAGCCCGGTACTAGCCTAGCCTAGCCTAGCCGAGAGCTAACAGGCAGCTGTTATTACGCAGAAAGATACCATAAATATGTGTACACGTAGCTGCCGTCTTCACCGCTGCTGTCCATTGGAACAATGCGTCAACCTGGCCGCCATCTTTTGTCGGGGGAAGCCGTTCCACAATTTAAATCAACACAACTCGAATTAATTTTGACAGATCTTAAAGTCGTTTGGATTATTTCAAATGCAAGACACGTATTTTTGACACCTGATTCTTGCTTATTTTTATTTATTTATGTTTGGAATACATTTTGTAGAATTTTATAATATGAAAAGACATACAAAGTATATAAATAAAAGGGACGATAAACATAAAGTAATCCTATTTTAATAATGTAAAGAAATTAATAAATTAAATTTGAATATTTTGTTATCAAGTTTATAATATTGTAATTGGTAATGAAATGTTATTCCCTGTTGCCCTGTTAAGTGGACATTTCCTTTTTTGGAGTATCCAAAAGCAGCACAAAAGCCTGTCATTTTCTACTATTGGAATAGGTTGAAAAACCCCTTAGCAATATGGTGGCTGCAGAGACGCTTCTGTGTATATATAGCTATGGAGAGTTAGAGCTTGAAATAAAGTTAGCGTAGCTGTTGACTGATAGGGTCAGTCAAGGTTGTGTATGTGTGTGTGTGTGTGTGTGTATATATATATATATATATATATATATATAAAAAGAGAGTGAATACCTTTATTATTTTAGCAATATCTTGTTATTACTCTTTATGAACAGCATAAAGAAGCAGCAGTACTAATGACAGTACTAATTAAGGCTTTGCAGTGTAACAGAAAGTAAATACATAAAGGGTAGGTAGGGAGGTATCTTTTTATATAATTCTGATGATAAACCGTTATCTTCCTTTTAACAGTAAAAGTTGGGAGGTGAGGATAAGTTCTTTATGAAGTGACTGCAAAGTATTTGAGGACTTAAGTGCAGTTTTAGGTATTCTTACTTAAGTATTTATATCAGATGCTACAGCATCTTCAGTCACCCTATAATGCAGATTTTAATGTTTTACATGAATTAATATAGTTTACTATTCTTTCATCTATATTATATTGAACTGCTTCCCTTCTTTGTTTTTGCTGTAAAAAAGTTTTTGATATAAACTATAACAATGAAGTATGTTTACTAATAATCTACACAACATATCTCATATTGGCTCCACATTAATAAACTTGTTTGTTCTGTGTGTCAGAGCGGAACCAGTTTCCATGTGTTCGATCAGGGTCGGTTCTCCAAAGAAGTTCTGCCGAAATTCTTCAAACACAACAACATGGCGAGCTTCATCCGGCAGCTCAACATGTGTGGGTATCTACGCAGCTCGATTTGTTCAGTCAGGTATCTGCGTCTTCTGTCACGTTTGACTCGTGCATTTGTGTGGTTCTTGTGCAGACGGGTTCCGTAAGGTGGTCCACATCGAGCAGGGCGGTTTGGTGAAACCGGAGAGAGACGACACAGAGTTCCAACATTCTTTCTTCATCAGGGGACAAGAGCACCTGCTAGAGAACATAAAACGCAAAGTCACCAATGTAAGTAGTTCCTTACACCTTTAAGCATGTCCACTAGAGCTGCAGCGATTCATCAATTACTCGCAAACTATTTTGATGATCAATTTGAGTCCGGTCAACATACGTGATGGTGTCGTACGCCTGTGTCCTCTGTAATGATGCTTCTGATTGGCTGCAGGTGTCGTCGGTGCGTCAGGAAGAAGTGAAGATCTCCGCGGACGAGGTGAACAAGATCCTGACGGATGTGCAGCTGATGAAATGCAAGCAGGAGACTGTTGACTCCAGAATCATCGCCATGAAACAGTAAGAGGCCCCGGACAGACAGAAATAGAGCGGACCTGTATCTCGGGACGTTGGGGGGAGGGGCGCCTCGATCCAGCACACTTGATAAATGCTGTTTGTGTTCCAGCGAGAATGAGGCTCTGTGGAGAGAAGTGGCCAGTCTGAGACAGAAACACAACCAGCAGCAGAAAGTCGTCAACAAGGTACACGTCTCATTTATCAAGTGCGGAACCTCATAAAACAACAGTAACTCACCAGCGATCTACAGCCACAAACCCAACCATGAAGGATCACTGCAGATCAACATTATCTGACTGATGCAGTGAGATTATCAATGGATGTCAGGATATACTAATAATCTCTGTCTGTCTGTCTCTCGCTCTCTAGTTGATCCAATTCTTGGTGTCTCTCGTCCAGTCCAACAGGATCATGGGAGTCAAGAGAAAACTGCAAGTTTATTTCAAATATCACAAAGTTACTACAAATAAAATGCCACAAAGTCACTTCAGATGCTTCAAGTTATGATTAGGTTTGTTGTTGTTGTTGTTGATGTGTTGCTCCGTCTGCAGCCCCCTGATGTTGAACGACTCAAGCTCCGCCCACTCCATGCCTAAATACAGCCGACCATTTCCATTGGAGCACATGCAGGTAACCTGTCAGACTCACTTGTTTGACTTTAAATGAGCAATGTTGGTGATGAATGTGGATTATTAGAGAGTACTTCCTCCTTCCAGTTATCTCACGGGAACCTATTTCAGACCAAGGATGCATAAAGTTAGAGGAGAAGAGTTATGTTTTGATCCTGCTTGATTTATGACAATCACACATGATGTTTGTTTATTTAAATATTGTTTTGCAAGTCAAGAAGGACACACTTTGCAGTAAAACCGTTGCTGAAGTTGTGTTTGGTGATCATATCATCATGATATATCATCTGAGAAAAGAGAGAGACAACAGAAGTAATTCACACTAAACTACTGAGAAATTTTTTAAAAAACAGGAAACTTTTATATATGTATATCGTCTGTATATGTTTATGGAACAAATCAGACAAATGGCAAGATAAGCGGTTGACCACTTAGTGGAAATGTTCCAATATGCAGATGATGCTCTCTTTGTGTTTTCAGGGTGCAGCGAGCCTGTTTTCAGCAGACTCCCCTGTAACCTCTGGACCAATTATTTCTGACATCACAGAGGTGGCCACATCCACGGAGGAGGACAATGACTGGACGGATACCGGGTGAGACAATAAGTTCAATAAGACAATCAAACTGAAACGCATGTGGATGAAAACTGTTGGTACGCCTCCATTTAAGGAATAAAAACCCACTATGACTACTGAAATAACTTGAAACTGCCAAAAGCAATAACAAATAAAGAAAATAAAGAAATGAAAATCAATCCTTTTTATATCTTGTATTTTTGATATGATCCATAAACAGCCTATTCATACACTTTATTCAGGGCAACATTTTTTTAAATTAATATTTTTTTATATCCATAATATTTAAATTACATAAATGTAGGGGTGGGCGGTATAGCTAAAACATATGATATAAAATATTTCATATCAGTCATTAACAAACATTTGATAATTTTTCAATTATCTATTTTGAACGACCATGAAAAAATGTTCAAAAGTAGGATTTAACCACTGTATTTTAAACTATTTTTATATAATAGTGCTTTTTTTTTAAATCAGAGAGCTAAATATATTTATCCGTGTTTGTATTGACCATTCACATGACTCTCGTTGCCTGCAGAGAGAGCCAATGGATGAACATCAAAGAGGAGCCGTCCAGTCCTGACGTGGAGGTGTGTCCTGTCCTGGAGGGCAGTGCCGCCCCCGCTGACACACCACTCTCCCCTACCACCTTCATCAACTCAATCCTGCAAGAGAATGAGACGCCTCCGTCCCAGACCGCCTCCTCAACCAATCCTGTACCAGGTACACACAGGCGGCCCCAGCAACAGCTGATGGAAAAACACAGCCTCGCCGTCTCTCACCCGTCTGTCTCTCCTACAGCCAGTCCCCTCATCGTGATGAGCCACAACTCCACGGGGCCGCTCGCACCGGCCGCCGTGGGCCCGACACCTGTTTCATTTCCTCCTCCGTCCTCCGCCCCCAATGCCACCAGCCCTCAGCAGAATTGTCAGACGGTCGCCTGTATCGAAAAGTATGCGTGTTACACCATGACATCAGCTGATTTACAACCTGGTGCATAGGAGTGTGTGTGTGTGTGTGTGTGTGTGTGTGTGTATGTATGTGGGGGGGGGATAAAACATACACTTCTATTCTATTACCCAGGTCTATGCCCATTCATTCTGTTTCCCTCACATGAGTAGGGTAAACATTTTAACCTTTACGCTTCACCATAAAAATTGCTGAGATGATTGCTTACCTTAAGACAAACAAAAAATGTGTTACAAGTTGTGTGTTAAAGCGGGCAACATAAAAAAAATGTCATGGTGATATCTAAAGATTAAAATTCATATCCTATTCACATAAGAAGAAGACTGAATAGGTGTATTGATAGGCTATATTTGTTTTTTATTTTTTTGTTTTGAATTTTTCTCCTCATGGGATTTTTTGGGGCCTTTTTTTTTCCCTTCCCCAGATCATATTGAGGACACAAAGTCAGTTGAATTTGCTTCTGTTGCAGCTTGTCCTAGGTTGACCCGCTTATTTGGCTTAAAATGACTGGTCTATTGCAGCTGGTTTAAATTTAAACCGGCTGCCATTAGATTACATTATGATGCGTTCAAGGTCTGCCCTGCAAAATGAGGATTGGTGAAGTGAATGAACAACATGATGTGTTCAAATGTTACTAATACTAATATTGGAAAATTAAGCTTTAGATGACTAATATAGACTTAATAAGCTTGTTTTCCAGCAAGAAATGATATCAATGAGGATCAGTATCAATAAGATCCTAATGTTAAAAAAATTTTTTTGTATCTTTACAGCCTGTCTGTCACTCACCTGTCTGTCTCTCTGCGTTCCAGGGTTGAACTGTCTGATCATGTTGAGATTATTGACAACAGTCTCGAAAACCTGCAGAACATCTTGAACACACAAACATTCACCTTCGACACCTCCCCCCTGTTTGAGGTTAGTGTTTTTGTGTGTGTGTGTGTGTGTGTGTGTGTGTGTTTGTGACTGAATTCAGATATTTGCCTGCCTCTGCAAAAAGGTAAAATGCATTGTTAGTAAACTGTGTTTACCATGAGTGAGAGAGATACGGGCTACGCCTACTTCTGTTGCTATGGAAACAGCAAAAGCAAGAAATGCTTAGGTTATTGAAACTGGGAAAAGCTGCTGCAAATCTAAACATTCAGATCCTTAAGGTTAACGTGTGTGATGCATGCAACATGTATGTTAACATGTCTATTACCTGTACACATGTCTCATACATAAACTCTCTTCTCTGTTCAGTTTTTCAGCTCTTCTTGTCCCTCAGGAGACTTTGACCTCGACAGTTTGGACAATGTGAGTTTGTTTTTTATTTGTTTCAACACTTCCTGCTCTGACAGTGTTCACAATAAGAGCATATCTGTATATCTGGCTGTGCACGTATCAAATGATTGATTAATGAATTAAATGATTGCCCACGACAATATATTGATAATCAGCATTCCAAGTTCCCAAATATATGAGGAATTCTCTAATAAGAGAGTAGTAATCCAGTTAGATTCTATTATAATATTACTATCCCTTTTCATAAAATCCTAAAAAAGTGTTTAAAAAAATGACATTATGGTAATTAGATTTGTTGGTCCAGTCCATATTTGTTTGGTATTATAATGTCCCCTCTGTGATTGTGATGTCTGTTTTCCCCCAGCTGCTGTCTGAAGATCCTCCTAAAGGAAGGGATGAAAGCGGCAACACAGGTAATACACACACAAATAAATAAGGGATATTATAGTGTAGGAGTAGAAAGAAAAACCTGTGTAGTTGACCTATTGCCATGGTAACTCTTTGCTGATCTGTGATTGGCCCAGGGAAGCAGCTGGTGCAGTACACACCAGTGCAGACGTCCGAACCAATCGGCTTGGGGGAGGGCGGGATCAGCCTGCCGTCCCCACCAGAGCTGGAGACGGAGTCTTTCTTCAGCTTGGAGCCAGATGCCGCCCCGCTGAGCCACACCCAGCTGGACGCCGACCTCTGACATCATCGGGTCGAGACTCGGGAACATTGTTGAATGTGACTCATCAATAACCATAGCAACAGGGACAGTCTGAGCATGCTCAGCAGCAGCAATAGATGATCAACTGTGGATCAATCAGAAGGTCAAAGGCCGCGTTTTTATTAACCCCTTTATATACCCGTGTCTTCTTCTACTCTTTTTATTGTAGCGTTTTTTCGCTTCTTCTTCTTTGCTTATTCAGTCGTTTGTTTGACCTGAGTGAACCGGGGTCAGGTCTGTGATGTCACCTGTGACTTCACACGCAGACTGGACAAGTGTTCTGTGTGTGTTCTGCATGTTTCATGTTACTGTGGATATCACCCCGCTACCATGGTGACAACCTTTGTGTGATTGATATGACTGGGATCAGATATCTATAAGTGACTGATGAACCTGTGACATTAAACGCACCTGTCAGCTGCAGGCAAACTTCCCTTCAGGACGTCACACCACACAAAGAGTTCAGCTGTTCAGCTTGTGACCCTTCTTTGAGTGAACAGCCGGAGAAGGAGAAATAGTTTCGACCGATTTGATTGGATTGCTCTAATTGGGGGTGTGGCACAGTGAGAGCCTTTCTCACCTAGCCAATCATGAGATGAGGGGTACATCTGATTGGCTGAGACACAATCCAAAGAGTTGAAGATTGAACCTAAAAATGTTACGTTTTTTTCTCTCGCAGTGTTTTTTTTTTTTTAATATGAGATGTTTTCTACATCCAACATTTGTTCATGTTACAGACTTCTTGTATGTTTCTAACTGTCCTCTGGGCAGAGTTCAAAGCAGTCTGAGACGCCACTGTACCGCATGTTGTACATGTGTCATACCTGCCTGTGCTTTAATCATACCTCCAACAACCATGACATCAACTGACCAATCAGAGCTCTCGGTGGTCACATTGGCCGCTCACAGCGGCGTTCAAACCCATAAATCACGTTTTCATGCTACGTCCTGAAGTGAACTTTGAGGTCTAACCAGAAAGCTGCCCTTTCAGTGTAAAAGCCTCTGTGATAAATATGTTGATGTTTGGTTGTTTGTAATTAAATACAGTTCATGCACCTGAGCTCAACTGTCAGTGCCAGGAGGAGTGGTGGGAAATGAAGATTGGTAGGGGTCAAAGGTCAGCTGAAATATCTTCAGTTTAATAAAACATTATAAAAAAAAACACACACACCGCTCCCTGGAAGTTTTTTTTTTTTTTTTTTTTTTTTTTTTTTTTTTTCATGCTCATTAACATGTATATGTTACTGCTGTATGCTGGGAGTTAAGGTGTCACCGTTCAATACCTTCTGTCTTTTTGTCAAATTACTTTATTAAGGATCAACACAATTGCAGAAAGTATTAAATCCATAACAGAAGCAATAAATAAGAGATATGGAAAGAAGAAATATGGGGGAACAGTGTCTTGTATTCACATTGTAATTATAGTTAATATTTTAGTTAAGAAAAAAAGGAAAGAAAAAAAATTCTGTCCTTGTTTTATTAGTTGAAAAATACATTGACATTTTACAGGTGACACAAGGGGGCAACATGTCATCTATTTAATTGCTTTTAGAGATTTAGAAAAGAACTGTCCAGTAATATGATGGTTACACAGAAAAATCACTTTATTAAACTCTAATAACCATGACATCCTTATATATAAATATATCATAGTTATAGTATAATATTAAATTAAAGACTTTTGGTGTGTTGCCCTCTGGTCCTCCTGGGACTGTATAGATGTGAGTTCAGCTCTATGATTCTCATTGGAAGTGGAGGTGGGTTTTACAGGTAATCAAGTACTATATAATTGTATTTTATTAGTATTATATCCTAACCAACGATGGTGAGATCAAAACTACTGTTTGGGAAATGATCAGTGACAGAGGAGAAATTCTCAGTTTGATTTTCAAAATACACAAAAACATTTATTGAATTTTAAAACCACATATTACAAATCCAGATGGTGAAGATGATGTCACACATCCTGTACGATTGTCATAAATTCCTCTCGGACTGTTTCTACGACAAATTAGAATGACGTCTATAAACAAAATCCAATGTTTTAAATATTAAAAATCGTCACAGCTGCCGCCGCTTAACGGGTAAGGGCCTATCGCTAGTGGGATGGGGGTGACTTCCTGGGCCATGCCGATTGGTCGGTACACTGGAATCGATAGCGCAGGAATCGCACTTGTGGCTTGATGTGGAAGTCAGCAGGTATCCTCCAGTTCCACATTTTCTGCACCTGATGCAGAAACAAGATTTTAGGTTTTCACATTTGAATTCATAACTCTGAGATTCACGTCTGTGTCTTTGTTACATCAAACCACTTGTGAAAATTCATTTGTTTCACTGTAGTGGTTTGGACAGCTGATCGGACGAAATCAAGAAGAGGAATTACACAACATGTAGACCAAACAAGATTACATTTCATCTAGAAGCTGTTCTGAAGCAACTGAACACAGCTGCAAAAGACCAGTGACTGAATTCAGGGTACAGACCTTCAGGACCCTGACCAGATGGGTTGTACTGTTCAGTGGTGGAACCTGCAGAAAACAAGCAGAACCAAGAAAACAGAAAGAACAAGCTTTCAGCACCTGATCTCAGGTGGAACGAACCAGAACCACTAAATCACAATTTTTTTCAGCGGAGTTCCAAACTTCAACAGTTATATTTAACAGGAACGCAGCGTGTGAGGAAACACTGGAATGTTAAAATGTGAACATTTGAAAAAACTTACCAGCCATCTGTGTTTGATCTGTCACAGCTGTATGACCTGTAAAGATACAAGCGTGCGTTAAAATCTACACACATGAGCACACAACAGATGAAGACTCGAACTTGGTGACCTTAATTTTTCTTCTGAAATAAGTGTCACTTACTGGAGTCCAGCGGAGTTCCTGTCATATCTGCTGAAACTACAGAAACATACAGATGTTAACCTGTGACCTCTGACCTGTCGGCGTCATTCAGTGTCAGCTGCGTTTGGAGAAGGGCCTTACATGTGCCTGTCCCTGTTGAGTCTGTTGCCACGGTAACCAGGTCTGTGTGAGAGTATTGCCCTGAAACTGAAGAACGGGACAGTCACTGCCAGTAAAGTCCCACTGGCGCGTCCAAGTAATAACTTCAGAAGCACAGACCTCCACCAATCATATTGTGACTCCCACCCAACACTATACTCACTGAACACAATATTATCATGGAAGGAAAAGTAGGTGTAGTCTGAGTTCTGAGTGTTTTTAACATATTGTTAAAGAAAACAAGTTATGCCTGTGCAAGATATGACCACCAGGTGGCACGTGTTCGAAGGACCATTTATTACAATGGAACTAAACAACAACAAATTTAAAGTGATCCAGAAACCAGAATTTCTTCAATATCATTACCAAAATGTAAACATCTGTTCATGGTACTATTTCCAACATTTACTGAAAATTTGTCAAAAATTTGCCAAAAATTTCAAAATACAAAAACAGCCAGACAAATCAGGAAATAATAATAATAATAACCTACCTGTTAGATCAGAAGGAACATTCTGAGTCTGAAGATCACTGAAGGAAACCAGTCGGTCTGTCACTGCTGCAGAAACAGAACCATCAGAGTCAAACTACAGACTGAAAAGGAAGGTTCTGTTCAGTTCTGTTCTATTCACTCAACAATATTTACCTCCTTGTGATTCTATCAGCAGAGTCTGTCGACCGTTTCCTAGAAAAACAAAAACTACAATTTTATTTTCCTGTAAAGTTTTTAGATAAAAAGCTATTTTTATCCAATCTAAATTTTCTGTGTAAGTCAGAGTAAAAGTCTTGTCTACGCTGACCTCCCTGGGCAATGGAGTGGGCGGAGCCTGAGATGTGGCTGGATGATGCTCGGTCTGGTCCTGAACTTAGAGACAAGAGGTCCCCTCCCGACTGGATGCTGACGTCAGGGTGAAGAGCAGGCAACCCTTTATAAAACAAGAACAAAAAACAGAGAAGAAGATTAACACAAACAGACTGACACTTGTGGGCTGGTCACATGTCACCTGTGTAGACATGTCAGTACCTGCATGTGAGTCCAGACTGGAGCCGCTGTTCTGATCTGTAGCCGGAACTTCTGTCACACCTGAACTCATCACTGAAACACAAACAGCAGCAGCCTAGTCGACTCTGAAGCTAATTCAGTCGATTTGTTTGAGTTTAAAAAGAGACCACAGAAGAAGAACTATCACACCTGTGGAGTCCAGCTGAGTGGGCGGAGCTGTGTGACCTAAGAGGAAAAAACAAAAACTCAAGTCTCACAGTCTGAACAAAGCAGAAGAAACAATACAATGATATGTGACTGGTAGACAGAACTGTCAATCATCCTGCTCAATAAAGCAGATATAAATTCATACCTGGGAGGTGATTGTCTGGTCCTAACAAATCTGATCCGCCTGGAAACACAAACCACAAACTACTGTAAGTACTCACACCAAATACTACAATACCACTCAACTACAATACTATACTTTAGCAATACACTGCTACAATACTACAGCACCCACGAGCCTCAGTGGCTGCTGTTATGAAGTCAGACTAAATAGAAAAATGCACAAATCCTTTCTCAGTGAAGATGAGGCTCTGTAATTAGGTGTTAATTGGAAATCATGATTATCCGAAAAACAAACCGAACTCACCAATCAGGCCGAGCAGGAAGTCGTGAGCAGATGGCTCCATTATTCCTAACAGGATAAAAGGAATTCACAATAAACAATTAAATGTGGAACATAAGAAAGAAACAACTTCATGTCGTCTGACTCATATTTGTCAGAGGTCAGTTGATCAGATTAACATTCATTAAACTGTCATCTCTGGCCAAAAAACAAATAATCAATAATTTAGGAGATGATACAAAAAAAGGAATGAAGGCAGACAGACCTCACCTGGACACTCACCTGTATAATCCAGGTGAGACACTCCGCCCCCAAATGAACTCAGGACACCTAAGAGAGAGAGAGACAGACAGGAAGTTGTACCATGTGACCCAGCTAAACTTGCAGCCTGTCTCACCTGCCAGAATCCTCCTGTAACCCCCCCACAGCTCACCTGTCTGACTGTCAGCTCCTCCCCCTCCTCCTCCTCCTCCCCCTCCTCCTCCATTCAGCAGCTTTTGTCCATTACCTGAAACGCATTTCTCAAAATTCAATAAGGAATCTTTAATTCAATTGATTTGTCACATCTTCTCATGAAGCTTTACATCGCTGCCTGTGGATTAATGACTTGCTTGATCAGCATTTGTTTGACAGAGATGTTAAAGATAATCACCATTTGACTCGAAGTCTCCGACTCCGTCAGAACCTGCAAACACAGACAGACACAAGTTCACTCATTCATGTGTGGCTGTGCAATTATTAGTCAACCTCTGACTCTTATTTAATCACTGATTACTGACCAATAGCAAATAGTACTTTAGTTTTCCCTGAAGAGACTAGCTCTTAGAAAATAAAAGCTCACCCCTGTCTGTAATAAATATTTTAGTTACCTGCATCTTGAGTCTGGGCAGTAGAGGGATCACCAGCTGCTGCTGAAGAATCCGCAGAACCTGCAGAACCTGCAGAACCGGCAGAACCGGCAGAAGAACCTGCAGAACCTGCAGAAGAACCTGCAGAACCTGCAAAACCTGCAGAACCTGCAGAACCTGCAGAAGAACCTGCAGAACTCAAAGAACCTGCAGAACCTGCAGAACCTGCAGAAGAACCTGCAGAACTCAAAGAACCTGCAGAACCTGCAAAACCTGCAGAACCTGCAGAACTCAAAGAACCTGCAGAACTTGCAGAACCTGGAGAACCCATAGAACCTGCAGAACCAGAAAAGAGAAAGAAGTTTGTTTTTATCGTTATCTCCACATCCCGAACTCAAGTGCAGCAGAACGTCCCTTCAGTTCATGAAATAGACAAAATTATTATTACATAGTAAAACTAATTAAATAAATATTTTAAAAATGTACAGTTATATACTGTAAAAATAGTGATAATAATAATAAAGACACAAGTAACTGATTAGTTAAATGTTTGTGGTCAGACCTGTTGACTGAGAAGCTGCTAAACTACTCGGACGACCAGCTACTGAAAAAAACACATAAAGAACTTTAGGTTAGAGTTTGTCCCTGGGCTACTTCCCACAGGAAGCCAGAGAAGTTTGACTTTAAGTCTGATCATCTGCTTCTTCCCTTGTTCACCTGCAGAGCTGCCGGCTGTTCCTTCTTTAGAGCCTCCCCCCACCGCTGAATGACTGCTGGAGCCTGAAAAACAACAAGAAACGGGTCTGATGGTAAAAAAAAACTAAGATTTTAACTCAGAAATCAAACTAAAGACACACAAAAATCATGGAAACAAAAAAATCACTTTAATGTTAAAAAGTCAGTTTTTGATGATAAATTCCAGTATTTCTGTATAAATGATTTCTTTTGTGTTGGGTGACTCACCGCTGACATGCTGGAAGTCGGACGACACACCAGGTCTCACACTCACACCTGCACAGAAAAAACTTATTTATAACTTTTCTGTTTTTATAACTTAGATTTCATGTCATTTTCTAATGTCATTTTCATTACTGTTGTTAGTTCCTAAACTTACTGTAAACTCTTCACTGTAATAATTTTAAGGCCCTTTTATTTAATTTTTTTTTTTCATTTTTCCACACCCGTCAATGCAAACCATAAAACATTTTCACCAGGTGTTGGTGACTTTTGGGACAAAAGAAAGAAGGAACGAATAATGAAAGAAGAAGAAATAATCCTAAGAGATACAACAGGGCTTCTCCCACTATCAGTGATAAACTTTATTCACGTTGTAGATAACATGAGCTCCAGCAGGCGGCGCCGTGAGTCTGTTGAGTAAACCAAACCTCAGGCCTGCAGCGTCATGTGTTGCCAGGCAGACTGGAGCAATGACTGCTGAGAAACAGAGCCTTCCAGGATGTGGATCAGGTTGATCCCGGACTTAATCCGGATTAAACGGGAACAAACGAACTGTTCAGGAGGAAAAACCTGATCGGGATCCACTTACCTGGACCTCCGGCTGCCGCCGCTGCTGCCGCCACTACCGCCGTGGTCTGCTGGATGCCAAGAAGCCCTGTAGGTGAAGGGGGAGTGTGTGTGTGGGATGGGGGGGGGGGAATTCAGGATGAATACAGCTTCTGTTTCCAGCAGATGAAGTGAGCAAACTCAACTAACAGAATAAGTTCATCAAAATCAGCCTGTGGTTTAAAATGGTTCATCTGTGTTTATGCAGGTTTATGTTGTAAGGTTACTGGTCAAAATGGTCACAGTTTCTCACCCTCACTCTTATCCTGACTCTTGGAGTCATCATCATCTGAAAGGAAAGATTAAGATAGAGACATTTATTTCTCTAATTAAAGATTTTTTTAAAGAGGTGTGTAGTATTCTAGTATTCTACCGGAACAGACTAGGCAGAAATGAAATTTAGTGTTCATGAGGATGTTTTGATTAGTATATAATTCAATAAAAAATTGTTGTGTTTTTATTACCTCAGATTGAGGTGCTTTTATCTAGCTACATAGGCCATAGGTCTCCCTTTATGGAGACACCTTATCTTGTCATCATGTTTTTACAGTAGCCTCGAACGGGGGCCACCTTAAGTCCTTTACGTTGTACTCAGTTGGAGAATTCGTAGTACTCACCACTCGATTCCACCATAAACATCAGACTGTTGCCTTTTTTCTGTTCTTTCAAACTATTCTTCTTCTTCTAACTTTTTTTATTTGTTACTATTGCGTTGAGTTGCCTTCGCTAAGAAGGATTTTATTTTTGGTGCCATTTGTTTGTCTGTGAACAGGATTATGGAAATACTACCTGGCTAATTTTGGTGAAACCTGGTGGACGGGTGGATAATTGGCCAAGGACAAGCCCGTTACAGTTTTGGATGGATTCCACATAAAATGATTTCAGTGGCTCCTGTCCAACTGCACCAGAGTTGCCATAGAAAAGCACCAAGTGAAAATTCTGCTTTTTGTTGGTCTGAAAGCTTTAATAATGACCTGAATAACTACTAGTTTATGTCTTCTTCGACTCGTAATGTAATTTGTACGTTTATAGGACACAGAACAGCCACAGCCTTATAGATAGTAACCTGACTGTTTACTTAATTCTGTTTGAAAAAATGCAAACACCTGCTTTCACATCAATGTACAATAATCTTAGTAAATGAAAACATTTAAACATATTGCAACTGTCATTTATTTGTATTTCAGTTAGCTCTGTCCGAAATATCCTTCTATTTTAACATGTTAGCATGCTAACGTTAGCCTATAACAAACTACGGCTGGGAGTGATGATGTCACACCAATCACAGAGCGTCATATTTATTGTGATGATTTTTATACGACCTCTGGAGGGCGCCGTCAGCTTCTATTAAATACCGGAGTGACATCACTTCCTGTCAGATATCTTGAACGTGGAAAAATAAATGGCCACTTCTGGGATTCATATTCATGAATCAATTATCAAAATGAATTCAAACTGATCTACTGCTCAGTTTGATCTTTCAGACAGACACACACACACGCACACACACACACACACAAACACACACACACACACACACACACACACTCACGGCCTACCCTCCTCTTCCTCAGACAGCTCCCCCTCCCCCTCCTCTGTCACCTCCACTTCCACCTCCTCCCGTTCCGTCTCTGCAAAATACAAGTCTCACTTTTGAGAAGCATGTACTTTAAAATTAAATATAATCAATTATAGTCCAATATAATGAAAATTATTGTGTGCATTTTTTTACCCTCCACAGGAGCTGTAGAAACTGTCATTACCAGAAAGACGACCATCGATATGATCAATAAGTTTCTATTGTGACAGAGCAGAGGATTTTACTGCAGATACCAATGCAGCTCACTACGCATCAATACTGATCATCAATCAACAGTGATCATACACTTTAACAGTTAAATCAATAATCCTAAGCAACAATAATAAACTATTAACCATAAACACCTTCAATATCAACCATTAATATTAAAATACAATTCATTGAAAGCCAAAATCAATCAATTCAAAAATGCATGTAAATAATAATTAATTTTGGGCAATACAAGTCAGCACTGATCAGCAACAAGGAAAAAAAACTAATATTAAAACTAATACTCATCAATACAAGTGAGTATTGATCAGTATTAGTATATTATTAGTTTGCTTTTATTATATCTTATCTGCACACAGATAGGGCATACAAATCATGGGGTATAATCAGCAATATGACCAGAAGTATGAGAAGCATAATCAGTAGTATAAAGAGTATAGTCAGCAGTATAATCAGTAGTACAAATAGGAAAATCAGTAGTATAGAAAGCATGATCATAGTACAAAAATTTAAATCAGCTGTATTAAGACTATATTCAGCCATATAAAGTTTATAATCAGCAGAATAAAGAGTGTATTTTCTATATTAAAATTACATATTCTAATTATTATACATATTATAAAGAGTAGTACTCACGGTGGCAGCATGCTGCTGTCAGAGTGTTTTTCTGTTGAAATAAAGAGGGGCAGCTACAGCTCCTCCTTTAAACAATCATACTTATAGTCACAGTGAGAGGAGGGGCTTCTACTACTGCAAATACTATGAACACAGTTATACTAACAGTGAAAAAGGGGCTTCTACTTCTGCAAATACTACAAACACATATTTGTACTAACAGTGGAAGGGGGCTTCCAGTACAAAAAATACTGTGAACACATATTTATTCTAGCATTGATAGGGGGCTTGTACTGCTGCAAATACTATGAACATATAACACAAAGACTGGAAGGAGGGGCTTTTACTACTGTAACAAACACATACATTAAACTTCAAACTCCTTGATGCTTTTGAGTCGACTAAAAATGATGTCACTCACCGCTGATTGGTTGAACGAGAATAACTTTCTACCCAATCAGATAAACCACTCACCACTGATGAACTGAAGGAAGCTCTCATCCTCCTGCGTAACAACACGTCTCCAGAATGTAATGGATTCCTAACAGAATTTTTACTTTCAGCCATATTTTTGGTTATGGTTTTCAGCATACTACATAATCACATCACATGAACACTGCCCTCTCAAGTACATGTTTTCATCACAAAACAACAAAGATAGTAAGACAGGATTTCTGTTCGTCACTGTATAGAAATGGCTGTTTACCTTTAAATTCTTTGGCTGTTGGTGGTTCCCAACAGGGGAACGTCTACCTGGGACAGCAGATTAAAATTAAATGACGGCTCAAATCTGGCATGTTTACATATGTTTAGTTTTATGAACTTGCACTGTCTGTTAAAAAGTAGCCTGGATCAAACTAGTTTAATCAAAGAGAATCTATATTCACAAAAAATTGGACAATGATTTCATATAATACATCTATATACAAATAAAACAAAAATTGAGAGCAAGATCAAATATCCTGCTTTTAATTATTTTTTAATATTTATTATTATTCAGTCTGAGCAGGTACAGAGGGTCTAGATGAGGTTGCCCATTGTCACCAGGGCTTTTCACACTTTTCATTGAACCCTTTGCCTCAGTTATTAGACAAATGACAAGTATTAAAACAAACTAATAACAGCACAACTTTATATGTTATACGCTGATGACTTCTTGTTGTATCTAGCAACCCTTTTATCCCTTTAGCCCTTTCATGAAATAACACATGTATTATTGTCCTAAATACAGACCGTTGAGCAGTTTGAGTGGGTCTTGTTGTGGGGAAACAGATATATTGAGGGAAAAAAAAATATTTTAGAGAGCACTCTAAAATTGTCGATAACCCTCACTATAAATGACATTTTGTCATTCAAACCAATGAATTTAATTAAACTATAACCCAAGACATTGTTGGCAATCTGCCATATTCCTATAGGGACACACATCTTTCCAATTTGCTGAATCCTCCATTTAAGTAGCAGGTAGCTGGCTTTTAGAGGGGGTGGGAGATCTGATAAGTTGAGTTCATGTTACACCAAAAACACAGCTATGAATAATCTGGAACCCAAGACAACCCCTTTAGACTGTCTGCTCTCCCTTTGTGGCTTTGTGCCTACAACGTTTGACCTCTAACTAACAAAATTATTAGGTTACATTATTGCAAACTCCTTGTCAGGATTATGTATGGATTATAACTTCACCTACTACTGTTTCCATTGATATGCAGATGATACTCAACTGTATTTATCAATCGAAACCAACTCATTAGGCCTGAAAACCTTAAAAGTGCTCTTTCCAGTTATATAGGTACATTAGACAGCTCTTCCTTGGCCTCCACTACCCCCTCGTGGAATCTGGGACTTCCATCAAGTTATGTCCTTCACTGCCCAAATTGAAAAACAAATTCGAGAACTACCTCCTTTCACCTACACAATATAGCAAAGGTCAGGCACTTCCTGAAGATGCAGAAAAGTGAGGTCACACATTGGATACTTCCATACTGCAATGTCAGGCTCCTCCAAAAAGTCTCAAAAGACTCCAGCTAATACAGGATGCTGCTTTGCATATCATAACACCACTAGAAAAAAAACTCATATCTCAGCAATATTAGCTCCTCTTCATTGGCTCCCAATAAAAGAGTAGATTTTTAGATTTTTAATAGTCATTCTCTTTTGTATCTGAAAGAGCTCATAGTTGCCCATTATCTATCTAAAACACTGCACTACCAAAATATAATTGAGACTCTGGGAACAAGTAGAGGTTCACAGAGTCATTAGACATGGAATAGGAGGCAGAGCCTTCAACTATCAGGCTTCTGTCCTTTGCAGAGATGAAGGTAGAGCCAGAGATGAGCTGGCCAAGGCTGGTCTGGAGTTCTAGGTTTAGACGGCCTTATGAGATACTCTGAGCTTCTCTTTTTTTCTCCACTCATGTCTCACCAATGCATCTTTCAAATTATTTTTTTCCGAATTCCTGCCCTGCACATAAGGCGCTTCCACACCTACACCACTGTCTGGGGTCTCTCCCCATTGAGTGTCAAGTGTTCCCGGTCTTACTCGGTTCTGGTTGCATCTGGAAGCTGCCATGGATCCTTGTCTCCTTATCTTATACTATATATACTGTAGGCCAATCTTTAATTTGGGATTTGGGGTTTTACAAATAAAATTGATTTGACTTATTGGTCATTGGTCAGTGCTGTTATATGCACTGATCCCTTATCTCAAACATAACCAGCTTCATAGCAGGTTAGACATGTACTGTGGTAAGAAGTGAGCAATTATTGTAGTTCTGAAAACCCAGAGTTAAGTGTGAAGTTACTTTTAAAGTAACATATTTCCTTCATAGTACAAACAGGCTTCTAAAAATCAGAAAAGTATAAAAGTAAAAGTGCCTGAATTGTGAGAATCTTCTGTTGAGGTATATTGAACCAGATGACACCAGATGAGATTGGATTCTGTTCTGAAATGAAACTGAAGCTGATCCAATTTCATGAAGGGAAAAAAAGTAGCTTGTTTCAAGCTTTCTGCTTCAGTTTCACCTCAGTGCTCCTCCACAGCTCCAACTGTGTGTTCGCCTTGGCTTAGAGGATGTATAGAAAGAAAGCTTTATTAAAGTGATACAGAGCTGCCAGCATTCCTCTGAACTACATCCATAACCTCCATCCTCCTCCTCCTCCTTCTCCTCCTTTCTCTTATCAAACCATTTGTTCTGCTCTGGAGGAAAACAACAGAGAACACCTATACTGGTTTCGATGTAGTCCTTCCAAATCGGAGCAAATTCTCACATATTAGTGATATTAGTAATTAGTAATTAGTAATATACATACAATAAGAATACTTGTCAATAAAATAGCCATTAATCTTCAGTAGATAAGCCAGACACTCAAACTGAATGAAATGGAAGCATTAGAAAAGCAAATAATGTAAGAGTCTTCCACCTTATGGGTAAAGTGGGTCAAAATTAACACATATCTGAACCTTTAGATTAACAACATTATTTAGTTATTTAAAGATAACATATAGACAAACATGCACTTTTTTTGTTTCATACCCTGCAAGTGAAAAGCATTATATAATTTCTTCATAACACATGTCATTTCAGATCAAGCTGTTTGTTTGGACATTGGAAGACTCATTCAATCGACTTGTGCTCAACCCTGCACTCCATTGGGTCCTCAGCAACACACCCACCAAGTGTGAAATCAACCTGATAAACAGTTCTCAAGATATGTGAAGGACAGTCATACAGACACATACCTTGATAATTACTTGATGCTGCTACGGCGCCACCTATTGGCTGAATGGCTACGAATATGTCAAGGTCACTCAGACATCCCTTCTACACATATCCACCAAATATTGTTCCAATAGCTCAGTGTTCAGTTGATACATTTGTAATATAGAACATGCCTATTAACAATTGAGCAATTTCATATCAGCCACAGCAAAAGTGTATGAAATATCAAAAATCTGTAAAGGTACATTTTCCCAACTTCCATAGATGTTTTGCACCAACTTTGTTGATGATTAATCAAATGTTGGAGGAGGAGTGATGGAGAAATGCATGTTAACAAAATTAAAAATGGTGGAAAAAACTGGACTTACAGTCTAAAATGGTTATAGGCCAAAATGTAAAGTCTTTTATTAACGCCACCATCTGGCCAAATTGCACCAAATTTTTCACTGAACTCACTTTGGTCTACAGAAATACACCCACCAACGGTGAAGTGGTTCAGCTGATCGGTTCTGAGACTCACAGACGGACAGACAGGACAACTTGGTGCAAGTGTATAAAATATATTAATATTTACTTCCCAATAATTAAACAACCTTAGAATCAGGAGATTATTCCCCTGTTTAGAGAAGCCGAAACCCATAATGCTGTTAGACAAAACCTAAGATATGTTTATACAATCCCTGATCTTAACATCAAAATAGAAAAGTGTGACCTAACATAAAATAAACATAAAAATAACATATTTCCTCTAACCACAAAAAATAAATAAGTTAAAATAAATAAACCATTAAATTAGATTAAATATATTTTGTGGAGTTACTTCACTGCTGTCTGTGGGAATCAGGGCAGAAAATGAGTCTGCATCTATCTGCTACAGCACGTCCTGAAACCAGAACCCAGCTGGAGCCGAGCTGGACTCCGGGATCAGGTCCAGAAGAGGAATTAAGGGCACTTTAAGTATATAGTTTATAGTCCAGTCCAGCTTGGTTCTGAATTACTGGAGCTCATGTGGAACCTTTGATCCGGATGTCTGACTGTAATGAAGATCTGTGGGACTATCGAAAAGAAACAGACTCCAGGGAAACACACAGCTGATAAATATAAATAGTCATAATCAAATGACCCTTTTTTCTAGTCCCAAAACAAATAGATTTTTAGTTTAACATTAATATGAATATTTTCTTCTTTGTGATTAATGATTTATTATTAAACTAAAGAAGGAAATGTCAGAGCTGATAATCAGCTCTCAAAGGGAAACATGTTCTCTGTGTGTCTCAGGTGTGTGTCTCACTTGTTTTGGGTAAAGGTACATCTCTTCTCACAGATATCGACCTACTGCTTCCATGTGAATCTCATCGTGTAGACACTATAGTGTGTGGGTATGTGTGTGTGAGTGCATGCGAACATGCATGTGGGTGTATATATGTGCTTGAATGTGTGCATGAGCATTTTCACACATGCAACTGTGTGTGCATGTGTGCATGCGTGCATGTGTGTGTGTGTATGTGTGTGTGTGTGTGGGTATGTATGAATGCATGTTAGGCTCCAGTGATTTATCCCCTGTGGTCAAAACAAGAGTTCACCAATCGGGGGTCTTCTTGGAAACAAAAACCCTTTATATGCCAGGAAGTGACCCCCTCCCCCCTCACCTGTCTCTGTTTCTTCTTCCGTGGTGTGTGTTAACCTCAATGAACCTGCAGGTCACCTCTCATTCATCGTCTCATAGAAACCTAATCTGCTCGCTCACAGGAGTCAGTCTTCCACACCACCGACCTGCAGCGCACAGTAACCCAACTCCTCCCCCGCCTCCACACCTGTAAATTTCTTCAAGCTTAAAATGTCAAGATTCCTGCTAATCCTTTGTATGACTAGCAAGGTGCAGCCCAAGGGGTGGAAATGTTGGTTAACACAGTGCTTTGTGCTGAAATAAGCAAAACCGGTAAAGCACAGGTGAAACAACAGGTGAAACACAGGTGAAGCACAGGTAAAGAAAGCACAGGTGAAAGAGGTAAAACCCAGAAGAAACAGAGAAAACACAGGTCAAACACAGGTCAAACAACAGTGAAACGAGAAAAACTTGGGTGAAACAGGTGAAACACAGGTGAGCCCCAGGTGAAACAAGGGTGAAGCACAGGTAAAAGAGGCGAAACAGGTGACTAATACTAGTGAAACAGGTAAAACTTGGAACGTGAAATAACATGTGAAACTCATGTGAAATAACATGTGAAATAACATGTGGAACAGGTAAATTACTGTATTCTTCAATCATGTTTAACATTTTTAATCATGTTAGAATTATGACTATTATTATTATTAATGGACACTCGTACCATCAGGTAAACAAAGTACAAAGCCATCAAAGTGTTTGAGCGAAATTTATTCACAAGATTCTGTTTAGAAAATGTTTAACTCAAAATCAAAACAATTCATTATTCTGAAAACAGGAAACAAAGAGATTTTTCTGCTGCCAACTTCTGGAACAAAGTCACCTGAGCAGGTGTGTTTCTGAACACTGCAGTGCATCCTGGGAATTTGTTTTGGTCTGCAGACCAATGACGATGGGTCTTCAGTAGGTTTTCAATAGATCAGGATTGTAAATGTGCTCTGAGAAGACATAAAACGGGTTAGTGTGAGTCTGGATCAGTTTGGTTCTCCAGTGTTCTGTGGAGGAACAAGGTGGACCCTAAACCGTTCTCATGTACTTCAGAGGTTAATAATGATGTCATAAATATTACAGATCATTATGTGACATCAGTTAGTAATTGATGAACAGAAACGTAAAGAGTCGCTCTGACAGTTGAAACTTTATTAGCAGTTCCTGTGTGCACAGTGGATGGATGTGTGTTAAAGTGTGTGTAGGCTACATGTGATAATGTTTCTGAATTAGACAGAGAGGCAGAGAGCGATGCAGTTTACAGAAGAGAGAAGACACATTTGGAAAAAAACAAAAAAAAAAAATGAACAAAAAAAATAACACAACCGATCAGAAAAGCTGAGGGTCAAAGTTTAGTTGCAGTTAAGCATGTTGTTGTTGTTGTTTTTGTTGTTGTTGTCATGGCAACTGTATTCCACTGTGGAGGCCGTGGACTTTTCTCTAAAAGCATAAAACACAGAAACAGAGGATTGATTTGTTTCTCTAAATACCAACGTCTAAATAAATTATATGGGTATTATTGGATATTATACTGATCACTCATCATATAGTATTATTATAACCAGTTATTGTAGCAATATTGTTAAATATTATTAGATGTTATGTACTGTAAACTAACAATTGTGACTATTTATGCTTTGTGCAAGTTGGCAAGGAGATATATATATAATATAATATAATATTGGAACAAATATCTGCAGGTTTGAGTAATACTAATAGAAAACAAGTGTTTTTTGTTCTTTCCAGTCAGCAGTGTGAAGATACCTGCAGCCGCTGAGCGTCCACACTTCAGAGGCCAAGGGTCTACATCATAGCTAGAAGACGAAAACAGACATTAAAAAAAATACAGTTTAACTTCTGTTCACAATAAAACAGTGTTTCATATTATTTTTATTTACAGGACAATGTCTTTAGAATTCAGAACAAGGCCAAAGGTCAAACAGTCCTGACCAAAGGCCTCCCGACTGTGATGCTGCCTTCAAGGGAACATCCTAAAACCAAGGTCGCCACAGAGCTAATTTCTGCTTATTTAAAGTCAGAGCTGTAATAGATCTGCACTGTGATTGGTTCTGAGGCAAAGTGATGTCACAGCGGGGATTGGTGAACTTTACCCTCTGTGGCAGCCAGGGTGGAGTCCTCCATCTCTTCCCCAGGTGACTCTGCAACAAGAAACAATAAAAAAATCCTTAATGAATAAAGACACTGAGGCCACACCCCTAGACTTAGTCACTTGCTCCAGTGAACCAATCACAAGTCACCACCTGAAGATTTAGTTGTCCTTTCTTTCAGTTCTTCACTGTCTTCTCAGTTATTTTTTAACCTATAAATCAAATTATTTATCTTTGAATTATTTATTTAACTCTTTCTTTGAAATTTGTTTTTATAAAATTATTTTCCTATCTTTCTTTGTCTTGAAATTCTCAGATTTTGATATTTTGACCTCTGACCTCTCGCAAATGATTTCGATGATCCCTTCCTTCTGTGTGTTTTCAAATTTACAACACATAACCTTGACCTCCAAATTGACCAAGATTTAGAATGCTTTCATTTCAATTTTTAATACTATGCCTTTATCCTGAGCTTTAGTGTTTTCATGTTCCGTTTGATATCCTTGTGTTTCATCCTGACTTTTAATCTGTTAAGATTAAATATGAAGATTCTATATGATATCTTTCATAAATTATCCATACATTCTAAGTCTTTTGAATTCTTTCTATTCAAAGACATTTTGTTTAATTGTGTCTGGAGACTCCCTTGTATGAAAATAAGGAAATCATGAAGTTTTTTTGAATGTTTTATGACATCTGAGTTGTTTGCATTTATCGGTCTATTTTACCTTCGGTTTCTGAGCTCGGCTCCTCCTTTTCTTCAGTATCCTGAGTTGCAGAGTTGTCGGAGTTTGCTTCCTCGTCTATCTCAGCGTCCAGGTTGTCGCTGCTGTCCTTACTGTCGGAGGTGCTGTCCGTGTCCTCGCTGGCGCTGTCGTCGCTTCCCTCGCTGCTTTCTGTGGCCTTTGACTCTTCGTCATCTGACTCCGCCTCCTCTGTCATCTCATCATCTTCCTCATTCACCACTTCCCCCGCCGCCGGCTCCTTACTCCCTGCTTCAACCCCCTCTTCTAGTTCTTCCATAGACTTGCTGTCATCGCCGGCCTGATCATCGCCCTCGTCTTCATCGGCGTCAGATCCCTCGGTGTCTGAGTCCTCGTTTTTGGACTCTGCACCATCGCTGTCGTCTTTATCTTCTTTTGAGTCAGCCTTGTCCTCGTCTGTAGAGTCATCATCACTGTTTGCACTGTTATCCTTGTCTGGTGTGTTTTCTTTAGACTCATCCTCATCCTCATCCTCGTCCTTAATCTCATCCTCATCCTTAGCGTCGTCGGTAGTGTCTGAATCCTCCCCGTTGTCTTCGGCACCGGTGCTGTCGTCTTTGTCCTCTGTGAGTTCATCCGAGTCATTCGGATCCTCACCCTTCGCGTTACTGTTGTTCTCTGAGTCGCCCTCTTCCTCAGTGGCAGCAGCGGCGGTATCTTTGTCATCTGTGATTTCATCCGAGTCATTCAGATCCGCGCCCTCTTCATTACTTTCGCTGACATTGTCTTCGTTGTCGTCCTTGTCGTCCTTGTCGTCCTTGTCGTCCTTGTCGTCGTCCTTGTCGTCCTTGTCGTCTTTCTCATCGTTCTCATCAATCTCGTCGTTCTCGTCGTTCTCTTCTGTGATTCCAATTGAGTCTTGGGAGGATTCCTCCTTGGAGTCGGTGCTGTTGTCTGATGCCTCGACGTCACTGTTGTCAGTTGCCACATCCGTTGCTTTGTCTTCACCATCTGATGATTAAACATACTGGTGCATTACAAATGATTTGATTTCAAGGCTTTAGTGAACAATTCTTCATAATTATGGAAACAGTGGTGATGTTATATTTTATAACTGAAGTCTACCCACCTGGGTCTCTTCAACTAATCTATATCTTTTGGCTTAGATTACCAACCTTCTCCCATCGATCATAGTTTGCCCCAGCACTAGACCAACACATGTATTCAAAGGTGCTAAGTGGGCCCTGAATGGACATGATGACTGGGGGAGGCTGTTTTTTGACCAGTAAAGGATCCATGTTCTAGCCAGTCTCTGTCCATTGTGGTCTTCACTCCCATGCTACCAGTCCTGGCATCATATCTCCACACTGCATTGCATTGTCTACTCTTTTCTTCACACACACACCATGAATGGCACCACACCATCATAGAAGTATTTCTATGGAGGTTCAAAAGAGTCCTCACCCATAAAGATAACTACACTGTTGTTATCACCAATCAAATCCTTGGCTGCAAATCTTCATCCGAACCGGGTCACTGCATCGCTGCATTGCCAAAAAGAACTCTGCGTCAGACTCACTCCCTATTCCATTATATTGGGAGTGAGTGAAATCCATTATAACCATACATACATACATATAAAAAGTAAAACATTATCAGAACATCCACTATCACTGAAACAAGCCGCTTCTGATCCATCACCATCTGTTCCGAGTTCTTACCCAATCAGAATTTCTCCCAAACTATTCTCCATTCACACTCTGTGCATCAGTGACCTCCCTAGGTCAAAAAGCTTAGATAATGCCATTCAAATCCTCCACTAACTGATAGTCTCATCTAAATCCATGTCTTAGTCACATAGCAAGAGTCCAAGAGTCTATTTCTACCTAGTTTAACAGTTAATATGGACTAAGGTAACTTAGAGGATCATAAGGTCACCATGAAGGACCACACCTGTCTTGCTTTCTCACTTTCACTAACTCATCTATCGGTGCTCAATTCACCCACCTGGACCTCATCAAATAATCACCCGTGGTACTGTGTGTGTGTGTGTGTGTGTGTGTGTGTGTGTGTGTGTGTGTGTGTGTGTGTGTGTGTGTGTGAATTAGATTTAGATTGAATTGACCAGTGCGCCCACTAACCTGGTGTTTTCTTAGCTGCCTCTGGAGAAGCTGAAACAGACAGAAAAACAGGTAGATGTGTTCCATTGGGTATTAAAAGGGTTTAAAACCCTAATTCTTTCTGTTTGTTTCCTCTTGGTCTGATCATTTACTTTTTTTAAACTGATTACCTTCACTTTGTTCATCAGAAGCGGTAGTATCAGCGGGGTCAGCAGGGTCTGTGGAGACAAACAAACTAATTTTATATACAGATTTAATATGTAAATGTGATTGATTAATTTGCAAATAAATAAAAATGTTGCATAGTGACATTTGTAAACGGTTTACAATGTTTAATTACCTGGTTGTGATGTTACAGATTCATCCGCTGCCCCTTCTAAGAAGTGGAAACGCAATCGGTCATGCTTTAAATAAGGCTTTAAGTCTTGCTATAGCAATGTCTAAATGATTCTACAGAGATGATATATGTTGTCCAGTAGGAACCAGTCTACTGTTTGCCAAGCTACTCAGTGGAGGTGATAAAATGGTCGCAGTGAGGCCTTATTTTGTCGTTGTATACACTGCTTATGACTACAAACACATTTCCATTATTATCAAACAGCAAGTGAGAACAACCATAATCCGGTCTTACTGTTGAGATGTGCCAGTAGTGCTGCACTTCTCTCTGAACCAGAAGAAACATATGACAAAAAAGTCAAATATAATGATAACTGATATTAAATGAATAATGTTTAAATCAGAACTTTATAAATATGGATAAATTAAAGGAACAAAAAGTGTTCATTTGGGATAAATGAAAAATTACCAAAACTTTTTTTTTGTGTTTCTGCTGGGGGTGGATGAGGTCTGACTCACTTTGGGAGCCTCATGTGGCCATTCAGAGAACTGCGTTTCTTTTTTGGTTCATGCACATTTGTTTAAATGTCCCAGGAGGTGGATTGGTGAACTCAGGAATTCTAAAAAGGTCTACCCAGGGACTGGATCAACAGCGACCAACTTCAACTGATAACTTCAATGTCATTGCGAGCTAATTCTATAACTATTCACGTACTGTTACTGTTATATGTAAGTCTATGGTTATGACTATTTGTAATTATAAGAGTGTACTACCATAACAACATTATTGTTTATGACATACCAAAAAGTTTGAAAATCAATTGAAAATTGAGTAAATTATGGTCATTTTTATAGTTTATTTACCATAGAGATAATGTTCTAAGGCAGTCATGTGTGGCTCATCGGGTAACAGCTTTGAATAAGTCATCCAGTGTTCTATAGATATTTATGCCACTGAATCTGAATCTGAATCTGATATGTGAACAAGCCAAGTCAAACTGATCAATAATAGTTGAAAAAATATTTACCATCATCTGATGGGCTCTCTGCAAGGAAAATGAAAGGGACAGACAAATGGACAGAATATTAAACATTTTATTTTACATTGATGATAACTAACTTGTTTATGTAATATACTGAATTACATATTTCCTATATTTGTGTCATCAACTAATTAACAATATACAGAGTCTAAAGATATGTTTGAAATGATTTATATTTATATCAAATACAAAGTGAATGAATAATCATTGAAATAATCTAAATAATTAAGTAATGATTCTTCATATGAATTTATGATGAAGTAATAGATTACCAGTAACTGGAGCTGCCAGAGAAACCGCAGCGAGAGCAAAGAGCAGGAACACAGCACACCTGTAACACACACACGCGCGCGCACACACACACACACACACACACACACACACACACACACACACACACAGGCTTTAAAATATTGTTTTGTTTATTGACAGGATGAACCACAAAAACATTTAGCGTCACACAATAAGTAAACATTAACAACAAGATCACAAAGCAAAAAAATATTCAATATGCAGATGCCACAGACAACGTTGTTAAAAATAATTGATAATCAAATAAAAGATAAAGACATCATTGTATAAATTGGATCACAGTTTTTATGTCTGTCCCATGCAGACAAATTGGATTTAAAAGCTGCTGTTTCCTCGTCCGTACTTCCTTGACTTTGTGACGTCATGCAGTAGCTCCTGATGCCTGTAGAGGTTCCTGGCACGGCCCGCCTCCCCCCACCATCACAAACATGTTTTTTTTTTCCAGTCATCCAAGTGAAAATCAGCCAAGCACAAGTCAGGCTCATGAATATTTATCAGACGGACCACCGCGATCCATGCTTTTTGGTTTTAAAAGAGCATTGTGAAAGTACACGTTGTTGAGTTGAATTTTTGTCTTTGAATTAGAGCATCAAGGCCTAAAATAAAACACAAGGAAGTACAGAAGTTCGACTTTTAGATTACTAATTAGAGTAATTAGTTGTAATCCCCTCAGTTATAATCCACTAAGGACATAAAAGAGTCATTTTCTCTTTTTAACTCTTCAGGCCAACTGCTGCTATTTTCCTGGTTTCCACGAGGGGGCATCAACTCTCTATCATGGATACTATAGCCACATGCATTATACAGAGTAGAATGTGTAGCATTGATGTATAAAAGTGAGTGAAAAAATGGGTGATAATATCACAAAAAGTGTCATTTAGGTGTCTAATGTGCTGAGAGGAAGTTTAAAGTGAGACGTGTGATTCACAGGATGATATAGATAATGTGTCAGGTGCGTCAGTCGAAAGGGTTAAATGATTGTGTTTCCTCCACAATGCGTCTCTTCTTTCCCAACATATAGAGAGAAGTGAGCTGCAAGAGAAAACCAGAGCTCGGGTGCTCAAAGACACAGAAAAGCTTTAGGTTCATTCTGAGAGTCGAGTATCGAGTGAAAACGCTGCTTTATCCTGGAAAACACTGGAGTCCTTCAACTGCTATTCTACAGAGCAGACTACAGTCCCAGATCAATGCAACGTAAACTAGGATCAAGCAGATCGATCTGTCATCAGATAAATTGAAAAAGTGGAAAATTTATCTTTGAAACTCAATGAAAAGAAAGTCAGGAAAAACTTAAATATCAGAAGCTAAAAAACAGAACTGACCCAATAGAAAAATTCACAATAATAATAATAATAATAATAATAATAATAGCAGAGCAATATCAGACTCAACAGTTAATCATGTGAGGAATGTCATGGAATTATCTTAATAGGTCTAAAATAAATGCAGGAATATCATCACAGTGAGCAGAGACAGCTTCCTCATAAAGTTTCATCCAGTGCAGAACTTCAACGTACAATCAGCGGTGTGGCAGTAGAGTATAGTTCATGATCCTGATGTGAAGTTTGTTAACCGATAATAAAACAGTTTCACACAGTCATGATGTCTATCACGAGAAGGGGGAGAAAAGTGAACTCACCGTCGCATCATGTTGTTCTCAGGTCAACTGGAAACGTGATCAAACTTCAGCTTTTTGAGTCTCTAAATTCAGCTGAAAGCGTGCGGTGGCTTTTTATACTCCTTTTATACTCCTCCTCCTCCTCCTCTTCCTCCTCCTCCTCCTCCTTATTTGGACACCGTGCCTGCCTGTCACTCCCTTGATCTAATAATTGGAGCTTTTATGTCCACCTGTCAAAATACTAGGTCAAGACCAGATCTATACTGGTTCATTGTGCATTGCAGACCTATACCGGGGAGTCCAGACCAGATTTATACTGGGGCGTGAACACCAGATTTATACTGGGGAATCTATACCAGATTTACACTGGGAGTCCAGACCAGATTTATGCAGATTCTGTTCCATTGAGCAGCTAACCTACATTAGTTCACCTGTCTCACTTAAAACCAACTGCCAGGAATGTAAAGAAATTTAGAGGGCTACTTTGTGTGTGTGTGTGTGAGTGTGTGTGTGTGTGTGTGTGTGTGTGTGTGTGTGTGTGTGTGTGTGTGTGTGTGTGTGTGTGTGTGCATGTGTGAGTGTGTGCGTCTGTGTTTGTGTGTATGTGCGCTATGCCTGGTATGACGAACTGGTTGGACGATGCCTTACGAGAAGTGCAAGGTGATTATGAGAAGGAAAGTCTTCCAAAACTATGTGAAAATCAACAAGTTTAAAACCAGGTTAACGAGGTGATCAATATCCTACCGCAAGGTTGTCAAAATATTAGCAACATATGAGCAGCATGCTATCAATAAATTAGTAAAATACTGACCGCACATTAGTAACACAGATGAGAAATGTGTGAACATTGTCGAATAACCATCGTCCAACCAAAAAAAAAACAAACACCACAGATGACCATCTGTATGATCTGTATAGAGCAACTTCTGTCTCTTCAAGATTTTGCCCCAGAAACATTTCTTTGAGGTCAAAAAATATTGTGACAAGTGCGACAAGACTCTCACCCTGCTCACAGTCCATAAATAATGGAGGAGAAAATATATTTCAAATTTGAGAAACATAAAACACAACAAATGCATAAATATTATATTTACAAATCTAAATTAGAATATAATTTAGATATTATAATATAATATTTAATGGTAAACTTTTTTGTTTTCAATACAAATACATCTTAGAGGCTTTTCCATAAAAATGTGTCCTGCGGAGTGAAATAAAATGGGTTTTAAACCCTATAACAGCAGCAGATCTATGTGCTGGCTTGATGGAGATAGGATGTCTGAAATATTGTTGCCTCAGATCTGCAGCTAAAATAAATGACGTCAGCTTTGCAGTGTTTTTCCGATGATGACAATGTGAATGGCGACTTCCTTGAAATGGTTGACGAAGTGAAATTCCAGGTCCCGTCTATCAGTCCATGCCCCGAGTTCCAATGCATTACATTCTCCTCACCTTACAACAATGATCTTGTTTCTAACATGTCTCCTCACCTGAATCTGCAATCAGATTATGAGATTTTACCTCATTCATGACAATAGGTCGATTGATCCCAATTCACATAACATTAAATAATGGATGATATTCATTTTAAGGCCTCAATGTCACTGCTGAATTTCCTGTAGACTGTTTTGGTTGCATCTTTCATGCAGTTCTTCATGCCCTTACATAGAGTTTAGGGGACATACCTTGTGGGGTTAGTGGTATTCATCATTCGGTTCACCTTTAAGAGCATATTTGAATGGTTCAGAATAATTGTTGCATCTGGAGTTGACTTTATCCTCAAAAAATTAAGATAAAAAAATAATGCGTCAATACCATCAATGCACCTTGTAATTAGTGATACAATGCGATTTCAGATTCTTTCGTTGAATTTGTTATTTCTGGTAATGTTGTTATGGGCCATGAACTGAGGTGCAAGCAAGACGAGGATATAATGATAGAAGATAAGAGCAAGAAGGAAAGTTCAAATATGTCTCTCCAGAGTGAGTCATAGTTGGAACTTACTTCTACTAAAAAACACTGATGAAATGTCAATCGGACCAGTATTGTTTCGTTTGGAGGTATGAAAGTGGACAACGTTGGAGGCTATATGCTAATAAGTAAAAAATTAGCAGACCAAATTATCATTGGATCCGTTACAGAGCTTCAGCGTCCTGTCACTCAAAAACAGTCAGCCAATCGGAACAGAGGACAATGAACATGAGACTGGCCAAATATGACCTGTTGTTTCAAAGTAAGAGG
Source organism: Eupleurogrammus muticus (assembly GCA_036785175.1). Lineage (NCBI taxonomy): Eukaryota > Metazoa > Chordata > Actinopteri > Scombriformes > Trichiuridae > Eupleurogrammus > Eupleurogrammus muticus. The sequence continues at coordinate 12,436,154 of JAYKQN010000020.1, forward strand.
TTTGAGCAATGAGTTATATTTATATACTTTAGACCACAAATATGTCAAGTTAAGGGGAGAAAAACAAGGAAAAAGCATAGAGGGACTTCTTAAGACACTGTATTGTGAGTGGAGGGGTCATTTATGTCAATACTACAAATCCATTGTAGGTTTCTATGCACAAATAAAACAATAAATATGGCCTTGAAGACATTTGAAGCACAGGGTCGGGATATAGATGTCTTGACAACCAATGATGGCCGACTACAAAAGTTTGACCGTATCTGATTTGATGGACAGCAGTGCGACCCAATGAAAATTTCCCATGATGAGACCAATCGTATCTGATTTCCAATAGCCAATAGCCAGGACTTTTGAATAACATGTGACGTGAGATATGGGAACTGTGCTACTTCCAACTTGGGCATATTATTTCCGCAAATAAGACTGATAAAAGGGGGTGTATCTTAAGAGGTTAAAGAACTGGAGTGGGGCAGGTGGGCCCTGGCAGGCCGGTTCAATGGCGGCAGACAGTCTGAAGATCCAGTGCAGGAAGACCAAGAGGTGTTAGGCAAGGTAGGCGAAACACAACAGAATATATTCTCTGCAATTTAAAGAGTTCATACTGGAGGTTTCATACACGAACTGGAGGTTTGAGTGGATCTAATGTCGGCTGTGTTGCAGGAACCCCAAGTCTAACACACCAAGAACTTATCCTGTAGTTATCAAAACTACACAAACAAAAAGAGACAGAGGAGTAGATGAATGGTGTCATTTCTTTTCTTTCTTTTGCGAATCTTGTTTCAAATATCTGTTTTATATATCACTTTTGGAAACAGGTGTACTCACTGTAACACCATATTATCAAATTACTTTTGTGTTCACTGTATGGTATGCGTGCATGCAACATGCACACACTTAAATTATACAGAAGGGATATGCCTCTGGATACTCTGGATATACCCACACTGTCCATTGGACCAGGTAATGGAAACTCATCCCATGGCAGCGAATGTCCAGAATGCACCACAAGGGGCTTAAATAGAGACACATGAAAAGTGGGGTGCACAGGCCAAAAGGAGGCAGGCAGCTTCAATTGAACAATATGAGAATTAATAAGAGTCTCAAATGGCCCAACTTGTCCTGGGGAGTAAGATTCTTCTTAAGTCCACTTAGTGTCTTGGTTTCATTTGTTAGAGAGGAGCCATATCTTCTGACTCTGCTGTGATGATGTGAAACAATCAGAATATTTCATGTGAAGCGAGGTCATGGATTCCCGGCAGGAAGTCTTCTCAGCGTGACATGTCTTTCTCACCCTCACACAGGTCAGGTCGCATCGGTTCACCTGCAGAAACGATTTAACGTGATGACAGTTCGAGGATATAACAATTGCTATATTTTACTTTCGTTATATTTTATTTCATCTAATTGGCAGTATATTTTGTTGCATTCTTTGGGGTCATATATCACACAAGTCAGGTGTGACATTGATCTGTGTGTGAACTTAAGCATTGAAGTCACACGTTACATGCTTTACATGTTTTATGTGGGTGTGTATGTGTTTTTGGCTCAGTATTTCCTTGTGTCCCTTTCTGGCATTTTTTCATTCTTCTATTGTTATTGCCTGATTGAGAACAAAGGCAAATGCTTCTACTTAAATGATTGATTACCGTTCTCAAGACACTGAGGGATGGCATTGTATGCCTTTATTGGTACTCTGATTAACAAATTCTGCAGACTGAAATCACATCCTGAGAGTCTGAACTGAAAAAAAAACTGATGAAGAAAACCTTAAACTGTTTTCAGGTCTGAATGAACAGGTTTTACGAGCTGAGAGGACAACCGAGGACGGGAAACAGAGAACAGACGAAAACAAGGAAAGAAAGACCGGAATAAATCTTTCCGTGTGTGTGCGTGTTTTGGTCAGAGTTAAGTGTGTGTTAGCATATTAACAGCCTCTAATGAGGTTTCTGTATTCAGTTCAGTCTGACTGATGTTGAGACATTTAACCACAGTAGCCGTTTATAAGACAAATTCAATCTCTCAGTTTGAAACTAAACTGCGTGTGTGTGTGTGTACATGTGTGTGTGTGCGTGAATTAAGCTCCACAAAAAAGTGCTGACTAATCTGTGAAACAAATCAACATTTAAATTATTGACCTGCAGAAGAGCAGCACTAACCCTGCAGCAATTTACCAAAAAAAAAACAAAATTCCAGGTCAGGTCAAGATCATAGCTTAGAGTTTTTAACAGGCATTTTTTTAAAAACAGGACCAATTAGCTGCAGATACTCCCTGAAGTAAAGCCACCGAACCGGCCAATCGGATGGACACACATAGGACTTAAAAATCCTCGCAGAACCAATCACACACCAGTGCCCCTTTCACACAGTAAACCCGTTCCCAGAAATGCTTGGCTAAGAAATATATGCAATGCGTGACCCAGAAAACAAGTTTCAAAGACCTGAGACATGGACACACTGAAGCACTGAGGAGAGAAATGCCTTTTTTCTGGAAAATCTGCTCTGGCAATTTCCCATATCAGTGCGTCATAATATAACAGGAAATATATGCGGAAAGGAGCTGTGTGAAAAGAGTTGCCTTACCCGCGTGGCCACACACAGACATGAAACAATAAGACAATAAAACACTGAGAGGGTAAGCCCATTTAGATGCACACACGAAATCGATCATTATCTGATTTCTAGAGTTACCAGATTGTTCAAGTAGTCATGTAAATAGCATAATCCGCTTCCTTTATCAGACAAGAGCCATTATCGGATTATGAGAAATTGGATGAATGCAGCTAGCTTTTTCCCCACTAATAATCCTGTTTTGTTTCATGCATGTATACCATTAATCTAGGATCTTTCATTATTTCACATCTGTGTGAAATATCACAGAAAATATCCGTGACATGGGCATGGTAGTTTGGGGAACAGTGGACCTGACTACCCAAGGCCGAGTAGAGAGGGCCCAATAAAATTTTTTTTTTCCTTTTTTGAGGAATAAATGAATTGGGCCTCTTAATTTCATTCTAACATAAACCCCTATTAATCATGTTTTTATTACTTATTTTTTGGTTCATTCTGTCTTTCTTCTTCTTCTTCCTCAGGGTTAAGGTGTATTGCTGCCACCTACCTAACAGGAAATTTGAGTTTCACGTCATGTACTTGTCCTTGTTACATGGTAACAGGAAATGTACAGGGGAATGTCAGTAATCACAGGACTTCATGTGCAGTTCAGCCAGGTAACTTTATTCAAACTTAGCAGAACAACAATTCGAATATGTGAACATCAGGTCGTTGCAGGTTTACAGTTATGAACGTATGTAGGAATTCAGTAAAATACAGAATAGCAGTTTAACACTGAATGTATAAAACATAAAAATGAAAACATTTAAATCAGTCTGAAAAAAAATCACAAAATATCTGATTGACCTGATTGAACTGTGTGTGTGTGTGTGTGTGTGTGTGTGTGTGTGTGTGTGTGTGTGTGTGTGTGTGTGTGTGTGTGTGTGTGTGTACATGTTCATGCTTCACATCTGACGGCGGCCATTCCTGGATCTCCTTTTGGACCCTCGGCTTCTCACCAGAGGCTGGTGAATGACAGGCTGGGAATGGAGGGCGGGGCTTTGGGCGACAAGGGCGGGGCTTTGGGCTGCAAGGGCGGGGCTTTTAGCCACAAGGGCGGGGCTTTGAGCGTTGATGACAGGGCTTAGTGCGACAAGGGCGGGGCTTAGAGCTACAAGGGCGGGGCTTTGGGGTTTTGATGAGCGTGCACTGAATTTTTTCTTCCCTCCTTCTTCAGAGTTTGAGCTCTCATCTTCTGTAAGAAGCAAATTTAAGATCAACATGATCATGTTTTGAGCATAAACATAGTATTATGATCATCTTTGTAGTATTAACATAGTATAGTGATCTTGTTTGTGGTATAAAAATACAATCATTGTTGTATTATAAATCATGACCATATTGTGATCACATTTGCCCAGTAGTATAAATAAGTATCATGATCATGTTTATAGTATAAACATAGGATAATGATTAGTAGTTTCCATCTCACCATCTTCTTCTTCAGCACTTTTTGCAGCTACAGCATCTGGAAGAGTACAAAAAATGCTTATTTGTAAAAAAAAAAAAAAAAAAAAAAACTGAGACAATGAATGTCAGATATTTAGGAGTAGAAAAAGACAACGGGACATACTGTTTGCTGTGACCTGATTGGCTGCTGGAGCTGCAGGTAAAAACAATATTAAAATTGAAACAGTGAATGTATGATGAAAAGTTGATATTTAGGTCAATTTCAATTAGGTGAATAGATGAATAAATTAAGGATTTCTAGATAAATGGATGAGTATATTATAGATTTATAGATTAAGTGAATGAATAAAGTAATGATTTGAGAGGATGACAGATGAGTAGATTGTGGATTTATATGTGAATGTGTGAGTAAATTATTACTTTTAAAGATAAATGGATTAGTAGTTTATGGATTTATAGAAGAATGAATTAGTAAATTATACATTCATAGATAAATGCGTAGGTAGTATATTTTAGATTCACAAATGAATGGATGATTGTTTCTGTGCTGCTGAAATCAGAGACACGTTGACAGGATTTAATTTGCTATTGTTAAAATGTCACAACACAGGACACGAGCGGTCGAGCAGGTCGGGTGAGTTGCAGCCGTCTCAGGTTAAAAAAATCCAGCTATGATGTTTTTACTGGAACTAAATCAATTTTTACAGGTCTGAGTCATCATTCTTGCATTCACCAAGCCATCAGTTTAAGTGCTGTTTTTTTTTTTTTTAATTGACCTACTTGCTAAGATAAAGGTTGAATAAAAAAAGTTCCTACCTGAAGGTCCTCCTCTGTAATACTGGGATTCTTCTAAAAAAAACAAAAAACAGTCAATTGAAGGAAAGCATGATGAATCGTAATATAAGATAAACAGCAGATAAAGTGTTTATTAGAGGCCTGATGATCTGCATTGTTACATGAGATTATGTTATAGACGTGTTTCCCTGCAGTTCTGTGGTCCTGGAAGTGGTGCTAGTTTCCTGTCATACTGGTTTATTCAGAGCCGATTAATGCAGATCATTGATGTGGTTAATAATACTTGAGAATTCTTACTATGAAATAATGTTTGCTATTCACCAAATTGACCACTAGATAGCAGACTAAGACAGGAAGCACACTTCAGGTATGTATATAAACAGACACTGTTGATGCTGCGTTTATGTGGTATCGGATACTTAAAAAGAACAAAAAGGTGAAAGCCTGCTCATTTCGGAGATGAGTTTGGTCCACAAGTCATCAAATTGAAAGAATTGTATGTCTGAACGAGCTGAGAGTATAAAATACTAATAATAATTTAGATTCAGACTTCAGAGTTGATTTCCAAGGAAGAAAATAGTAAAACTAGAAAGAGTAAAAAGGCAACAGGCAGGTTTCTATAAGTAGTTTGAGGTGTATCCATATACTGTATATACCGTGTATATGCACAGTATCCACATACAGACAGTTTGTCTGTATAGAGGATAAATACAGTTCTATTTAAAGCTTGTGTGAATGAAGCAACTCTTTCAGATAAAGTCTTACCAGGCTGATCAGGAGAGATGGCATTCATACTTTCTGAAAAGACAACAAGGCAGTTCATTAGTGAAGTTAAACATGGAGCCTACATGGAGAATCTGTCAGAAGAACTGAGAGCTGCTTAACTTTTCTCTGCATGATTAATGATCTCAGTTTAGGAAGCAAAGTTATACATTTTTAAGTCAGATTTTCTGTCCATTTTTTTCCCTCTCACCTGGATCCCGAGATCATCATCAGGTTACTGACTTACCTGTTGGACCCTCATCAGATGTGGAATCTTTATCTAAAAGAGAGAGAGAGGCAGGTCAGACAAGTGAGACGTATCGGAGGACAGACAAGTGACAGATGAGATTTGTACCCATTTACCTGTAGACATGGCTTGTATTCCAGCATCTGCAAAAAAAATGATAGATATTAAATCATTTGATGAGGTCAAAATAAACAGGATAATTTACCTAGATCATTTCAATCTGAGGAGTTTAAAGGTGCGGTGAGATTATGTAGACTTTCATGTTTTTAATGGCCACCATAGTATGCACTTTGGGTTCCCTGGTCACCACCAAATGGCACCATAAATTACACACAGTACCTTTAGATCAGATGTATTATTATTACAATACTGCCTTACCATTGGAGTCAAGGTCTGCTTTCACCAGCAGGACGCACAAGAGAAACAGAAGAACAACATTCCTGCAATTCAAACACAACCAGTCTGAGAGCTTTTGTGTCATTACAGGGCCATTGTACAGAGGCCACCACTGGATAAAGACAATAATCACACCGAGAATATTTCCTTAAAAATGGGAAATTTGTTTGAGGTGGTTGTGTGAGAGAAAATCTCTTTCAACTGTGGAAGTCAGGACAAACATTCCATTTATAGAGCTGGGGAGACTGTTTGTTGCTGTTGTGGCTGTCATGGAGTCTGTGGCCTGAAGGAGGCAGTGAGTGGCAGCACTTTACTTCAAGGAAGGAAGGTTCAACATCAAATGATCAGCTGTGAGCATAATTCTGACAGAAACCGGCTCTTTATTATTTGGATCCATTTGCTTAAACAAAACAAATCATTTAAATGCAAAAGATATCATATACTATTAATATGTCTTCTATAAATATTGTCCCCATTTTTCTGCCTGTATTCATAAACTGTGCCTTAACACAAGCAACCAGAACTTGTGTGAAGCTGTGAGGTCATAGCTTAATTTAAAAAGAATTACAAATTTTTCTGTCTATGTAATGTTGCATTGTGGGAAATAGAGGCAAGGATGGACATACCTGCAGAGCATGGCTGCTGTGAGGTCAGACAGGTCCCTGGATCAGTACGACAGGTAAACACTCAGGTAGTAGACCGGTGAGTTGCTCCTCTGGCTGAGTGGCTGGCACAGCGGTTTATATACCTGCCTAAATGCCACCAGGTGTGTGTGTGTGTAGTTGTATGTGTTTGCGTGCACGCGTGTGTGCATGCTGGGGTGCGTGTGTGTGTGTGTGTGTCAGGTTTCTGTGTTAATGTGTGGCAGGAGGTGAAGTAAAATCCTAATTCACTTGATGAGCATGTTGTTCCTTTATTTGTTTAATATATTGTTAAATTTCCATTAACATCCTGCAAATATGTTGTTTTACTTCATGTGAATGAGCTTGTATTATATTATGTATTATTCATCTCATAGAAATATCCTTATTTTATGTAAATGTCCTTGTGTTATAATAATGTCTTGGTCTAATGTAAATGTTCTCATGTCATAGGAATGTTGTGATGTGTGTAAATGTCCTCTTTGACCCTATGTAATGGTCTTTGTGTTATAGCAATGTCCTGACCTCATATAAAGTCCTCCTGTTACCAGAATGCCCTGACCCTATATAAATGTCCTTTCGCTATATAAAAATCTTGACTATATGTAATTTTCTTTGTGTTATAGAAATGTCCTGATCCTGTGTAAATGTTCTCTTTGACCCTATGTAATGGTCTTTGTTTCATAGAAATGTCCTGACCTCATCTAATGTCCTCACTTTTATGTAAATGTTGTCCTGTTATAGGAATGTCCTGACTTTATATTAATATATATTTATATATAATGTGCTTGTGTTATACAAATGTTCTGCCCCCATATAAATGTTCTCATGTTATAGAAACATCCCGACCTCATGAAGCTGTCCTTGCGTTATAGACATATCTTGACCTTACAGAAATGTCGTCAGTCTTCACAACAACAGAACACACGCACACACACACACACAGGTCCGTCTTTGTGGAATTTCCTGACATCCTCATAGTTCAGGGAATCCCCCTCCAACACAACCAGTCGTTACATTAGCAGCAGGTCATGTTCCATCAGAACACTGGATCCTCCAGTCCTGGATCCCTGAAGAACAATCAGAGCAGAACAACGAGGCTTCACTCAGAACCTAAACCATCGAATAACAGGACCAGACCAAGACCTAAAGTTATGAGGCGCCGATCTGGAGATGTCTCGTATGTGTCTGTGGCCACGTCACTTCATCAGTTATGTTACACCTGTCAACTACTGTCAATACCCGTCACTACTACTATTATGATTTTATCCACAGATGTTTTATATTATTATATTAATAATTAAAAACACAACAGTGGAAACAAAAGTAAGACACACACAAGCACACAAAGGTTTGTGTGTGTTGCAATGGAAGGGTAGAATGGCTTCTATCCCTGGAGATCCCCCTCACACACACACATGCACACACACAGTGATAATGGCAGAGGGGGTTTTGAGGGGTTGGCTGGTATTTCAGTATCAAAGCCTCTACTGTCTGAAAACTTCTTTTTGTGTAAACGGAGAGTCAACTGAACGGCTGAAGAAGCTTTTTAAAGCAGCGCTGCTCCTTTCAGCCGATGCTGCAGCTTTGAAACCCGGTAAGGTCAGATTTACATGTTTATAGAGCTTCCAGACATTAATCCTCCATCTGTCTGAGGGCGTCCCACCGGAGGACAGATGCAGCTGCACACAGAACATCGACTGTTTTAAAACCCAAAGTGTTTATCATCACTGCGGGCCGGTTTAACACACACACCTTACACCAGAACCACTGGAACCTTCTGAGGACTTCTGCAGTAACACGAGTGGAGACAGGTTTCCCTTAACTGTAGCTGTTTTACCACCAATACAGAGAATTTTAGATCTGCACTGCTAAACATAACATAAGAAATATGAATATTTTCCAGTTCTTTTTATTTCTGACTCCATCATCTTACACTGGCTCCATCATCTTAGAAAGGTTTGGGGTTCTTACAGGTCAGGAGCTGAGTGATTTCACTCTTAATTCCAAAAGCAGTGATGGACTCCTGGTGCCAAAAGTGAATAAGATGTCCTCTAGGGTTCTCTTCCAGTGACTAAACGTAATAAAATCACTATAAAAATGGGTGACTCTGTGCTTTAATCGACAGGAAACAAATAAGCAACCTCTCTCCATCCTCTCCATGTTTTTGACTTTTTTTTGACTGTTGATCAGATAAGACACGTTTAAAGACATCACTTTGAGCAATCAGTAAATCAATAGTACCAGGGGGTACTTCAGGTCAAATGCTCCCTGTCTCTCCTTTCTCAGGCCGCGTTCTGAGGTCAAAGTTCAGCCTGCTCCAAGGTCAAGCTGGTCTTCTTCTTTTACAACGCGTCACATAATCAGACAGGATTACCACGCAGGGATGTCGGGATGCTTCATTAATCTGAAGAATTCGGGCCGTTATTAGCTGCCTCGGATTCCTGAAGGAGAACCGATCTATTGGTCGGCTGCCAGCAGAGTAATGAGTCTCGCTGTCGAGTCTCCGTCAGCAGCGAGAATTACAGAAATACCACAAAGGATCAGAGAGGGACCATCTGAGGGCTCAACCTTCACCATGTCTCCTATTCCCTCACCCTGTCATCTAGATTCTCAACCAGTCATTTCGACACTCATCCTGTCACATGCATCCTCAATGTCACTTTATTACTTTTATTACTATTACTTTATTCTCACCCTGTCATGCTGTCTCCTACAGACTCAAACTGTCGTGTAAACACTCACCCTGTCTCCAAAACCTTCCCCATGTCACCTACACCCTCACAGCATCATCTACACACTCATCCTGTAACCTACTAAATTTGGTGGTATGGAGTTTCTATTATTGTGTAGTTCCTAGTCTTGAGTTACAACACAATTAAAACAATGTTCACTAGTTTTAATACAGAGACACATACGTGTGAGTGTGTGTGTGTGTGTGAATACTATAGAGGAATCCTAATATTACACACCCCGTACAGTAGGTGGTGGCAATCACCGTAACACGTTGTTTCCAATCCGCCATTAAATCCGGAGAAGAAAGTAGTAGAAGCCGAAAACGATTACCCGGAAGCTGCAGAGTGCGCATGCGCTTGGGCTGCAGGACTGCGGTGAGTTTTTTGTTTGTTGTTAACTTGAAGGGTTTTTCTGTTTTTAACGTGTTCTCAGCGGTTTCGGTGATTGTGTTTTCGTAAGAGGGTTGATTCACACCCGACGTTTGAACGGCTGCTTCCGGTTTTTCACAGGCTCAAAGTAATGCGCTTTTATTTGTTAGCAGTTAGCATGCTAACGGCTATCAGCTTTCGGCTGAGACAGAATACAGAGCAGATCAGTATTGACCAGTGATCAGAACACTGTGCAGGGTGATCACTGAACTGTACTTGTTGTGTCTTCAGTCTGAAACATGGAGCTGCAGTCTCTCAGGACAGAAACTGTGAAAGAGGGTCAAAAAGACGATGATGAAGAAGGAGGACAGAAGACAGGGATGAAGAGGACGCACGAGAACGAGGAAGACGAGGAGGCGTCCCCCACCAAAAAACAGGTACAGAAACTTCACAGACAGATTGATTTAATTGGCTTTGCGGGTTTCTCAGTGATGTGCTGGTGTTGTTACTGCTCGTCAGGTGGTGGATCACAGTGTGAAGGTGGCCAGTCACTACAACAGGCTGCAGGAAGTGGGCCTGGCAGCTCGGAGCCGGAGCCGTATCTTCTTCATGAGGAACTTCAACAACTGGCTGAAGAGTGTCCTGATAGGTAACTGATCACTTATCAATGGCAGATATTGTCACCCTTTGTCCTTTTTTCAGTCAGTTGAAACCATGGCGACTAATAGGAGTTATTTTTTTATCACACCTGAACTATCTGTAAAGCCTGTGTAGAAAGTATCAGTCATGATCTGATGATGTTACAGAATAAATGTGTGAAGTTTTAAAATGGGAGTGTGGATTTGGAAAGTAGTGAGACTGGCTATTACAAGCATCTTGCACAAAACATCCTCCAGGTGCATTGTGGGCAATGTATTTTTTGTTCATTTTGACCAAGAAGAATGTGAAGAATAAAAAGTTAATGTTATGATTAGGGCCACATTAGTGGGATTTCAGACTTATTTATGAAAATGAGTGTTGTAAGGCATTTTCTATTTCTCATGGTGGAACTCGTACTGATCAGCTGTTCCTTTGATTGCACAGGAGAGATCCTAGAGCGGGTGCGGAGCACAGGGCATAAGCAGGTGTCAGTGTTGGACCTCGGCTGTGGGAAAGGAGGAGACCTGCTCAAGTGGAGGAGAGGCGGGATCAATCACCTGGTCTGTGCAGGTAATTGGTTAATATTGATTAGTTTGTCCTTCTGTTTCTTTTATTTTGAGAAAAGTGTCATTTATTCATTGAGAAAATATTTAATTAATTCATCGTTATTGTGTGAAATGTAGTAAAGTTCATTGATATAAAATGAAACAAAGCAAAAACATTTTATTCCTCCTAAAAGAGTTCTTTAGTCTGTTTTCTTCGCATATGAGACTCTTAATCTAATTGTTGTAAGACTTTGTTATTTTCTGTTTACATACCTTATTAAGAACACTAAATTAATAGTGATTGGGTTCAAATTAACAGGGATGTGTATGTAAACGTTTGCTTTTATTCATTCAATGATCAAACTAAGGCAACATAGCTTTAGAATCATTGGAATTTCAGCTCAAACACATACTCTTCTGACTGTCGACGCATTAATTAGTAATCAGTAAAGTGCTTTTGTGTTCAGATATAGCCAGCGTATCGGTGGAGCAGTGCGAGAGTCGATATGACGACATGAAGAGGAGAAGTCACGCTAATGAGAAAATCTTCAGCGCTCAGTTCATCACCGCGGACTGCACCAAGGTACAACCACAGCAGCCGGATCACTACAGTCTCACCTTGGGGCTAAGAAGAGGAGGGAAAAAAATGAGATTTTTTTCTCTTTATAATGATCCAGTGTATAACTGTGGGTGACCTTTAACTCTGCACTCAGGAAGTCTTGTCAGAGAAGCTGGACGACCCCGAGCTGAGGTTTGACATCTGCAGCTGTCAGTTTGTGTATCATTATTCGTTCGAGAGCGAGCAGAAGGCCCACATGATGCTGCGGAACGCCTGTGAGCGTCTCAAGCCCGGAGGTTTCTTTGTGGGAACGACGCCAGACTCCTACGAACTTGTGTAAGAATGAATTCTTGACGCTTCTATTTCTTTCTTCTTGCTTTTTAAAACTAGTTTTGAATGACACTGTCATTTCTTCTTCTTCTTCTCCTTTCTGCAGTAAACGTTTGGAGGCGTCTGACTCTCTGTCCTTCGGTAACGAGGTTTTTAAAGTGTCTTTTCAGTCCAAGGGGGTATATCCTCTGTTTGGCTGTCAGTATCACTTTAGCCTGGAGGAGGTTGTCGATGTTCCAGAGTTTCTTGTTTACTTTCCTTTGCTTGAACAGTAAGTATTAGTTTTGAAACTGTACATATTCTACTCCAAGGACTCTACTGCATAGAATCCACTGTAAAAGAAAACTGCTGTAAAGTCGCTACTGTAAAGATGCTTCTAGAGAGTCCTGACACAAGATGCTGCTGTAACTTCTACTGTGTACTTTACTGTAAAATCTCTAATGACTTCAGTGATTTGTCTCTATGGCAGCATGGCGAAGGGTTACAACATGCGTCTGGTGTTGAAGCAGAGATTCTCCGAGTTTTTTGAGGATAAAGTGAAGAAGGAGCAACACTGCAGCCTCATGATGAAGATGATGGCTCTCGAGGTATAAGAGCTAATTATGAACGACACAACGCAAACAATTCCACCGTGTTAATGTTTTTCATATGTACAACACAGTATTATAGTGAGTTTCATGTACTAACATGTTCTAAACCTTTTATATATCGGTTGTGTTTTCAGCCGTTTCCATGTGAGGATGGAGGTCGGCAGGCTTCAGACAGCAGAGGAGAGTACAGCCATGCTAAAGAGCACTGCAGCAGTCGGGGAGTCAGAGTGCCAGTGGTGGGTCTGCTGACAACACACAACCTCAGGCTTCTTCAGGCCACTTTGCTCTACTTTGGTCTAACTGTGTTTTTTTTTGTTGCAGGGAACTCTGAGCAAATCTGAGTGGGAAGCAACAAGTAAGTTTTACTGTTATCATCATAGTTAGTTTAATAATCAGACTCAGCCTGACTGATTCACACAACACTGGTTGTGTTGTGTGAATGAAGTGCATTTTACAGCTTATTTCAGTGATTGTGAATTGCACTGGGAGAGATCCACTAACGCCTCAAATGTAGACACTATGTTAGTTTGAATTTGTTAAACAACATGATAAATGACAAACTAAACATGATGAACCCTAACCTGTCTCTTTTCTCTCCAGGTATCTACTTGGTGTTTGTCTTTCAGAAGATGTCCTGATGCTGAAGAGAAACTCTTTGTCTTGATCGCCTGTTCTCCTTCTTGTGTTTGTACAGTTGTCTTTTTTTTCTTTTTGAGTCAGTTTTGATAAAACTATGAACTGTGGTGAGTTGTAGAAATGAATTAAATCAAAATGTAAAGTCATTTCTTGTGTCTTAATTGAGTTATAATTTGTCACTGCAGCTTAGGGTCTATTTACTACTGGTCAATGTTGACGGATATAGTGAGCTGGATGTAGGGATATTGGTTTCCATGACAACAAACAGTATATTTAAATGAAACTCAAACTTAAAGTGCTCTACTGTAAGTGTTTTAGATCGCTCCATTTTATTTTGGAAAATGAGCTATTTTGCGCTTAACTATATTATCATCATCAGGTATTTGTGCTAATACTGGCTATGTACAGATGCATTCATAGCACCAAATAGACTCTGGGATTTCATAAAGAGTTCCCAGACCGTCTATCAGTCTACATTGATATGAGGTCTAATGTTGGACAGGTTAGTATCATATGCAAAACAAAGCAGACATGTTACACTTTGAATTTATTTATTTTGTCTGAAAAAAATATCGAAGGATTTAATAATATATAATTTAATTTGTTAACTTGCATACACCAAAACAATACTTTTTTTTCTCACAGGCCCCAGCAGTGTAACAATAGAAATGAGTTGGTTTATCTAAAGAAATGGTTAATGATATTTGCTGATGATACCCAGCTATTCCAACTTCTGAGAAGACCACAGAATGTGCTTGGATCTCAGCATGTCTAGCAGATATCTCAACATTGATGAAAGACTGCTGCAGACCAACTAAATCTTTGGTTGCAAACCCTGCAGTAGGATTCTTTTCTCCCCTTTTTGTTTGGCAAGGTAGCTTCTCAGATTAGCTTTTGTATGAATTAGTATGCAGCTATGTGGCTTCTCTTGAATGAATTTTCATGTGTGTCTGGAGATTTCGTTTTGAGTTCAATGATTTACCACACACAGAGCAGCTGCAAGGCTTCGCTCCCGTGTGGATCATCATGTGGATCTTAAGAGACGACTTGCATATAAATCTTTTACCACATTCTGAGCAGCCAAAGGGTTTCTCTCCTGTATGAGTTTTCATGTGGTAGCGCAGACCCGGTTGAGTAAAGGTTTTACCGCAGACAGAGCAGCTGTAAGGTTTCTCTCCTGTGTGGGTTATCATGTGTCTTTTCAGATTTCTCCAACAACTGAATTGTTTACCACACTCAGAGCAGGTGTAAGGTTTCTCTCCCGTGTGGATTATCATGTGTCTCTTCAGATTAGTCTGGAAACTGAATCGTTTACCACATTCAGAGCAGCTGAAAGGTGTCTCTCCTGTGTGGGTTATCATGTGTCTCCTCAGATTAGTCTGTAAACTGAATTGTTTGCCACACTCGGAGCAGGTGAAAAGCTTCTCTTCTGTGTGTATGAACATGTGTGTCTGCAGATTTCCCTTCTTGTTGAATCTTTTAGTGCACACAGAGCAGCTGAATGGTTTCTCTCCTGTGTGAATCATCATGTGTCCCTTTAGATTTCTCTTGCAACAGAACTGTTTACCACATTCGGAGCAGCTAAATATTTTTTTGTCGGTAGTGCCAGTTTCAGAGGCATCTGAAGTCTTGTCAACACAATCATGTCCACACTTTGTAGCTGGCGATACTACATCACTAAAAGGCACTTTTTCCAAAGAGCTCAAACCAGATTTTTGTTCACTGCCGTCCTTCCAATCATCACTATCATCAGTCTCATGTTCAGAGAAGTCTGAAGGGTCAGTCTCAAGTGGCAAAAGTCTGTCTGATTGTGAGTTCCTGGCTGATTCTGGTCCACAGTCGTCTCCATCAGCTTCTGTTTTCATCTGTTCAGTTTGATGAAGCTGTGAGGACTGAGGTTTCTCTTCATCAGCTTCACTCTTCACAGGAAAAGGAGAGAATGTGAACTTAATATCAGTCTCCTCCAGCCCTCGAGGATTCTCTCCCTCCTGACTGAGAAGTTCCTCCTGTTCTTCTTTAATGTGTGGGGAGTCTGGATCCTCCTGGTCCAGACTGGAGCTGCATTCCTGCTGCTCTTCTTCACCAACAATCACTTTTTGCACATCAGCAGGTAGAGCTGGAACACAGACATGTTTGTTCAGGTAATGTTGGTGTGTTGTGGACAAAAGAAATCATCTCAGTGATTTTCAGTTTACCGTCTTTTCATCACACACAATAAATAAGGAATTAATTTTCTCAGGATTGAAAAGGAAGGTTGATAGCCCTAGTGAGGCATATGTCGCTCTCTCTTATGTCAAACTTGTGCTCCACTTTTCTTTGCATATGAAGGGGGTGAGACAGTGAGCTCTGCAAATTAAAAAACAGCATTACTGTTTTTTGAATGCTGTTTTTTTAGACTGTTCAGTTTGGAAATTAAATTAGGGAAAACTGTATCTTCAAGCTGTGGCTGTCATCAACCTGTTTATGCAGAATGATGAGCAGCTGGTTTGATGGAGCTATTGATTATAGATTATTAACTTATTATTATTTCTTGCTTTAGATGGATGCTGTTGATGTGAATAATGTTCAGAATAAGGTGTGTGTGTGTGTGTGTGTGAGAGAGAGAGAGAGAGAGAGAGAGAGAGAGAGAGAATGTGGGGTGGGCGGGGCTCAGCGTTGACAGAACAGATGTGAGGCTACAGTGAATCTGTCCTACATTGTTGTGTTGTGACACATGTCTGTGTGAAAGACGCGGAGGATTTTGTCCTCTGTAAAAAAAAATGACGCTGCAGGTTAAATGCACTTTTGTTACTTCCCACCTCTGTTCACAACAATGACACCTTACAACAGGAGCTAGCAGCGGCTAACGTTAGCATAGCTCTCCTTGTCGAGCTGACTGACAAACAAATAAACAAAAAAACAAACAAACAAACCTTCTGTTCGCAGCCGTCGGTCCATCTCTCCTCCGCCCTGCTAACGGAACTGCGACTTCCGGGGACTGATTTCACAATAAAAGCCTCACCGGTGGCCTGTTGAATGGATATAACAACATTTAATAAGGTGTAACCGGAAGAAAAATCGTCGCAGGTAAAGAAGTTATCTAAACAGTTAAAATTGAAGCAGAATGATGGATAGCTGATCCGATGTTGATCCGGAAACACTTCTCTACGTGGCTAACATTTTGCGCTAAAAGGTGGTGTTAGCTTGGTAAGTAGAACCGCTTTTCTTGACTTTGACATCCCAAACTATGAGTCTCCGGTTAAACAAACATTAAAGGACGTGCTGCTTTTCACCCTGTTTGTAAAAGATAATATTAAGCTATCAGAGCTTAACGGCACAGGCTGTGTTAATCTGCTGCCATCTATTGGTCAGAAACAGAACTTTTTAAATTCTCTTTAAGAACCAGAACTACAGTTTTAGATATTGCAGGGTCATTTATTGTTGGTTGTTTTATTATGATTATTTTTACATTTATATAATTATTGTTTTGCACATCAATAAATGGATCAATCTTTTATCATTATATTTGGTCATATTGTAAATGCACAGAAATGTGTTACCATTGGTTCCTTCAATTGTGCAATTAAAAAAAAAAAAAATAGTGAATAGCGGGCACTAAAAATTCTAATATAATTAGACAGAAAGGAGTTAATTACATCCACCAAAATATAAATCCATCCATACATAAACAGTCAGGCAGACTACTGGCCTACATGCATACTGCAGCATTTTTAATAGACTTTGCAGATCCTTGTGCATAATAAAAAGCGCTTCAATTATAACCACTACCTACTGTCTGTGTGTATGAGGCCGCAACATATAGACACGCAATAAAAAAAATTAAAACATCACAGACATATTTCACTTGGAATTTGTTTATTATGACTGAATCAATATTAAAGATTTTTTTGTTTGCTACACCAAAACAATGAAATAGTTTCTTCCAGACTACAGCAGTATAACAGAAATGATAAATTGTTTATCTAATTAAATCGTCTGCCGTGGTGATGATACCCAGCTCTTCCGAGCTTTTGAATGACTATGTAGTTTCTGCTCAGATCTTAGCTGGTTTGAATTAAAGCATCTGCTGGATGGAATGATACAGTGTCCAATATTCTTGTAATGCACCTTTGGTGCAAATATACTGAATCTTTGGTTTCAAACTCCCCAGTAAGATGTTTTTTCCCCTTAGTGTGCAGCCAAGTGGATTCTCAAATCAGCTTTTGTAGGGATCGTTGAGAACAAAATGAGCAGCTATGTGTTTTTTCTTAAATGAATTTTCATGTCTCTGTAGATTTCTGCAAGGTGCAAGGCTTCTCTCCTGTGTGGCTCGTCATGTGACTCCTAAGAGAAGACTTGCATATGAATCTTTTATCGCATTCAGAGCAGCTGAAAGGTTTCTCTCCCGTGTGAGTTTTCATGTGGTATCGCAGACCTGGTTGAGTAAGCAGTTTTCCACACACAGAGCAGCTGAATTTCTCTCCAGTGTGGGTCATCATGTGTCTCTTCAGATTACTCCAGCAGCCAAATTTTTTACCACATTCAGAGCAGCTTAAGTGTTTCTCTCCTGTATGAGTTTTCATGTGGTAGCGCAGCCCTGGCTGTGTAAAGGTTTTACCGCACACAGAGCAGCTGTAAGGTTTCTCCCCTGTGTGAATTATCATGTGTCTCTTCAGATTTCTCCTGCAGCTGAATCGTTTACCACATTCAGAGCAGCTGAAAGGTGTCTCTCCTGTGTGAATGATCATGTGTCTCTTCAGATTAGTCTGGAAACTGAATTGTTTGCCACACTCGGAGCAGCTGAAAAGCTTCTCTTCTGTGTGTATGAACATGTGTGTCTGCATATTTCCCTTTTTGTTAAATGTCTTAGTGCACACGGAGCAGCTGAATGGTTTCTCTCCTGTGTGAATCATCATGTGTCCCTTTAGATTTCTCCTGCAACAGAATTGTTTACCACATTCGGAGCAGCTAAACAGTTTTTTTCCTGTTGTGCCAGTTTCAGAGAGAGTCTTGTCAACACAATCTTTTCCACACTTAGCAGCTTTGGATCTTTCTCCAGTTTTACACTGATTAATAGTACCAAGCACTTTTTCCAGAGAGTTTGAACCTAATTTTGGTTCACTACTTTCCTTCCAATCATCACTGTCATCAGTGTCATGTTCAGAGAAGTCTGAAGGGTCAGTCTCAAGTGGCAAAAGTCTGTCTGATTGTGAGTTCCTGGCTGATTCTGATCCACAGTCGTCTGCATCAGCTTCTGTTTTCATCTGTTCAGTTTGATGAAGCTGTGAGGACTGAGGTTTCTCTTCATCAGCTTCACTCTTCACAGGAACAGGAGAGAATGTGAACTTAATATCAGTCTCCTCCAGGCCTCGAGGATCCTCTCCCTCCTGACTGGTCCGGAGTTCCTCCTGTTCTTCTTTAATGTGTGGGGAGTCTGGATCCTCCTGGTCCAGACTGGAGCTGCATTCCTGCTGCTCTTCTTCACCAACAATCACTTTTCGCACATCAGCAGGTAGAGCTGGAACACAGACATGTTTGTTCAGGTAATGTTGGTGTGTTGTGGACAAATTAAATCAACTCAAGAATTTTTGGTTTACAGTCACAGACTAAAAAATAATATATATATTCACATTCATGAAAAATAACATTGAAAAAACCTTTCGTTCATCAGAATAATTAAATAAATTAAGAGTTAAAGTTGAAATAAAAGTAGAAATACTGTCATCTAAAAAATCTCAAAAAAACATTTCCTGTAAATGTTACTCAAATTAAAGACTTAAATTATTACAAGTTAATGCACTCATTATATAGACTGTTATATGATTATTTAGGTTCATCACTAAAAAAATTCGAGGACATTTTAATGTCTTAGTTCATCATGTGGACACAATGTTTATGATAGATACTTTGGGTAGATTAATACAAAAAGTACTGCATCATATATTGTGCTTCACGTTTGTTTAATACACTTTATATAGCAGCTTTTAGACAAATTTCACAAACACATTTTAAAAGCAAATACAACAACAATTTGAACAATACGAATATTAAACACATGATAATCAGCTATTAAATTAACTAAAGAATAGCATTTAAAGTAGCATCGCATGAAAATACTCCAGTAAAGTACAAGTATCTTAAACTTATAGTTAAGTACATTACTTGAGTAAATGTACTTAAGTACTTTCTACCTATGTTCACAATAATGAAGCATTACAGCAGGAGCTAGTAGCGGCTAACGTTAGCACAATTCTCCCTGTAGCTTCTCAGCAAACAGATAAACAAACCTGTTCGCAGCTGTCGGTCCATCTCTCCTCCGCCCTCCACACGGAACAAGGCGACTTCCGGGGACAGATTTCAAAATAAAAGCCTCTCCGGCGGCCTGTTGAATGCTTTTCTAAAAAATATTTATTAAAACACAAGTGAAAGGAAAACAGTCACAGAGAAAAGAGACATTTAAACAACTGAGATGGAAGAAGAAGAATGATGGATATAACATTGGCATTAAAATGAATGAGATGTTGATAATGTCTAAAGGTGTGTTTTGAAGCATGTTTGCTTTAAAAAAAATCTGTGAAATAAAACCTCTTTATTACACGTACATTTTTTTTTATTGTATTGGTAGGTGGGGGAGGTATTGTAACTATTACTATTTTATATAGATATAGATATAAATATTTATTTTTTATTTAAATATTTAATTTGAAACATAACTTTAAATCCATTATACTTGAAACTAGATGTTAAAATTGACAACATTTCAAAATCAATTATTATATTATTATTTCTCACAAGAAACTGGCCGCCTGCAAAACCTCCAACATGTGGCGGTAATGCACCAGTTTGTTTTTTTGCCAAACGCCGAAGAAGTTCCAGAAGAAGAAGAAGATAAATACGAAGAAGAGACTCCGCAGAGGATCCGCTAGTGTAAGTCATATTTATTTTTTTGCTAAACTCAAACTGGGTCGCTGCAAAGTGCGAATCTGATGAAGAACGTTTAACAAACGGATTGTTTCCTGGACGCCATCGGACGCCAGTTGATCGCAGCTCCTCCTCGTTGTGTGTATTGTTTTTAAAATGGTTTATGAATGAAGATTATCTTCGTATTTCGTGTTTTACTCAAAGCTTTGTTAGTGCCAATGTGGGTGTTGAATACACATGACATAGTAGGTGATTTGATGTGAAGCAGGTCAACATACATTTAATGGACCACACAAATGGACTAAAAAAAACAACACAGTTACATACATTGAGCATGGTAAAGTGTGTAAAACCCTACCACATAACACTTAAAAACATACATCATAGTGCCAACTTATAGAATGCATAAAACCACAGTGCATAAAAGCACCTAAAACCATACATCACATTTTGATTATAGTAAAATGTATATAAACCACAGTAAATGAAACTGCCGAAAAACATACATTGCAGTTCTAGCCTCTAGTATTTAAGGTCTGGATGGAGAGAGGCACAAAGGGGAATTTGTATTTATTTTTGGAAGCTGGAGGAACCGTGAGTCCACAAGTACCACAAGAGAGAAGCTTATATTCTAAGTAAAGAGGGTGAGAACTGTCCTTACATATAGATGATTGTAACTGGAAGCTTGATCCTTATGGAGAGTGGACATAAGAGTTGCACCACTTGACTGAATCTGATCTTTTTTTGCAGATTACCTTTGCTGATGCTAACATGAGTCAATGTAGTAGGTCGAGCTATAAGCGGAGGCATCGGGCCTGGCACTGTGCGCCTGCAGCCGAGTCAGAAGAAGCACAATGCGAACACTTCATGAAGAGTGGTGACTATGGAGGTCTGAAACAAGCACAAGAGGAGGAGCAGGAGGAGGAGGAGGAAGGTCATCAGGCAAGGGACACCTTGGACCATATGCAACAAGAGCAGCAAGAACAAGAGCAGGTGCGCCATGACCACAACAGCCTCCTTCTGCGTGAAGATCATGACTTCTGTCAGGAGCTTGATGGCCCCAAAAACCCTGAACAGACTCCAGCTGCTATTATGCTTTTTATTAATCAGAACTTTGTAAAGTTCAGTCCTGGGGTGTGCATACAAGGTAAGGTTTATATTAAAATCTGTCTGTATGTCCCTCCTTTGATTACCTCCACCAATGTGGTTTTGTTTCCACTGGCATTCCACTGGTCTTTTTTTTTTTTTTTTTAGCAAAATATCTCAAAAGGTTTTGGCTAGATTTTTGTCAAATTTTCAGAGAATGTGAGGATTAGTACCATGAACAGATGATGACATTTTCGTAATAATCCATAAAGTATCCTGACTTCTGGAACACTTTGAATTTTTTTGTTGTTTGTTAACATTGCAAAAAAAATGGACCTTTTAAACAATAATGTTGGATAGGGCGGGAGTAACAATACTTACCCATGTGACAGCTTGGTGACAGTTGATTGACAGCTGAGGGGACCTTGAACGAATTGACTGATTCTCTGTTTCTTATGCAGACATTTTGTGTAACTGTAGTTTAATGTCAACACAAGGCTGCAAGACATTTTCACAAGACCATATCAAATGTTTAGATGTGTTGTAACTTATCTATTAATGTGCTTTATTTGTGTGTTTATATCAAAAAAGAAAAGATATCTACAAAAGGTATGTCTGCTGTGAGATGTACATGATAGTGTAAATATTGCAGAAGAAAATCTGTACACAGATTTACACTTTAACTCTTCTCATTTAACTTTGCCATGTAACTCGTTCTCTCTGCCATGCAGATATCCAGCAGCTGTTGGAAAGTAAAGAAGAGGTTCCCCCTGAACAGCTGGAGTGCAGATCTAATCTGGACCAGGAAGATCCACATCCTCCACCTGTTAAAGAGGAACAGGAGGTGCTCTGGTTCAGTCAGGAGGGAGAGCAGAACAAAAAGCCAGAGGAAGCTGATATCATTAGCTTTACATACATTCCTGTCCCACATGGAGAAGATGGAGAGAAGCCTCAGTTCTCACAGCTTCATCAAAGACAAATTGAACCATTTAAAACAGAAGCTGATGATGATTGTGAAGCATCAGAATCAGCCAGGAACTCACATCCAGAGAGACTTTTACCACCAGTTAGTGATGAGGAGACTTCAGACTCTGATGCTGACGCTACTGGAAAAACAAAATTCAGCTGTTCTGAATGTGACAAAAAATTCCTTTTCAGGAACAGTATGAAGAGACACATGACGACCCACGCTGGAAATAAATTCAGCTGCTCCGAATGTGGCAAACAGTTCACTTTCAAGAGTAGCATGACGAGACACATGATGATCCACACAGAAAAGAAATTCAGCTGCTCCGAATGTGATAAACAGTTCAGCTTCAAGAGTAGCATGAAGAGACACATGATGACCCACACGGGGGAGAAGTGTGGCTGCTCTGTGTGTGGTAAAACTTTTACTAAATCTGGACTGCAGTTCCACATGAAAACTCACACGGGCGGGAAACCCTTTAGTTGCTCTGAATGTGGCAAACAATTCAGTTTCAAGAGTAGCATAAAGAGACACATGATGATCCACACCGGAGAGAAGTGTAGCTGCTCCGTGTGTGGTAAATCTCTGTCTCTGTTGAGTCTGGACGACCACATGAAAACTCACACGGGAGAGAAACCCTTCAGTTGCTCTGAGTGCGGTAAACAGTTCAGGTTCAAGAGCAGTGTACGGAGACACATGGTGATCCACACGGGAGAGAAATGTAGCTGCCCTGTGTGTGGTAAATCTCTGTCTCTATCAAGTCTGGATGACCACATCAAAACTCACATAGAGGAGAAACCCTACAGTTGCTCTGAATGTGGGAAACGACACTACTCAAAGAAGAATCTGAAGAGGCATATGACAAGCCACACAGGGGAGAAATTCAGCTGCTCCGAATGTGGTAAACAAATCAGTTCCAGGAGAAGTTTGAAGAGACACATGATGATTCACACAGGAGAGAAACCGTGCAGCTGCTCCGTGTGTGGTAAAACTCTTACTCATTCAGGTCTGTACTACCACATGAAAACTCACAAAGGGGAGAAACCCTTTAGCTGCTCTGAATGTGGTAAAACGTTTGCAGGCAAGTGGACTCTTAGGAAACACATGACAACTCACACAGGAGAGAAGTTGTTCAGTTGCATAGTTTGCAAGAAAAAAATGTTCGGATTCAGGACAAATGTTTTGAGACACATGAGGATCCACACAGGTGAAAAATTCAGCTGCTCTGTGTGTGGTAAATCTTTTAGTGAGTCTGGTCTACGCTACCACATGAAATCTCACACAGGAGAAAAGTCCTTTTCTGATAGGGAACCATTTAGCTGCACTGAATGTGGTAAACAATTCCGATTCAAGAGAAATCTTAAGAGTCACATGATGATCCACACAAAAGAGAAACCTTTCAGCTGTTCTGAATGTGGTAAACAATTCAATGTCCAAAGAAGAATGAAATTTCACAGGATGATTCACACCAGAGAGAAGCCTTTCAGATGCTCGATTTGTGGTAAAAGATTTCACAGAAAGGGAAACCTGAGGTCACACATGTTAACCCACACGCGTGTGTGTGGCGGATCTCTCACTCAGGCAGATCTGGAGGGCCACATGAAAACTCACAGTGGTCCAGAGGCCATTCCTGCAGACACATGAGAATTTATGCATGAGAAAACTCATTCAGTTGCAGAGTTTGTAAAACACATGGAGATTTTACAAAACACAGATGACACACAGGAAAGAAAGCAGTCAGAGTGTTTGGGACATAATTGATCCTAACGTTCATATAGCTCAGCAGAGAATCAGCACTACTTAATAAAAAATAATAATTTCAGACTAGTGCAGAAAAAAACGTCCTTGTCCTTTAAATCCTTCCTTAATATTCCCATGTGTTGTTTATTTGTACCTATTAGCTATGTGCCTTGTCAATTGGTCAATGTGATTTTTTTTTTTATTTTATTATAATCTTATTTGGAATGTACACATAATATTTATTTACACTTATTATAAAGTGTATGGTGATGTATATAGAATCTGGAAAATAATTTACATTTATATTAAATACAAACCATTACATATTTGTATTATGTATCCTTGTTTTGAACAGGTATTTACTGTTATGTGAATTGTTTCTTTAAAATAATTCATTTAGCCGTATCAGTAGTGATAATAATAAATGGTGTTGATCAGATTTACTAGTATACAGAGTGCTGTACATTGAGAGGATCAATTAGAGTAAAAAATATATATTTTAATGTCTAAATGTGTGTTTTGTGGCATGTGTGCTTTAATCTTTTTACTTCACTGAAATAAACCCATATTTTTTTGTAGTGTGTGTGTGTGTGGAGAGGTGGGGGAGATATTGTAACTACTAGACCAGCGTAAATATTTCTATTTTTGAACAATGGAACATTCACATTTAAAAAAAAAAACCTTCCTAATACATTTTAACCTTTTCAATGCTCATATATAATTTTAGACTCATTACCCCTCGGGCCCTACTTTAAAAATCACTGTATGTAACTATTTAGAAGTTGCTTCACTGTTTGTTAAAGATTATAAATTGGTAATACCAGATGCACATTGCACATATACAATATTACCGAATTACATCCCAATGTTTCACCATCACAGCATGGCTGCTCGTCCAGTTTATTCATGTTAGGAGTAAAAATAAATAAATGCAGAGAAGACAACCTCAGTACAAACATTTTAACCAACATTTCTGTTCCTATTTGGTGCTTCTAATACAGAGAAGTCTTTTTGGGAGTGGTGACGGTTAAAAAAGGGCAGGTCAGGGAGAAATAAATTGGCTTAAGTCAGTTTCTTGGACTGAGGCTTCGGAAGATTCGTGATTACCATCGCAATATGTGTTTTACCTTTTTTGTCAATACAAGCCGTTTCCAGACCAGTGGAGCCAGACCGCGGTCTGCTCAGCTCTTACTCCGCGGCTAATGGTATTTGTTCGGTTTCCCACATCACACTCAGTAAATACACAATCCAGCCACTCCCACACGCAGTGGTGGACTAGTTGTGACCTGCCCATCCACCACGCTGCGAGTTGATAACTGTAACATTACGACACGTTGAAGCAAATACTCGGAACTACTTTTTTCAGTAAGCCACTGGGCGGAGTGACACAGCGCGCGACCTCAGGCAGAGCCGGCGATGCCAGTACTTCTCTTCACCTGGCTGGAATGTCATCGCGGTGCGTAGCGGAAACTCCGGAAAAGTCCCTAGTGTTGTGTTCCCATCATCCCCAGCCATGGTTTACACGTGTACGGTAAAAGGTTGCGATAACAAACCGAAGAAATGGAGCAGAGTGAAGTTTCACCACATACCGACAGCAAATGAGGACAGGATGAAACAATGGCTGTTTGTGCTGGACTTGGATCCAGACACTCCCGTGGAAACGGTCCGGAAAATGTTTGTGTGTTCCGACCACTTTTTACCAGAGGACTACGGAAAACCACGCTCAGGATTGCCCGGTGTGCACTTGAAAAATACAGCTATACCATCTGTCGGCATTACGAAAAGAGCGGACGTTGTAAGTGACGAAGTTAGTGTTTTTTAGACGTAATGTTGCCATTATATTACGAATAAGCGGTTGTCTAGAGCATATATATTAGTAAGGTGACTGGCAATAATTTCTATGAAAAGTCAGGAGCGAGCATGTTCCCCTGTTTTTACAATAGCTCGTCCTCGTAGCCGACTTTTTTCAGGTTTTGTTGACAGCAATAGCTGCATTCGCTTTTGAGATTTGTCTTGACCAGATGTGAGTCCCGTCCCAGATGTGTTATGCGCATGCGCAGTCAGGTCCGGCCGTTTCCATCGTATTGGACGGCAACACCGCTTGGACAAACCCCTTTCGCAACCGGTTGCACATCATTTTTAAAGCTCACAGGAATAGGAGTGTTAGAAGTTCAAGGTCGATGTGCAGACAGGACATAAATAATGCTGTGATGTTATGTATGTATGTTTTTGTGTTTGTATATATATATATATATATATATATATATATATATATATATATATATATATATATATATATATATATATATATATATATATATATACACATATATAAATAATTAAATTGTCAGTTTTTCATCATTGTGGAAAGTATTGTTGTTTCTGATCTTCATTGCAGATCACCTTTGCTGACGTTTCACCTTTGGTCCATGCACAGCTGGAGCAGGTGCACCGTTACCCTGGCAACCTCGCTCGGTGTGAAGACACCGACTGGATCGACACAAATCCCACGGCCGGGTCAGTCCCTCCACAGCCTCCAGCTGCCATTATGCTTTTCCTTAATCAGAACTTTGTAAAACAGGAGAAACGACAAAACAATGGTGCTGGGCTGCATATACAAGGTAAGGTTTATCCTTAAAACTGTCTGTCACATAAACTAGGGTGTTCAAACTAATTATTTTATGAGCCACATACAGCTGAAGTGGATTGGACCAAAATAAGCATAAATAACAGCACCTACAAATTGCTCCTTTTTTAATTTAGAGAAAGAAATACATCAGAAATATTTACACTATGATTCACTTTCAATTTATAAAATAGGAGACATGGCATACGAAGAAACGTGCAACTACTCATTTATTACATATTCAGTCACTTTAATCACAAAACTCATCCAGTTTTCGATGTTGAGATAACCTAAGATTAACACTCAACATGTCCATGTTTCATTCTGTCCTGTAGGTGACCATCAGCTGTTGGAGACTAAAGAAGAGGTTCCCCCTGAGCAGCTGGAGTACAGCGACAGCCTGGACCAGGATCCAGCCCCCTTACATATTAAGGAGGAACAGGAGGAACTCTGTACCAGTCAGCAGGGAGAGCAGCTTCAAAGACTGGAGGAGGCTGATATCAAGTTCACATTCTCTCCTGTTTCAGTGAAGAGTGAAGAAGAAGATGAAGAGAAACCTCAGTCCTCACAGCTTCAACAAAGACCAACTGAACAGCTGAAAACAGAAGCTGATGGAGATGTTTATGGAGCATCAGAAATAGCCAGGAACTCACATCTAGATAGACTTTTACCACCAGTTAGTGATGAGGAGGCTTCAGACTCAGACACTGCTGAAAAAACAATATTCAGCAACACTATATGTACTAAAAGGTTTCCTGCCATGAGACATCTGAACACACATTTAAAGGACCACTCATTAGAGGAGCCTTTCAGCTGCTCCGTGTGTGGTAAACTGTTTCACAAGGAAGGATTTCTAAAGAGTCACATGATAAAAATGCACACACAGCCTGTGGAAATTCACAGAGAAGGAAACTTTAGTTGCTCTGAGTGCGGTAAAACCTTTGTCCAGAGGTCCCCTTTAAAAGCACAACAGAGATTTTCTCAAAAGGGAAACTTAATTAGCCACGTGAGAATCCACACAGGAGAAAAAACAATTAGTTGCTCTTTTTGTGGCAACAAATTGGTGTTGATCAGTAGTGTCAGCGACATGATCAGCTGCTCTGAATGTGGTAAAAAATTCTGTTCCACGAGTAGTATGATGAGACACATGATGACCCACACAGGAGAGAAATTCAACTGCTATGTGTGTGATAAAGCATTTACTAAATCAGGACTGCAATTCCATATGAAAATTCACGCAGAGGAGAAACTCTTTGGTTGCTCTGAATGTGGTAAAAGATTTTCTTACAGGAGAAATCTGAAGAGACACATGTCAATCCACACAGGAGAGAAATCAGTCAGTAGCGTCAGTGACATGGGTGAAAGTAACATTCATACAAGATCAGAAACAGATAGTCATTTAAAACCAGCTACTAATGATGAAGCTTTAAAACTTCAGGGTGATAACAGTGAAGATTGGAAGGAGGTCAGTGAACCTCAGGCATCTGTAAAATCTCCGAGGAATAATGATGAAAGTGATGTGAGATGTGATATTATAGTATTAAGACTCCATGATGATCCACACAGGAGAGAAGCCCTGCAGCTGCTTTGATTGTGCTAAAATATTCCATACAAATGGTAATATGCATCTTTTTTGTGTACCAGGATTTGTATAGAAACTAATCTGTCAAGCTACCTAGCTGTATACAACAGGGAGAAACCGTCTTATTGCAGTTTGTGAGAAAAGATTCAGTTGGTCTGCATAAGTGATGGGACAAATAATGAAAACTGTTCGGTTCAACTGTCACCATATGGTGCGGATGAAAAAATCTCCTGCAAAGACTTCAGAGGCATGGTAATTCCTGCACTGTATGAAGAGGCATAATTTCAAACAGGTACATAGGTGTAGTGCTGATAAAGCCTATGCTTCTTTGTTTTGCCAAATAAACAAATGTGTCGGAACTATTAGTGCCTCCTCTATTGCAGCCAGAATTGTCTACTTTTTAACCATTCACCTAACAAAATTCAGTTGTAAGACGAAGACACGATTGATTTGCCCAGTGTTCAACATATACCAAACTGAAAAGCATGGATTTTGTGAACCATCCTACCCATAGTGTCCACTTTTTTGAAAGACCTGAAACTTCTAATGATTGCCACAACGAGCCATGGATTATGTGAACGGTCCCACCACTAGTCTGCACTCCTAGGCATGCCTGCTTTTATTAACTTTTTTCTATAATCTTTAATGTTTTTTGGTCTAAGCTATGATCTTGAAATGAAAAAAAACGGTATGACTAATAGTATTTTGTATCTTAAGATTTCCTTGCAGAAGAGTTATGACCCACACAAGAGAGAAACCTTACCTCTGCTCTGTGTGCAGTGAGTCACTCAGGCAGGTCATCACTACCACATGAACTGTATAGAATATAAAACTAGTTGATAGCATGTGTTTTAATACATTTATATATATTTTTAGGAGAGATTGCCTATTTGCTTCCAAGTTTTTAGGGATAATCACATGACAGTTTTGGCATTTTCCCTATCAAAGACATTCAACAGGGGGCGTAAATGCACAAAATCCTTGTTCGACAACCTCCATAAAGCTCAAGAAGAAGAAGTTCACAGCGCACGCGCACTCGTTTTCCGTCCCATCCTCATCTGCATCTCAGAGAATTTTGCTCCTTGGAAATAACCGAAGATCAGAAAGACTCATCAGCTGCTCTGATTATGTAAGTTTTTCTTTTAGTTTCTACAGCAGCTCTCAGCTGCCCGAGGAGCCGGCGGTTTAACAACAGCGGCTGTTAGCTGTTAGCATAAACACCGATCCTCAGGCTCACTCACTTCCGGTGTTGCACATCAACTTGTTACCTTTTGTAAAGTTGTCGCGGTTCTCATAGCAACGCCAGGTACAGCGCACCTGCTTAAAACATCAGCTTTTACTTTTTAGACGTTATTGAAGAACAGTCATGTCAAACTCACAGATACTATCCATGTAATAAATTTATTGACAAGTTCTCTTTTATTTTATAGTTGTACTCTTCTAATTTATGGACTCAAATGTCTTTATTATTGTCTGTATTATCTAATGTCTGATTTTTAAAACTAGATTCTAATAATAAGAAATAATATATGAATAAATTACTTTTTCTTTTGGATGCATTTCATATTCCCAAAGTGAGAATTTGTTTAATATTGAACTTTTTTGAGTGTCGTGTGTAAAGTACCAAAAAAAACTTTCAAAACGTCCAGCCTCTTGAAAGATTTTGTAAAGTGTACTGCGATATATAATAGTACCACGTTACATTTTTTGGCAATAAAGATGATAATAATGAGGAGGTTTGTCCGTTCTGGGCTACTGTAACTGCGATGTAGTGTGGAGGAAACCCTATATATGTAAAGCCAGTCATTTTAAGGTAATAGAAGAATGCCAATTTGTATTCATGAGATTATACATTAATAAGAACATGCTTTTTTAGATTATCTTCCTTTTCTGCCAAGTCTGTCATTTTTTTCAGATCACCTTTGCCGATGCTAACATGCCAAAAAATATCCGAGCCAGAATGGTGCGCAAGCGTGAGGCGATGCGGCGCGCGCGTGCGGCCGAGTCCGAAGAAGCACGCGCCTCGCGCATGGCCAAGGACCGGGTGAGACGGAGGTGCTCGCGGGCCAAGGAGACGCCGGAGGTGCGCGCGGCGCGCCTGGAGGACGCGCGGCTTCGCCAGCGTCAGCGCCGCAAGCGCGTGCGGGAGGAGAAGGAGCGGCACGTGCGGGACGCCCTGTGCCGCGCGCTGCTGGAGCAGGTGCAGCACGACTGTCGTGACCTCGCCGGGTGTGAGGACGCCGACTTGTTTCTGGAGGAGCTCTGTGGCGATTACAGGGAGACGCTGGGAAAGACGCAGCAGCCCCCAGATGCTATAATGCTTTTCCTGAATCAGAACTTCCTGAGGCAGACGAGGCAGCAGAACAGAGAGCTTCAGGACATAGCTATGCTTGGATTCAATCCTGAGATGTGCATAGAAGGTGAAGTTAACATTATCGCCCCCCCCCATCCTGTCCATTCCTGTCCACTAACTTGGCATAATTTTTAATTGCTTGAACATGGAGCCAAGAAGTGACCCTTTTTTATTTAATTGGATGAGATGGATATTGACTCTCCATTTAAAAATTGTAAAGAAAAAAAATCCAATTACCACAATTACAATTTTTGTGTACTGCTTTACATTACATTCGAATCAAATGCGCTCATTTTGGTTTGTTTTCATATGTGTTTAAAGCATCAGCCGCATTCAAGTGCACTTAATCAAGTGCACCCAGACCTCCAAAAAGGGGCTGGTGTCAGTCGCTTCCACTCTGCACTGAATGACAATCTTTAGTGAGAATGCCATAGAGAATGCCTAGTCTATATGCTAATTAGTACATCTTTTATTACGAGTGGTGTAGAAGTATGTTATTGCACCTTATAATAATAATAATAATAATAATGTGAGATTGTCCCTCAATGTGCATTTATTCTGTCCTGCAGATGTCCAGCAGCTGTTGGAGAGTCAAGAAGATGTTCCCCCTGATCGGCCAAAGTGCAGCACCAGTAGGGACCGAGAGGATCCATGTTCCCCACACATTAAGGAGGAAAAGGAAGAATTCTGGCCCAGTCAGTTCGAAAGACTGGAGGAGGCTGATATCACCAGCCAACACAGGGTGTTGCGATTACATGAGATTGTCTCACAACGTGTCTGCACTTCATTCTGTCATGCAGATGTGCAGGAGCATATGGAGAGTAAAGAAGAAGTTCTAGAACCCCCATGTATTAAAGAGGAACCAGAGGAACTCCCGACCAGTCAGGAGGGAGAGCAGCTTCAAGGATTAAACAACGCCGATATCATCAGCTTTACATACATTCCTGTCTCGCATGAAGACAATGAAGAGAAACCTCTCTAATTGCTGCACCAACTGTTCACTTAAAGAAGCAGACCTATATCTTCCAGCTGACCTGAGGCCCCTGTTGCTCCAGCTCATGTCCCAGGTCAAACCATTTGGAGGTGGCCACCAAGTCATGCCTTGTCACTGCCAGGTCTAACACCAGATGCCTTGACAGGAGATTTCTTCACTCTGCTGTGGCTACATGGAAAAGCTTTCACCCCAGAAAAGCTTTCTGCTGTTGAAGACCTCTCATCTAATAGTGATCAAACCTTCAAGAAGAGACTGAAACAAAAAACACTAGGCATGTATTTGTACTCAAAGATGCCCCAGGAGCTATTATATTCACATTTCAGCCCTCAAATTATTAGCATGTGAGAGATACAGTATGACCTCTGTCACAAGTGTTTGAAACATACACTAGTGGGACTCGAATGTATAGAGACGGAGAGGAAGAAAATACTGATGAGATATGGTTTCTTTTGTAATTCTTGTTACTATGCTTGCATCTGCATTTGGATCAGATGGAGAGTCTTTAGAGACTCGTTGGAGCAGCCTGACAATAAAGAATTCTAATAAACCAGTGCCGAGGAAATGTGTGTGGACTAGCTTTTTCTGCATCTTTTAGAGACAGGAAGTGCCTGTTTTTTTTGTTACGTTATGCAGCTTGTCACACAGAGCCAGAAGGGCAAATGTTTAACCACTGTCAAAAAAGAAAAAAAATACTTGATTTACTTCATGATTGAAAAAGCAATGTTGGAAATGTCTACAGTATATGGCAAGAATATACTAAGTAATATAAGTACAACCATTTACACATTTACATTTACTTCAGTACTGGGGCTACACTATAATGATGTGTACTTTGCATGATGGTGTATATCCTTATTGTGAAATTGGATGGATATTAAAAGCACTTAATATCCTATTTAATAAGCTATTTTGATGACCAATGAAGACGTTTAAAATTGTTATATTGGGTGTTTATTACTTTTTCTTAACTTTTTTGAATCTCTTTGAATTCCCCATATTACAAAATAAAATTAAGAACTATGCAAAGTAAAATAGATATATAAACACCTTAAAGACTCATTCAAACAGAAGAGCCATTATAACACGTATTATAATCTCCTACAGTGGGTGTAGATCATGGATTTATTATAAGAACGGTCTCATAATACATCCATGGCGTAAATGCATAAAATCGTTGATTGACAATTTTCCATAAAACTCAAGAAGAAGAAGTTTACAGCGCACGCGCAGTCGTTTTCCTTCCCATCCTCAGCTTCAGTTGCATCTCTGAGAATATTTGCTATTTGGAAATAACTGAATAGCGGAGGGATTCAGCAGCTGCTCTGATTGTGTAAGTTTCTTTTAGTTTCTACAGCAGCTCTCAGCTGCCTGAGGAGCCGGCGGGTTAACAACAGCGACTGTTAGCTGTTAGCATTAGCTCTGATCCTCAGGCTCACTCACTTCCGGTGTTGCGCATCAACTTGTTACCTTCGTTTGTAAACGTAATAAAAGATACGTGACACCTGTCCGTCCGGATATTTTTAAGTCAAAAACATCTGCTTTTATTTTGCGGTATTGGAGAGAAGACGTGGTAAACTGCCGAAATTGATACGAGAGGAAGTGGTGAGTAATGTTTTAATGAATATGAATGATAACTGACAAAAGAGGCTGCAATAAAATACGATCATAACACTGGTAACGATTTGCAAGGGACAATAAGAAACTCTTGGAGAGTGAACTATCTTTCTAGTAGGTTGGAATATCTATAAAAGAAACCCCAGTTAAGCTACACAGAATCTAAACAGAAAGTGTGACCTTTTTTTATTGATTTACACGTTTCACATGTACAATAAAATTATTGGCAATCAAAATAGGTCATGAAATGGAATCAAGATTTCCCTGTTCCTTATATACAAAGTCATCATATTCCACATTATAAAGCTCTTAGTACATCATAACAAATCAATATAATTGTGCATCCTGATGCCGAAGAAGTAAAGTGAGTGCAGTAAAAGGGACATTTTTAAAAAGAAAAAAACGTTTTCAAATAAATCAAATAATGCTGCATCTAACCAGTTAAACTTCTTCTGCCAAGCCACTTTTAACCACAGACTGTGACATGTTTCCTTTTTTTCAGATCACCTTTGCTGATTGATGCCAACATGCCTAAGGATAGCCGAACCAGACGGGAGCGCATGCGCGAGGCGAAGCGGCGCGCGCGCGCAGCCGAGTCCGAGGAAGCACGCTCCGCGCGCATGGCCCGCGATCGGGCGAGACAGAGGCGTGCGCGAGACGAAGAGACGCCGGAGGTGCGCGCGGCGCGCCTGGAGCAGGCCCGGCGGCGCCAGCGTCAGCGACGTAAGCGCGTGCGGGAGGAGAAGGAGCGGCAGGCCAGGGACGCCCTGTGCCACGCGCTGCTGGAACAGGTGCAGCACGACCCTCACGAGTGTGATGACGACGACTTGTTTCTAGAGAAGCTCCATGGTGATTACAGTCAGACACTGAGAAAGACTCCGCAGCCGCCAGATGCCATTATGCTTTTCCTGAATCAGAACTTTCTGAGGCAGGCGAGACAGAAGAACAGCGAGCTGGAAAAAGCTGGTGTCGATATTCAGGACCTAGCTATGCTTGGATTCACTCCTGGGATGTGCATAGAAGGTGAAATCAACATCATCGGCCCCATCACTCCCAGATCACTTCCACTCCTGTCAACAACCCTGGCATCATTTTTGACCTTATCCACATTGCCTAGCAACCCAGACTTCTATAGTTGAAAAGATCAGCAATTGGAAATGGAGCCAAGAAGTGCCCTTTTTTAATTAATGCTTTATATATGGTATGCCCTGATGGTTTGAAATGCATTCTGGGTTCTGTGGCTGTCCTCCTCGTCACACCAGTACGACTCAATTTGACATACGGTCTACACATGCAACCATTGAAGGCTGCCACCCCTGAAGTAGGACACAGGTTTTGTCTCCTACTGGAACACTGATCCATGCATTATTTTTGATGCATCATTTCACATCAAACAAGAGTACAATGGACAAACCCCTTTCAGTCAGGTTGCAGCACAGCACCTTTTTGCTGTTGCCACTCTCAACTCTAGACAGGTTTTGTGATTTCTTTATGATTAGAAAAGATGTTTCAATCCAGCAATTTGGTTCTCTGATGTGAAATGATTTTGCATTTTTATGACATTACAGTCTCAAGTGTCTGCAAACTAACTGGATAATAATGTTGGCAACATCTCATAATATTGTGAGAATAAATTCCTCAATGTGAATTTATTCTGTCCTGCAGATGTCCAGCAGCTGTTGAAGAGTCAAGAAGAAGTTTCCCTTGAACAGCCAAATTCCAGCACTAGTCTGGACCAAGATGATCCAGGCCCCCAACACATTAAAGAGGAAGAAGAAGAATTCTGGCCCAGTCAGGAGGGAGAGCAGTTTCAAAGACTGGAAGAGGCTGATACCAACAGCTTCACATCCACTCCTGTCCCTGTGAAGCTGATAAAGAGAAACTTCAGCCCTCACAACTTCAGCAAAGACAAACTGAATGGATAAAAGCAGAAACTGAAAGTCTAGTTTCACGCAGGGTCACTTTACTGACAGACTGCATTCTTGTCAGTAATGGAATCACATGTTC
Organism: Eupleurogrammus muticus; assembly: GCA_036785175.1. NCBI lineage: Eukaryota > Metazoa > Chordata > Actinopteri > Scombriformes > Trichiuridae > Eupleurogrammus > Eupleurogrammus muticus. The sequence goes on from JAYKQN010000020.1 coordinate 12,471,287, forward strand.
AACTAGAGGCGCTGGTCAGTCGTCAGCTGTTACTGCTAGAACTGTCCACTGTCTTTGACATGGTTAACCACACTTAACGAGATCCATGGTTTGGTCCTCTGCTGGGGTTCATGTCCTAACTCCCAATAGAGATCTGTTTTAATTTAGTCGGCTAACAGTTCGATTTAACCTATATAAGAGCTCCTAGTGATCCCAGCAGCTCCTCTGTACAACAATAGGTCAATATCCAGCTTGAACCAACCAGACTTATGCTCACCACGCCTGATCTCAGTTGCACGGTCAAGTGAGTTTGTGTAATATAACATTATGAAGATTGGATCCTACCTGTTTGAGAGTGCATCTTAACTCCAGGTTGAGACTCACACAGAGTCACCGTCATCTGGTCTTCAAGCAGCCCAACAGTGACAGTACCCCACTGTTACTCCTAGCTTTAGGGCTTCTTATGCACATTTTTCGCTCCTGACTAGTTCCTTGCTTGTGTTGTGTTAACACTCAGATTTATGTCACTTTAGAAAAAAAACATCTGCTAAATTAAACTGTGAGATTGTAAGTTTTAGATATTTTTAAAAATGCAAACTCCTGGGCTTTTAACAAGCCCAATAAAAGAATGCATTTTGCCTTATGACTATCAAATTATTACAGTTTTATGTATGTGTATGTGAAAAGTATTAAGAGTAAACCTTATTTAAAAAACAGGTTCCTGATTAATTCTATTCAAAGGCATGATCACCAGCGCCTTTTTTCCCTCAACCTATTCCTCACATGCACAGAGTGAGAGAGATCAATCAACACCATGTCAGCACATATAAGCACATATGCAAATACACACACTCAATATAAATCAAAGAGTCCTGCAGAAAATAATCACGTCTGTCTTAATAGTGGTCCACTAGCTATTGGATGTCCCTTCATATGACATATATGACGGTTTGTGTGCTTGATTGACATGTCTGTTAAACACTTGTACTTTCCATAGAATTTAATTTTTAATACAAGCGCACACAATTCTTGCATCTTCATTACATCGAAATAGTGATTAATTACCTTCCCACGGATATTGAAGTAGCTTTCATCTCAGACAGACTAAGCAGGTCAAATATCTGTCTGGAAATATAACAGTCATGTGGAATTATGGACTAGACTGCTTACTGTACATGACAATGAAGTTAACATACTGCAGCTCAATAACTGGACTAAGGATCAACAGGTTTATCTGGCCGAAACAGAATGTCTCTTCTGTTTTGTGACATAAATGTCTTTATTTTTATAATAATAAAGTTATTTATTTATACAGTGAACAGACAACAGTTAATGGAAGAGAGAATGAGAGAGAGTGGGGAACGCTCCAGTCGGGACTCGAACCGACGACCGCTGCTTTTATATATGTATAAATAAGGGTCTTCGACGCGGGTACCGAAAGCGGATGTTTCTGGGAAGCTCCGCCCCGAATTAGGTCCAGCTGTATTATTGTCCGGGTGGAAACAGGAGAATCGTGGAGTCCCAGGACTCTTACAGGCTGAGCCACAAATAGCTGGGAACGAAAAGTGGTGAAAATCGGCCCTAAAGGTTAAAGATGTCTAAAGTTCAAATGTTAAGGGCGTCGGTGAATCAGCGACTAACTGCGGCTGCGCAGGAGATTTTTGAGCTGTTTGAAAGGACTCTGTTAGAGTACGAGGAGGAGCTCTGTCAAACAAAAGAGCAGAACCTGAGACAACAGAAACTACTGGAGGCTGTTTTAAATCCCGAAGTTCGGATAAACAGAGCGGGTTTGTTCAGTAAACATAATTATGTCCTAATGTTTTCTTTTGTCAGCATCTCCGCCGTTGAACCAAACTACACGCAAACAAGACGACGCTAAAGTTGGTTCTGATTCAAGCTTATTTTTGGAAGTCGCCACTTCAGCCGGCAGGTGGCGCTGGTTATTTGTTTTCTATACTTGCTGTAAAACAGCCACAGCCGACTTAAAATGGGCAAATCTCGGAAAAAGTATTCAGATATAATAAATTATATATCAAGATTTATTTGAAATGTCCAGTTTTCTTCCTATCTGCCTTATTAAGTGATAGATTATCGATATCAGTATTATATTTGAATATTTGTCTGTTTCTGTCCTCTACAGAAGTCCAGAAGTTATTAGTTAGTGAGAAGGATTTTTCCTCTGGGCAGCAGGATCGGAGCCTCAGTGTAGCAGCAAGCTTCTCTCTGGCCGGTAATCGACATCAAATCTACACACTACTACTGTTACAGTCTGTGTGCTGGCAGTACTCCAGTTGCTACATTAAAACTTTTACTGTCCTACAGATATCCAGCAGCTGTTGGAGACTCAAGAAGCGGTTCTACCTGAACCACCGGAGGGAAATTCCAGTCTCTACCAGGAGGACCCAGACCCGCCACACATTAAAGAGGAACAGGACCAGCTCTGGACCAGTCAGGAGGGAGAGGAGCTTCAAGAACGGGAGGAGGCTGATGTCACTGCCATTTCTGTTCCACATGATGATGATGATGATAAAACTCAGTCTTCAAAGCTGGATGCAGATGAAGGGTCGGAAGCAGCTAGGAACTTATATTCAGACAGACTTTTACCACCAGTTAATTCAGTGAAATCACTACAATGGATGCCATTTGAAAGAAGAACATTGCAGGAGAAGCTCTGCGTAAAAGAGCTAGGTCCTGACCAGCCAGACGTCTCAATCAAACAGCAGACCAAAGACAGAGGGAGAGAATACACCCGCTCGTTTTCCAGGACCTGGTTCCACAAGAAGGCTTGGCTGACTGCATGTAGCGAGGCCAACGCTTTATTCTGCTTCCCCTGCCTCCTTTTCCCATCGACAGCCTCAGACCCGACATGGATTCTGACCGGCATGACAGATTTAAAGAACTTTTCAGAGAAATCCAAAAAGCACGAACAAACGAGGGTACACGTGGAGAATGCAGTGAAACTGGCCATGTTCGGTGGGTGAACCATTCCACTGACGGAGGACCTGAAGCGGCAAGAAACTTGCATCCGGACAGACTTTTACTAAAGATTAATTCGGTGAAGTCTCTAAAAGCGGTGCCGTTTGAAAGAAGAACCCTGCAAGAGAAGCTCCGCGTGACAGAGCTTGGCCCTGACCAGCCGGACATCTCCATCAAACAGCAAACCAAAGACAGGGGGAGAGAATACACTCGGTCGTTTTCAAGCACCTGGTTTGATAAGAAGGCTTGGCTGACTGCGTGTAGCAAAGCCAACGCTTTATTCTGCTTCCCCTGCCTCCTCTTTCCGTCGACAGGGTCAGACCCCACATGGATTCAGACGGGCATGACCGATTTAAAGTACTTGGTGGAAAAATCAAACAGGCATGAAAAGACACAGATCCACATAGAGAATGCAGAGCGACTCGCCATGTTCAGGAAAGTCAAGCTTTCTGCTGACAGGGATGATCTTGGCGAATCAGGAGCAGCCAGGATCTTAAATCCAGATAGACTTTTACCACCTGAAATCAATGAGACTTTGGACCCCTGGAAACCCGGCTTTACTTTTAGAAAAACTTTAAGCTGCTCTGAATGTGGCAAACAATTCAGTTCTTTAACAAGTATGAAAAGACACATGATGATGATCCACACAGGATGGAAGCCCTGCAGATGCTCCGTGTGTGGTAAATCTCTCACTAAGTCAGGCATGCGCTACCACATGAAAATTCACACGGGGGAGAAACCGTTTGGCTGCTCCTTTTGTGCCAAAAGGTTTCCCTGGAAGTCAATACTGAAGACACACATGAGAACCCACTTGGAACACAGCCTGTTTACCTGCTCTGAATGTGGCGAAACATTTACCAGACAGGAGAATCTGCTGGATCACATTAGAATGCATTCAACACAAACTGTTTAGCTGCTTGTTTCTGCTCAAGGATTTAAGTCACCAAGTCCAGGATTTTCCTGCAGCACTTTAGTCAAGGTGGCCACCTCTTAAAAAAAAAATGCCCCCCGAAAAAAAATCCACATCCCTGTAATGTCTCTCAAAAAACACACACCAAGACGTTAGCCAGTTTAGCTGCTACTTTATTCTTAACGCTAACACAGGTTAATGTGGGCCGTAGCTAATGGCAAAACAACAAACTTTGTAAGAAAAGTTCATGAGTGCTGCGTCTTGTCTTCTTTCAAAGAAGAACCTCTCTACGCACTAGCTGCAGCATCTTACTCTCAGATGCATTTACAGACCTGCAGGAAATTCAAGTACTGTCACCTAACAGAAAAGATTCTTGGCCTAAATTCATAAACCTCTGGAGGTAACAGGAGAGCGATCCCTTCCATGATGGACAGGCTTGCAGTGTGAGTGTGAGTGTGTATGTGTGTGAGAGAGTGAGAGTTAGAGTGAGATGGATTACACAGTTCAAAAGAGCCAGTAGCTGTGTTTCCATTGCAGTATTTCCTGGTAGAGGGAGGGGGTAGGAACCTGTTATTATAACCTATTTATGTATTTATTTATTTTTATTTATTTATTATTTATTTTACGCTCTGTTGTTGTGTTGGGGAGGGGGCGGGGGTTCCTGCAGTGGGGACATGGCTATTTATAACCAGTCATTGCTGACATGGTTTCAGCACTTTCCTGAACTTTAGACAATGATGATGAGATGAAGTCACAATACACTGGTCATGATACATATTAATATTAATATTTAAAAATGATGATAAAAGGAACTGAATAAATGAATCGATTTGCATATAAAACTTTGTGAAAAGGTCCATGATCTGTTAGGCAAAACTTCAAAATAAATTATGTCAATAAGCATGATCATCTGATTTTTATTCCTCTGCAGGCCTGTATTATAAATTACGCTATTAGATTTTCAGTAAAGTTAAAGACTACAATATGTTAATGAGACTGTTGTTGAAGAAACACTCGCCCATTCAGCTATGGTTTTTCTCATTGTAAGTCAAGTCAAATATTAGAATAAATTAGATATTAGTCCAGCTATAAAACTACAAGCCCCAATATTCATTCCACAGACAGACTTGTCAGTGGTGTCTAATATTTCCTTACAGAAAATGACTCGTGACATGAATCATAGCTATTTATAGACAACTGATTAAAGTCCAACAAGTGGATAAAATTGACCCAATATATTAATTTTTTTTTTTTTTTAATAATTTCACTATTTACAACATTCTGTGATTTTTAGTTAATTTATCAACACATGTTGGTACTCTAAACAAAACAAGTAAAAACATACAAGAAACAGAAAGCTTCTCATGTCAGAGATTATTAGTGACAGTAATGATCACAGCTGTGTGTAATAAAGTTACTGATTTAAGTTCATAAACTTGTCTTCTATGTTATGTAATGTTTTTTTGTTCTGAACTACAATCTTTAAATAAAAAACTGAATAAATGAATTGTATTATGTATCACTAACAGTGAGTTGTTGCTTTGTGGAAGCTTTATAATACAACCTTAATTTATTAAATTAGCTCAAAAGCAGATATCAGCTGGCCACAAGTGTCTTTTCTTGATCATTGTGTAATTAAGTTTTTCAAACTGTTGTGTTGTCGCTGTGTAAGCTGTTTCATTGATTATGACGTGCATTTAAATTGTATTATCAATTTTCATTTTCAATTAAAAAAAACATCTAAACGCTTCCCGCCGGAACCGCTTGGTGCAGCTGTATTATTGTCCGGGTGGAAACAGGAGACTTGTGGAGTTGTGGGCTCACACAGGCTGAACTTATCCACAAACAACTGGGAGCGAAAAGTGGTAAAAAAAAAAAAAATTGTCCCTAAAGGTTAAAAATGTCTAAAGTTCACACGTTTAGGGCGTCGGTGAATCAGCGACTAACTGCGGCTGCGCAGGAGATATTTGAGCTGTTTGAAAGGACTCTGTTGGAGTACGAGGAGGAGCTCTGTCAAACAAAAGAGCAGAACCTGAGACAACAGAAACTACTGGAGGCTGTTTTAAATCCCGAAGTTCGGATAAACAGAGCGGGTTGGTTCTCTACTCGTTATTCTGTCTATCATGATGTTTTGGTTTTTTTTAATTCACGCTGTTATAGCCATTTTAGCATTTCTGCTAAGAAGAAGCTTCATGAAACTTTGAAAGTTCATTTTCCCTGGCTGAAGGCTAAATATGTAGATTTATTACAGCTCGTTTAACTACAATATTTGCGAAACAGTCCGTGCAGACAAGGCACTATACATTGCATTATATATATGAATTAAATGTCTAATGTATTAGAGTTTAATATGACAGTTCAATAAAAATATCTTTTGTGGAATTTTGAATGAAGCATGTAATAAAGACAAGTAACAATGCAGAGGACTATTCTTATGAACAGGGAAGAGGGGAGAGAATATTTACATTAATAGTTTAGCACTTTATGAATATTACAAAAAATGATATTTGATCTTTATAACACATTTGAGAAGATCCTTATCATAATTGTTTTGGTCAATGTGGACCTTATGAGATTATTTATCCTTCAGTTACACAATGCATTTATTCAGCCTGACTGTGTGCTTTTGTTTGAGAAGAACAACTAGTTGATAAGAGTCGTGGATATCATCCTATAAAAAATCTTCTGCTACTCTATTTCCTGCAGACTTTGATGATTCCAGCTCCAGTCTGGACCAGGGGGATCCAGAAACATCACACATTAAAGAGGAACAGGACCGGTTCTATCAGGAGGTGGAGCAGTTTCAGGGGCTGGAGGAGGCGAATGTCATCAAGTTCACCTACTGTCCTCTTCCCGTGAAGAGTGAAGAAGAGGAAGAGGAACTGCTGGTGCCACTGCCTCATCGAAGGTGTACTGAAAAGCAAACAGAAGCTGATGGAGATGATCATGGAGGATCCGAACCAGCCTGGAACTTGCATCCTGATGGACTTTTACAATCGGTCACATCAGTGAAATCACTACAAACCATGCCATTTGAAACAAGAACTTTGCAAGAGAAGCTCATTGTCAAAGAGCTTGGCCCTGACCAGCCAGATGTTTCAATCAAGCAGAAGGCCAAAGACAGAGGAAGACAATACACTCGGTCTTTTTCCAGGACCTGGTTTGATAAGAAGGCTTGGCTCACCGCATGTAGTGAGGCCAACGCTTTATTCTGCTTCCCCTGCCTTCTTTTCCCATCGATGGAGTCAGACCCAACATGGATTCTGACAGGAATGACTGATTTGAAGCACTTCTCAGAAAGAGCCAAAAAACATGAACGGACTGTAATCCACATGGAGAATGCAGTGAAACTAGCCGTGTTTGGTGGAGTAAATGTTTCTGCTCAGCCCGATGAAGGCCACAAGATTGAGATCCAAAAACATAATGAGGAGGTCGACAGAAACCGGCACATCCTGTCTAAAATAATAGACTGTGTCAAGTTCTGTGGTGCGTTTACACCCACCCCGCCTGGTTTTAATGTGAGTGAAAGATGCAAATGCTCTGATGCAGCTCTCCAAAATGCTGCTGTGTTTAAGGGATCATCTGACACTGTAGAGAATGAACTTCTTGAATGCATGCTCACGGTTTTGAGAGAGTGCATCACAGAAGAAATCAGGAGTGCAGACTTTGTTTCCATCCAGGTTGAGGAAACGGTGGAGCGTCAGCTATCGCTGGTGTTCCGCTACATTGACAAAGCTCAAAATGTGCAAGAGAGGTTTTTCGAGTTCATACCCCTCCGGACAGCCACGGCGGATTCCGTCAGCACAGAACTTCTGGCTCGGTTGAACTCCATTCTTCCTCCCAACCAGAAAAGCAAACTCATTTCCCAAGCATACAATGGTGCAAGTGTTATGAGGGGAACCACAGGTGGTGTGCAGAAGAAGGTTCAAGACGTGTATGTGCATGCACACTATGTGCACTGCTATGCTCACCAACTGAACCTGATCATACAGCAGGTGACATCGCCCATCTCTAAAGTTGGCGAGTTCTATACTAACCTGGGTGAATTATCTGGCGTTCTGGAGAGAACCCGAATGCTCAATGGAGTGGCGGCACACAGGCTCACAGGAGTAAACCCAGGAAGATGGAACTTCCATAGCCGTGCAGTGCACACTGTGTTCGAGCACAAAGAGGAGCTGCTCCAGTATTTTGAAGGCATCAGGGACTCGGGCGAATTTGATCCTTTCACCGCGCAAGAAGCCAGAGGGTTTGTGCTGCTACTAGAGGATAATACTTTTAGCTTCTTCCTGAAACTGTTTCATCGCATCATGCCTCATGTGGACGCTCTATACAGCCAGCTCCAGGCGCGGACCATTGACTCTACCTCTGTACAGGAGATCATGCAACAATTCACAGACAACATGCAAAAGATCAGGTAAATTACTAGGGTTGTTCTTTGTTGTTGCAGCACCACAATCTGACGAAATTCCACACTGCAATTTTCTTGGGTCCTCATGCTCACCAAGTATAAACTAGAGCTTCAATGATTAATAAGCTGCCAACTGTTACATTAATCGCTAATATTTTCATAATAGATTAATTCATTCAAGTACATTTAGGAAGAAAAAAAGTTTTACAGCATTTTACGAACCAAACAACTAATAGATTGTTTCATTAATCAATAGATTAATCTTGATCAGATGAATAGTTCTTGAGATAGGCAAGGATATTTGAAGATTGTGTGCATTATAGATGTGAACATGTTGTTTTGGTATTGTCACAATGTCTATGATGCTTGAACAATTTAAGTAATGCTTGTTCATTTGTTTCTTTTACCAAAAAACTAAACTCTTATTCCCTGGTTCTGTTCAGGGATTCCCTTCCGACTCTCTGTGGAGAACATGGCAGCGGTCTCTCTCAGCAGAAGCCGGCCAAGAGACGCTGCACACGGGGCCCAGGAGACCTTCAGGGGGATGCTACAGAGGTGAGATACACATTAGCTCATATGACAGACACGTCTGCCATCATACCCGCCGGGGAAGTCTTGGTCATGATCCTAATGACAAAAGTTTTTGGATTATCTTGAAAGGAGTCTTTTAAGATAACGGGACTTAGTCTGGATTTATATCACTTGATATCACCTCATTGTATTAGTAGGAGGAAAATCCATTTCAGTTATCCATTAAAGTTGGGGGCTATGCAATGTCACCATAGCAATGTACATACAAGCTGCACATTGAGTTTAAAGCAGATTAGTTTGCCACTAAAAAAATATTTAAGGGATAAAGCATTTTATATTTGTTCCACACTAAATTCTGATATAAACATCACAATTATTTTCCTTAGAATTAGTTTTGGACAGATACATATTTGTACATGTCTTGGTGAAGGTATGCATTTCCCATTTGACCTTCTACTATTATATCATATAGAGTATATTGCATAGATAATTTTTATCCATTAATTGGTGCAATTATGTTTCAGGTTTGTGACTCTATCTTAGATCATATGAAAGAGAGGTTCTCCTTCACCCAGCACCTGATCAGTGGGACACTGCTGCAGGTCGACTCCTTCCAGCAGTACGACAGACGGTTCCCGGAAGCCGCTCTGAACACCACTGTGGAGGCTTACCCACAGCTGAACAAGAGCAAGCTACGCACGGAGCTGGCTCTCATCTACAGCAAGGACGAATTCAAGAACTGCAGTGGTGCCGTGGCTCTGTACCAGTTCATCGTGAGCAACAAATTCCAGGACACCTTGACGGAGACCGTGGCTCTGCTGAAGATCCTCATCACGACGCCACTGACAACAGCAGAACCTGACCGGTGCTTCTCAACATGGAAGAGAATCCGGACCTTCCTCAGGAACATACCAGCACACAATCATCTCGACGCACTGGCCATGCTCTCTATGGAGAAGGAACTGGTCAAAAACATCCCTGACTTTAACCATAGAGTCATCGAGAAATTTGCATCTCTCAAGGAGAGAAGGGAGAAGTTCATTTACAGAAAGTAGAGCCAAAGTCTAATTATCCAGAATGGGTGAAACACCTGTAGAAACGCCTTAATGAATCCTGCTTTGTCGATTGTTCTGTTGATGAGGCAGCGGAGGACAGTTGGATCTTTACTGAGCTGAGCTGTCTCATCTGGAGAAGAAGCTCTGATGTCAAGCACTGGATAAGATTCCAGCAGGAAACTGTAGAGACTCGAGGCAAAGCACTTCAGGAGATCAGTGAGCTGAAGCTGTTCTTCTCACATAGATCACAACCGGGTTCTGCACGGCTTTCCCCACCCTCACTGCCACAAGTCACTTTTGAGATTATGACAGCAGCTGTGTCAAAGCTCAGAGATCGAGTCGCAGTGACAGGGACTGAAGTACGGTCTAAAGCCAGAGCTGGACTACTGCACTATTCTAGTGGAATCTCTCAGGATCAAAGCACACGCACACATCTGTTAGTATCTGACAGGAACAGTGCTATACACTGGACTTATTATAGAGACCGAGTTCTCAGTTAGACAGAAGTCATTTGAGACTTCATGTGTCAATTTCTGTTTCTCATTTTACTTGTTTCTAAGCTTCCGTTAAAGCACAGATCAGCTGTCAATCAAACTGTGACTGTCAACACTGTTGATACCTTAAGTTTCTATAAATGTTACTATTCTCAGTTTTTTAATCCATGAAAGCTCTACCTGGGTTCATTTGAACATGAGTATTTTTTTCCTTCATCCCAGGATCTTGTTGAAAGCTTCTGGAGAAAATCTGAAACTAAATGAGTTTATTTATTTATTTTTAAGGTTTAAAACACCACAAAGTTTATGTCCAGAGCAGACAAACCTTAGTTAGTCTGAATCAGCAAAAGTGGATCTAATGTAAAACCTTATGGTTGACTAGTCTAATCTATAAAGTACAGTACTTTACTAAATTAGTTACTTTCTACCTCTGTATCTGAGGTAATGGATCACTTGATTTATCTGTCCAATATTCAAATTCAATGTAAGTTTTGAGTTTTGGGGGGGAAAGTACAGGAGTTCAATCATCTGTCAACCAGTTTTTCAGATCGTCAGAGATGTATTTTCTCCATGTTTGGAACCAAGCTAAAAATAAACAGATTTATTACCAACTGATGAGTGCATCAAAGCCTGATATCTTCCTCCTTTGTGACTACACCACTGTTGATCTTTGCATCACCATCAGCAGCAGGAACCTGAGATGAAACCCAAGAGTTGTCAGTTCATGAACAGCTGATTTGAGTTTATTCTGTTTGGTCTGAGTTAAGCGAATCTTTTAGACAACACAAATTAAATTGTAACATGAAGACAAAAAAGACTGTCAGCAAAAACAAAAATCAGACCAGTGTCCCTGTGTGTGTGTATATTTATTTAAAGAATATAACAACTGTATGTATCACAAACATCTCAGATGTAGTTACTGTACAACGACAGTGTAAGAACATTGAATTTAACAATGTGACTTTTTTTCGATCTCTGGTTTTAAATCCTCATTAACTTTTAAATATTTATCATCTCACTAACAGTTTTCCTGTGGATTCTCTTGAAACCGCTCAGTTGTCTTGCTGTGGAAAAGGAAAACAAGCATGGGGGCTTATGAAGTTCCTTTTTTTATTATTTGCATAACTTTTCCTTTGCAGCATTTCTGTGTTTGCAGCAGTTTGCAGTGCAGTAGCTCCTGTTGGCCACTTCCTGTCAGGGGGTAGATGTAAAGAATGACGATAAATTTGATCACTATTTTTCACAATTACTGTGATGAGGTTTTACGTTGTCGATTCATCACCACTGCTATTCGTCTCAGAGGAGTCTGTAGACTCATGTGCTACCAGGTGGTACAGGTCCACCTGGATGAGAGTTCCTGGCTGCTTCTAATCCTCCAGTCGCCTCATTCATCTCCTGTTCTCACCTGTTCCGTTCTGCTTTGATAAAGTGGCAAGCGTTTGGAACACGTGTGCGTTTTTAATAAATTCAAACAAGTGAAACTTTCTCCGCAATTGTCGCAGGTGAATTGGCGGGACTTGCCGTGGACCTTCATGTGTCTGTTTAAGTGAGCGATTCGCGAAAAAGATTTCCTACAAGCGGGACAGTTCAACGGTTTCGCTTGATGAATCATCAAGTGTCTTTTCACGTTTCTGCTGTGCGCAACCTTCGTGCCGCACTGAGGGCAAATAAAGGGACCGTCGTCCTTAACTGGACGGTTGACGTCTTTTTCTTCTTTATGAATTCGCATGCGTTTCTGCATATGTGCCTTCTGGAGAAACGTTTTGCTACGAACAGAACAAGTAAACGGTCTCCCTCTTTCATGACCCATCTTGTTTCTTAGCACACTTCTGCTATGAGCAAATTCTTCGCCGAACTCAGGGCAACTAGACACTTTCTTGGCTCTATACCTACTGTTTTTGGTTTTGTGTGAAGCTAACTCCGATTCCTGTGTCATATTCCAATCTTTGGGACTGGCATCAATCTCTAGGAAATCAGAAGTCTCATCACTATCGGAAGAGTCAGAGTCGGAAGTCTCCTCATCTGTTTTAGAGGAATCTGAAGTCTCCTCATCAGTCTCAGAGGAGTCTGAAGTTTCCCGGTCTGTATTAGAGGAGTCTGAAGTTTCTTCATCCGTGTTGCAGGAGTCAGAAGTTTCCTCATCTGTATTGGAGGAGTCCGAAGTCTCCTCATCGGTCCCAGTGGAGTCCGAAGTCGTCGTCTCGTCATCACAGGAGTCGGAAGTCTCCTCATTACTGACTGGTTGGGATTTTCTAGTGACTCTTGGTCCCCTACAGGTCCTCCTGTGCGTCTTTAAGTTTGTACTTGTGGAAAATCCTTGCTTGCAAACCGGACAGGTGTAAGGCCTTTCTCCTGTGTGAGATCGCATGTGGGCCTGCAGGTATGAACTACGCACAAAACCTTTGTTACAAATGGGACAATCTGAAGTCTTCTCTCCTGTGTGGTCCCTCATGTGATCTGTGAGATGCGACCGCTTGACGAACGCTTCACCACAATAGCATCTAAAGGGTTTTTCTCCTATGTGACTTCTCATGTGCGACACGAAATGTGACCAGTAGACAAAGGTTTTATCACACTCAGGACAAGTCAAAAGATTCTCTCCGATATGGTTCATCATGTGTCTCGCAAGATTTCTCCCATGGACAAATTCTTTGGCACGATCAGTGCTGACAAAATTGTCCTTGCCAGTATTCCAATGGTTATCGTCAGTTTTATCTGAAGGGGATTTATGATCCCAGGTTTTATTCCATTCTGGGCCCCTCCTGCCCGTCTTAGTAGAGCCTGATATCTCCTGTTCAAAAGAGACTGATGTCACACTTGCAGGCGCCCCGATGGACATGTGACGTTCCACTCGTGAGTGAGAAGCAAGTCTCTTGTTGCGAACACGTTTTTCCAGTCTGTGGGGTTTATCCCCAATGTGGACTCTCATGTGTGTCTTCAGAAATCCTTTCATTGCGAACCGTTTGCCACACTCGGGGCAGCTGAACGGTGGTTCATCAGGTGAGTAACGTGTCTGTGGTTCCTCCGAATCACAACTGACTTCAATCTCAGCTACAGTCATCTTTGAAGACTTGTAAACCATAACTGATTTTAAAAATCTGTCTTTACACGAGCTCCTATCTGCCTCTGATGCTCCATAATCGTCTCCTTCAGATTCCGTTTTCATCTGTTCGGTTTGTTCACTCTTCACAGGAATGGGGGTGAATGTGAACTTGATATCGGCCTGCTCCAGCTCTCCCTTCCTCCCGATCCAGAGTTCCTCCTGTTCCTCTTTTATGCGAGAGAGGTCTGGATTCTGCCGCTCCGGACTGGAGCTCCAGTCCTGCTGCTCTTCTTCACCAACAATCACTTTTCGCACGCCATAAGGTAAAGCTGAAACACAGACAGATGGTTATTAAGTAGTATATAAAGTATTTTAACCTTCCTCCTATTGTTTAAGTGGAATTATTGTTTGTACTGCTGTTGCATGACAGCCAGAACATGCTTTATAATTTTATGAGTTTTCTCTTAACTTAAACTGCAACCAACCTTAGCTTAGGATTTGTACTTGTATTGGGCTGCATTTACACCAACACTAGTTAACAGTTTTGTTTCTATGAGTTTCTTTGAGGGCTGCAATTAATGACTATTTTGATAATTGATTAATATATGAATTATTGAAAATGATCAATTGTTTGGCTCATGAAATGATATAAAATGTTGATCACTGTTTCCAAAAGCAGACTAAAATTCACTGTTATACAAGACTAAATTCACAATTCTGTTCACTGTTATACAAGACTAAATAAACCAGAAAATAACGATTTGAGAAGCTAAAACCAAAGAATGTGGATATTCCATCTTAAAAATGACTGATATGGATTATCAAAGTAGTTAAATGAAAGTACTGTTGTTATAAATGTAATAGCTCCAACTTTGTTGAGTTTCTGTCCCGGTGTCTGAAGTACAAGAAGACAAAAGAAACTGTTACCAATTTCCAACAACTATGGGTAATTGATTTTACTCATTTTTAACAAGAGATGTCCAAATTATCTTGGTCCATCTTCTCTGATCAGATTATCTTCTGGTTTCTTTAGTCTTCTATAAGAGTAAACTGATGACCTTTGGGTTGTGTTCTGTTGGTCTGGATAAAAAAATATATATATTTTAGGTTGTTTGTATATAAGTGTATTGCTTTTTAAATACATTGTATATAACACATTTACAAGTACGGAACACACAAACAACTCAAGTGACTTTAAATGCATCAGCGTCCTAAGTAAACGAATGCAGTTATGTATAAAGTAGTTCACGTAAAAAACACTAAAGTAAAGTACAACTACCTTAAACAGTACTTTAGTGTAGTACTAGTAGAACTTGCATAATGGAGCTTTAAAGCAGCAGCAGCTAGCAGCAGATAAAGTTAGCTTAACCCCGCGACCTGGCCGCTGCTGGCGACAAAATTCGCCGCTATTCACCGCCTACGGAAGGCGAACGCTGCGCGAAGCGCGGCGGGACGTCAGGCGAACCGACGTAGCGTGCGCTACGTGCGCGGTGACGTTAAACGAACCTTCTGTTCGAAGCTTGGTTCCACGGTGTCGGTCCATCTCCCTGAAGTCCGATGGGATTCTGCGGTTGTTCGCGGGTTCGCCGCTCACTTTTGCCTTTTCTTCTTCGTCTTCTTTCTATTTCCGCCAGCCTGTAAACTACACAGCGCTGCTGCCCCCTCCAGGCCAAGATGTGCCCCCGTTAACATCTATATGTATAAATCTGCATTTAATGTCAGTCTTAACATCATTTAAGTTTGTTTTAAATTAAACATTTTTACATATATATTTTATATGTATTTTCTATTATCAAAAACCTGATATTTATTTCACACTGAGATTAAAAAGCAATCAGAGCATTTTAAATCCTGAAAGAGTCAGCACCATTTCCAGTTTTATCTCCTTTCAGAAGATTTCTACTCAGCTTCTTACCAGTCTAAAATTAATTTAGGCCTCCTCATTATTAATTAAAACGTGTTTAATGTAGCATTGTGTTTTTTTATTTATCTTTCCTGCAGTTCAAGTTATTCATGTGTCACAAATTAACTGAATGTGTGAAGAAAACTTCAGTAAAGTTGCTTTGAGTTCAACTTAATTTTCCTGAGGGATCAATAAAGTCTCATATCTATCTGACTAAAAATGAGACTTACCTAACCCTAACCCTAAAGACCATTTTAAAACAAAACAAGACAGTTTGTCATGTTTAATTATTATTAATAACACCAAGATAATTTCTAAGGCCTTCAACACAGCAAAACACTAATCTATATAGAAAAATTTGGTTTAGGATTATATTTTAGCAGTGCTAGAAAACAATGTACAGAAAGGTAATTCCTTAATCGCTTCAAACTTTTCTTGAGCACAGCGTCAGACTGGGATGCCACCTTGTTTTGTTTTTTTTGCTTTGTATGCAGCTGCTCACACTCTATAAACCTTAGTCCTTAGTAAACTTATCATCAGCCAACTAGCTGATGATGTGACTTTGTTTCTAAAAGATAGATCTCAGATGCAGTACCTTCAGCTACTGACATGATAAATACTTTCTCCCTTGTGAATTGCTTGCTCTTGAATCCTGCACTATCACATCTTTATGTATTATATCTATAAAAGGCTCTGTTACTTACTTAGAAAAAGTTAATAAAGATAGGGAAGCCAGATGCATGATGATTAATGAATTTTAACTTATTTATTGACATAAAGAAAAAAAATAATAAATAAATGGCTGCAGAGAGAGAGATATTTTCCCATATTTGGGGAATTTGATGCATGTGGAGCAAAATTGTTTAAATTAATGCAGTAGAAGCAGTAAAATGAAACTCTGCCTCTTTATGAGATGGAAAGACACCCGGCGGCCTCACGTCCCGCCGCTCCCAACAACACACTTGTGGTTCTTGACTCTGAACGGGCGTGAGAAGCGTCTGTGGCAGACGCCGCAGGCGAACGGCTTCTCCCCCGTGTGCGTCCTCGTGTGCTTGGTCAGGTCCTCCTTGCGGTGAAAGCCGTTGCCGCACACCGAGCACACGTGCGGCCTCTCGCCGGTGTGGGTCCTCATGTGGCGCGTCAGGGTCCCGTGTTTTATGAAGCACTTCCCGCAACTGCTGCACATGAACGGTTTCTCCCCGGTGTGGGTCCGGAGGTGTGCCACGAAGTCCGCCCTCCACCTGAAGAGCCTCTGGCAGACTAAACAGCTGTACTCTTTTTCACCAGAGTGACACTTCATGTGCCTGTTCAGCGTTGCCCTGCGATCGAAGCTCTTATCGCACTGGGTGCAGCTGAACGATGGGCCGTCGGGGCCCTCCTCCTCGCTCTCGAGGAGTTTGAGAACCATGTTGTCATTAACAATATTATTATTCAGAGCCTTTAAACCGGACAGAGGGTCCCTGATCTGTGTACAGGTTGCATCTTCACTCAACGGTTGTAAAACTCTATCTGCATCAAAGTCGTCGGCTGGTTCTGATCCGCCACACCCACCTTCACCAGTTTCTGTTTTCATCCGTACAGCTGAGCTGCCAGCTGGAGGTTCTGAAATCCTCTGAAGATGTGTTGAAGGAGGTTTCACTTCGTCCTCTTCATATGTGAAGCTGGTGATCGGCCTATCGGTCTCCTCCAGCTTTTGAAGATGCTCTCCCTCCTGGCTGGACCAAAGTTCCTCTTGTTCCTCCTTAATATGCAGAGGGGCTGGATTCTCCCGGTCTGAGCTGAAGCTGCAGTCCAGCTGCTCAGGGGGAAGCTCTTCTTTACTCTCCAACAGCTGCCGGACTTCTACAGAAAACAAATGAAACACACTTTATAGAAAACCCTGAAACTAATTGATAGCACATGTTTTTCCTTTTTTCCAACATTTTAAAGAGTGTTAAAGTGACAGAACACCTCTTGGCATCCTCCTAAAATTAAGCACAGAGATTGTACATTTTCCCCTTTAACCTAGCCTCCTTATCGATTTGAATCTTGTTTGTTGGAAGAACAAGATGACACACATTAACAGAACTGGAATTCTCAGCTTGTATTTATTATTTGAAAGGTATAGAAGTCTAAATTAACAACTAAATATTCAGGTTATTTTGCAAATCATTATTATGAATATTTTAAGGAGTAATATTTTGAGTGTATTAAAAAAGCACATAAACATATAAATAGGAAAAAATAATTCTTTACTTATTGGACAAGATACTTATTTTATATTCATTTACATCAAATTCACAATTAGTTATTTCCTGTTCACATGCATTTCTTTTGCCATTTAAGTTCAGAGATCGATCAAACTGTACAGAAATAAATGACGAAAATAATTTTGTAAATGAATCAGGTGAATACAAGAATATCTTAATTTATTTTCTACATCTGTGCATATTTATTTTCAAATCAACATTTCCCTTTATTATTCAAATTATTTATTTTTAATTATGTTAGTTCCTTGTCCATTTCTATGAGAAACAGCTCGTAAAGAATATGTTAACAACTTATAATAAACATTTAGTGAGGGGGAAAACAATAACCCCGACACAAGATGGCGACCGTGTCAACGCAGCTGTACGGCTTGGATGCGAAATCTATGTGTATCTATAGCTCTGACAATGCTAAAGCTAATGACACTTCTAAAAGCCTGTAATGGTTAAATTTACATTATAAAATTAAAAATCAAAGCACCAGTTACTCCCAGTTCAGCTCTGATGGTCAGTCTGTTGTTCCGGATCAGCTCCTCTTCATACTCGCTGATTGTTCGCGCGACATGTTCGCAGATCTCTTCGACCGCCGCGCTCAGCCGCTGCTGGACGAAACTCTTCAGGCTGTGAAGTCCGGACATTGCTCTCCGCGTTCGATGCCAGGAGGAAGAAAGAGAAATTTAATGTATGACTGTTGTCGGCAACAGAAATGTTCACACGCTCCAGCCTGGACAACC
This sequence comes from Eupleurogrammus muticus, assembly GCA_036785175.1. Lineage (NCBI taxonomy): Eukaryota > Metazoa > Chordata > Actinopteri > Scombriformes > Trichiuridae > Eupleurogrammus > Eupleurogrammus muticus. Next base: position 12,489,566 of record JAYKQN010000020.1, read on the forward strand.
ACTTCCGGGTCACCGCATCAAAATAAAAACTCCTTCTTCTTTGATGGTTTATAAGCAGTTAGTAAACCGAACAGGTGCGTTACCGCCACCAGCTGGTATAAAATGAACAAGTAACACCTAATTAAAGTGTAGGTGAAGGGTTGTGATCGTGATCGTTATGTCTATTAGGAAGACGGTGCCTTAGGATCTTTTAATTGGTCTAGCAACGTTATTGGCTTTAAAAACACGTGACTGACCAGATAACAATCACTTCTACATAACAACCTTCATCCAAGAAATGACAAACTACATACAGAAAAGTCCTGTTTCCACTATGTGGTATGGGATGGAACTGTATGCTTGTTTAAGGGTTTCCATTACCATGGAACCACACTGGTACCTAGCACACAGGACTAGAACCCTAGACCCGAACCTTACCCATAACCATCCGTTACCACTCTACCATACTGTACAATAAAGAGAGTGTGTGACAGTATGGATCAGTACTATACCATACTGTACTGTACTAAACCTGCAGCAAAGACTGTGAAGAGATGGACCACTGAGACAAAGCTGGAATTACAGGTCCGATTCGACTGCACTGACCGGAGTGTTTTTGATCCTGCAACCACCGACGTGCATGACCTGACAGGCATCTGACGTTCTGCATCAGTTTTCTGTGAGGAGGTGCAGCGGTTCACACCCGCCTGATGAAGCAGAGACAGGATCCTGTGCAAACAGGCCAGGATCACACTGACGATGGAGATCAGAGTAGCTGGAGAAACAACTATTCAGCAAGCAATCCGGGGGAGCCGGTAGACCATTACCAGCTACAGGAGGTCAGTGCACGAAGAAGTCAATAAGAACTGCATGATCTCCTGCAACACCTTGACCTAAAAGGGACTTATGCAAGGGCCCTGTTTGTGGTTGTTGGTAGCTGAAAGATTTTTTCGAAGTCTCTCCATCCAACATTGTTCAAAGCAATTAAACTGGACCGAGGTGTCATTCCTCAACCACCTCAGAGCACCTCTTTTATGTTATGGACATCATTAAGACTGATGAAGACCTTTGACTAATATATTGACAAAATGAATAAAACTGTTCACATTTCTGTTCTGCATGTGTGCAGAAGCTCATTGTATTAGCTCATATTTACTTAGATAACACCTTGTTCACTTATTTAAACAGAACATTTGAGAAAACTGCTTGGATGGAAGAAAGCAGCTGTGGATGGTTCTATAACATTCTCTAACGTGGTTGTTAGAAAGTTGTTGTTGTTGGAAATATGCCTGTGACATCTTTATTTTTACTTTTACTTGATCCAAAGCAGACAAATGTCAGTTCATCATGTGTGACGGACACATATATGTTTTTGCTTTTCGCAGCAGAAGTGCTGTTTTGAACCTAAACAGACTGAAATAAATCCTCTTGTCACGCGTGAATCTTTATGCACAGATGTAATTCAAAAAGACAAATAATTTATCATTTCCTCAGAGTTCCACTGGGCAGCAGCAGTGTCTCACTGAGGCTTATGTTCTCCTCGTTTCCTACCTTTTGTCTCTATCAGTTGTTTTTTTAATTAATCATTCAAAGGACAAACTAGGTTAACATTTTGAGAATCTTTTTATTCATTGAAAAATGTGCTTAAAGTTCATTTTAAAAGCCCTGACATAAATTTGAGTCATTTTGTGCAAAAAAAAGCCATAGAACAGTAGCTTATGCCGGAGTTTATTCTGAGCTGCATCGGGGCGACTTACCTGCTCTTCCGTAAAGTTGTGATGTCACAACAGCACAGCCGTCGCCCACCCCGTATTAACAGCCGCTCCAATCAGCCAATGGGAGGAGAGTTTCATTAATATTAATGAGACGGACACACCTGTTCTGGAGCTCGGGGAGAAGCTTCTTTAATATATATATAGTGACATCACAGTTTCACAATAAAACAGAGAAGTGTAAAATATGAACTTTTAAACGCTGTAATAACAGCAACTTTTTTTCCACAGTGGAGTATGTAAACATGTAAATAACATAAAAAGGGAAGATTCGTTTTTTCTCTAAACCGCAGGGATGATTCATTCAAAAATAAATACCAGTGACGCGTATGCGCGTGCGCGTGAGTGAGTGAGTGTCTCCACCTTGCAGCTGGGTGTGTCCCAGCAGGTATTCAGTATTCTGCAGCAGTGTGTGTCCGCGTCTCTTTGCTGGAAACACTTGAACCGTCGTCACGATGAATCTGTCGCTTCTGCTCCTGTGTCTGCTCTCTTTCCTCGGTAAGAATCAATGAAAAAGTAACTGCTAATAATAATCTAATAACTACTCGCTACTTGCCTTAGCTGGGGTTGATGTTAAGTTTTTTTTGGCTCGCCTGACCCTGAACGCACCAGTAACTTGCCCCCCCCTCTCCTCTACTCCCGGACCAGGTCTCCGCGCGGCCGACATCCTGCCCGAGGGCCCGGTGGACGCGGTCCAGGGGAAGAACGTGACCATCCGGACCCTGGTGGACAAGGTGGACAACGCGTTCATCATCTGGAACTTCAACGACGGCAAGGAGCAGGTGAACGTCGTCACCGTCACGCCGTCCACGCTGAAGGTGAACGAGCCGTACGAGGGCCGCGTGTCGGTGAACCGGAGCAACGGGAACCTGTTCCTGACCGGCCTGAGGACCGAGGACAGCGGGGACTACATCATCAACCTGGTGGGCGGGGATGGAACCACCAGGACCGCGGAGATCAAGCTCCGTGTGCTGGGTGAGTCTTCAGAATATTCAATATAATCCATGAAAGCAGTTAGTTGCAAATACACAGACACACCTACATACTATATATATATATGTGTGTGTGTGTGTGTGACCAACTAACTTTATGACCAACTAACTTTTTTTTTTAACTTATTATTCTTATTATAAGTGCAGAAACCAATGATAATCACATTACTGGATATTTTTTTTCTTCTTACAAATGACTCACATTGATTATTTCAATGGTGTTTCATTAGATAGTTGGCAATTAATCCATTAATCGAGTAATCGTTGCAGCTGTAATCTGTAATTTGAGTCATTTTCTACATTCTAGTTCTGTCCTAAGGTTCGTTTGACCTTTGAGATGAATTTTACAGTTTTGTTAGTGAAGTGATCACAATGAATTATGCAGCAATGTTAAGCAGGGAAATACATCTGAGACTTAAGGGAAGGTGAGGTGCTGGCTGTGCTGCTGCTGCAGGGCGTGGTCGTCACGCTCTACTTTGATTGTGTATGTGTGTGTTTGAGGTTATTTTAGAAGCGTTTGCGTCTTGCTGCAGCTTCATGCTGGTGTATTTTACAACTCCAAACCCTCATACTACCTTCAAAGCTCAAAAACACACACTGTTAAAACAGTAAATATTAGTGCTGCCATAGCCACCGGGCAAATCTAGAGGGTTTTTTTTGTTCACAGGTGTAAAGATAATGATTGAAAGTTTAGATTCTGTGTTTCAAGGATTATAGCGAGGAGGTGTTATCTGTCAGACATGCTAAAATCACAAGTGCTTATCATGCTTTTAGAAAACACTGATATTTTGTGACATTTTTTTTGTTTCACCTGTAAAATGGTGGAAAATGAGAATAAATTTATTATGAAAGATATAGAAAGACATGTTTGAGAAGCTGGAATCAGCAAATGCTTGGACAAAATGTTTTACCCATTAAACAATTTGTAGATCTGGAAATAACATTTAATAGATGCACAATGTACTTTTAAGGATGCCCTAATCAATTAATGAATAATTGAATCTCTGATTATAGAAATATTTATGCATCGTTCAGGCTGATCTTTATTGATAAAAGTTTGTTACTATTATTCATTCAGTTACACTCGAAACTGAATAAAACCCCCCAGTGTTTCTATGTTTCTTTGTTATTTTGACCAGCGAGAGTAGATCCTCATTATCCTTTGAGGTATCGTCACAAATTAGGATAAAATCTTCAGAGAAACCATTGTTGTTCATTCTTGGAGCGACTCTTTAAGGGCAGCAGTGGTTTTCCTGCCTTCAGAACTGGTTGCCACTCCTTCACATTGTTCCTCCCGTTGCCTAATGATCGAGCAGCGGCCTCGGATCACGAAGGGCTGGAGCTCCAGTATGACTGAGAACGAGTCCGGCAGGTCGAGTCGCTGCTTGATTCCTGCTCGCTGCACACAAACGTGGCCTTCAGAGAGCAGCAGAGTGTGTGTAGAGAAACCGGCTTCAGAATTGGAATAGTTAAATGATTGTTCAAAATGCAAAGGAGAAGAATCACTAATTAGAAAGTTTAGTTCGACCAATAAAATCCAGTAAATACTTAAACACCAACCTTTAATTCAAGTTATGGTGAAAAAAGTTGTTTATTTTGTTGGGTGGTGAAGTGTGAAGTCTTGAATTCTTGAATTCAAACAGGCATAAATACTACTACTATCACTATTAATACTACTACTACTAATAATAATAATAATACAAAATAAACAGTCTTATGAAGAACAAATGGCAGAGAAAAAAAACATATGAATTATTCGAATTAAAAGTTATTGAATTAAGCATTGATTGAGAAAAAGGAAGAAAATTATATAATATTATTTAAAAAAAAAAGGCCTTCAACTGATGAACACGGAACTGATGTATATTATCTATATTATCAGGTGTATTCTGCCTGATGAAGGTTAACTGTATTTCACGCTCTATAATTAGATGTGATGGTTCAACCAGGAGTCTCTGATTTCCTTCCTCCTTGTGTTTTTACCACAGTGCCGGTGGCCAAAGTGGCGATCACCTCCAACCTGGCCGAAGCCATCGAACACAACAGCACGGTGATCCTCACCTGCACGGCTGAAGGCTCCTTCCTCAAGTTCAACTGGTTCAAAGGAGCTACACCCATCACAGCTGATGGAAACAGAATCACCGTGAAGGAGGTTGGTCATTACATTTTCTAAAAAAAATTTTTTAGGCCTTACCTCAGTTATTCCACCAAATATTAGTCAATGGGAGGAGCCGACCAAGTTTTCATTGTGTCAAATTGTGCCAAATGAATTAAATAGATGATGGATTATATACATATAAATAGGTCATCGGCGTAAAATGCGATTTTGCCGTATGTTAAAGAATTGTGGTAAAAATGCAGATATCGAAATATTTTTAAAAAAATGCAAATGGTTGGATATTAGCCCTCAAGGTCCTGCACTGCCTAGGGATTTACATTTTTACTTTATCACTCTCCGATTTATTTTTTGTACACCTGATGTGATTAAATCACAGGCGGAAGCATCCAGTGAGCTGACGTTCGCGGGCGTCCTCGTGTCCGACGTGGCCGAGCCCATCTACTGCACCGCCGCCAACAAACTGGAGACGGAGAGGAGCGCTGCCTTCAACCTCACCGTATACTGTGAGTACTTTGCCTGCACAGGAAGCGATGAGTCTGGACTCAAAAGGAAGAAGAGCTAGTCGGTTGACATCAACAGTGAGCTGTCATTACTTGATTCGACTACTTCCTCCTGCACGGTGACCGCATGATGTCGTCACTGATGTTGTTACAGGACACTGAGAAATTGAGCCTGCAGCAGGAGACGTAACTCATATTTAAAGATGCAGACATGAATCACATGTTGATGTTTTGTAGTTTGTGGATTATTTCTACGCTATCATCACATATTTATTCATTTAACTGAGAAAGCTTCTTCTTCTTCAACAATTATTCTACATTTTCACCACACTGTCATAAATGCACCAGTCCAGCTTCTCACTGGATTAAAAGTTAGTTACTTTTTTGGTCGCCTTGCCCCCGCGGTGGAGTAAATATAAGCCTCCTGTGCTGACCCGATGAGCCTCCTGATTAATTAATAACAGGGTTAACCAGTGGTCGGCGTGGTTTTCGCTGCCTTTCAGGTTAGTCACGAGGAAGGAGTGGAAGAGCCGGCTGCTGTTTGCACAGCTCAGTTCATTTAGGGAGTCGACCTGCACACACACACACACACACACGCGCACCATCACAAGACTGCTGTACAGTAGCATTTCAGGAGTGGGATCGTCGTTGTAATAATAGAAATTAAACGTTGATGCGTCATCAGAAACGATCTATAATAAATGACCTGCCGGGCAGTGAAAGAACGGCCGCCGCTGACTCGCGTCTGACCTCCGCCGTGACGAGTGGGTGCGGATCTCCTTCTGAGAAATGCTGCAGACAATGCACCGCTGCCCTTTTTCCTTTTTTTTTTTAAAAAAGCAAACAGGATGTGGAGAATGTGGACAGGTCTCCTGGTTGAAACATGAGGTGACACAAAACACAGCTCACACCAGCAGCGTGTGTCTCATGTTTTCTCAGTGACAAATGATTCTCTGCTGGTTTGGTCTCTGTGGTTTCTCACTGTGTACACATCACTGCCCCTTACAGTTATACCACTTCCCCACTTTATAGCATGTCAGCTTGTGTGTGTGTGTGTGTGTGTGTGTGTGTGTGTGTGTGTGTGTGTGTGTGATTGGACTGATGTGCTATGCTATTTTTCAAGCTTGACTTGCCGTCTGGTGGGATCCGCTCTGTTCAGCCTTACAAATTTACTCAGGGCTCTCGCCAGACTTGATTTTATGTCCTAAGTTAATTTTAGTTGTTACGTAATACAAAAATCCTAAAAGAAATACCACACAATTATGAGTTTAGTATAAAAAAAGACCAATTTATGACAAAAAAACATCCTTATAGATAATAATCAAAATCATAGACTACAGTGTCGGAACTAATCTCCATGTGTTGCCGATCCACAGATGGACCGAAGGACATCACCATCACTCCCTCCAACCCTGCCAAGGCCATCAGGGCCGGCTCCAACTTCTCCCTGTCCTGCTCCGCCGTCTCAGACCCGCCGGCCACCTTCGCCTGGTACCATGACCAGAGCGTGATAGACATCGAGGGCGACGTCCTGGATCTGAAAACCCTGGAGAAGCTCGGACTGGGGAAAAAAATGGAGGAGTACTCGTGCAGAGCCAAAAACGCCAAGACCCAGCGCATCGTCGCCTCATCTGGCGTTTCCTTGGTTGTTGTCGGTGAGTGATCTGACTCAATTAGCTTCTTTGCTTCGTTGCTTCTTCTCTGGAATATCCACTCCTGGTCCACAGAACTACAACTCCCATTAAAAGAACTACAACTCCCATTAAAGAACTACATCTCCCGGTAAAATCAGTGTCTTTTTCTGTCTTTATGGCCAGTTAAAGCTTCTGCAGCAGCAGCCCTGAGGACTCTACAGGCTCACAACAGATCTGATAAACAGCTGTAAAACTAATAAAAGGCCCCTTTAAGTCACTTAATTACACCTTTGCACTACTTTAGGCAGTAATCTTTATGATTCATCTGTCTGTAAAACAAAGAAGTTGACCTTCTACCACAGAAAAAAGTGAAAATGAACACTGAGGGCCACTGATGTATTGACACTATTGGTTGAAATTGCCCTTATTTCTGTACGAGAAGAAAATGTCACTTTTTTGACATTAAAATGCAAAGAAACATATTTGAATGTTAACTTGACAATTCAATGTGCACAGGTGTGATTTAAAGGATGTTTTTTAAATAATTTTCTGGTGAACTTTAACAAACGTACAAAACAATCCACACAACTAAATTTGATAAAAAAAAAACTATAGGATTCGACAAAAGCAAAGAGGAAGATATGACAAATTGCAGTGTGTGTGTGTGTGTGTGTGTGTGTGTGTGTGTGTGTGTGTGTGTGTGTGTGTGTGTGTGTGTGTGTGTGTGTGTGTGTGTGTGTGTGTGTGTGTGTGTGTGTGTGTGTGTGTGTGTGTGTGTGTGTGTGTGTGTGTGTGTGTGTGTGTGTGTGTGTGTGTGTGTGTGCGCGCGCGTTAAATTTTATTGCTATAATTTCTGAACTTCAACTTAAAAGTGTCCTTGTCACACACAGAGCCCATCACAGACGTTACCCTCACGGGGCCGACCGCCGTGCTCGTCGCCGGCGGCAACGCCACGGCCAACCTCAGCTGCAAGGCGGTGGCGGGCAGCGTGGAGTCCAGGACCTGGCTGAAGGACGGCAAGCCCCTGGCCGTCGGCGGGCGCGTGACCATCTCCGAGGACACGAGCTCCGTGATGATCCACCCGCTGCAGAAGGAGGACAACGGCGAGTACACCTGCGAGCTCGCCAACGCCGTCACCGTCAAGAAGGCCTCCTACAAGATGGTGGTGAACTGTGAGTGCTTCTGACATGAATGCGTGCTGTGTGTGTGTGTGTGTTATTTTACAGCGTTTTACAACTGCGACTCATCGCACGTCCATAAAAAATGCTCAACAGCAGAGACACGACTGTGACTCAGTGGATAATACAACAAGCTTTTAATTTACAACACATAGTTAAAGATGAAACTCGCGGTTTCAGCCGTTTAGAATTTGGCGTCTCGCACACAGCAGCGTGTATTTGGCTCATGATGCATATGAGCTGTTAACAGCTCCACCAAATACAGATTTTTCCCTCTAAACCAGGGTTTTTAATTCTAACCTGGCCCACTGGATGACTGCACAAAATGTGACGAAAAAATGTATGAGTTCATATTTCTTCACCGAAGTGTGAATTCAGTGAGCGTCTTTCAGGGATCAAGGGTTCAAATATATAAATTTTGATTTGTACATGTACATAACTTCACCTGCTGCTTAACATACTAATAACATACAGTGATTAATGTTTTGTAATGAAAAAGCTGACTGAATATGGAATCCCTTAGACATCATATTGTTGAAAATTCCCTTTTTTTCCTCATGTTGTCTCCTGTTTTGTAAATTAAAGGTTAATTATTGTGATGCTTCACATAATGTATTTCCTTCCATTAAAAGGATAGAATATGTTCACTAAGCTTATAGGTTTTGTGCTGTATGTGGCCAATGAACTGAATTGAGGTTGACACCACTGCTCTAAACTTTACACATGGTTCCATTCCAATAAAAGTTGAAACCGCGGCGCCAGCTGTTTAAAGCAGAAGCGCGGCTGACAGAAAGCTGTGCTCTCGTCTCCAGACGGCCCGGAGACGGCCACGGTGTCGGGCGAGGAGGCCTGCGAGGTGAAGGACAAGGTGGTGTTCACCTGCGCCGCCGACTCGGTGCCGCCCGCCACCTACACCTGGAAGTTCAACGGCACCGCCATGCCCGCCGTCACGACGGACAAATACGTCATCGAGAATGCCGTATACAAGAACACGGGGAAGTACACGTGCGAGGCGCACAACGGCGTCACCGGCAAGACCAGCACGTCCACCCACAGCCTGTCTGTTAAAGGTGAGCACAATGTAATAAATAAAAAAATAAATGTAGGCATTTATCCAGTTAGAAAGAGGGGTCTGAAATAAACTATTTTGGTGAAATTAACTGGGATGAAGGAATATAAGTAAATTAAAAAATGTAATAAATAAAAGGATAAGTAAATAATCAAATCAAATGAAAACAGAAATATCTATTTATTTGTATTAATTGACTCATTTCCCATTTCCATTAAATGTATTAATTGATGTATTGTATGTATTATTTTCCTTTCCTATTTATTTTACAACATAGTGCAACGATGTCAAGTCATTAAATCAGCAATAATGACAAAATGGTCCATCATGCCTGATGTTCAGTCATGTATCGCAGTTGGAGACCGACGAACTAAATCCATTTGTTGATTTTACAGAGGAGGGAGCTCTGGATGAAGGCCTCTCAGACGGAGCCATCGCCGGCATCGTCATCGGGGTCCTCGTCGCCGTCTGCGCCGCTGTCGCCCTGATCTTCTACTGCAGACAGAAAGTGCCGTAAGTAGCTCCGCTGCGATTCCTCTGCTGGACACGGCCTTTTGATTCTCTGTGCGTTCAGGGACAGAGAGACAGTTATTTAGAGTTATGAGTTATTTATGAATTCAGAATATTTTCATGAATCAATGTGTAAGTGCTGCTGTTAACTACTCATTTTTGAGAACTCGTTGCCAGTGAGATTTAGAGTTGAGCTTCAAACCCTCCTTTGCACTTTCATGCCTGGTCTCTAATAGAGGGGATATGACCATCTCTGGATGTGACAGATTTGTGCAGGAGCTGGAGTGTAGCTCTACGCACAATTGTCAACATGTAAGGAGCAAAATAACCCAGAATCTCTGCAGCGATTGGTGCATATTTTTGAGCCTTAAGATTTCCCTCCTATAGACTGAATGTGACATACCAGACTTCTGGAAACTGATCTCGGGCTGTAGTGTCTCTCAGGGTTTTATCTGTTTTACCTGAATCTCTTTGTCTGAGTCTATATGTGTGTGTGTGTGTGTGTGTGTGTGTGTGTGTGTGTGTGTGTGTGTGTGTGTGTGTGTGTCATATCTGTCATTTCCTCCCATTGTGTCTGCCACTTCATGACCTGCATGGAAATTCTCCTCATTCCTTGTATGACTCTGCGTATTGCAACATGTTGGACTCACAATGTATGCACACACACACACACACACACACACACACACACACACACACTTTGTAAGGCTGCCACACCCTCCAACGCTGTTGTAATGAACAGTTACTGTTACAGTGCACCGCTTCCCCTTCTTTGGAAATGAGTCTTGTTTTTTAAATCAATGAATCCTGTGCTGTCACAAACTGATGTGATTGGATTAAAAACAGAAAAAAGACAAAGACAGAAGTTCAGAGACAAACCACAAACAAAGACAGATGTCTTTTTGGAAACTAGAAAGTCTTCATATTATATTTGATGGTTTGACACTTTTCCTCAACTCAGGCGATACATTAAAAAATTGAATGCAAAAATACATTTAAAAATAATAATTATTCATTACTTATAAAACACAAAGTTTAGCATTGCTGACCTTTGTTTTAGCTTTGTTCATCATTTCAATTTCAAGATCACAAATGAATTCATCAACTGCATTGAAGCAAATGGGACTGAGTCTCTAGTGTCTTTTTAAAATAAAACACTATTTAATTAAAATATCTAAAATACATTGCAGCCGATTTTGGGTAAACACAATATGTTTTCAACTTAATTTGACGAGTGGCGACGGTGCACAAACACAGATCCAGCATTGTTGGTTCGACTGCGGCTGATGAAAAACAGAAGATAACAGCATTGAAATACAATTTATGGCTGCTTCGGGCTTCCGTGGAATCCAATTAGTCTAATTTTGAATAGAATTAACCAAGCCCAAGATATTTTCACCTGATAATGTTTCCTGTTTTGCACGGCATATGTTCAGTCACTGGCGTCCACCTGCTAAAGCAGCGGTTATCACGTTAGGCAACAGATTACATCTCTTCACACCTGAGGGACACACTCTTCCACCGTGGTGATGTAATCCGCCGCCACATCCTGTGAGATTTCAACACCTCTACAGGAAGCTGCTGGCCTGACAAACAGATGAATCAGGGGGACTCTGGCCTGACATGGCACACCTCAATCTGTCGTGCCTGGTGTATGACAGAAAAAGAAAGACAAGCATTAATAAGTCATCCAGTGTGTTTCCAATGCTAGGATATTACAACCACTACCTATAAACTATTTTTATATCGCACCAGTCAAGTAAAATAACATTCTATTACATCAATTTAAAAGCCACACCTTATCTAGTGTGTTTTATCTCTGCTGCAGCCCCCCACACCCGTTTTCCTCTATTCCTGCAACTCGTGTTGAGCAACACTTCTGAGTGTCTGGAAATGAAGAAATGAGCCGTGCAGTGACACAGGTTGCAGCGATTCCTCCCACTCGCACGCCCTGGTCCGTTGCTGTTCTGATGCTGTTGTAGGGGGGGATGTGGGAGGATGGGCTTCATCCGTCTGGAAGAGTTTCAGACGGTTGAACAAAACTGGAAGCTGAGAGAAAGGGGGGAAAAAAAAATTGTTTTTGGTAGATCTGGTTTTCAGCAGCGATGATGAGCCCAGCTGACTGTTTCTCTAGCGCCAACGTGAGGTTGACTATATATATATATATATATATAGTTGAGTCCATCATACAAATACTTTCTTCACCCTTGGTGTGGATGAACTTGACTGGCCTGCACAGAGTCCTGACCTCAACCTGACAGAACATGTTTTGGGATATATTAGAGCAGAGACTGAGAGCCAGGCCTCCAACGCCCCCAAAGCCATAATTCCAATGATCATCATAAAGCACAATCAGGTTTCCATACATTTGAATAATATGTGTTAAAGCATAATTAGTATATAAGTTTCACAGTGTGAACCAAGCAGTTGTCACATAATCTACATAACCTAAAGCGTTATTGTTCATAAACACACAGATCAAAGTTTAGTCACTATATATTTCACCTAATCTATAAATATAAAATCCTGTAACAAGTGAGAGGAAGCTGATGTGAAACTAGCAGCCTTCCAGCTACAGTTTAAGAAGAAGTGACCTCATTACACAACCACGTCTCTGTCCTGAAGGTGTGAAGCTGAAACCGGTTTTCCACACAGGGAACAATAACACACACACACACACACACACCTGCCGTACGGCAGCGCGGTGGGAGAGCGGCACAGACCAGCTTCACAAACCAAAATACAGATCAGGTCGTCTGATAATTAAACGGAGCCCGCAGACTGTTAAGAAGCTAGAAAAAGGGAATCAATGAGTTCAGCTGTGCAGGAAGGCTGTTTGGACGAAGTCTGGACTTGTACCTGAGAGAAGAAGCAGCTGCAGGTCCTGGTCTAATAAAAACATGACTCTAATGACTGATATCTGATAACTTTGGAAAAAATGGGCTTGAATGGGTTAACATGACTTGAACTTGGAACCTTAAGTTTCACAATGTTAATTTATTTTTATATATGCACTTGACTCAGTGGTGAAGAAGGCAGAGACTTTTTCATCTCAGACATTATATTCTATATATTTTCTCAAATGTTGGAGAGTTTCTCTTCTCCTGCACAATCTGAAACATCCTGTTTGGGAACATCCCTGTTGCCTGAGAGGCTGAACCCAGGGCTTAAATATCCCAAGGTTCTTACTTTCATGGCCCTAAGAGATGATGAAATACATTTCCCTGTGTTCTTCTTTCAAATGTCTGAGGTCTCATCCTGCACTCATCCAATCAAATTAGTTATTTACAAATAAACTGAATGGATGTATTGAAGGATTTAATCAGTCAGTAACAAGTCAACGTATGACCAGAATCATCCAGCTTCTTTATTTTTGGTTTCGTACCAAATTTCATGGCAATGCGTTAAGATATTTGACTTAATTCCACAAATTTCAACCTCACTGTGGCACTAGAGGCAGAGGATCAATGAAGCGAGCAGGATTCATCCTCTGAGGAACATGAGCGTCTGTAGGCGATTTCAAAAGCAATATGATGAATATTTGCTGAGATATTTCAATTTGAACCAAATTTTTTGGAACAACTGAGTGTCCATCATGAAATCCATGAAAATGTTCTCAGGGCCGTTGAACTTCAGACGAGATATTCAGTGAACAAATAAGTAGGTAGAACAAGTCTTTACATAGATAATAGATACCACACACACACACACACACACAAAACGCACCCTCCCCCACGTGTGTGTGGGTTTCGATATTTTGAAAATATAGCTGGGCTGCATTCCTTCACTCTCACACTCACTCACCGATGCTGTCAATCACAGGGAGGGAGACTCCGCCTCCCCTCCGTGATTGACAGGGGAGGGAGGAGCTTAGGTGTGTCATTCATTCAACATCAGCTGCAGCAAAGAGCAGGAGATAAATCATCTTTAATGTAGCAGTATTTACTTTTTAAATTCTGAGAAGATGTATTTAACATAACTTAATGTTCCCTGGATTTTCTAAACTGTTATTCTGATGTAATAATGTAATTTTTTTTATGTTTCCACAATGTATTGGGAAGGTTATGTTGAACAAAAACAATTGCACCTTATCAACTAGAAACCTGGAACGTTCCAGGAATGTTATGGGAACATTCCAGATCAAGATATTCACTTTACTGTCACAGACTAAAGAAATAGGACATAATCACATTTGAGTGTTGTTGGTTTTATCGGTTGACATGGTTGATTTTGGGATAGAGACACGCTGTTCTTTAGAGGATCCAAACCAGTCAAACATCCTCAGCGCTCAAACAGGTTTCCAGCAGGGAAACTCCGCTCCTGTTCCCTCCCCGCTCCTGTTCCCACCCCACCACGCTGATAGATCCATACATGAAAATATTTGAGCTTCTCCAACGATATATATATATATATATATATATATATATATAACCTTCTAAAGCTTTGAGTTCCTGCTGAAGTTATGTTTGATGTTTGAGATATTGGGCCATGTGATGGACTGCAGGTGGAGAGATGGCGAGGGGGCGGTCTCTCGTAGAATGGTAGGAATGTCACCGTCATGTCTGCACTCGTCTTCCTTGGCTCACGTTTGTGTGGCGGCTGCTGCTGCTTCATCTCTCTTAGAACCTCCAGTTGGTTTGACAGACAAGAGTGCACCCCAATGGAAATTTCCCATTACGAGATCACATGACAATCACATGGGAAGTACTTCAAAATTGGGTATTGGAATTTTCCCAAATAAAACTGGCAAGGGGGCTGCAGTTTAAGAGGTTAAGAGGTGTCAATCATGTTCACAACTTGTTTCTGCTGGAAACTAGAGAAAACTAGGTTTAAAGAGATGCAAAAAAAATACATAAATTAGATTTTAAAGCATCTAAAATGAACCAGGAGGAGAATGATGTTGTTAAAAAGTTCATAGTTTTTTTTTCCACATCCAGCAGTTACAACATGGTTGTCACATTGATAATGGTGATCCCACTTGTGGAATTCCTCAGGGTTCTATGTTTGATCCTCTTTAGTGTCAAGTTTTGAATCAGAAGCACATGAACCTGCTGACTTCACGTCTGTCACCTCTCAGCTGCTCTGTCAACACGTTTCTGAGGATGTGCGGTTACAGCAAGCGTTTCTAACCTTTGACCTCTTTTCTCTATAACTGACCCTTTTTAAACTCTCAATGAACTATCTCGTTGTGTGTCAGACGTCAGATGACTAGACTTGCTGCTCTTATCCGCAGCCAGGTTGCCTATCTCAGTTTCTGTGATAAGATTCAAAGCTGCAACAAAACGTTCATGGTTTTTTATAATGTTGCTGATATTTACTTTGCAATCGCGGGGTTTCTTGAAGAGTCAACGCTGTGGTGGACAAATATTTGACTGTTGAATGAGTATGTGAGTTATAGATATGCACTGACGTACGGTTTTTGAGTAAATGTATGAAAAAGTATGTTACTTGCCACCAGCTTGAACAGATTTTTAACAGTTGTACAACTTTAAAATCTTCAGCCTCAGCCATGGTTTGATCCTTTTATCTTTGCTCATCCTCATCTGCTCTCCATGAAATGAACATTTATACTTTGATCCTCTCAGTCACATTTTTTACATAGTTTCTAAAAGCTTCAAAGATTGAACACGTGAACACATTTGAGGCTGCAGATGCCCTGTTTCTTGTTGTTTTCTGTGTTTTTTGGTTGTTGAGTGTGTGTGTTAACATGTTCTCACTGGGACACTCCAACCTCTGAGACCTTTATCCAGGCTTTCCTCTGTGGGTTTAACCTCCAAACGCTGACTGTTAAGAGAAAGTTTAGATTACATAGCTGAGAGAACGTGATGGAACTCAAAGGGCTGTAAGCAGCAACAATTACTCACCTGGAATAATTCATATGATAATCCGTCAACGTACCATTTAAGGATAACATGTCCGTGTGAGTCTGATGCTGCGAGTTTATCTCAGCTTGTTTATGCTTGGTACCAGCTGACAGCAGGAGTGATGTCACAGCTGCTGGAGGTCATTTTGTTTCTAATCTCTGTTTTCTGTGTATTTTTTTTTTTTCTCAGGGTCGAGTCGCCGTACTAAAGACGTCCTGCTCTCTGCTGGTGAGTCTGATAACTTGCCTCTTCTGTTTGTTCTTCTTCCAACACAAAATGCAAAGAAACTGTTTCTTTCATCATCTGTGCCAATATACTTAAATGAAATAATATCGCTTTAATATTTGTTGATCAGAAGAATGATCCTCTACATACAGTATGTGACTCACAAGCATAGAGGTATAGGTACATGACTAAACAAATGAGCATCCACACACACACACACACACACACACACACACACACACACTTGTGTATGTGGTTGTATGTGTGTGATCAAAAAACCCTAAACTGATTTATCTCATAATCAGGTTAATTAGGATCAGAATGCGTTACCTTGACGACTAAATGGAAGACGTCTGTTTGAATCTGTTTGTTTTGCAAAGTTAGTTTTACCTGTGAGCATGGTTGCTACGGTTACCCCCAGTTTAATAAACCCGGAGCACTCCCCTGATGTTGTGACGTCTCTGAAGGGGATTCAGTGACACTGTGTCTGTGTGTGTGTGTGTGTATGTGTGTGTGTGTGTGTATGTATGTTTAGTCAATACAGCGAGTTGGTGTTGATACAGCAGCAAGGCTGTCTCCACTCAGCCGAGCAAACACAGCGAGGTGTGTGTGTGTGTGTGTGTGTGTGTGTGTGTGTGTGTGTGTGTGTGTGTGAGTGAGTATGTGTGAGCCCTGGAGCTACATTAAGTATCTACTTAAAGCGACCTGCAGCTTCTCAGGGGTTTTGGTCGATTGTTTGCCCTGGTTTTTACCTCCTAGACTCCCCGATGATGTTGCTAACAGACTTTTGGTTTTAATGGCCGGACTTTGTCTGGACGAGTCGCGTGTGACAGATTGCTGAATGAGTCGCTCTGGATTGATGCTGATGACTGTTGGCCTCTCGGTTACTTCCTGATGTGCTGATGCTGTTGAGTGAAGAGCCAGTAAAACCGGTTTATTCCGGTTTTGCCGCGACACTGAAACCCTGCAGCGGCCCTCAGAGATCAGTCGCTGCTTAAAGTATTTGTACACACGTCTGAGTCCAAAGTAAAAGCTCCTTCACTTCAAGAGACCAGAGACATTCTGTTCAGGCAGGAAGGACCAGGCTTATTCTCCATAAATCCATAATATTGCAATTATCGTCACATTTTAAAATGTATTATTTATTTATTATAGTATAATAAAATGTGTGTGTGTGTGTGTGTGCGCTGCCTGTAAAGTCAATCATTTGACATTTTCATCTTGTCGTTTCCCTTCAGGAGTCGCCAGCCCAAACAGCCGACCACGTTGTTTCCCACGATGCATCTGTGCAGCCCGCGGACGCTGCGGCCGGATCCAGCTCGGAAACCCGATTTAACCCAAAAGATGGATTCTATCAGAGTTTGGGATGTTTAATCTGGACTCGTCACTGTTAGTCTGATCTCTTCTTACTCTTTCATCTCCTCCTCCTCCGTCACTGGATCGTCGCCTGCCCCCTCCCCCCCTTCTTCTTCTTCTTCTTCTTCTTTTTCTTTTTCCGTCTGGTTCTTAACAAACGTCATCATTCACCTTTTGTCTCACCTGCCGCCGCCACCGCCGCTTCCTTTGGGAAACTTAACAACACGGAGAAACTGTGCGCGACAGGAGACTGAAGCTGACGGACTGACGGTCACGATGAGTGACTTCCTTTATCCCGCTGGAAACCTGAGGAGGATCTTTACCACACACACACACACACACACACACACACACACACACCACACACACCTCAGTGATCATAGACTCAGAGGCCACACACGCCGACATTCACCTTCAAAGTAAAAGCTTTTAGTTTCCATGTTTTTATAGTTAGTTTCTCCATTTGTTCACACTCTACACTTTTTTTTTCTAAAAAATTAGAAACGTGTCGGCCGTTCAGATTATTTTTGAAACTCTGAACCTTTATTCCTCATTAATAATCCTTTCACACAAACAACACAGATAATCCACTGAGCTTTTAAAAGAAGTCTGTTGTTATTCAAAGTCGTTTTTTGGTATTTATTCTGTGTTTAATGTCACTTTTAAAGTCTGTTACCATGTTTATGTGGAATAAGGGTTATTAATAAGGTAATAGTTAGTTTTCAAAACAAAAAACTTCCATTATCTAAAATAAATATATAAATAGAGGACTCAATAAATAAATGATTATGCCATTTAATGGACCAAAAATAATATTAAATATAAATGTAGTAAATTAATACCATATGAAATAAATGGATTTGTTTTAAATTGTTTCTGTATTTGTTTACTTTGCCATTTAATTTTACAAACTTATTTAGGTTTCTTAATGCATTTCCGATTTATATTGCAAATCGGGGGCTGAAATAATACATCAATAGATAAACAAATCAATTTAAACAAAACAAAAACAGTAATTTAAATGGGAATAAATACAGAAACTGGTCAATTTAGTTTAATAAATAATAATAATGTTTTAATAATTAATCTGTTGAATATTTTCTACTTCCATGACTGTAAACAAAGTTTGAGTTTCAGACGTCAGTGGGAGATGATTAATTCATTTTAAAAAAGTACATTAAAATGAAACTATTATTCAAATGTAAAACAAAATAGATAGAACTTATTACCTGTTTTACTTTAATTAATATTGCTATTTTTTTTTTAAACTTTTATTAGTATTAAGTAAAAATGGTCAGTAGTTTGTTTTTTATATCATGGCTATAAATAGGAAAGAACACCTTAGGGTGCTAAAGTGTTTGTGTGTGTGTGTGTTAGAGTGTTAGTGTGCTTGTGTGTGTGTGTGTGTGTGTGTGTAAAACTTGGTGACTGACTTTTTCAAGTAGACATTTCTAAATAAATGTAGTTACTCACACACTTTTCTTGATGGTTACTAGATTCAGTGACTAAATAACACTCAACTTCTATTGTTTAAGCAATATTGTGAATTTAAATATTAGTTTAAATTATAATGTAGGAAAAAACTGCAGATTATTGTCCTCATAATTGGTGAAAATATTCTTTCCTTCTACATGAATCAAATGTGAAACAAAACTCTCCAAGTGAGTGACTGAAGCATCAGTCCCGTTGCTATAGTTACCGACGGCAGTGAAGCGTACCTGCTGACCTGAACTCTATCAGCCAATTAGGAACAAGAATTGAACTTTTTTAAATCCAGTATTGACTTACTATTCAAAATGTGTTAATTAAAAACGCATACACCCACACATACCCTCCCAATACACACACACACACACACACACACACACACACACACACTCCTCTTTTTGTTGGTTCAAATCTTCTACGTGGTCTCTGGCGTGGATACGTGACAGCAGGAAGGCAAACAAACAAGACTCGACACGCGTGGAGAAGGGAGAAGGTGTTTGTGGGCAGCGACATTCTTTGAGTTTGGAGGGAAACTGCGTTTTCTTTTTCTTTTTTTTTCTTTTTTTTTTGCCTCAGTTGGATAGAAATCGTCTTAAACAATAATTTCACAGGTTAACTACAGCATGAACCAGGCTTTCATCTGGAAATGAAAAACCGATTTTGTACTATTTGAAGTTTTTATGTTGTCAGACTTCTGAGCTGATGTGTATATGTGTGTGCATGTGTGTGCGTGTGTGTGCGTGTGTGTGTGTGATCTCAGGCTTTAACATGCACTGATCTCCAGTGAGAAAGTATTTATTTTGTTTAGAAAGAAAACCCTCGATAACTGGAGCTGAAGATCATCGGCGGTCTGCAGATCACATTCAGAAGCTCATCAGACGAACTCACACAATTCTAACGATTCTTAGCGTGTCATTTTCAACATGTTCACGTTTGTATGTTGGGACAACACGGAGCACAGAATGTAGTCATAGCAGCAGTTTGTTGTCCGACGAGACGTGTATATGTTGAAAGAAAAACTGCCTTCATTGTAAATAATAGTTCTTATGTTCACATCACTCACACCGTTTTATTTTTGGGGTTTTTATTCCTTCCTCGTGATTTAATGCTTGTTTTGTTTTGTGTTGTTCTCGTTTTGTTTACACAAGCTGTCTCTCCGATTTTTTGATCCCTGTAAAAACTCTCTGAAGAGATTTTTAATAAATGTCCCAGAGACGAAAAAAAAAAAAAAGTATGTCAAATTTGAACAGCTTTAAAGCCATAAAAGTTGTGGAACTATTTTCCTAACTCTGCTCCTCATGTTGTTTCATTGTCTGGATGTACGGGGAAAGAAATCGACCAATCAGAGCGTGTGTGTGTCCTCAAACCGTCCAATCATAGAGCCAAGCGATGGTTTGTCTTTTCAAATGTGTGTGTGTGTGTGTGGGGGGGGGGGGGGGGGTGGCCACTCCCTTATCATCTTCTCAAGAAGTCATTTCAGTAGTAGTTAAAGGGCAAGTTCACACAACGAACCATTTTTATAACCTTTACCTCTCCTTTAAATGTCATTTAAGAATCTGAACGAGTATAGAGAAAAACTTGACTGCTGTTTGAAGGCGCAGTGTTTCAGATTCATCAGCATCTAGCAAAACAGATTTGGCAGAAATGGAGTCATTAATTCAACAGTATGATTAAATTAGTGTATTACCTTACATTGTTTGACATTATCATTTACTTGGGAAGCTAGAGGCCGATGCACAAAACCTAAATCCTCCATTAAGCCGTGATTTTCCAGTTATCCTGGATGAATTTAGCTTTGACTCTGTTGCACGACGTCAGGGAACATAAATTACCATGGACATTTATTGCTCCAGACCAGGCTAACAGCCAGGTTACATTAGATTAGTCCTGAATCTTATCTGTCAATCTGAGGTCACTCCATCAGAAATAAACATTATTACAGTTAATCGATTTCTTATGTATGTATTTTGACTAATGTTTAGTATTCCACATTTGAACACCACCTATAGCCTTCATCCTTATTCAACAAAGTATGCTTTCTTAACTAGGTCAAGCCTAGGCTTTTTCATATTTTATTCTGGATTTCTTAATTCTGGTTTTGTGCGAAGGCCCCCAGGTCTCCCTGTGTGTGTGTTCCCAAAGTTTGTGTTTTGCTCAGCAAGATCTCCACAAGGATAATCCACAAAGATAATCTCCACCATTGAACGCCACTTGATGATTTTTGATGTGTAAATGCATTCACCATGTGTAAAAAAAACAGAGAAGTGTAGCTACAGGCACCTGTTTAAAAAAGTCTTGGCAAAAGGACTTTGGCAAAACAGAGCGGAGCACCTGTGGGGTGGGGCTGTGAAGCGAGGGTGTTTGGTGTGGCTGAGAACTGGGGCTGGGGGTGGAGCTGATGACAGGGGGGGGGCTCTCGATCAGGGCTGAGAACCTGGGCTTGTGGAGGGGGGGGCGTCAAATCCTGGAATGGTAACAAAGAGACAAAAAGTAGCAAAGCCCCAAATTTGAGCTGGCTTAGTCCCCTATACAAGATTGGATATAATCCTGTCTACGCTGTCAAAAAAAAGACTTGTTAATGTTTACTGCACTTGTGCTGGAAAAGGTAAAGAAAATCAACCATCTTAAACAGGTTTGTGCTGCCTGTGAGTGCCAATGATAAGATGAACCAGTGGTCTCTCTCTGTCTTCTCAACCAGATGTATTAGGTCAGCACAGATCATATCAGACAATGATAATCATGCTCTAATGGTAAAAAACATGGTCAGCCCATCTAAATGCAGTTGAAGAGTCTAAGATTTGCTTTTAAAAATTGATTTTGCAGTTAAATTATACAGCAAACTGTTTTTAAAATGCCTAGAATTGTGTGTAGAGGGCTAGCTGGATTTGAATTGTACAGAAGTAAGTCGTCCACATACAAAGAGACTTCATTTATTGTGTGATAAGACTATTGCTACGGTAAACAACAGGGGCAGCAAGAAACAGCTTGTCTTGTGCTGCCCTTAAGTGAAAGGTGTGGCGACACCATGTCATTTGTTTGCACTTAAACCACGAAAAAGGGAAAAACTTTACCAAGAGAATGAAATCATTGTCGAGGCTGAATTTACCAATTACCTCATAAAGCTACATCCACAGAACTCTGCTCCACCCTGTCGAACACTTCTTCGGCGGTGAGGGCCGCCACTATCTCAGGGGTTACAGAGCTGTGTGAGTGGATGATATTAAGCAGCTGTCTGCCATTAAGGGGACTGTCAGTCTCATAAATCCAAAAAAGCTTGGTCCAATAGACAAGGGGAACACCCACTTGAGACTGATTTTTCAAGAGAAATTTAAGGTATAGATCAGTTTAGAAGTGAGATATGGGTTAACTACTGCATAATAAGGTATCTTTCACTTTCTTTTTAAAACAGGGCGATGGTGGCCCTTAATAGGCCACCTGGCAACTTATAGAAATGCCCCATTGTACATGTCTCTAAATATTGGAGGCAGGAGATCTGAGAAAGTCTTATTATACTCATTAGTGAAACCATCTGGCCGGGACGATTTACTACTTCGTAATGAATTTATGATTTCCTGAACCTCAACAGCGGTTATGGGGCTTCCCAGGCCTCTTGGTAGTTTCAACGACTGGGGAAAAATAATATTTTTCAAATGCATCATGCGCAGTTGGGAGGTCAACAAGTCAGTGCGGGAGTTAGTAAACATTTCAGAGATTTTTAGCAGATTGGGATGAGCCGCTCCCAACGAGGAGGTGATGGCCGAGATTAATCTTTAAAACATCAAATATTGCAATAGTCAAAAAAAAGTTATATTCAATCCAATCCTTATTTACACAAACTTTAGCAGAAGCCTGTATAGGAAGTTTATGTAAGAAGAAGTTGAGTGAGTATGTTATTATTATTATTATTATTATTAGTAGTAGTAGTGTTAATATACAGACTGTAACTCAGCATGAATAAATGATGACTGGAGAAATATCTACTTTCAGATTTCACTAAGAACCAGGTCATCTTAATCCAGTGGGTCAATTTAACCTCCTGATAATCTTTTTACTTCAACACACACACACACACACACACACACACACACACACACACACACACACACACACATCCCTGTAGTCATAAAGATTTCATTTCCAAAAACTGCTTTTTATTCAATAAAGAAGTGCATCACCTCATTATTGAAGTTTCATCTTATTAAGATGATCATTTTAACTGAATTTGGAAACCTTGCAAGTTTGTCAGTTTCTTGTGCTGATTTGTTTTAAGGCATAATTTATTCAATAGGTCTGCACTGCTGAAACATCAGTGAAACAGT
Organism: Eupleurogrammus muticus; assembly: GCA_036785175.1. Lineage (NCBI taxonomy): Eukaryota > Metazoa > Chordata > Actinopteri > Scombriformes > Trichiuridae > Eupleurogrammus > Eupleurogrammus muticus. Next base: position 12,512,571 of record JAYKQN010000020.1, read on the forward strand.
CAACAACAGTTTTAAAATTCAATGCAACGCATATAAATGCCGTTAAAAGGAGCATCTGAATATGGCACATGACCTTTTGACCTGCAGAATGCAGGTGTTGTAGGTGTTAATTAAAAAACCTGATGAGTGGATGAACTGAATCGTTGCTCTGATTGATCAGACGTGACGCCCCGTCTCCTCCTGGAACTGATCTGTGGTTTTGTAACGTCTTGTCCGTGTTCATGTTCCAATGTTTAATGTTTATCTTTAAAAGCTTTAACTGGAGGCAGCCAGGTGTGACATTAGCTCCGCCTCCTTGGCTTCAGCTGAGTCTTTTTTTTTTTTGGTACTCATTTTTTATTAGTTTAAAGAGTGTAGACATAGTACAATTGAAGAAGGACTTCACAGATTTCAATACAACACACTTCTCTTGTCCCTCCCCCCTCCCACCATCCCAACCCCCACCCTTCTACCTGGGAGTCAATACAGGTAAACAATCAGACAGCACAATCAATCATACAAGTTCCATTAGTTACTCTCTAGTAAAATGTCTTTAACTCTGGCAATACTATTGTCCCAAGCTTGTATTGTCCTTTGCTTGGCACCATTAACTCTTGCAGAAGAAAGTTCAAGAAAAAGAATGTCCAAAAAAATGTGTAGCCAGTGATTCAGAGACAAATTGTGGGGCGGGAGCCAAACTTGAACAATGAGTTTCTTGGCTGCCGTCAAACCAGCAAGCCAAATTTTCTTAGATCTTTCATCGATATGAATTTGTGAGTCATCATTAAGAAGATGTAAAGCAGGATCCATGGGCAGCTGGGTATCAATCAGTTCAGATAAAGTTTGCACAACCATTTTCCAGAATGTATAGATTTTAGGGCAGTCCCACATTACATGCATAAATGTCCCTACTGTATTTTGTGAGCAAAAAGTACAAAATGGATGTGGAGCTTGTCCTATTAGGTGTCTGACTCTGGGAGTTAGATATGCTCTGTGACATATCTTCAAATGTATAAACTGATGATTTGGGTTATGAGAGGAGCAGCATATGTTGTCCCAGCAAGTCTCCCAGTCTATCTCTCTACCCCGGAGTGTCATTGACCGATCCCACTCCACAGTACTAATTCTAGGGGACAAGTAAGAGATAAGCTTAGAATACAGAAAGGAAACAACACTCTTAGGGGCAGTATGTATCCAATGAACAATGGGATGCTCTTTTAACTCTGGGCCCCAAGTCACACAAGATTTAAGGGCCGATCTAAGTCTAAAGTAAAAGAACAAAGAATGCTTAGGTATATCCATCCATCCATTTTCTATCCCGCTTATTCCTTTTCAGGGTCGCAGGGGTCTGCTGGAGCCTATCCCAGCGCATTTATGGCGAGAGGCAGGGATACACCCCAGATGGTCGCCAGCCAATCGTGGGGCACACACACCATTCACACACCATTCACACACACACTCACACCTATGGGCAATTTAGAGTTGCCAATTAACCTGAGCATGTTTTGTATTGTGGGAGGAAACCGGAGTACCCGTTGAAAACCCACGCAGACACGGGGAGAACATGCAAACTCCACACAGAAAGGTCCCAGACCCAGGCCCCAAGGCGGTCTTGAACCTGCGACCTTCTTGCTGTGAGGCAACAGTGCTACCCACTGCTCCACCGTGTCGCCCTGCTTAGGTATATCATAAAGTGAAATCAATTCATTAAAGCTGAGCATAGAATTGTCACCATTTAGATCCTCAAGCACCTGTATACCCTTCTCAGCCCACAGATTATGAATGAAAGGTTTATTACCAGATTAAAGATTGTTATTATGCCAAATGGGAGTAGATTTATGCCATTTGGATGTGAACCCCACTAAATTTTGAATCCTTCTAAAGGTCTGTAGCATGTACGCTAATATAGGGCCATACCTCAGTGTACAATGTTTGATGGAAATGCCTGAAAACAAAAAGTCTTGGAGCCTTATTGGAGCAATTAGGTCTTCTTCAATTTTCTTCCATGAAGAAGTAGAATGCGGATCTAACCAATATTTCAGAGAACGTAAGGTGAATGACCAATGATAGAATTTAAAATGAGGTAGCGCCCAGCCGCCTTCTAATTTATTGTGCTGAAGTGTAGACCGTCTTATGCGTGGACGTCTTCCATTCCATATGTATTTGGTAAGCAAGGAGTCAACTTTAGACCAATAACCAATAGGTGGGGGTAGTGGTATCATAGATGAAATGAAATTAATGCGAGGCAAGATGTTCATTTTAACTACAGCTATACGAGATGGCACTGAAGCAGGCAAAGCGGCCCATCTTTTAGTATCTTCCTCCACCTTCTTAAGGACAGTAGAATAATTCAAATTTGCAATGGCTTGAATAGAAGGTTGGATTAAAACTCCTAAGTATTTAACTTCTTTGATTACTACTATAGAAGGAGGTAAAACTAACTGACTCTTTCCTTCATTAACTAACATCAATGCAGATTTAGATAGATTGATTTTAAAACCTGACAAAGCACCAAAGTTCTGAAGTACCTTAATAGTATAAGGAAGAGAACTTTGCACATCTGACATGTAGACCAATGTGTCATCTGCATACATTGAGACAGCATGAACAGAAGAGCCAATTTGAATAGGTGTAATTTGCGTACACTTACGAATGTATTGCGCCAGAGGTTCTATGGAAAGGCTAAAGATCCATGGAGACAGGGGGCAACCCTGTCTCGTGCCACGGTTTATTGGAAATAGGTCTGAGATAACTCCTCCAATACAAACCCTGGCAGAGGGGTTTGCATAGAGTACCTGAATCATTCCTATGAACTTTGGGCCAAAGTTAAATTTTTTAAGAACATACCAAAGATAATGCCACTCAAGCCTATCAAAGGCTTTTTCAGCATCGAGAAACAAGAGGCCACAAGTAGAGGGAATTTTATGAGCTTCACCTAAAATATGCATCAGTCGCCTAATGTTGTCAGAAGCTAAGCGACCCTTCATAAACCCAGTCTGATCAGGATGTATAAGGTTTAGCAGAACTGGTTCTAGTCTACAGGCCAACACTCGTGAATAAATCTTAAGATCGGTATTAATAAGCGAAATTGGCCGGTAGCTAGCACAGTCTGATGGGTCTTTCCCGGGTTTGGGGATAACTGAGATAAGTGCAGTATTAAGATCTCTGTGGAAATGCCCTGTGTACATAGCAAAGTTAATGGCATTAAGCCAAATTGGGCCTAGAATGTCCCATAAAGCTAAGTAAAGTTCAACTGGCAATCCATCTAGACCTGGGGCACGACCTCTCCTCATACTTTCTACTGCCAGACGTAGTTCTTCTAGTGAAATGGGTGACTCAAGTTGTTCTGCATCCTCTGTGGACAAAGAAGGGAGATCTAAATTCTCAAAAAAATCACTATAGTCTTTCTCAGATGGATGGCATTCACTAGAATATAATTTTTCAAAGAAGGATTTGAAGGCTACATTAATTTCAGGTGTAGTCGTTACAGTACCTCCTTGCGCTGTTTTAATGGAGGCAATGGTTCTGCTCTTTTCTTGCTGCTTTAAAGTTAAGGCAAGAAGATGACTTGGACGACTTCCTTGGGAATAATATTTATGTTTTGTAACATGCATCAAATATTCTACCCTGTGCCTCAGTAAGTTGTTTAAATCAGCTTGGCATGTTTTTAATTTGGATTCCAAATCTGTACTATAATTCTGTTGAAGTTGGTTTTCAAGATCCTTACATTGGCCTTCCAAATTGGAAATTTGGTGCTGTCTACTGTGCTTAAGATAGGAGGAAAACTTAATCGCATTGCTCCTAAGGCAACCCTTAATGGAGGCCCAAAGGAACATTGGATTCTCCACACTGCCTTCATTTACCTCTATAAAGAAAGCTAGTTCATGCTTTATTTGGTTAAGAAAGTAGTCATTCTGTAATAGTGAGGAGTTAAATCTCCATCTAGCATTCTTGTTCCTTTTAACTATGTTGAAATTAAAAGTTGTTTCAATAGGGTTATGGTCTGAAATATGCCTGGGAAGAATATTCATGGAAGAGGAAGCAGAAATCAATTCACTAGAGATAAGTAGGTAATCTATTCTAGAGAAGGATTTATGGCATGGTGAATAATATGTATAGTCTCTAGATGTGGGGTTCTGGAGCCGCCACAGATCTACCAAATTAAGATCTTTCGCTAGATTACATAAGGCCTTGGAAGACATTATCTGGGAGTGCGTAGCCAAGGTAGTAGACCTGTCTAGATTGATGTCAAAAACAGTGTTCATGTCTGCTCCTACAACCAAATGATATCCATCCAAAGACAGGAGGTCATTTGTGATGTCCTGAAAAAATGTAAAATCAAAAGTTGTTGGGGCATAAATACTAATAAAGGCAACTTTCCTGCCCTCTATGGATTTGCAGCAATACGCTACTCTTCCTGAAGCATTAGAGCTAACTTTAATGATATTTATGTTCAGAGAGCGCCTCATTACCACAGCTACTCCCTTAGTGCTACTTCCATCAGAAGAGGCTACAATTGTTTTGAATCTTTTGTTTTGTAGTCTTAAATTATCTGCAGGCTTAAGGTGAGTTTCCTGCAATAATGCAACATCAACCTTTTTTCGGTGAAGGAAATCCAAAACTTTGGCTCTTTTGAAAGGGGAATTCAACCCCCTCACATTAAATGACATAACACTGTATCTATCCATTGTCACTGAGGTATGGCAAGAATATACATGCAGGGCTAAAACAACTTACAACTGAGCTAAATGGAATCTGAAAAGCTAAAGTCTAGATGCGTTTGTCTGTATTAAAATAACAATTTCCCAAGTAGAGATCTACCCTGAGTGACTCCCTTCCCCCCCCTATCCCTTCACCCCCCTCCCTCCCCTCACCCTTACCACAAATCAAAAACGAGAACAAAAACGAAAACAAAATAACAGGTATAATGCAGGCTGGGCACAGAACAGGCCCAGAACTGCCATGCTCCCATTTAACAATCCGTGACATCAGCGATGGTGAGCACACAACTAGAGCGGCGACACAAGCCCAATAATGAAGTAAACTATAGGCTATCACCTCATTATGCAGAAAATCAAAATAAAATAAACATTCTGCTAAATGCAGAGCAGAGTCAGTATTCTGACATAAAGTTCCCATAATCGCCTATCTGGGAAAAAACATCAAAACCTAATAAAATTAAAAAGATTTCCCAATAGGATAACGCACAGAAGACACAAGATACCTATAAAGTCATCATCTAGTTCAGAGATACTAGTTCAAGTCAGCTAGTTCTAAAATACAAATTGCTGACATGATCAGATTAGGCCTATGCACAATGACAATAACATTTTACAAAGTAAACTACAAAAAACGGTTCATTGGCATAAAAGTCCAGTGTCACTAATTATTCAGATGTACCTGCAGTCCCTGAATTCGAAATGGAGTCCAGGAACAAACGAGCCTCCTCCGACGATTGTAGAAATTTCGTCTCTCCATGCATAGTGACTTTCAGAGTCGCTGGATATTGGAGAAAATTCTGAATTCCCTTATCCCTCATCTCCTTCCTCACTGTAGCGAAAGAGCTCCGTTTCTTGGCTGTCACGGGAGAGTAATCAGGGAAGAAGCTGAGGCTCACTCTGTCATCCAGACGAACTGGTCCATGGTTCCTGGCTTCGCGCAGTATTAGATCCCTGTCGTTATAGCGGAGAAGTTTAAAGATGACAACTCGGGGTTTTGCGTTGTTGGAAGCATTCGCGTAAATGCGATGAGCCCGCTCAATTTCAATTTCTTTGTCCGCCAACGTGGGCAGCCATTCGGGCAATGAATTTTTAAGAAAGCCCATCATGTCATCCTTCTCCGCACCCTCTGGAAGGCCGAGCAAGCGAAGATTGTTGCGTCGACTACGGTCTTGTAACTCAACTAACTGTTGCTCAACTGTGTCCAATCTCCGGCCATGAGTATTCAGAACTGTCTTCTGTTCCCTTTGTTCTTTCGTTAACAAGTCTATTTTCGAGCACACGGTTGCCATATGAGTAGAAAACTCATTTCTCATTGCTGCCATTTCAGATTTCACCACGCTCTCGAGTCTTGCTAGGCCGTCCTCCATGTTAAAGCTAGCCATAGTGTCAGAACTATGCCCAGTCCTCGATTTCTTCCTCTGTTTTGCTGAAGTGGGGGTTAGAGTCAGTTGTTTGCGTGCCAGCGACATTTAGAAAAATAACCACCGGATGGGAAATATAGTGTTCGTACAAAACGAGGTAAATTAAAAGAAAAACAGGGCTAGATGTCGAGAGCTCCTTCAGTGTGCGTGCAGCTCCATTGGTGCGTCACCGCTTCAGCTGAGTCTTAAAGTTTTTTTTTTTAAGAGAAATAAAATAAAAACAATCTAGAAAGAAAAAAAACATGTAAATAAGCAAAATGATCTCCTAATGAAATAAACTCTTTCAAGATGCTACCACTCATTATTTGGCTAACTGTACCAACACAAGATATTTTCATCTGTTACATTTTTTGCAGTGTGACTTCTCAATTGCAGAATTGAGAAATATTGTTATGCTCCAGAGGCAAACATTGTGCTCTGTGATTGGATGTTTCTGTTGAAATGCACCTTGGGAATTGTAGTGCGCTTCTGACCCTCTCATCAGAGATTTTCACCTGCATGGTTGTTTCAAGTTCAAATGTTCAAGGACCAATGAGAAGTGGGCATGAGGTGGTCTGTCCAATCAGGTGCAGGAGGAGTGACCTGTCAATCATCTGTTGCACAATAGGTGGAGTGAGGTATGTTTGGGAGGTTCAGGTGGAGATAAATAAAAAACTACACTGAAAAAAATGCATTATCATATTTTAATCTGGTTTTAATAGGAAAATTTAACTGGTTTAAATCTTTGACTTTTTATAGATAAATACTTATTAAGCATGCAATATTGCAACTCACAACTATCATAATTTTTTAATAAAATATTATTTACCTTTAAATTCATTCTTGTTTTGAGAAATAAAACAAGATCAAGTGATCAGAGAGAGATCAAAGATCAAAGTGATCTGCTAATGGAATAAAATAATTCAAGATACTTCTACTAAATATTTGGCTACTTAGATATGTGATTTTTTGCAGTGTAAGACCATGAATACTTTTAATAAACCTTTTGCATGAAACGGCACACTAGTATCCCTGCTGTGTGTGTGTGTTTTTATGTGTGTGTGTGTGTGGCGGCAGGTATATGTAACAGGACTGAACACGCCTGCAGCAGTTATTAGTCAGGAATGTGCGTTTCTTCTCTGAGTTGAAGTCACTGATCCCTGCAGCGAGGGCGGGGCAGAGCGGGAACACCAACCAGGAGACACAAGCCGTTTCTTTATCTTGTACAACAACACATTTCGGATACTTTCCCAAAGCCTGTGCTTCTGTGAACCCATTAGTAACATGTAACATGTTGGTTCGATGTGTGCTCAGGAAACACACCCTGCAGTGGAGCGGAGGCTCGGCTGCAGCAGGAATGTCCCAACAATTTACAGATTTTAGAGCCAAAGTCTTCTGTTTCTAAGAAAGAGGAACATTCTGTCCTGAAAGCACCAAGGGACACATTATCTATATTTTTGACATAATCTTACAATCTTGTCTTTTTTTTTTAGAATGTTGACTTCATTATTCAGAATTTTGAACTTTTTCCACAAAAGTTTTACTCTGACATTTTTGTTCTCAGTTACTCACCTTTTTCTGTGTGTGTGTGTTTTATGTAATCGTTTTAACATTATTATTCATTTTGCCTTTGGTGTTGCTGAAGTGTCAGATATCTTGTATGTGACTGACTCAGACTGCTGACGCCTCAGATAAGCTCCAGATAAACTTTTAACTGGCTAAATGTGTGGGCCCACATCGCTGACATTAAAGCACATTTGAAGGACATTTTTATATCAGTGTGAGAAGGGAGAATGATTTAAAGCCTCATTTGCTGTTCACATGGACTCCTGGCTGTGTTTTAACACGCTTCAGCTGCAGCTCCTAGAGGAAAAAGCTGGCTGTACACTATTTAACAATCTGCACCAGACTCAGGACAATCCTCACACACTGCAGAATAACTTTCAATGAACACATAAGCCCTACACCAGTTCATCAGATCCTTAAATCTCTTAAAGCTACGAGAAGCTCATGTGAGCCGGCATCCAGCATCTGTACTGCTCCCTTGTGGTGAAGCAGCACATGGGTGTGTGTGTGTGTGTGTGTGTGTGTGTGTGTGTGTGTGTGTGTGTGTGTGTATGTGTGTGTCTGTCTGTGTGTGATTACAGGGTAGACTAATAACAACCTTGGAGGCAGGAATGACTGAAAGGTAACTCGCAAAAAAAACAAACATCTTGTATGGATGCTCAAAGAAACTGAATTTTTGGCACTAAATCCATCTATATACTAGCATCGTTCTCTCTCTCTCTTTTCCTTTTTTTTTTTTAAACGTAAAATCTTTGCCTATATCTGTAATAAAACCCAAAATAATACCAAAACTTTTTCAGACTCCATCTTCACAGGGAGATGTGTTTAGGTTCTTGCAAAATAATTCATAAACAGACAGGGAAACATCTTTAATTAGATATTTACTACCATTCCAAAAATTGGGTTCACAAAAATGTCGTTATTTTTGGAAGAAAAGCACTGTTTTTTTCTAATGAAGATGACATTAAACTAATCAAAAATACACTCTATAATTGTTATGACTATTCTAGCTGCAAATGTCTGGTTTTAATGCAACATCTGCCTATGTGTATGGGATGTAGGACTTTCACTAGTCTAATATTTTTGTGTATCACTTTTTTGTGTTTCATTGTGTTAGTAATTTGTATTTCAGTAAAGTATCTGAACACTTAGCCCACCGCTGTACCTATATGACATCGTTCTGGTGAAGTTTTACAGTCAGGAGCTAATTTTCCCGATGATTCTGACACCACCTGAATGCAGCACAAAACCTGCCATTCAGCATGGGGTGTGCAGGCCTCTGAACTCTGACACAGAGGATAGGCATGAAGTACTGAAGACATACTGGGACACCAAGGACATAATGAGACACTGTAGATATGACACACTGAAGACACAATATGACATAAGACACAAGGACATACTGAGACACTGAAGACATATGAGACACCAAAGCCATAATGAGTCGTTTCTGTCTGTCTTCAGAGCTGCTGAGGTTAGGAGACCTAATGCAACATTAATAATGCAATATTGTTTTTCTTTAGGCTATTTATTGTATTTTATTAAGTTATATTTCCCCCTAATGTTGCTTGTGTGTTGACAGATGTTTTTTTTTATAATTTTTTCCGCACAAATCTTAAACAAAAAAGAAAAAGAAAAAAGAAAACAGATTTGATCCCCGTGGAGGACCGACAGCGCGGCCCACTCTGCCGGAATTCAGGAGCAGAAGAAGAAGACTCCCGCTATGACGTCAGAGGAGGGTCCCCGCAGCTTCCTCTCTTCGCTCAGGCAGCGCCGCCATCGCGTCAGCACCGAGAACCATGTCGAACCGGCCCAGACACGCGTCCTGCTCGGTGGTCGGCTGCTCTCACCAGCGGCAGCACCGCTCCCTGCACGGGCTGCCGGCCGCGGAGCACCGCGTGGTGCAGTGGCTCAACTTCATCTTCGACGGACACTTCCCGGCGAACGTGAGCAAACACCTCTTTGTCTGCGCGCACCACTTCACGGCCGACTCGTTCCGCAACCTGGGCCAGTACCAGGCGGGACTGGCCGGGAAACTGCACCTGATAGACGGAGCCACGCCGTCCATCAGGGACAGAGATGCTGCAGCCGCTGCGGGAGAAGTGAGTGTCGAAAACAAAGGCGCCTGTAGCTTTAAGAGGCGACGTCATCAGGCTTGGTTGACGTAGAGTTTATACTGAACTTGGATAATAACATAGATGTAATTGGATAATAACATGGATGTATATGGATAATGAGCATGGATGTATATGGAAAATACACATGGATGTATATGGATAAAACACATGGATATGTATGAATAATACACATCGATAATACATCCATTATACTAAACCTTTACCTCAATAAGAAGCTTGAGAGTCTAACCTATAAAAATATATATTTAACCAAATTTAAAATTGATGTAAGGGTCAGTGGTTTGCATAAAGTCAAAAACTTTTATAAAATATAGTTTAAAGAAGCATTCACCAGGTCTCTCAATATGTACATTTGGTGTTCATATTGTTTTCTTGTCATTTAAAAGCCCATTTGCATGGGTTTCTTTTGACAAAAATCTTAGTTTTTTGATTTATTTATTTTTTACATGAAATGTCAATAAGTGTAACCGAAAACAAATGATACATTTTAAATATTTAATCCACCTAGAGTATAAAACTAGTCACATTTTTGTTTCTCTTTTCAAGAGAGTTAAACTACCTGGTACCAAGTTCCTATGGTTACACCACATGACAATTAGATATCCCATAGATGTTTATATTATGTTCTTTTCTTCTTCTCATAAAAGTCATATTTCAATGGTTTTATTGTGATAAGTCATCATTTTGATTGACAAACATTGTGTAATTCACGACTCTTTAACCTGTGATTTTCAGCCATGAATGTGTGGTTGTCATGGTGACCGCAGCACGTAGGTGTCCCCCTAAAAGCTTTACACACTAAATTAAATAATCCATACCACATCGAATTCCACTGAAGGAATTCCCGGCTTCCTCTGCAGTATGGAACAGTAAATATTTCAATTGTAAATAATTTCCAGTCTGAAATTTCTTTTTGTTTTTTACTCGGTCCATGATGTATTTTTATTTTATCTCTAGGGTGCATCAAAGGCCTTCATTCCCGCCTTTAACCATGTGGCCTGTCAGACCGACCCCCCCAGCAGGAGAACAGCTGCCACACAGCTGTCCATCGGGACACTTGGGAAACATGTGCGGAGCAAAGGTGAGTCAGAAAGGGAGCGGCTTCATTCTTTTACAGTAAGAAGAGTGTCGAATATCTATGTATGTTTGCCTTTTTATCTGTAGGCACCCAGACAGCGGCGCCTCGCCTCGGTGTCGCCATGGAAACCACCTCAGCCTCCTCCTTGTCGTCTTCAACATCTGTGAGAGATCAGTGGTACAGACCAATTAAGAGGCCTTATCTGGAGGAGGAGGATGATGATGATGAGGAGGAAGAGACGTTCACAGAGCTACCACCTGAGTCACATGACTCCACCTGTAACCCCAGTGACTCTGAAATGTAAGTTTATTTTTGTGCTACACGTCAGTATGAGTCAGTTTTTTTCCACACACACACACACACACACACACACACACACATACACACACACACACACACAAAATATGTAGGAAATATTAAAGAATGTAACCATATAAAGAAATGATACAAAAATCAACATTATATGTTCAATGTTCTTTATATATTCTATATATAATCTGTATAGAACCACAGTTGCATTTATTGAGGTATTAATTGAATTCTTACTGTCTAAAACCTAATCTGCATTCCTATTCCTAACTTCAAGGTGACCAGAACAAAGATTTTAACAAATATCATTTATAAATCTCCACTACAACAGCTCTTACAGACCATAAACTTTACACTTTTATTTTCAAGTATATTCTGAAGATTTGTGCAGAAGGGTTTGGTTGTTTATGATTCAGAGCATGATTAATTTGACATTTAATACCTAAATATGTGGCAAAAATGGACTTTTTTATTATACATTCTGATTGTTCTATAAATCCTGGGCTTGCGTGTTCTTCTTTGACTTTGTGATGTCGTAGTTTGTCGAGCACCTGCCGCATAGCAGCTAGAAATAAACCTCAGAGAGAAAGTGTAAGTAGTTTAGAGTTTGTAAACTTTTGTGTGTTCTGTCAGGTTTGAGCCGTGCACAACGCCGTACAGAGACGGGAAATACATCGTGTACGAGAGCTGCCTCCGGCAGCTGTTCGAAACGTGTCCCGCGTGCAAGTCGGAGTGCGACGTCCAGCGGACGAGTCTGGGCACTTACGTGGAGTTCGCGCAGGTCTGCCCGCTCTGCCGTTACTCCAGACGGTGGCAGAGCCAGCCGCTGGTCGGCAGCGACCCTGCCGGCAACCTCCAGTTATCGGCGGCCACCTACTTCACCGGCGCCTCCTTCTCCAAGCTGGAGCAGGTATTAACCGTCGCTACAGCACAGCAACATGGCATTTAGTGGAGCCTTTTCCTACAGCTTCTCCTTTTTTTTTTTTTTTTTTTTTTTTCTTTGTTATTTTTTTTTGTCACGTTTTCATAGCTATGTAAGGCCATGCAGCTCCAGATTTGTCGGTATGACACCTTCAGGAGGCACGTGCGGACGTACCTGGAGCCGGCTGTCATCCACAAATGGAACGCTGATCAGCGGAAAAACTTTCAGTTGCTGCAGCAACGCGGGGGGAAGGTGGCGGTCGTTGGTGATATGCAAACATACTCACCAGGTGACTAAACCTCAGACAAACAGAGCTCTCATGTATTATATGCAGATGATGCATGTCGTTACTTTGGGTGAGACACTACGGCTGAACAGCTTCTAACTAACAGTCTAATCACCATGAAACTTCCCCAGTGCATTTCTTGCATCATAGCAGTTTTCTAAAAATGATATGTATGACATATTAAGAGTCAAAGGATTTTACAGAGGGACAAAATGGTGTACAAAACCTAATGATATATGAACAAACCTTTAGAAATTTCTGGTTAAGTAAAAAAAAAAGCCAGAAAGCTACACTGTTATCTTCATTGAAAAACAGCGCTTTTCTTTTCAAGTTTTATGGGGTTTAGCTTTAATCCCTCCTTTCTACTCATGATTGGTTACTAAAACAAATGATATGATCATAATTGGATATGATGGATATGTGCAACAGAAGAGCAGCTTTACAGCAAGACCTTATGTGACATGGTGACACCACCTGTTGCTGAACTCATAGAAATTTACAGACGAACATGAACAAAGTGAAGCTACAGACCAGATTTGTGGACGAGAGCAGCTTTATAGCGAGACCTCATAAGCCACATGTGGTGTCGACGTATGAGTGAAAGCATTCTGTTGCTTGTTTTCTTCAGGACAATCGGCAGAGTTCGGCAGCTACGCCCTGATGCACCTTGAGAGTAACGCCATCGTGGACCTGCAGCTTGTTCAGGTGTGCTACACTTCCTGTTAAAAGTCTTAAAACATGTTCAGCACGCTTGTGCTTCCCTTTCTTAGATCTTTACCCTTTTTTCTGCCTGTCGCCAGAGTAATGAAGTAGGAGGAAGTCACCGCATGGAGAAGGAGGGGCTGAAGCGATGCCTGGATCACCTGGAGTCCAATGGTTTGTCTCTGGAATATATTGTGACCGACCGGCGTCCACAGGTCCAACATCTCCTGAAGCAGCGCGGCGTCACACAGTTCTACGACTTGTGGCAGTTTGAGAAGGGTCGGTGTCTAACCTTCTTCTGCACCGTGTGTGGTCGCGTAACGTCTTTCACAGAAATTTACTGCTTGTGCGCTCTGTACCAGGTTTGTCCAAGAAACTGGACAAAGTGGCAGAAGACAAGGACTGCGAGGTGTTGAAGAAGTGGCAGCCTCGGATCAAGAACCACATCTACTGGAGCGTCACCTCTTCCACGTCGGGGCCGGAGAAGGTGGCCAAGTGGAGATCACTGGTGAACCACATCCAGGGCCAACACGTGCACGATGACCCCGCCTTCCCCCAGTGTGAACATCCTGTCGGGGGAGCCAGGGATCCCGAGGAATCGTTCCAACCAGGTATCTAAAAATAATAAGTTCAAGTTAATCGCCCTTACTTACTAGAAAATTAGGATTTATTTTGTGATTTTTCTTGTGATTTTTTTAGTTTATTAGATAAAGTTCACTGCTCCACTTCTTACCAACCTGTCTCTGTGATGTTTTCGGAGGGTCGAAGGCGCTGCGCAAGGTGGAGAAGATCCTGACCAGCCGCGGGGTCCTGAGAGACGTGGAGAAGCTGAGCCACCACCAGACCTCCTCCCTGCAGCTGTTCCACACCTTTGTCCAGCACTTCGCACCCAGAAACCTGGTTTTCTCCTTCATGGGAATGTTATGCCGGTAAAAAAAGTTCTGAGTTAGTTATGGATAAGTTTAACCATAGAATGCAGGCCTGTTGTGGGTCAGAGAGTTCAGTTGTTCTCCTTGTTGTAGGTTGTACCTGGCGGTGATGCATTACAATGAAAATGTGGGAGCAGCTGCCCACAAGCTCCCCGACTCTGAGAAGAGTGAAGAAGAAACTAACCATACATTCAGTGAGTCCTTTTTAATCTCATTAAACATAAGAATGTAACGAGGATTCACAAAACTTAAAACTGTAGGAGGATTTAGAAATTCCCTTATCCACACAAGTGAATCTGTTTAGGTTATGTGGACGAGCTGATGAAGCTGCTGTTTGAGGACTCGGCCCTGTTTGTTGAGGAGCTGAACAAGGACCCTGTCCCCGTACGAGAGACCGTCCCAGGAGGGCGCCGAGTGGACTAGGCCTCAACCTCTGATATCTTGACTGGACTCGTAGTAAAGCACAGAATAAGTCGTTCATTATCGTCGAAATGGTTCTCTGCCGTGATGTTTGTTTGACTGTGTTAATGATCAATAGACACCAAGCAGAGCAGAAAGCAGACCAACAAGAGGTAAACAGCTGCTGCTCATCTGTCAGACAGCGGTGAATAAGGGTTATCTGTGAATAAAGAGTTTTTATTTCTTCCTATTGCTGCCGTGTCATGATATAATTTCAGTTATATCTATTATAGTTATATACTATATATATATATATATATAATGTCTTGTATTATTGGTCTTTAATATGGCTCGGTTTGTTACGTTTAATTTGTCATCAGTTTAATGAATGAAATCTAATAGTTTTACAAAATGGATTTCAAGTTCAGTCACACAAAAAAACAAAACAAAAAATGAAGATTCTGATTCATAGAAATTCCGATCAACTCTTCAAAAGACCAACAAAAATAGAGTTAAAAAGGAAATGTGGAAACCGTAATAAAGCAGACGCTTTGTCATCAGACAGTTTAATCATCAAACCCCCACACACACCCTGACATAATATCAATTCCTGTTTTATTTTTTTGTATAACAATCCTTTTTTTTAGGGGGGGATAAATTCATGAGAACTAGTAGAGTCATTTTTCCTTGGAAAAATGCTGACTGCTATGTTTTAATGAATGGTGTCATACTACTGATACAGACACATTACAAAACACTGACCACATCCACAAACCACATACAGGAGGTTACAATGCAGGACAGGACTTGCTCTAACTTATACATTTTGAGAATAAATCTTTAAATATTCTATATTTTTCATGCAACAAACCCGACACATCATCAGATAGAAGGAATGCGTGCTTTTGGAACTTTCATCATTTCATATGACACACACGCCTTGTGATGTTGTCATTTCATGTTTTAACTTCAGATGACGCAGAATCTATTCTTTTAAAAAATAAACAGAGACAAACTGAAAAAAAAAATCTAGAAAATCACATTTTCTGAGTTGTAAAGAATTTATTTGCAAATTATGGTGGGAAATAAGTACTTGGTCAGTAACAAAAGCTCATCTCAATATTTTGTTATGTAATATACCCTTTGTTGGCAGTGACAGAGGTTGAATGTTTTCTATAAGTCTTCATAAGGGTTTTACACATTTTTTGGCCCATTCCTCCGCGCAGATCTTCTCTAGAGCAGGGATGTTTTGGAGTTATTGCTTGGCAACACAGACATCAACACACTCCAAACATTTTCTATGGGGTCGAGATCTGGAGAATGCCTAGGCCACTCCAGGACCTTGAAATGCTTCTCGAAACCACTTCTTCATCGCCCGGTGGTGTGTTTGGTGCCTTTGCTGATGGAATAAGGTTTTTACTCAAAATGTCATGATACATTGTCACAATTATTAACTATTTGTTAATACTCATTTTACTGAGGAATTAACAAATAACATATTCAAAACTCTACAATGTGATTTCCTGGATTCTTCATCTCCCCCATTCTTTCTCTCATAGTTGAAGTGTACCTATGATGAAAATTACAGTAACTTGCACAATTGGCAAACTTACTTAACACTTTTTGCCACACCGTAAGTATGTTTCAAACACAATGCCATCCGGACGAAAACAAAATCTTTTATTATTGTTATTATCATTATTATTACATAGTTTTTCAGATGTAATGTTTTCAGTGTCTAGTTGAGTACCCTGCTATAATGTTTCACTCAGAAAGGCCATACTATAGTGTGTTTCTCAAAAACATACTATAGTATAGTATACTATAGTATCATACTATGGTAAGAAATAGAAATCTGCATTTGTGCTGCCAGAGAGAGCAGTGTTGCTGTTTCGGTCTTTGCTGCTCTCTGCTGGCTGCTATGTCACATGTTGATGTTACATCTGGCTGATAACACTTTTTTGACATACCTCTTCAGAGTGAATTTTTGATTGTGTTTTTATGATGCTACTAATTTACTCACCTTTTGTTTCCAGAAGATCAGACAGAAGTCAGGATGTGACATAATGTGTCACCTCACTGCTGAATGTTTTGAAGAAAAAAAAGGAAAGAAAAATAAAGAAAACTATATATGAGAGCTGTTTCATACCTTCGTCCAGCACTTCGCACCCGTAACCCTGTTTTTCTCCTTCATGGGAATGTTATGCCGGTAAAAATCATTTATAATCACAATGACATGAGAGTATGTTTATGTCTGTCTGTGATTTATGAGATCAAGTTTCAAACATGGCATGCTCCAAATTGCAAAAGAAAAGAAAAGTGGATACAGAAAAGATAAAATTTAGCTCAAAAAATAATATAGTACGTGGCTCAAAAAGGCCAGACTATAGTATGTATTATTATGTATTATAGTTTGGCCTTTTTTGAGCGACATACTATAGTATGACCTATTTTGAGCGACATACTGTAGTATGACCTCTGAAGAACACCGTATCCTTAACATATAAGAGAATAAAAAAAGAAATATTGAACAACTTATAACAACTAATAACACAAGAATAGATTCATCAACTCTAACAGAAAAGATTTAAAGTGCATCTGAAATTCAAAAATGAAATTAAACCCTTAATTAAACTATAAAGTTTGACTGGCCATGTCAAACCATATGATACTGAAAAATAAAATCACATTGAATGGGCTTATCAGCGTGATTGGGATGTAATGTCTTTATTTTTTTGTCTCCATGCTGTCCGCTGCAGCAGACACAGTAACACACACACTTTCACAGTGAAGCCAAGCGCTACATACGCTGTCGCTTGAATTTCCTCGTCTTAGTGTTTGGGAGACTTTCCTTTGTCTCTTTATCTCTGGCTTTCTCTGTCTCCTCATCACTGTTAAATATTTTTTTTAATGGTGTCACTTGAGGGTGACACTTGTGTCTAAATTTCTTACTCTACACCTACACCACTGAGCGAATGGAAAAAGCATTCCCCCCTGGACGGAGCCTCACTATTTGAGAACTGCTGCTAGTATGTCGCTCAAAAAAGGCCATACTATAGTTACTGCTTAAAGAAGGTCATCAATGGTATATTTGACCTTTCTTGTCTTCACAACCACTCAATGCTCTTTACACTACAAGTGTTCATTAACCCATTCACATACACTGAAGGTGGTGGAAGTGTACTGAGCCTCTCGCAAATCTCCAAAACTCTGCATTTGGGGTTAAGTGGGGTTAAGTGTTTCATTAAAAAGGTGATACTGTAATATGTCACTCAAAAAGATCATACTAAGGTATGTGGCTCAAAAAAGGTCAAATATAGGCTGTGTTTCTATATTTTCCCTTTCTTGTCTTCATGACCACTCAATGTGCTTTTCACTGCAAGTGTTCATTAACCCATTCACAGACACTGATCGTGGTGACAATATACAGAGCCTCTTGCACATTAGAAAACTTGGCATTTGGGGTTAAGAAATTCACCCAATGAAATGCAACCAGGAGGAGCTGGGACTGAACCATCAACCTTCTGACTGGTGAACAACCGCTTTACCTCTGGGCTATATCAACTTCCATTGCGGACATGGCATCTTTCATGAAAAGGTCATATTACAATATGCCACTCAACAATGTCATACAATAGTATGTCGTCAGAATAGGTCAAGCTAAGGTATGTGGATCGTTTGTATATTTTGCCTTTCTAGTCGTCATGACCGCTTAATGCACTTTAAACTGCATTCACACTAATAGAAAATTGCATTTGGGGTAAAGAACACAACATTCAACAAAACCTAATCAGAAGGAGCAGGGTTGGAACCACCAACCCTCTGGACAACTGCTCTACCACCAGGCTACAGTGACGTCCTACATTTAAAAGGTCATACTATAATATGTCAATCAAAGAGGTCATGGCCTGCGTTTGTATATTTTGCCTTTCTAGTCCACTCAATGCTCTTTACATTACAAGTGTTCATTAACCCATTCACACACACTGATGGCAGTGGCAATATACAGAGGCTCTCACACATTAGAAAACTAGGAATTTGGGGTTAAGAAACTCAAACAAAAAAGCCATAATATAGTATGTCATACAATAGTATGTTGCTCAAAAAAGGTCATACAATAGTATGTCGCTCAAAAAAGGTCATACTATAGTATGTCGCTCAAAAAGGTCCTATTATAGGATGTCGTTTAAAAAAGGTCATACTATAGTATGTCGCTCAAAAAAGCTTAAACGATGATATGTTGCTAAAAAAAAGTCATACTATAGTATATCGCTCAAAAAAGGTCATACTATAGTATGTCGCTCAAAAAAGGTCATACTATGGGATGTCGCTCAAAAAAGGTCATACTATGGGATGTCGCTCAAAAAAGGTCATACTACGGTATGTCGCTCAAAAAAGGTCATACTACGGTATGTCGCTCAAAAAAGGTCATACTATAGTATGTCGCTCAAAAAGGTCCTATTATAGGATGTCGTTTAAAAAAGGTCATACTACAGTATGTCGCTCAAAAAAGCTTAAACGATATGTTGCTCAAAAAAAGTCATACTATAGTATATCGCTCAAAAAAAGTCATACTATAGTATATCGCTCAAAAAAGGTCATACTATAGTATGTCGCTCAAAAAAGGTCATACTATAGTATGTCGCTCAAAAAAGGTCATACTACGGTATGTCGCTCAAAAAAGGTCATACTACGGTATGTCGCTCAAAAAAGGTCATACTACGGTATGTCGCTCAAAAAAGCTTAAACGATATGTTGCTCAAAAAAAGTCATACTATAGTATGTCGCTCAAAAAAGGTCATACTATGGGATGTCGCTTAAAAAAGGTCATACTATGGGATGTCGCTCAAAAAAGGTCATACTACGGTATGTCGCTCAAAAAAGGTCATACTACGGTATGTCGCTCAAAAAAGGTCATACTACGGTATGTCGCTCAAAAAAGGTCATACTATGGGATGTCGCTCAAAAAAGGTCATACTATGGGATGTCGCTCAAAAAAGGTCATACTACGGTATGTCGCTCAAAAAAGGTCATACTATAGTATGTCGCTCAAAAAGGTCCTATTATAGGATGTCGTTTAAAAAAGGTCATACTACAGTATGTCGCTCAAAAAAGCTTAAACGATGATATGTTGCTCAAAAAAAGTCATACTATAGTATATCGCTCAAAAAAGGTCATACTATAGTATGTCGCTCAAAAAAGGTCATACTATGGTATGTCGCTCAAAAAAGGTCATACTATGGGATGTCGCTCAAAAAAGGTCATACTATGGGATGTCGCTCAAAAAAGGTCATACTATGGGATGTCGCTCAAAAAAGGTCATACTATGGTATGTCGCTCAAAAAAGGTCATACTACGGTATGTCGCTCAAAAAAGGTCATACTACGGTATGTCGCTCAAAAAAGGTCATACTATAGTATGTCGCTCAAAAAGGTCCTATTATAGGATGTCGTTTAAAAAAGGTCATACTACAGTATGTCGCTCAAAAAAGCTTAAACGATGATATGTTGCTCAAAAAAAGTCATACTATAGTATATCGCTCAAAAAAAGTCATACTATAGTATATCGCTCAAAAAAGGTCATACTATAGTATGTCGCTCAAAAAAGGTCATACTATAGTATGTCGCTCAAAAAAGGTCATACTACGGTATGTCGCTCAAAAAAGGTCATACTACGGTATGTCGCTCAAAAAAGGTCATACTACGGTATGTCGCTCAAAAAAGGTCATACTACAGTATGTCGCTCAAAAAAGGTCATACTATGGGATGTCGCTTAAAAAAGGTCATACTATGGGATGTCGCTCAAAAAAGGTCATACTACGGTATGTCGCTCAAAAAAGGTCATACTACGGTATGTCGCTCAAAAAAGGTCATACTACGGTATGTCGCTCAAAAAAGGTCATACTACGGTATGTCGCTCAAAAAAGGTCATACTACGGTATGTCGCTCAAAAAAGGTCATACTACGGTATGTCGCTCAAAAAAGGTCATACTATGGGATGTCGCTCAAAAAAGGTCATACTATGGGATGTCGCTCAAAAAAGGTCATACTACGGTATGTCGCTCAAAAAAGGTCATACTACGGTATGTCGCTCAAAAAAGCTCAAACAATGATATGTCGCTCAAAATAGGTCATACAATAGTATGACGCTCAAACGATGATATGTCGCTCAAAAAAGGTCATACTATAGGATGTCGCTCAAAAAAGGTCATAATATAGTATGTCGCGCAAAAAACGTCATACAATCGTATGTCGCTTAAAAAAGGTCATATTATAGGATGTCGTTCAAAAAAGGTCATACTACAGTATGTCGCTCAAAAAAGCTTAAACGATTATATGTTGCTCAAAAAAGGTCAAACTATATTATGTCGCTCAAAATAGGTCATACAATAGTATGTCCCTCAAAATTGGTCATACTATAGTATGTCGCTCAAACGATGATATGTCGCTCAAAAAAGGTCACATTAAAGTATTTTTCTCAAGAAAGGTCATATTAAAGTTTTTTGCTCAAAAAAGGTCATAGTATCGTATGTCGCTTCAAAAAAAGCTCAAACAATGATATGTCGCTCAAAAAGGTCCTATTATAGGATGTCGTTTAAAAAAGGTCATACTACAGTATGTCGCTCAAAAAAGCTCAAACGATGATATGTTGCTCAAAAAAAGTCATACTATAGTATATCGCTCAAAAAAGGTCATACTATAGTATGTCGCTCAAAAAAGGTCATACTACGGTATGTCGCTCAAAAAAGGTCATACTACGGTATGTCGCTCAAAAAAGGTCATACTACGGTATGTCGCTCAAAAAAGCTTAAACGATATGTTGCTCAAAAAAGGTCATACTACAGTATGTCGCTCAAAAAAGGTCATACTATGGGATGTCGCTTAAAAAAGGTCATACTATGGGATGTCGCTCAAAAAAGGTCATACTACGGTATGTCGCTCAAAAAAGGTCATACTACGGTATGTCGCTCAAAAAAGGTCATACTACGGTATGTCGCTCAAAAAAGGTCATACTATGGGATGTCGCTCAAAAAAGGTCATACTATGGGATGTCGCTCAAAAAAGGTCATACTACGGTATGTCGCTCAAAAAAGGTCATACTACGGTATGTCGCTCAAAAAAGCTCAAACAATGATATGTCGCTCAAAATAGGTCATACAATAGTATGACGCTCAAACGATGATATGTCGCTCAAAAAAGGTCATACTATAGGATGTCGCTCAAAAAAGGTCATAATATAGTATGTCGCGCAAAAAACGTCATACAATCGTATGTCGCTTAAAAAAGGTCATACTATAGGATGTCGTTCAAAAAAGGTCATACTACAGTATGTCGCTCAAAAAAGCTTAAACGATTATATGTTGCTCAAAAAAGGTCAAACTATATTATGTCGCTCAAAATAGGTCATACAATAGTATGTCCCTCAAAATTGGTCATACTATAGTATGTCGCTCAAACGATGATATGTCGCTCAAAAAAGGTCATATTAAAGTATTTTTCTCAAGAAAGGTCATATTAAAGTTTTTTGCTCAAAAAAGGTCATACTATCGTATGTCGCTTCAAAAAAAGCTCAAACAATGGTATGTCGCTCAAAAAAGGTCATACTATGGGATGTCGCTCAAAAAAGGTCATACTATGGGATGTCGCTCAAAAAAGGTCATACTATGGGATGTCGCT
Organism: Eupleurogrammus muticus; assembly: GCA_036785175.1. Taxonomy (NCBI): domain Eukaryota; kingdom Metazoa; phylum Chordata; class Actinopteri; order Scombriformes; family Trichiuridae; genus Eupleurogrammus; species Eupleurogrammus muticus. The sequence goes on from JAYKQN010000020.1 coordinate 12,534,676, forward strand.
CAAAAAAGGTCATACTACGGTATGTCGCTCAAAAAAGGTCATACTACGGTATGTCGCTCAAAAAAGGTCATACTATAGTATGTCGCTCAAAAAGGTCCTATTATAGGATGTCGTTTAAAAAAGGTCATACTACAGTATGTCGCTCAAAAAAGCTTAAACGATGATATGTTGCTCAAAAAAAGTCATACTATAGTATATCGCTCAAAAAAAGTCATACTATAGTATATCGCTCAAAAAAGGTCATACTATAGTATGTCGCTCAAAAAAGGTCATACTATAGTATGTCGCTCAAAAAAGGTCATACTACGGTATGTCGCTCAAAAAAGGTCATACTACGGTATGTCGCTCAAAAAAGGTCATACTACGGTATGTCGCTCAAAAAAGGTCATACTACGGTATGTCGCTCAAAAAAGGTCATACTACGGTATGTCGCTCAAAAAAGGTCATACTATGGGATGTCGCTTAAAAAAGGTCATACTATGGGATGTCGCTCAAAAAAGGTCATACTACGGTATGTCGCTCAAAAAAGGTCATACTACGGTATGTCGCTCAAAAAAGGTCATACTACGGTATGTCGCTCAAAAAAGGTCATACTACGGTATGTCGCTCAAAATAGGTCAAACTACGGTATGTCGCTCAAAAAAGGTCATACTATGGGATGTCGCTCAAAAAAGGTCATACTATGGGATGTCGCTCAAAAAAGGTCATACTACGGTATGTCGCTCAAAAAAGGTCATACTACGGTATGTCGCTCAAAAAAGCTCAAACAATGATATGTCGCTCAAAATAGGTCATACAATAGTATGACGCTCAAACGATGATATGTCGCTCAAAAAAGGTCATACTATAGGATGTCGCTCAAAAAAGGTCATAATATAGTATGTCGCGCAAAAAACGTCATACAATCGTATGTCGCTTAAAAAAGGTCATATTATAGGATGTCGTTCAAAAAAGGTCATACTACAGTATGTCGCTCAAAAAAGCTTAAACGATTATATGTTGCTCAAAAAAGGTCAAACTATATTATGTCGCTCAAAATAGGTCATACAATAGTATGTCCCTCAAAATTGGTCATACTATAGTATGTCGCTCAAACGATGATATGTCGCTCAAAAAAGGTCACATTAAAGTATTTTTCTCAAGAAAGGTCATATTAAAGTTTTTTGCTCAAAAAAGGTCATAGTATCGTATGTCGCTTCAAAAAAAGCTCAAACAATGATATGTCGCTCAAAAAGGTCCTATTATAGGATGTCGTTTAAAAAAGGTCATACTACAGTATGTCGCTCAAAAAAGCTTAAACGATGATATGTTGCTCAAAAAAAGTCATACTATAGTATATGGCTCAAAAAAAGTCATACTATAGTATATCGCTCAAAAAAGGTCATACTATAGTATGTCGCTCAAAAAAGGTCATACTACGGTATGTCGCTCAAAAAAGGTCATACTACGGTATGTCGCTCAAAAAAGGTCATACTACGGTATGTCGCTCAAAAAAGCTTAAACGATATGTTGCTCAAAAAAGGTCATACTACAGTATGTCGCTCAAAAAAGGTCATACTATGGGATGTCGCTCAAAATAGATCAAATTATAATATGTCCATCAAGTCAGGTCATACATAGTATGTCACTCAAAAAAGGTCATACTATAGTATGTTGCTTAAAAAAGGCGATACTATAATAATCCGCTTAAAAAAGGAGAAACTATAGTATGTGGCTCAAAGAAGGTCTTACTACAGAATTTGGCTCAAAAATAGCAAAACTATAGTATTTCGCCCAAAATACGTCATACTATAGTATGTCGCCCAAAAAAGGTCATAAATGGCCTGCGTTTGTATATTTTGCCTTTCTAGTCTTCATGACCACTCAATGCACTTTACACTGCATTAACCCATTCACATATAGTTTATTTCATATACTCATGGCAGCGGCAATATACAGAACCTCTCGCACAACAGAAGACTAGGCATTTGCTGTTAAGAAACACACCCAAAAATGTTCATATTATAGCATGTCGCTCCACAAAGGTCACACAATAGTTCTTTGCTGCTGACCATATTCTATAGTAATGATGCACCCTTCAAAGCAATTGAAAAAGATGGAAAATCTGGAAAAATACTTCGAAGACCTGTCATGTCTGAATAACCTGATGAACGTCTGAGCAGATTATTTTCTACAGTAAATAATGAATGTTCATATTCAGACTCAATTTTTTAGGTGTGTAATAATGAATGTCAGGTTAGGCTTTATGAGTAAAATAAAAACAACAATTCGTATTTCAGTATATATAAAGGTCTGATTTGTAAAAATGAACATGATTCTATGTTCCCACTTTTTTCTGTGATATAAACCACAGGCTGAGAAATATAGGAGCCTTCAAAAGAGAAAAAAGTTTTTATTGTTTGGTTTAATTTTCAAAGACTTACAATGGTATACATATGGTGCTAAAAAGTAAATTCTAGAAGGAGCAGGACTGGGAAATAAGTTAAAATTCATAAATTGGTTTGCTATTAATGGAGGGAAGGAAACTCAGCGGCATGCCTCTTCATTGTTTCCTGACGTCCTCCTTTTATTAGATTTAAAAATTTTGGGGCTAAAATTTATCATAAGTAATAATACATGTATTTGTATAATAAAAGAGAGGTGGTCCTACCTTTAGAAATAGACTCACCATGGCTACTTTGGAACGGCCTTTCGGAATAAGTTAAATTCATAAATTTGGTTTGTTTTTTTTATGGAGGGAAGGAAACTCAGCGGCATGCCTCTTCATTGTTTCCTGACGTCCTCCTTTTATTAGATTTTAACGTATGGGGCTAAAATTTATCATAAGTAATATTACATGTATTTGTGTAATAAAAGAAGAGTTGGTCCTACCTTTAGAATCAGACCCACCATGGCTACTTTGGAACGGCCTCCAGAATAAGTTAAAATTCATAAATTTGTTTGTTTTTTTTATGGAGGGAAGGAAACTCAGCGGCATGCCTCTTCATTGTTTCCTGACGTCCTCCTTTAATTATATTTTAAAATTTGGGGCTAAAAATTATCATAAGTAATAATACATGTATTTGTATAATAAAAGAGAGGTGGTCCTACCTTTAGAATCAGACTCACCATGGCAACTTTGGAACGACCTTTCGGAATAAGTTAAAATTCATAAATTTGGTTTGTTTTTTTATGGAGGGAAGGAAGCTCAGCGGCATGCCTCTTCATTGTTTCCTGACATCCTCCGTTAATATTATAGTGGTAGTATCTTATAGTTAGTTAGTAATTTGACTAGTGGTCCAATAAACTTTTTAAAAAGCTAAAGTTTTAACATGTGTATTATTGAAAAGAAACAAATGTAATTAAAAAGTAAGTTAAATAGAAAGGCAAATGCTCAAGCAAATCAAAATAATTTTGGGGAGTCAGCTTTTTTTATCAACACAAAATTATTTGTAAGAGAAAACTTTTTTTTTTCTTTTTATAAACTTTTTAACAACCAAGAAAAACACAATAACTGTCCTACATCTACAAACAACAACAACAACTGGAACTCAACAAACTTAACTATATACAACTTAACGTTTGACTCTAAAGTCTGAACTGCTCCTGTAGGACATGTCAGCTGAGGACAGACAATCAGGAGGAATCTACCCCGCCAGACGCTAAGGAGACTTCCTCTTAGTTAGACTCGCCAGACGCAAAGAATAACGCTGATGTGTTTGCCCAGCCAGACCCAAGAAAAGCCCTGCAGAGAGTTAGACTTACCTTCAGAGTCAAACTCACCTTCGCCGCTTCCGAGTGGGCTCCTGGTCCTCCCTGTCCCTCTTCCTCCTCCTCCTCCTCTGGGGCCTGTAATGACAAGACTCAGGCAAACGGTTTAGTACTACGGAACATGGGCGTATAAGAGGCTGAGGAGTCGGGGGAAGAGAAGAAACAGTCCGGAGCTGGTCCTGGAACGAGTCAATAGAACCGTCTAGCATGTTGTCCAAAAGGGGGTCAGCATCCTCGTCTAGGAAATAGTCGAGGATGCGGTGATCAGAATGATCGAAAAAGTCGTCAAGAGCAAGAAACTCGTCGATGTGAGCATCGACAGTCGGGTCGATAGGAGGAGCAGGGTCAGGAAGAGGGAGGAGAAGAGAAAGAGGAGGAGAGGGAGGAGGAGAGAGAGGAAGAGAGTACAGAGGAGAGGGAGGAGGAGAGGGAGGAGGAGAGGGAGGCGGAGAGGGAGGCGGAGAGGGAGGAGGAGAGGGAGGAGGAGAGGGAGGAAGAGAGGGAGGAGGAGTGGGAGGAAGAGAGAAAGGAGGAGAGGGAGGAGGCAGAGGAGAGAGAGGAGGAGAAACGGGAGGAGAAGGAGGAGGAGGAGGAGCAAAGACAAAAGGTGGAGGAGGAGCAAAGACAAGAGGTGGAGGAGGAGGAGGAGCAAAGACAAGAGGTGGAGGAGCACAGCAAGGAGGCAGAAGAAAAAAGTGATGAGGAGGAGGAGGAGCAAAGAGAGGAGCAAAAGGGGGGAGAAGGAAGTGAGCGGCCACTCCAGCAACTGTGGAGAGAAATAATATAAAAAAGTCAGATTACAGTTATTATTTAATGAGAGAATGTATCATATAATACAACATTTGATATTAAAGAGGTTTTCTCTGTTGGGGCCTAACTGACTGAACACGAATAAATGATGTTTACATGAATCTGACCAGTTAGCACAATAGGACACAGCTTCCTATTTTATTATATAAAATATTTGTAAATTACTGAGATGTTAATGTGATTTTAAAAGTATTCAGGTCTGTTCTGCATTTAAATTCCTATTAAAGTACAGTGTTAGAGTGAAGGAGGAGATGGTGACATGTTAGACTCAACACACAGTCACTGGATCATAAACACTCTCCTTTCTGTAACATGAAAATTTGAACTTACATTTCGATAAATGATTAAAATATAAATATATAAATATAAAACAGCTAACGTTGGGTCTGCAAAAACAATTAGTTCATCTCCTTGACTCAAGATCACAGAAATTATATGAAATCTAATCTGTATCTTTAATAAAACTATCTGTAAGGTACAAATTACAAATGTTATGAACTGAATTTAAAAACACTTCTCTAAATGCATCAATTTTCAACAATCACAATAATTCCACTAATTGTGCAAACATGAGAACTGGTCCTGTTAGTTCACCTTCACTAAGGCAGATCCTACGAGTCTGAAGCACTCACAGCAAAGTCAATGTACTTTACTTCATTGACTTTACTATTTCCATGTGATGCTACTTCATTAGTTTTTAGTTGCAGAGATGACATAAAATAATATATAAATAATATTAAAATATGTTTAAATGTGACACACTTTTTGTAAATGATTCTACATATATTCCACAAAGTGTATTAAGCATGTGTAACACACTTCTATATAGTATAATATTATGTATCACTTTTATTAATAGAAGTGGTACACTTCTTATATAAACTAATATAATGTAATACTAATAATTAATAATAAAGTCTATAAAATTGAACAACATTGAAATACTGTCATGTGTACATATTAAATCCTACTATAATAATATAACACAGTTTGCTTTTACTTTGACACTTTTAGTACATTTTGCTGATCATACTTTTGTTCTTTTGAGATTTTGAATTCAGGATATGAAAAAATATTTTTTTTTGCAATGAGCTAGAGCTGGGAAAATCTTTTTGTTTTTTAAATACACACACACACACACACACACACATATATATATATATATATATTAATATTATATTTTTTTTTAAATAAAGATGATACTACTACTACTACTCATAATAATAATAGTAGTAATATAAACAACAAATTAAATAAGAAGAAGAAATAATGAGAAAGGGTAAATATACTAAATATGTTATATAGCAAAAGAGGGAAAAACAGGCAAATTACAGTTCTTAGTTAATAGTATGTGAATATTTACTATTATGAATCCTTTTTATACATTCACAATAGTCCTTAAATTCAGTTTTAAACACAGTATGGAGAGTCTATCTTTAGCTAATTTAGCTCCACAGCCGGCACGTTCTAACGCGCTGACGTCACCGCCAGCTCCATAACGCTCGTCTCCATGGTGACAAAAATAATAATTTAGGCATAATTCAAACATTGTTTACATACAAAATATTTTCCCCACAATGGTGGATGAAAAGTTTGGGTAATTCACCTAAAATACACTTTTTAAAAACATAACTGGGCCTTATTAACAAACCTTTACCAGAAAATCACAATAAATCACAGTAATCACAGAAAAATATAACCACGGGTCCTTCAATATGTGCAACAATTAAGTAGATGAAAAACTAAATATGAAAGAAGCATTAGCAACAACATTACAGCATTTACATAATTGAAGAAAATATTAAATTCATTATCTACATTCGTATTGAAACATTAAATGAAACATATTAAAATGTGTCTTACTTTGACGCGGCTCGGTCCGTGCCATCTATCCGTCAGAGGTTCAGTTCAGTAGCAGACAAAGTTGTCCTCGCTAAAAAAAAATAATAACCAAGATAATAAAGTTAGACTGTATTAACACCAAATATCGCCTAGTGGACTGATAGAATGCAAATAAATAACTTACCAATAGAGGTTGTCTAATTGGTCAGGAATCCGGTGTAAGGCAGTGCAGGTGAATCTCCAGGTGGGTATAGCTTTTAAGCTAGCTCAGCTATTCTCTTCGCAGCAGGGGTCAACTCAAGTCAAATCCAGATGCGGAGAGGGAAAGTTTGAAGGTCGCGACGCTATAAATCACATCGTTGTGCTGACGTCACGCTCCTGTTGCTATGACACCTGAATATTATTAATTAAGTAATATTGATCTGAATAAACCTACGTTTGATTTAATTTTAATAAATAGATTTTTTTAGAGTTGCTTGCAAATAAATAACGCCTGGAGCCTAGTAATATAAAGTCTAAATACAATATAAAATATTGTGCTAAATATTTTGTATTCCTTTTATTTTCTCCAGTGACTCTTTCCATCATTTGTCATGTAAAGTGACCCTCAGTTTTTTACAACAGATAACAACGATACAACTATAACGATAAAAAAATAATGAAATGAATAATAAACAAATAGGTCAGCGAGTGAAATAAGAATTATACAACATAGTGTTAATAAAAAAAATCATTAAATCCAGAAATTAAATGTATATTTTGTGTATATATGTTTAGTGTGTATTTGTATACAAAAATAATCCAGAGTCAATTAACATAGAATTAGGAACTAGGATATTTAGGAAAATTAGTTATATGATATTAAGGTATTAAAAATATTAGATATTTAAAAATACAATAAATGTTTTGAAATGTTTTAAATTAAGATGATAAATAATATCACAAAAAATTCAATTTTAGAATGAAACTTCGTTAAATCAGTGCGTGTCTGCTGCTCTGCTTGTAGTTGATATTTTTACCACTAGATGGCGCCATTCGATTTAAAATTGCAGATTTTAAAGCACTTGGCCAACACTGCTTGTAAATCAGCACACAGTACCTGTTAATGAGTGGACTTTTTGAATATTACAAGTGAAACATTTTATAATAAAATATGTCTGAAATACAGATGGAATTCAGACATACAACATGATCATGATAAGTGATTTTAATTACTTTTAAAAACTCCAAAATGAGGAGCTACAAATGGTGAGAAAAAAAGGTAAAGCACATGACAATGGGAGAATTTAAACTGTTGAAGCATCCCTTTAATGCAGGTACACTCCTCAATCACATGCACATGTCACGCTGTTGACTGGAGGGCTATTGAAGCCACGCGCCCTTCATGCACTGTGCATTCATCCATCACAAGATCACACTGATCATTTCTAGATCCCTGGAGAAATGAATTTTTGATTTGTTTTGATGATGCTGCTAATTTACTCACCTTTTGTCTCCAGAAGGTCAGAGGTCAGAGGTCAGGATGTGACATGATGTGTCACCTCACTGCTGAATGTCTGAATGTTTTGAAAGAAAAAGAAAGAAAAAAACCCGGAACATTTTTTTGTGGAAAAGTCAGCATATTTTGAAAAAAACTGATATATATTAGAGAAAAAAAACATTTTGAGAAAGTATGTGAAAACTGTGAGAAAAAAGTTGGAATAATTTTAGGGGAAAAAGTCTTATTTTCATTAAGTGTTTTGAGAGAAAAAAAAACAGTAATAGGAGAATTTTAAATATGTATAATAATAATTTTCAGAACCTTTAGTTTAGCAGAGATCAGTGACTATTACATTTTATTACATGTGATTCATGGATTGGAACTGATTTCATTGTGCACACATCTCTTATTTGAACATGTGAGTCAGGCTAATCCATGTACCAATTATTTTAAGGGTTTAAAGACTTAAATCAGAGGTCAACGGTCAGAAAAATAAAAGCCACACTCAGCAGGGTTTTGGTACATTGTATTTTTTTATTCCAAACGTGTGTCTATATATTGAACATCAGAGGGCTGATTCCCCCCTACACTCACCCCACACGTCAATATCAATAATAATGAGAACAATAGAATCATATGAATAATATCCATTCCTGCTGATCAGCTGATCGGCTGCTGGTACAAACATGGAGGGAGGATCGGAGAAAAGAAAACAGCGACCAAACGAGAAAACGCAAGACAGGATTCATCTTTCTCTCTCTCTCACACACACACGCACACGCACACACACGCGCTGCTGCTGGCTCATTTTAAAAACATGTCAAATAGTTTCTATGCAAAGAAAAGCACCAAAATAAAAGCTACAGGCTTTCTAACAAAACCATGTTTGCAAAGTGTGTGAAATAAATGTAATGTGTTTCTTACATTTTTTTTTTTTTTTTTTTTTTTACACTTGTCTTTTTTTGTGTTTTGCACGCTGCAGCCAGGCTACTGTAAAGCGATCACAGAGGAAGTGACAGACGTGATCGCCCGGTATTGTGTGTTGACATATGGGCTCTCGCAGAACTCCGTAATGACATCAGTTTTAAAAAAAACAAAACAAAAAAAACCCCAAAGCAAAACAATGTACTCAAGGTTACAATGTAAAAAGGCCGAAACAAATCAGGAATAAATACACCGGTTGACATCACACATTTCTGTTTGAATCTTTTCATCCCCCCAGCTGTGAGTGTGTAGTTATAGTCAATTGACCAAGACCCAATATGTATGTATGTATCAGGATCGTCTGGGTCGGCAAATTCTGACTTAGATTTTTTACTTTTTATTCCTATCCATACCTAGTTTTAGTTTTGATGTTAAGTTTGGACTGGGATCTTATTAGTGGTTATCACCTCATCAAGTCAACCACCCCCTAAAGTAAATGATATTTTAGATGCACATACATTTCATGGAGTTCTTCCACCCAATTATTGTTTATTTATATACTTTCCAGTTTCCTTAGCCCTGTGGGATCAAGGAATGTCAAAGTAACGAAACACTGACAGGAATCCCAGGATTCAGGAAATGTATAATATATCCATAATATTTCACTTGTAGACATGATTATAGAGTTTAAATTAGTGCAGAGACACATTCAGTACATACATAGATACCCATGTTCACATAGTATGCTCTAATAAAGTGGGATCAGCCTGTCTGCATGTAGCTCAGGCTATTAGGAGACTGTGCTGAAGTTCTTGGGTCATGGGTTCAATCCTTTGAGTTTTGAAGTCCAACATCAAGAGGGAAGAGTGTGAGGGAAACCGGTCCTATAACTAGTATTCAGGTAAGGCTCATCTGGTGACTCTCGAATCTAAAAATACTCTGACCTCACCAATAATACACAGATGTGGAAGCAGGGGTTTGCCAGCTGCCTAAATACACATAATAATGTGGCGCAGCTCAACCTGTTAACAATCTTAACAGGTGAAAATAACTTGTTTTGGTTCAATTAGTCCAATATTACATAGAATCATTTTATTCTAATGGCAGATAATGAATCCTAGTTCATGTATTTCCAAATCAAGAAGAAACATGAAATAAGATAAAGTATCTACCACTGAAATAAAATAATTCTACTCAATATAGGACTAATTATAATAAAAACATAATATTTTTACCTGAGAAGATTTCAGTTTTTGCAGCGTAGACAGTTGAGCACATTGCCTTTTTCCTTGCTTGATATTAATAGGGGACATTGGGCACTTTACTATATTGATATGGACTGTTTTGTGGTTTGGTTCAATGACACGGGTTCAGTTCTCTGGTTTAATGTTTGTAGGAGCTCATCCTGATGAGCTACACCTACTTTTAGATTGCAGATTCTATTGCTTCTGAGAAGGTTGAGTGGGCAGTGCCTGAACGATTTGAAGTTTTTTGCATCGACATGACATTAATTATAATATCATTATAAATCACTGAAAAATGTCTTGCCCATGAGCCTAAGCCAGGATACACAGGGGTGTCTAAAATGCATTTAACTTCAGGGGATGGTTGACTTCATGATGCGATAGCCACTAACAAGCTACAGGTCACAGAGGTCTATCATATCAAAACATAAACTAAGGGTGTGTAGGAATAAATAGGAATAAATTAGATTTTTCCCGCCCAGATGATCCCAACATCCAGTCTGGCCCATGGACTATTAGTGTTTGTGTCTATCTGTATTTCTCATACTGAGCACCACTGAACACATTAACACTCATCTGAAACACACCGACTACAGAGGAAGTCCTTCTCCTTTTCCAGACGTCGTGCTAACACAATCAATTTCTGTTTACTCAAGAGGCAGAGAGAGAGCTGGATCTCGACCGAGAATCCTAAGTAATAAAATGCTAGAATACATTAAGCAAAAAATCGTGTTTGTTTTAAGAAAAATGTTGGAATTTTATGGAAAAAAAGACATTCAGAAGAAGAGGTTACAATCACACATTCTTATTTGAAATTTTCAAGCCACCATCTCATCAACAGGTTCCAGTTTGCTGGTTTAAATTGCTGTATAAGCGGTTTGTACGGTCAGAAGAAGACGCTGCTTGACATTTCGTGTAAATCGTAGAGTGAGGAGGATCATAGAAATAAACAGCATTGTGCGTACGTTTTGAATATTGTAGATGTTGAAGGCAACATAGAGGCTTCTACATTTTATCTACTCCATTTTTCTGTGATAACAATTGAATTCAATTTTCAGGCTAATCAATCACAAACAACATGTTTGTTGAGATAACTTTCTCCACATTTGGAGATAGTAAATGTTTGTTTTTTCGAGATCAGGACAAAAGTAACTTAAAATCTCAAGAAAACAAATAAAACTCTTTATCACAGAAAACGGAGTGAGCGAAACCCTTTAGAATATTATGAAATATAATATTCTTCTTCATAACGTACCATCAGGGAGTTGTATAGCAGAGACCAGACCCGCATTGCATCATTAAGCATGAGGCCCCGCCCCTTTTTGGGGGGCCTTCATGTTCCAGGAGAAAAATAATGAAAAGCCGTGTGTTGCATGTTGTAAATTAAACACACTAATCCAGACAAAGTCATAAAAGAATCTCCCTCTGCCGAGTTCATTGATGTATAAAAAGTATTTTTTTAATTATAATTCCAAGCATCTTCTAAGACTTTACTTCTGGTGTCTGAAAGCTTTGCTCAGTACTGATGTCTGATCTGCGGTTTAATGAGGACGTAAACGGTTAACGATGGATTCTTCTCAATCTGTTCAGCTGCTAACGATCTCAAATGCTTCATCTCTCGTCGTTCTGTTTTATTAGTGGAGATCAATATAGAGCATAAAAGGCAGCAGCTCCTCGGCTTAAAGTGACAGCACATTAGCTCGGTTGGAGATAATTAATGCTAATTGTGCAGCAGCTAGAATAAACGGGGAATGTGTTCATGGGCTCGTTCTGCCAGACAAAGAGTGCGTGTATGGAAGCCTATTTACCACAATTCCCAAAAGGAATAAGAACAAAATTTTCCCCCTTGTTACACAGATGGAAAATATTTTCTTTTCTAAGAAGAATAAAGAAGAAGTTGCCTGTTCGATAACAGCAGTAGCAGTTACAGCCGCACGTAAACCTCATGTTGACTTTAACTTTTTGAGAATTTAAAAACACACTTCTAAATCCACAGAAGTGCATTGCATTTACCAATAAAAAAAACGGTCTTTTCTCACAATTTTGACTTTGACTAACTATTAATTAGGAGAAAGTATCTCATGAGATCTGAAATACAACAGTAGAAGGAGACAGAAAGTCCTACAGCAAGAGACCAAAACTGTCGCTTTAGAAAAACTTCTTTTTATACATTTATGAAAACAACTGACTTCTGACAAACAGTGGAACCAAGTTGAACATGTTGAATTCTATCTTCATTTTCTCGGCATTCTTTGTTTAATGTAAATATCCAAATATCACACAAATAAAGGAAAAAGAAAATTACATTTTTTTGCTTTAAAATATATATATATATATATATATATATATATATATATATATATATATATATATATATATATATATATATATATGCTTTTTTTAAATAAAAAATTTAATGTAAACCCATAAAAACATAATAGAAATCACTGCAGTTTATGTATATATTTTTAAATTTATCAGTAAAAAATGTTTTTTGTTCAAACCAAAATGTCAAATCAAAAACCCCAAAAGACAAAAAAAATAAGGCTATTTAATTGTTCTTTTTAAATTTTTTTTCCATTTGAATTTATAAAAACAAACAAAAAGAAGCGACAATGCTCATTTTTTTTTTTTGATTCGGTTTTGAAAGTGAAACAATGAAAGACGGAACCTCACGCGTTAAAATGTTTTTAGAACCATTTCAGCTGTTATTGGCAAACTATCCACGGACGCACGACTGCTTCTTCCTTTTATTTGCTGCCGTTTTATGAAGAAGCTTCACGAAGCGTCGAGATGGACGAGAACTTTGTTTCAGCTCGAATCTTTGCTTTTACACTTAAAGGTGAAAACAGCCTTTCTAGAAAAGAAGAAGGACTGACGACAGGTTTTCAGACTTCAGGACGAAAAGCTTCGTCCTCCACACGACAGAATCAAACTTACAGCTGCTCTGCTACTGAGTGTGTGTGTGTGTGTGTGTGTGTGTGTGTAAGTGTGTATGTATCTGTATCTGTGTGTGTGTGAGTGTGTGTCCTTCTATACAAACAGTATTCAAACAGTAAAACTCTGATAAAGTGTCCCAGAGTCTCTGACTCCTCCTCACTTGGCACGGAGCGTGATGATTGGCCGAGGCAGGAGGTGGACGTCTGAATGTGGCCCCAAGATGGAGTCCGATTGGCAGTCACTTCCTGTTTGTCTGTCAGCAGCCTGCACAGGAGGCCCCGCCTCTTAAAGGAGGGACCCTTGCAAACAGGTCAAATGGTTTCATCTTGCGCTCTGATTGGCCAGTTTGGACTGATCCAGCTGTGTTGTTGGGGGGGTCAAAGAGTGAAGTTCATTGTTAGAAAGCGACCTTTGACCCCACCACTCAAAGCGCAGCATCCTTCCGCTCAGTCGTGCCCCCCCAGTAAGTCCGTCAGTGGGTGTGTTGGCGTCTTGGCGGGGGGCACCGGTCTGGGTGGCGGTGCCGGTTTGGTGTTGGCCTGCTGCGGGCTCGCCGCCCCCCCGCCCCCGTCACTGTCGGCTCTGTCAGACGTGATCGGGGGAGGCGGCGGCGGGAGGCGGGGCAGCGACATGGAGCCGTGGTGGTAGTGGAGATGGTGGTGGGGGTTGTGGCGGTGGTGGTGGCCCGGCATCACCGAGGGCGGGACCCGGGAGCAGGAGGAGGCGGAGGAAGAGGAGGAGGGCGGGGGCGGCGGGGGAGGCGTGAGCGCGGTCGGCCGCAGGCTCTGGATCCGCCGACACTCCTGACAGATGCGCACGTGGCTGCAGCTCTGCAGGAAGCTGCGCGGCGGGGCCGGGGGCGCGGCCGGGGGGGGGCGGCGTGCTGGTGGCGGCGTTGACGCCGAGCGGGTCCTCCCGGAGCCTCTGGGGCCCCAGATCCGGACCTCTGCCCATGCTGCCCCCCAGCCCCGCCAGCGGGCCGGCGCCGCTGTACAGTTTGCCGTTGCTCAGCCGCATCTCACGGACCAGGCGGATGGGACGCGGGGCCGCCAGCGCCAAGCGGGACGGGTGGCGCAGGACACCGCCTCCGGAGCTGCTCAGAGGACGGCGGCGACGGGAGCGAGAGCTTTTCTTACAGGAGACGGCGCTACGAAACTCTGTCAGCATCTCCTGACAGACAGACACCTGAAGGACAGACAGGGAAGGAGAAACAGGCAGGGAGGGAGACACGTTATGCTCTGGGTGTTTTATCTGTGTATGCTGCAGTTTTGCATCTGTGACCAAAGTGTCACACACAGGCTCTTATGAGGTTCCATTCATATCAAATAATCAGTGTGAGCATGCATGAATGACACGTAATAAGACGTGGCAGTGACCAGCAGTGGATTTGGTATGCACTATGTAGCCTGCGTACGTCATTTTCACATAGGAGTGTATGATAAAAAAGTTCAATTAACCTTATGTGCATGTTCATCTGTGTGATTGCAAACCCCCCCCCGAAAAAACACATGAATGCCATGTGCAGACCCAGCAAACCGAGTGATTACTGCAGTTCAGCATCTTTACATGTGAATGCAGTGCATTAACGACACTGTTATAAGTCAATTGGGAAACTACTTTACATGTCAAGTACACATCAAAGCGTGTGCTTGTGACACAATCATTTGATAGTTGCACACGCAAATCAAAGCATATCGACCTTCACACACGCCATACACACACGCACACATTGGCGGACGACCTACTGAGGTGCCCGGGCTGAAGCCGAGGCCGGGGGCAGGGCAGAAGGAGGAGGAGGAGGACGAGGAGGGAGGAAGAAGAGGAGGAGGAGGAGGAGGAGGAGGAGGATGGAGGTTTACCTCGTCCGTCTCGGCGGTGCGGCGCGTCGACCACACAAACTCCATGATGGCCACGAAGACGGCGATGATGAGGCCGCAGATCAGGACCACGAAGATCCCGCCGATGTTCTCCATCCCGAGGCCTGCGACACACAAACACACACACAAGGCGTACAGGAGGGTCGACAGGAGTCTCAATCAATACTTTAATTCATGTGAACACACGAGAACTGTATAGACTCTCAAAAGAAGCCTTTGGACAAACTTCAGGGCCACAGATAGTGGCATTTAACTTTTACAACTTTTGAACATTTGTGCTTTTGGAAGCATATTTGGTGAACATGTAGATATGGCATGTTTGATGGAATTTGGCAAATAGATATCTCTGTACAGATGAGAGTGCTTCTCATGTCTGGGTGTTGACAAGAGGAAGTGCAGCGAAGAGCATGAAGATGTTTGGCTGAGTGGTTTCAGTTCAGATGGAATTGAAAGTTGTATGCGGTGGGGCCTAGGGCACGCACGCACAAAATGCACGCACGCCCCGGGAATGAAGGAAGCTGTAAGGAACAGATGGCAAACAGAAGCGGATCGATCCTCGGTCGGGACTGACATTCACATCATGATAAGCTTCTGAAAAACATGATCTGAGAGAAATTCGATAAAGTGAAACAGTTTTATTTTGACACAGTGAGTCATCACAAATAAAGGAAATCAATCAATAGGAGAAATGAGAGACAGAGAGAGAGAGACAGGGAGCATCATATATTATATTGTAATTAATATATAATACATAATATTGAATTTATTGTAAACTGCTTTGGCAACATGTTTCTTTTTCCCTTCTCATTGTTGCTGTTTGCATGATTCGCTTACATGACTAATTTGTTTCTGTATCCATATTTGTTAACAGGCTTTTATTGTTTACTCTCATAATAATTAAGCTGTTTGAACTGAAGTGAATTAAATTTAATTGAATGGAGGAACAGAGACAGAAAGACGCTGATCTAAAGCCACAATTAAATTTGCATCTGGAACTTGAGAATCTCATGATTCTCAATGGTAAGTTTATTAAAGTATCTTTTGTCAAACATGTCTAACTTTGCAATGATTCAGGACCAGTAATAATTAAATAATAACAATGGGTTAACTAATAAACTATTGTTCCACACTGTCATGAAATTATGTTTTTACTGACTGGTGGATCAGATCCGACCGTGATACAAACGGACCTTGTGCTGCTCACCTTTGGCTCGGTGGTCCTCCTCTTTGGGACACTGTCCTCCCTCCCACCAGCGTCTCTTCAGGATCTCCAGCCTGTTGCTCTCCTGCAGCTGTAAGATCCCCAGCGTGATCTCATCTCTGTATGGAGAGCCTGAGGAGGAAGAGGAGGAAGAGGAGCAAAGTGAGTCAGTGCCACATCGGGACTCACAGAAGTGATCTTCTACATTTTGCGTCAACAAGAAACTCTCACGCCAACTGCACCAGGAAATATCTTTTCTTTAGTAAAACAATATGAAATTTCTTCAAGGCATTTCAGTAATTTAATTTAGTTAATGAGGTTGTTGCTAAGGCGGTTGCTAATGAGGCTGTTGTTAAGGTAGTTGCTTAGGTTGTAGATATTGTTGCTAAGGTTGCTGCTGATGTGGTTGCTATGGCTGTTGCTATGGTATCTGCGAAGATTGTTGCTAAGTTTGTGTTTATCGTGGTTGCTAAGGAGCATGTCTTTAGGTTGTTTATGAGGCTGATCTTCAGGTTGTTGTTAAGTTGGTTGCTAAGGTTGTTATTGAGGTTAATGCTAAGGTTGTAGATGAGGTTGTTGCTAAGTATGTTGCTAGGTTGCTAATGAGGATGTCTACGTTGTTTATAAGATGGTGAACTTGTTGCTCAGATGGTTGCTAAGGTTACTATTGAGGATGTTGTTCGGTTGTTGATGAGGTTAGTGCTAAGGTGGCTACAAATCTTGTAGATGAGGTTGTTGCTATGGTTGTTAATAAGTTTGTAATTAAGATTTTCTGACGATTGCTCCTAAAGTAGTTGCTGTTTCATGTGCACTTCATGTGGAAGCTTCCCAGGTCTGACCAATAAGAACAGAGCGGGCTCATCAAGGGGTGGAGCTTAAAGTGACAGAAGCTAAAGCAACCTGTTTCACACAGAAGCTTAACTGAGGGTCTAGTAGGAGTATTTTTTTTAAGTGAAAATCACACAAAGATTCAGAATACAAATATAGAGCTGGGCATATGTCAAATGTTTTCTCTTTGATTAAAGGACTATCTAGCTTTCTAACCTCTGCGTCGAGGGCTCCTTAGAATCCAAAAGAAAGCAGCTGGCTGGGATATTCTGCTCCTGTATTCAGTTTTGCTCAGCTCTGCTTTGTTAAACATGTGTTGAGCGGCACTAACAGGCACAGCATGGTCTTTAGTGCGCTGTTGGCTTCATATGCTGCTAAACGGAGACAGAGACGGAGCGTTGGCTGCATCTTTTATACAAATCAAACATGCAGCTGAGCTCTGTGCCCGCGTTCCCACTGTTGACACTAAAAATAGAGTCTGTGAACAGGAGCAGAGTTTGGAGCCTGCTTATCCTGTAACGACAGCCAGGTGTCAGCTGCCGACCCTGCACCTCTCTGACAGATCGCCTTTATAATCCGATCATTCATCCATCTTTGCGTCATGTGGCTCTCTGATGCTGTTTGCTGTGACGCAGCCGCCGAGCTGCCGATTTGTTATTAAATGTGGAAGAAGTGTCAAAGACAGTTTGCTAGTTGTGACCTTGTGTCCATATTCTCAGCTGTTCCGTTTTCTCCAATGTCTCTGAACTGCTATTGCTGCAGCATGAAGGAAAAGGAAACAAGTTAAAAAAAGAAAGAAAGATAAGAAGGTGTTAAATAAATCCGGAGTTGAATTTTTCTTGCTTTCGGTTTCTCTCACAGTGGTTTCACACCAGCAGGGCTCCATACTGGTTCTGGTACCTGGACCCAATTTTGAACTGGCCAGTGCATTCAGACTAATAATATTAAATAATAATCACCATGTTGTTTTTGCATCAAGTGACATCATGCACGAGCCAATCCAAGCATGGGGTCCGCAGATAGCCAGCGTGAAAGCCAATGAGATCCAATAACAAAAGTTTGACTTCCTTCATTTTGATGGATTAGTGGTCGACTTCATTAATGTGTGAATGAAATTCTGTTAAAATGAACAAAACTCGTCGTTCTCAGCACCACTAACTCTGATCATAGAATCGACCATTGATTCTCAACTAAAAAAAAAAGCATTTTTTCCCCCTTGGAAACTGTATCATAATGTGTGAGCATGTCGTAGATGAAACAGAAGTATGTCTGATGGCGATATTGCCATATTTCCACTTTGGTTCTGCTTAAACCCGGCCTGTTTTGCCACTTTTGAGGCCATGAAATCAAAGAATGCATGTGCCGGTAATGGACATTTCCTTCTTCCCCCATGCGGAGTGTAGTACTTATGTCTTTTGATCTGATTGTCTTCTCAATTTCCTTCAGTTTTTTTCTGGAACGTTAAATTATGCAGAAATTGTTCTGGATGGAATTAACAGATATTTAATGTATTTTTCAATATCCAACACTTATTTAAGGAGATATTTAATTGTTTTATGGTGCAATTTTTTTATGTACCTCCCCAACCTTGTGTTCCTCCAGTCCTTCCGAGACTTATTGCTTAAATATATCTTTCATTCTCTCGTCAAAATCCTTGAACTCCACATTAGAGTCCTTGACTTCCTAGAAAAGCGAGTCCTTCATCTTGAGCATCAGGTGTTTCATTTCCCCCGCTTCAGTCAACAACCATCTTTACCGTCATTGTACCAGAGCGTTAATTCATCCTAATTGGGTTCATATCGAAAAATCATTTAAGTTACCTCAGTTTTTTCTTGGGTTTTGAGAGTGAAAGTCTTTTCACACTACTGACATCACCCATTGAAAAGAAATGAAATGAGATAATTTAAATGGTAAGTAATAGGTACTACTTAAGGTTCACTAAATACATGTCTGACAATTTCAATGATTTAGTTTATAAATGTGGAGCCAATTTGAGATATTTTGGACAAATTAACAGTAAAAATACTGCATCATAATAGCAACAGTTTAAGAGAATATAAATAGTACAATATTAAAGTATTAGAGTATAATCGGAAAATGATTAAAACTGCCAAAGAATACACGAAGTAACTGATCATGTACTCTGCATACAGGAAGTGCAGTTACTGTGACACACACAAACTGCTGATTCAACTTCATACTAAGTAAGAATATGAATATGGACACACAGGATTGATTTATATTCAGTTTCACTTCTCTTGTTTATCTGCTTCTGGATTCCATTAAAAAGTGACTCTGATATTCCCTCTATGTGACTGACAGCGAGACGAGTGTGGCAGGTAAAATTATAATTAAAGTTGGACATGGACACTTTCACTGGTTAGATGCTTTATATTTATATATGCTGCATGTTTAACTCCTGACCTTTCTTTTTGTTACTTTACTCTTTTTAACTAATCCGTGCATGGGTTAAGTGCACGGATTAAGAAGATTGAGGGCCTAATTTTGGTTTTGTCATGGGGATTTTATTTTTCCTGGTAGACTGGAAGACTTGAAGAGTGGATGTTGTGCTAATCTCTCACTGTCATCAGCACAGTTAACATGAAGACGAGTGTCTACCAGCGATCATCTGAGGTCATTCTCCCGCTTTTACTTTCACCGCCTAACTGGCAGCGTCACTGACATACTGACTGTCCCCACAGCTCTATCTCCGCTCTCCACATCTGTGCCTCCTCTTCCCCATTAAAATGCTAATCTGTGCACTTATCACCAGGAGCATGTCTGAGCTGGACTCCGAATCGGGGCGGCTTTAAATTTGCCAAGAACAGCAGCTGCACGACGAATACGGCTGAAACAGATGTACACAGCTCATATGCTGCAACAAGAGGATGTAATCTAGAATAATATTCAGTATTTAACCACCTCACACAGGCCGCTGCATTCAGTCTCGGGACAACTCACCCAGAGGCATGCCGATGCCGTATCCTTTGGTGTCCAGCAGGCCGCCGATCTGCGTCAGGTTGCAGTTGAGGCTGCGGTAGTACTCGTTCATGGTGCTCTCCATCAGGAAGGCGTACTTGGAGTTGAGGACACGGGCGATGCCTTCCTCCGTGCTCTTCACGAACACGCTGGGCTGCTTGGAGTACATGTAGTTCCACATCCGCTGGTACGTCTGGTACCGCGAGTTCTGGGGAGGGTGAGGCGACACGTTACATTTCAGAGTTACGGGACGCCGTCGACACGTCGCCCTTGTTCAGAGGTCGTTTCCTTTTTACAGTGCACTCATCTGCACTTTGAGTGTGATGTTGGTGCCGTTAATTCTCCAGTTGACATTAAACCAACAGCAAAGAAGAAGAGGAAATGTGATGTGATTCCATATTATATATATTTTTTGCACACTCTAATTTTAATTCTTTCTTCCAATTTCCCCCTAATTTGTCCAAACTTAAACATTTTAATGATTTAATTGTTTTCTCTTATAGTTTACTTCACTAAATAAAATAATTTGCTTGATCTATAAACACGATTTTAATAAACCTACTAACACTTTAACACTTGAAATCCAGTGCATGATCGTGGCCAGAATAGATAGAACAATTATCCACCAGTCAGCGGATTGACGGTTCGATTCCTGGCTCGTGCATGTCAGTGAATCCTTGCGCTGAGATACTTAACCCCAGATTGATGAGCTGGTGGCACCTTGCATGGCAGCAGTGTGTAATGGAGAATGAACTGCTATTTGTAGTTAAAAAGGCTAGAAACGTGCCATACAAATGCATTTCCTATACTTTTTGTTTTTTCTTTATTCATGTATCTACATTCTTATATTTCATTCATTCCTTTTCCTCATATTTTTAAAATCTCAATTAAAACCAACTTCGCCAAACACTGCTTTTCTTTCCTTGATCCACATGCTCTCTGTTTCCCTATCAATCCAATGTAGTTTTGACATAAAATCAGCCATTAACTCTGAACAGCAGCAGCGGGGTCTCACCATGAAGAAGGTCATGGTGGAGCCTCCATGGATCGTGCCGTATTGGATGTTGGTTTGGTCGGCCAGGTCGTCTGGAGACTCGATGGGAACCTCCATTCTCTGCACGGTCAGGAACGCTGCCAGGTTGGCCGTGTAGGAGGAGATGATGATGAGGGTGAACGCCCACCTGGGAGGACGAGAGGAGAGTTTTAACCTTCATTTACCCTCTTCTTCTTCATCATCTCCTCCTTCTTCTTCATCTCCTTCTTCTTGTTTAGGACTGGAGCAGAGAGCAGCGCAGACAGATGGAGACACTGCAGGTAAAAATCAACCCAAACGTGAACCCCGCCGCTGGGCATGAAATGATGTGATGACTGGGGGAATTAGGAAGGAAATAAAAGGGAGCGAGGAGAGGAGAGAGGAAATATGAAGTGAGGAGAGGGGAAGCGAAAGAGGAGAAACCGGCTCTCAGTTTCTCCTGAGAACCGGTTTACCATCTGTTCACCTTCAGCTAATGTTCCTGAGGATAGAGGGAGAGAAGAAGAAGAAGATCCATCCACCAAGCACAGATCATATCTGACAGAATACGGGAACAATGAAATTTATCTCAAAACTTCCTACTCATGATTTCATTTTTTTGTTAATTGTAATTGATTTATACAATATCCATTTCATGATTTGTACCTTTCATATAAACTAACCTGTTCCTCTATACAGGGAGTGTTTTATATAATAATGGTAATATTGTACGAACCAGACGCCGCTCACACAACGGGTGGACAGAGCGCGGGGCATGATCTCGGAGCCCTGCTGCATGAAGCCGCCCACCGGGAACCACAGGCTGTTCCCCAGCGTGTACTGGTTCTCCAGCACGTCCCGCCGCTCCCGCAGACACGGGTGAGGGTTATACCACTCATAAGGGCTGAGTCTGAGAGGGAGAGAGAGAGAGAGATGTGAGAAATGTTTAAACAATAACACTCTATGCTCAGCATGTGATGATTTATGAGGACCTTCAACTTTGCACGCTCTTTAAAATGCATTGAAAAGTTTTGCACTACTCTAGGTAATATGTATATAATAATAATGTATTAATAATAATAATTATTACTATACCACTGCATCTGATTTGAATGTTGAATGATCCCTTTATAACACAAACGATCAATCAATCTGCAATTATGAGGTATAATATCTGAAAAAACACACATATACAGGTGGGTGTTACCTAGCGGCAAGGAAGAGGACGCAGCTGACGGCGAGGTAGGCCAACAGCATGAAGAGCCAGACGGCCGGAGAGAAAGGATCCAGGAAGGAAAAGTAACCTGGTTTACGACCCTGAAACACACACACACACACACACACACACACACACACACACACACACACACACACACACACACACACACACACACACACACACACACACACACACACACACACACACACACACACACACACACACACACCTTAAAGGTTACCGATAACGTCTCAATTACCTTCGATAATGAATAGTTTGATAATAGAATGCTGATTCTTGTCTCACACACAGAGACACACACACACACACACACAGGCAGCTGTAAGTAACAGTACATCAGTAGTGGCAAATTAAAGTAACACGTAACACACAAGTAAAAGTACTAATTATGCAAAATGGCCCATTATTGTTAAGTACTTCAAAATTGCATGCACAGTACTTGAGTCAAGGTACTATGCTATATCAAAGGCTATCCCAAAAACCTATGGAAGCTCACTTCTGCCAAATAAAAAAAAATCCTCATCTCAGTGTAGTGAACGAGCTTCCATACTTGATTGTTTTTGTTTTTATTGTCATTTCTTTCTTTTTTTAATTTAGAGGCTACTGCAGGACGTCGACCTCCGCTGCAGCAGCTACGGTGGATCTCCTTGGTGATGATGTCACCGCTCCTCGAACGCATCACTTCGCCCGTAATAAATCGCCATGCTCCGATGATGAAAAGCGCGGCGATAATATATCACAAACTAATGAATTGAGAGCAGCGGTGGACATAAATTCGCAGTGTTCACCGGGAGGAGGGCGAGAACACTGATAAACAGCGTGGCTCCGCTAATGTGTGTGCATAAGTCAACAGCTCAGCCAATTAAATAGATTACCATCTTTAAGTGTGCTCGCCAGCTATTTAGATACATGCTGCATGCGTGTGCGTGTGTGTGTGTGTGTGTGTAGAGCTCTTCTAGCCATGTTGTTTGTTTCGTAGCTTCGGGAGTCACAGTTTTGATTATGAAACAGGTAAAAAACAAAAAATAGTGGACAAACTGTTCTCAGAGCTGCAGAGACGCAGGGGCCCTGAAGTTGTCTCTGTTGCCTGGCAACACAGACAACATAATTAAAGGCATTAAAGGCACATTTCTCTTCCCTATGGAGGTAAGCACATACTTATTCTGTCATATTTTTTTTCTGTTTTTTAATTTCATAAATGGATTAGAGTGTCATGAAAATTTCCACCAGGAAAAAAGTCATTAAAACTTGATGGTTGACGTTCAGTCAAGTAACACAACACATCCATGGGTGTGAAGTGGATTTGATGAGCGCGCCTCCAGATACGTGAAGAATAATCTTTAGATTTCTGTTAATCCTATTCATCAGTGTATTTTGTAGTTTATAAGATACAGATACTGACAGGACAGACAGAGACACAGACAGACAGTGAATGTGGAGGTGAGTTTACCAGATGGACTCGGTACAAGATGCTGATCCCCAAAGTCATGAAGGGTTTGGAGAAGTCAATCACCTTCTCTCTCTCTGAGGTGATGGTGAAGCCGGCGACTGCCAGGTCTGCTTTCTACAGCCAGAGAAAGAGAGACAGAGACGGACAGAGAGACACAACGACAGTAGAGACAGTTAAAGTCAATGTGTTCTCATGAGATGGTTCGTTGTCTAATCCTGCAACTGTACGCTACACGATCAAGTTGGACTCTGAAACCTGGGACCTTGAATGCTGCTTAACATGTGAGTGATTCTGCTCCTGAATCATCTGGGAAAAGTCAACAACATTATTATTTTTTTTTGATGAGCATCTCTAGTAGATAGGCTGCTACGTTGAGCTGAGCCTGAGTTCTTCTTCTTCCATAATTAAACAGCCTGACGGCTTTCCCTTGCCACGGGAGGCGGCTTCGCCCCCCCCCCCGGCGTCTGGGGCTTCTTTTTGCTCATGTTCCGCAGCTTTTGATGAGAAATCAACTCCTCTTGTGAAGACATAGTTGGAACTCTGTCGTCTCTGAACACTTCGCACGTTGAATTGTTGTCCCACAGCTCACGGGAGACGATGACACAAGAGCTTTTTGTTCCTGCAGGGCTCAGCAGATAAATCACAGAGCTCCAGTTTCATCTGTTTCCTTCTGTTGTTGCTGTTTTACATACATATATTTATATGTTGTATGTATTAGTACCATTTATTACTCATTATCTAAAAGTGTCTGTGCATATACAGTTTACAGTTTAATATTTAATTAGTTCAAACATTTGTTATTGCATATTATTTTTTTCTCTAGGTGCAGAGTGGTGAAAAATTGCACTGTCAGCACTTTAGGCGAAATTTATAAAAAGCACTTTTTTCTTCTGCAGGTGTGTCCTATAATACAGCTGCTCTGAAGAACATTTGTAAGGACAGAATTCTTGCAAAAATGTGCAGATCCGCTGAAACTCCAAGCTCATTACTTGCAGATTAGAGGATAAATTCGACGGATTCCCGAAACAAAACCAGTGAAAGCACTAATTCCACACATTAGGTGTCTATTTATACAATGCATGAGGTTATATTTCAAACTCACAAAACAACATTAAAGTTCACGCGCGTGAATAATGAAGCCTGACATCTGACTGCATTGCATCTGGCTGCGAGAAATTAAAGTTGAAAGATAATCCTGTTAAGGTGGAAGTCAACGGAGACACGCAGTGGATCCATAGTGCAGGCGTTTATCTGGACCCCAGACGCCTCTCTGCTTCTTAATTAACACATAATTGATTAACGAGTAGGTGCTTGAATTTCACTCACTTTCATCAGACATCAGACTCCCGGGCCTCATTCGTATTAATGTGTTTGGTGTGTTTGTGTGTGTGTGTGTGTGTGTGTATGCAGACGACCACTAAAAGTGTCCTCATTGAATGAAGGAGCAGTTTGAAGTCAGTGTGAAACAATAATAAACATTTTCTTATTAAGTCACTTGACAGACATGTGTTATCAACCATCCAGACACATTTCGATGATTAAAAAAGAAAAAATCAACAAGTGTATAAATACAAAAATATTATAAACCACAAACGTAATCATTAACATCATTCATTTTAATTAAACCACTGTACTTATTATAGTTACTCATCACTTTTATGGGTTTATTACTGTTGTGAGCTGTGCTTGGGTTACTGTGAATTCTGCTTCACACACATACTTTAACTTTAACTTAAGTTATAAAACTGGATATGAAGGAGATTCAAGCATTATCAGTAATAATAACTTCTATCAAACCTGTTTGATTATATCTTATTATATCAGCTACTTTTTTCACTTTTAATGCAATAGATTAGAGAGCAGAGTGGGATTAAAAGATTCCATTTCTGTGAAAAGACATCTTATAAACGTAATTAGGAACACCATCAATCACTGCTGATTTACCAGAGGAGACAGAATTAATGGCAACCAGTAACTCGCCTTACAAAATGTCACCTTCACATCTTAATTGCTTATGTACTGACACCGTCTGATCGCACTATCACAGACTCAGAGTCCTTCCAATAAAGAAAATGAAGCTTTGGAATAACCCTCCTCCTCCTCACACAGAATGTCCCGTGGAGATGGAAGTCTAGTGTAACGCCATCTGTGCTGCAACTTCGCCGCGCATCCGTTTAATTAATTTTATTAAAAAATGAGCAATGAGTTGATTAGCCTCATAATGGCCTGCCTGTGGTCCCCATTTCCTCTTTCTGACACCATCACCATTATCACCGCCATTATGTGTTAGTGTGTGTGTGTGTGTGTTATTAGCAGTATTAGACAACACACACGCACACAGTGCCTCTGTACTCGTGCTGTTATCTCAACATTCTACATTGAGCAATTATGACATTTGGAATATTTTGCTTCTACAACATATTTATCGTAACTATATTTTCTTTCAGAGTAGTGAAAAGGCTGTTGAAATCCATATTTAATGGTTCTGTTGCTGCACTTTGTTCACGTTCATCTGTGGATTTCTCCTAAACTCAGCAGGCATCAGCATGTCATAGGAGGCGTCAGTGTAAAGCTGCTCTGTCACATTCCTGTCACACACTTGTGATAGCGATCAATCATGAAAGTAACGAGGAGGGTTTAGAGCTCAAATCTCATTGATGACAAGTCTTTCAGAACTCTCTCACACCCAGAAAAATTTGTCACCAAACTTTTATTCTAGACTACATTCTGAAAGTTTGTTCATAAATCATTCACGGCTCGATTTATAACCTTAACAACGTGGTCGAATTTGAAACTTGTAATAGGAAAAAAAATGTAATTTAAGAAATCAACTAAGGAAGTTTCATTCTACTCTTAACTATCAAACAGATGAGTGCGACCAGAAAAACAGGTTTGATCACCCAAAAATAATTCAAGGAAATTAGTATTAATTATGTATGTAAAGTGTAACACACGCAAGTTGTAACCCTCAGATCTCAACTTGAAAGACACGGAAATGACAGAAATGTCCTCTTTCTGCAAATTGTCCCCACTTTAAGGAATCAATAAATAATCACAGTCCTCAGTCACAAGGACACGAAGAACATCAACCTCTGAAGACATGGTGACTGAATGTCCTCACGCAGTTAAACTGTCCAACACTTTCCAGGTAGCACTCATAAACACACACATGCCCATCTGAGCACACGCACGCACGCACGCACGCGCACACACACACACACACACACAAACAAATTATCTGCGCAGCTTTAATTACACTTGACTTGACTCTAAATAAGCCACTTTCTGTGAGAAAACAACTAACGGGGGAAATTGAGCTTCAGATGAGCCACTTAATACATCTTCAGAATGTGTGTGTGTGTGTGCGTGTGTGTGTGTGTGTGTGTGTGTGTGCCAGCTTCACAAACGCTCCACCACTTGTGTAATTGGCTGACTCTTGTGTTGTTGCTGAGGGCGCCGTCACTGTCAGAGGCTCGGAGCTGCGCGTTCCGCGCATCGCTCGCACCCGCCCACCAGTTGCCGCCTGTTGCCATAACAACTAACGTGGAGCCAGCGTTAGCGCGAGCTGCGTTCATCGAAGGGCGTTGGTGTGCAACAGTGTGAGACACTTTATGTGTTTAGTCACACTTGAACCTGATAAATCCTCTGAAAACAATGAGTAAAACCTGCAGCTCCAGTTATTAACTTCACGTTCTTTATCCGTTTAAATCCATTTAAACATGCTGTTGTTTCAGTGAGAACATATCGTCGCATTCACACACGCGTTCACGAACATGGGTAACAGGGGACTATCATCCTGCACTGGCCAAGAGTGGACTTATTTACTCACTGCGTATTTTGCATATGCAACGGGGGAAATTTAAAAAGGTCCCATGTTGCCATTTCAGTTCCCTCTTAAATAATGTTTAACGATGTGAAATACACACACACACACACAGTGTACAAGGCTGCTGCTGCTCTCCATGTTACAGTGGTGTATATGGGACCCAGTAGCAGTAGTGTGAGTGTGCATTGATGAGGGGAACCTTTCCTAGAGTAGGAACTTTAACTTGGAAAAAAAGCAAGCCAAACACTATAAGAAGAATCACCACATACTGTAAATAATGTACGCAGCATGCTGCAGCTGCAGCTGTAGCTGTAACTCTTTGTTCTCTCTTACACAGCACCTCGCCGGTAGCTTCTGCGGGCACACTCACTCTGTGGATCAGCTCCCCCACCATGCCGGTCCAGCTGCCGTTGGGCTCCGGCGCTCCGTACAGCCCGTCGTCCACCAGCTTGATCTTGAAGTTGAACTTGAGGATGTCGGCCAGCTCCCGCAGCATGTCCACGCAGAAGCCCTCGTACTGCTCGTTGCCCTGGAGCTCCTGGTAGTTGGACTTGCGCATCACGTACGGGTTTTCCTGTCGAGAGCAAGTGGCCGTGACGGCTGCTTCAAGGAATGATGAAATCGAAGCTGCAAATGTATGTTTGAGGGTTGTTGTTTTTTCTTTTTACCAGGATTGTGGTGACGATTAGGGTCTTGTTGGCCAGCGTCTCTGATGCGTTGAGGTCCAGAGAAGTGGAGTTCATGGCCAACGTGTTGTTGGAGTACCAGGTGCCGATCTGAAGAGGAGGACAAAGAAGAATTAGGAGAGAAAGATTAAAGTGAAAATCAATACAAACAAGCTGACGCTTTACTGCCACATCCTACAATTATTTTCTTTTATTTAAGATGACTGCGTGACTTGGAGCGACTCGGTGGAGCAGCGTGCAGCGCTGCTGCCTCACAGCGAGCAGGTTGCAGGTTCAAGGCCTTGGCCTGTGACCTTTCTGTGTGGGGTTTGCATGTTATCTGCACAGGATCTCTTCAGGTTCCATGGCTTCCTCCCACAGAGATTCTAAATTGCTGTCGGTGTGAGTGAATGCTCCCCGATAGGCTGGTGACCTCTGGAGCGACCTGTAATACACTGGGATTGGTCCCAGCAGAACCCTGTGACCCTAGTGAGGACTAAGCAGGTATAGAAAATGACTGACTATTTGCAGAGAGGAGATAAAGGGAATGTGCCTCCTTTTTCTACTTATTGATTTAGAATTGAATCCAAATAATGAGATGCCCAAAGATTCATCAAGACCCTCGAGGCCTTGATACTATAAGCTGTTGGGTTGTTTGACAAGTAGCTTGATGATTGAGAAAATGTCCTAAATGTTTCTCTGAGAAACAAGAGAGCTGCAAGTGCATGTCAAAGAAGCACAAGTAGAAATAAAAATACAAAAAAAGAAGAAGAAGAAGGAATAATACAAAGAAGAATGAATATTACAAAGAAGACTGAATAATACAAAAAAGACTGAATAATACAAAGAAGAAGAAGAATGAATAATAGAAAAGAAAAGAAGAAGAGAGGTGAGAGGAAGCAGACAAGGTGAATAATCAATGGTAAAATCGATGAGGGAGGATGCTGCTCCGCCCGGCTCATTCAGCAGGTTAAATGAGGTCATAAATAATCTGGTGACCTCGCACTGCCTCCATCAGATCTCCGTGACCTCATCTGACCCCGTGTTTTATGTGCGTCTCTTTATTAGATGTTAGCAAGCCGTGCTTTCTAACATCTTCTCCTTCTTTAAATCACGTCCACCCTCCTCTGCATCTCATCTCGACCGTGTCTCCAAAAACAAAAACAAATTGCATCATCACACAGTTTAAGAGCTTTAATTCGTCCACTAAAGTTTTATATGGTTGTGGTTTCTACTGTTAGGACTAGACATCCATTGAAGATAACACGTTTCTGCATCGCTAAACATTCACATCTCACTGGTGAACCTTTTGCTGAAATCTGTTTTTTTTTATTGTTTCCAGAGTCCTGCCCTGTGTTTTTTCTCCTTCATACATCATGCTGCTACACCAGGCCTCCCCCTATTGGGGGCCATGTGGTTTTACTTGTTCTGGTTGCTTCTGTAATTTCTTACCTGTTCAAATGTACTCTATTGTAAACCTGTACACACAACATCTACTGCAAGTCTGTTTGTCCAGGAAGTTATCCTTTTTTTTTTCAGTTAAAGAGGTTCTCTTGGGAATTTTTCATTGTATTATACCAGGGTCTAAGGACAGGTGATGTTTCATTGCTGCCGTACAAGCTGTAACCCCCCCTGAGGCCAAACTGTGATTTGTGATTTATTCTGGGTTATACAAACAAAAATGACTTGACCCGACTATTGCGATGCCCGTACGAAGGGGATCGACTGTTTTGCTCCCCAAAGGACCGCTTGCTGCTTGAGAACCGCTGAACCGATGGACTTCACACTTGAGAGGATCCCTCACCCGACTCAACACACCCGCCTAATATGAAGCTGATCAGATGGACAGTTCTTGAGACATGCGAAGGGCAGTCACGCGTTCATACAGACTTCATGTTCATAGATAGATCTACACATTTTCACCAAAGTCTTTAATATGACATTTTGAAGTTCAGCTACAACTGTATGAAATATCAAAAGTCTGTCAACTGCGTGTGTTGACCTCTTCTTATCAATCAATCTGAAACAAGTGCTGCCACATGACTCTTTACAGCACACTTAACCCTACTCTTTGACCCATTTGACCTCTGTGAACCCAGTTGAACTTTGACCTTTTTTACTGTTCGTCTGGGGTCACGAAGCACAAACACTCGTGGAGTATGTATGATCTTATTGACGAACCAATAAGATAACTGCTTACTGTGATGTTTTGTCCCTCCCGTCGCTATGACCTCACTATGTGGCTAATCACTGCTCTCTGTGATTGACTCCAGGTGCTAAAGCTAAATGACTGATCGCCTTCACAAATAAGTGAGAGTCTCTGGCTGCTCTATCTGCTGCCTCAGTACGGCTCCTCTGTGGTTTTTGCTTGTTTTGGGGTTCTAAGATTCTTGAAAAGAGGAGTTAACTAAGGGACTTCACTGAGCTATAAAGAGCATGGGATTTAAATTTGATCATTAACCTTAGTTTAAATGAAGCTCAATTTTTACACTCAAATTTACACACTTGACTAAAATATGTTCCTTCCACCTTCTGAGCTATTCTGATGGTTCAGTCATCCTATAATTTGAGGTAGTTATAATATTACGGTGAGGCCAGAACCTGAGAGGCCACCAGCTGATTTTAAATAAGTACTTCTATGATGTTCCTGTGTAAATTATACATTTGTTTTCCTTTTTGGCCTTTTGTCTAAAACTGGTTCCTGTAAACTGCTTCTAGTTCAGTCAAATTAACCCTTCAGATGCTGCAGTTGATAGCTTCACCTTTGGCCTGTCTGACTCTCCCTTGACCTCATTTGACCTCTGACCTCTTTATGGCCCCTCGGGTGTTTCTCCAGGATCTTCAGGGTGTAGTTGGTCCTCTGGCCTTTGCTGTTGAACTCTATGTGACCCGTCAGACCATCGTACTCCACCTGATGAGACAGAGAGGACAAAACAGTAAATATGTGTCTCTTTTCATCAAATCTCTATAGCTACAAACGCTAAAAGAACAAGGCAGAGGACAGCCTTGATAATGAGCGCAGAACATTCACCTTACATCTTTAATTACATGTTAAAGTTGTGTTGTGACTGAACCTCTTTCCCTTCACAGAGCTTATTTCTCTTGTCTTTGTATGCAGGCAATTACGCTCTTTATTCCCTGGATTTTAAATCATTTCATTCAATAAAGAGATGTTAACAGGATAATAAGTTCCCACAATGGGATAAAAGCTGTATTCGTCTTACAACTTCTGTCTTGTTTCGTGGAGCAGTTTCTTTTTCCACAGGGGAGGTTCTATAAATGAAAGATGTAACATAGCTAATCACTTCAGTTTCTCCATGTTGGACTGTACTGGTGGGATCCACATGGGTGTTGCACCTAATTGGACAATCGTTTTCATTCAGCTCAACAGGAATAATATCTTAAATTGACAAAAAAGAAACGACTAAGCAAAATGATCTTCCAATGGATTACGGGAATTCAAACAAAATCAAGATATTTAACACCTGATAAGATTTATTTTTTATGGTGTGTCTAAACAACAGAATCCAGATCCATGAATAACACCAGATACCTCTAGTTTACGTAAAGTATAGTAGACATCAACGTTACATAGATGTGGCATGGCCAATGTGGCTGCAATGTCAGCACTTAGTCTGCTGGTCCACAGCACGAAGTTCATCAAAGATTAACTGGACATAAAATATTTGTCCAAGACACTGAGCGCTGCATAGATTTAGCTGTAATATTTTGCCTCTTTAAATGCTGCCTGAGCTGCAGTGTTATCTGTTATTGTGAGTTTGTAACCCGGCTGCCCTCGGATCTCCAATTACTAGTGAATGATGTACAGCGCAGCCATGAATAACAACACAGCCACTTGATAAACTACATTAATTACACAATTAATTATAAGTGAACAAAAAATACAGATAATTTATCAGCAGCTATTTCGATAATCGAATAATCCATCTGAATAAACGATGACTCGGCAGGTCAATACTTGTTATTTGCAGCTCTGGAACAACTGTCCTCTGCTTGGGGGGTTCGTTATTTTTCAGTAACAGCTCATCACGAAGAATCCCTCACGTCGGCAAGAACATAATTAACCTGGTCACCCCGTGTTCTGTGTAACAATCCCGCCGTTAATGAGATTTTAAAAGACCCGGCGGAGGGACGTCAGTGTTCAGAGCTGCCGGCGCAGGATCCGCGGTTTCGACGCCGCAACAGCGGAATATTTATGCATCGAGAACGGAAATCCTGATGACGGAATGAGAAAAGATTAATGAAGATTAGGAGGAGAACGGACAGTTCATCAGATCGGTGATGGAGCTGTGAGATATGTGTGTGTGTGAGTGCATGACTCAAGATGAATTACATCCCAAAACCTCTGCTTAGTAGAGAGAGAGATCATTTTTGACTTTATCTCATTATTGAAATTTCTAACGTCATAATTGCGTTTATGAACTCATAACTCTCATAACTCTGAATTTTGCCATCATCTGTCATAGAGTGTTTTAATTTTAACTAGCCGGCACAAAATGCTTTTGATTGCAGCACTTGTGATGTTCTGGAAGGGCTGTTATCTATATCATCATGTTTAGAACTAACGCCCATTATAATCTATATTTAGCTTTAACCAGCAGCCAGACTGTGAAGCTGATTCTGCAGATCATATTTAGCTTTCTTTATGGACCCACAGAGGACAATAGGACCAGGGTGTGTGTGTGTGTGTGTGTGTGTACCATGCGCAGGTAATTCATGAGGCTGGTTCCGTGCTGCCAGATGAGCGGCGAGCTGCAGCTCAGCGGCTTCACTCCGATCTCCTGACTGCGGTTGAGCTCCCGCACGGCGCTCACCACCACGTGGACGGCGTCGAACATCAGGGCCGACGACAGCTGCAGCACAAACACAACGATACCAGGATCAGACGAGACAGTACCAGCATCTACAGTTAAATCACACGATAGACATACGTAGCCTGGAAACAAAAGAGCAATAGCTAGAAGAAAGATAAAAGAATAGATAATACATTAGACCTATACATAAATATACTGTTAATTTATACAGAATATGGCATAGATTACAAATTATAATCCTGTCTGGGGGTCCTCTTTAATCCCATTTCTACACACATTTAGGAACTATGCTGCTATGGGCTTTAGCTTTGGAAATAGGACATCATTTATCTTGTTTTAAAAGTTATTTGCAGTATTAGTATTATATCTTTAAATTCATTTTATATTCTAAAATTGAAATTAACATTTATTTTAGGATTTCTTGTCTGCATGAGCAGATCTGTTCACTTGTATGAAGTCATTTTCTCCTCAAACACAGTAGTAATAACCTATAAAAAAATCTCAGACATAAATAAATTGGTCATCATGTTAATTTTATTTTAATGATTATTGTCATTATTGTGTCGTATGTTTATCTCTTATGATTAATGAACATACACATGTGAAGTAGTCATATCACATATGATATAGATCAGCTGTGTGATGCCTTCTGTGTTTAATTAGTTAGTAAATAAGATGCTGACTGACACTGTTTATTTAATCAGAATCAGAGCATTTAGCAGCAGCCACCGGGGCCCTCTCAACCTGCTCATTGGATCTTTTAGACAGAGGCAGAGTCTTCATTGCACCATTATGGTGGAACGGCTGTGTACAAAGGGCTTTTCTCAGAATCGTGGTCTCAGCCTTCAAGCATAAACGTTTATTAAAGCTTGATTGTAAGTGCGGTGTCAATCAATGCTTAAGTTTCACTTCCTGTTCAGTGATATATCTCTTACCTTAGCTAAGCATTTTTCTGCATTCCTAAATAAGCGTAGCTCCTATGTAACTATTATTGTATGATCAACTGTTGGATATTACGAATCTAAACAAGGAGTTATGATTTACTGACACTGAGTCCCACTGTCCTGAACACAGTTCCAGTTCTAACGCCTCTTATCAAGCAGCTTTCCAGCACAAAGCTGAAATACTCAGGCGATGACATATTGCAGATGACTAGAAACTGACCAGGGGTAACACTGGGTCGCGAGACCTTTAGGTCTAACTTCACAGGGCTGTGTGTTGCTGCTCATGCGTGGCAGTTTGTTGGCGGATATCACGACCTTAAAATCAGATTGTGCACATGAGTTTGGGTCAGAAAGGTCATGTGTCCTTCCCAGGTCAAACAGGTCAGGTTGGACCCGTGAAGAGGCAATGATTGATCCCCCGCGGTGTGTTTGTTTGCTCGTCTGTGCCGTTATGGACGAGGACGTCGTCCGCGAGCGACGCCGGCACGAAGACAAACCGATGCGCCGGCGCTATCAGCGGCATTTCACGCGGCCCAGCGACGCTGTCCGAGGCAGAAACGTTCCGGTCTGTTTGGTCAGTTGTCAGTCAGGGCGACAGTTAGAGGGAAGCAGACGGATTGCGGTCGCGGGCAGAGCTGCACCGTCTGTGGACGGCTGATAACAAAGATGGATGCGGGGCTGGAGCGTGATGGGAGCTAGGAGTCGATAGTTTCGGGGCTGGATGACTAATTACAGTTTGAAGAGGGAAGATAGAGATGGAACAATAATTGGCAGCTCTCACTCTGCAGTATTGTTACTTCAAGATCACGACTTAATTATCTCCAGATATCAGGCTGCTCTCTCCAGATCAAGAGTCGCTGCCAAAATGATATTTCTTGGCTCCTTGTGTGAAGATAAAAAACTGCATTATAATTCCTCTCTATAATTGCTTTCTAAAATTGCTTTCTCCTAAATTGTTTTCTCAGATACATCCCGACATAACTCTGCAAACGCTTCAGGTCCTGTGACAAGTGTAGAGCTGCAATGATTAATCAATCAATCAATTATTCATCTGCACTGTTTTAAAAACAAATAATCATTTTATCTGCTTTTTTTTTTTCATTATTTGATCGTTTTCTTTGTCAAACATGATGGTAAGCTGAATATTCTGAAGAGCCGAAGCTGTCAACTTACATACAAAGACATTACATTACATTATAAACCTATTTGTAATTAAATCAATTGTTACAATGATTAATTTAACTACTATATTTACTCATTTACAGGTTGTAGCATAAGGAAGCAATGAGCTTAATCTGTGAAAATTTTGTCAATATGAATTTTTTCCTTAAACTGTCAGAAAAGAAGTGATTTGACAAAAAAGTGGTGGAAAAAAGTTCACATTGTCAAACTCCAAAGATTACATTTATACAAAATAGATTTTGTATACATTGATATGTTAATATAAAAATCTGTTATTGATGATGATGATGATCATCATCATCCTCGTCACACTTTATTACGATCAAACCAGCAGATTTATGGCTTGGTTTTTAGATCAGAATAAATGAGAAATGTGGGTAATAAAATGGCGGAAGGAAGTCCTGCGCGCAGATGATGGCGTCTTCGGTGATTGAGGCGCACGCCGTCGTCATTATTATTATCTTCATTGAAGCCGTCTGCTCAGGTGTTATTGATCTGTTGATATCTGAGCTGCAAACGAGACAAACGACTCGGAGGAGATCGATCGGCGCTGATGGCTCCATTCATTACCGAGAAAGAGGCGGAGAGAACAATGGGGAGAAGAAGAATATAAGACATAAACTATATTGTGATTAAGCCAATTTCTCAACAACATGTCCTGGTTCTTGTTACGTGAGGAGGAAAAGCAGTGCTCACATTATTTGCAAATTATGATTATCACAAGATATCATGAAAGCTGTCTTTGCTCTGAAGCAGGAAAAAAACTGTCTTTATGTTTCTTCTGCTCAAAATGACTGAATAATTGAGATTTTGTGCTATTTTGCATCACTATAACAACATTGCAACACTATAATCTTTCAGAGTAATGAAGAAAACAAATGTAAAACAATTAAAATCCACATTGATTGTTTCTGTTGATTCACTTTATGCATGTTTCTTTTTTAGATAAATATGTCACAAAGTCAGAATTCATGAAAATACATAGCAGGGTTTAAAGCTAAAATTTGTCAAGCGTTAGGGTTTGGGTCAGGAAAATGTTAAACTACTCCACTACATCCTACTACATCCAGCGTTAATAATTCTGTTCTGAAAATGTTCAAAGTCAAGATTACAAAAGAAAAAAAGATATTCAGTTAATTAACGGAGGACTAAAGGAGGCAGAACATATTTACATTTAAGAAGTTAGAATCTAGGAATTTTGACTTTTGTTCTGAGACTATGAGTGAGTATTTTAATAGTAGCTGTACCTATGCTCTCCTGTCGACTGAGTAATCATTTAATTGACTACATGACTTTGTTTTAAGGAGAAAAGACGCAATGTGAATCATCTCAAGCCATAATAAAACATGATAGATGTTGTAACCTGTCTCACCGCCGGGCCGGGGTACGGGCTGATGTCGCAGCCTTCCTTCCAGGACAGGTTGAGGCTCCTGATGAACTCCAGGTAGAAGGGGTGGCTGCTGTTCAGCATGGAGAAGCCCAGGATGTTGGACTGGTCGTCCACCACGTCGTCCAGGCGGAGCAGAGGGAAGTCCTGGAAGGAGACGCAGACACGGCCTGTTTAAGGTCACGGCCAGGGGAGGATTCAAAAAGATGACAGAAAAGCAGGAGTAGGAAGAAAACAAATATGAATGGCTTTAGTGTGGTTTCCCTCAATATTAAAATTCTGAGCAGAGCAACAGAGGGAAAAAAAAAAAGATGGACATCAAACGCTGGGGAATTTTCAAAGCACTTCAAATAGTCCTCGAAGGCGAGGCGGCGTCATGCTGAGCCGAAACAAACCAGCGTCGCCCTGCTGCCGCTCCCTCGGAGGGTTCACAACGGATGCTGACGCCGGAGAACGCCGCGACCTTCAGATTCACACCGAAACACGCCGCCCGCTTCTCTCACCTTGACTCTGCTCCCCCCCCGGGTCAAGCTGCAATCCGCCCAAAAAGAAATAAACAGCACGTCGCATTCACGAATCAGCTTTTGTCGTGTCTATTTATGTTACTGTTCGACTGATCAAACCAAAGGTTTTTGACAGTATAAGACATGAAGATGAGCTGTCCTTTTTTGGTTCAAAAACTTAAAAACCTACAATTGTATTATACTACTTAATATAGTGTATATATTATTAATGAGAAAAAACGTGACAACCAGCTATTGACCTATCCCTTTTATAATTGTCCATTTTTCTTATGTGAAATGTAAAGTCTGTCTGGCTCTATCATAGCAGCATTTCACTCTTTCTCTTCCTCCTGTACTTCAAATGTCAACTTTTTCAAATCCGCTTATACCCACTGGAGCCGAATCACATCAGAGATATCGATCACGTATTGATCAAGAAGCAGCGGCTCACGTCCCGGCGATGCTGTTAAACATAAATGTTTGTTTTCCACCTGGTTGAGAAGTGAAGGTGAAACGGCGCTGAGAAGTTTACGCCGCTGATAGCAACCTGAGATGGACATACATGAGAAATATTGCTTTTCAAAGCCCAAAAAAAGCCCAGTCCGCTTCCATTACAGTGTCGGATGTGGAGTGGGCAGATGGTTCTTCTTCAATACTGGAGCGAATTGAGAGTTTTCTCAGATTGCTCTAGGAGGAAAAAAGGGTCCAGTTTGAACAATGCAGAAATTCTCTTCCAACATCCGACAGAAATACGAGATATAAATAGAAACGGCACAAGAAGCAGGGACGTGCCCCCCTTTAAGAAACATGTGATGAGTAGCTGTCACTCTGGGTGTCAGTGTTGGATAGACGCACCGTCGTCAGGGCCTGTTCCTATAAATATATCCTGGCACGGAACCTGTTCTGCGGAGCCTCAGAGGAGGAGGGTTATTACTTCCTAGCGCCATCAGCACTGAGCTTTAATCACATATCCTGGGAATATTCCAAACTATTGGTGTCCAATCGGACATTTATGCCTCATCTTGACACATTTACCAGCACGAAACAGCATCTGTGAAAACATAGGCATGGCAAAATTTATTCATAGGATACATTTGAAATGTTGACAGTCAACATATCTGCAGAAATTGAGACGTATGAGACATTTGGAGGCCGGGTTACGTTACTTCCCACCAACCATCAACGCCGATCTTTAACCGGACATCCTGGGAATATTCAGACCTCTGCCGTCCAGGTGTCCGGCCCGACCCGTGCGCGGGGTTAATTTATTTCCCCCCCCTCCTGAATCTCACTGACACTCATTTACTGAGCCACATCGCAGCCTCTCAGGAAAGCTGCAGCTGTGGTTTCCAATTGCCAAATCAATTTCAGCCACGGCCAAGCATGCTGTCAGACTGTCGGGCCTGCCAGCCGTGACAAAGAGCGCTTGGCTGGAGGAGACGGAGCTGCTGAGAAGGGGGAAACACTGCGACAGCATCCCAGAAGGACACACACCGCCGCTGCCGCTGCTGCTGCTGCTGTGTGACTGCAGCGCCGCTGACACACCGCGTTCATTCATTTCCTTTAGTTGCAGACGAGGGCAGAACAAGGTCAGCGCGGCGCTGACACTTCCAACACGGCTCAGATTTGTGCGAGATCCAAAGAGCGTTACGTGAGATTTAGGTCCCCTCCCGATCTGTTCAGGAGAACATGGCTGTCATATATCTGCAGAGGTTTGACGAGGTTATTGATCAGTGACTCACTGATTACTTCACCCAGACTCAAAACAGATCCGGTCTGTTCTTTTTCTTTTCTCGTCGTCAGTTTGCGTCAACTATGCACCAAGCTTCCATATCTGCTCTTGAGGTCAAAAGCAAAACCGGCGTACGAGATTGTACTTTCAGTTTTTATCACTGCAACCATGGAAACAGAGACGGCAACTGCCCGCTTGACGATATGACAACCGCGAGTTTTTCCGACGTGACGGCTTTATGCAAATAAACACACGGCGGAGACCCAGATGGTCTCACACTGGAGGAGAAGTGTGCAGTCAATTAGCTGAAATGTAATGAACTTAATCTAATGTTTGGTTTGACCCTCATTATACAGAGTGAAACATTTACAGCACTAAACATGTCTCCAGACTGTCACTACTCGGCTATTTATGGGTCGGTCGGCAGTTGTTTAAAGGTCCAGTAGTTTAAATCATTCCTAGCCCTTCAATTTAGACACAGAGAGCTTTTGTCAGTAACGTTGAGCCCAGAAGGGAAACAATTTACGTTTCTGCAAACCACAGATACCTCGAATAGAAAGGTTTCAGATGTGGTGACATAGTTCAGACTAATTTCTCTTTTTTTTGCTTAGCTTTGATGGAGGGAGCCTCGTTTTCTTTCATAAACTCAAATTGAAAAAAAATCTAGTTAGAGACCTGGACATTTTGTAACTGGATTTTTTTTTTCCTGTCATATTGGGCATTTTTACATCTGGAAAACCAGTAATCGAAACTCATGATGCATAGATGTAAATTTGAAAAATGCAGAAATTTTATTTCTTGTTTATTTATTATTATCTCTATGTACTAAACTGTGTCTGTTTAAAGGCTTATTTCTTGAGAACCACTCATCTGATAAAGTTTACGTGATACCGCGTGCCTTCAGTCCTCAGAAACCTTTGAAACGCTGTGTCGCAAACTGATGCTCCTAATGTCGGAGGACGAGTATTGAGTTTAATCTGATATTTTAATGATAAGACCTTTTTGAGGTTCTGTGTAAATTCTTTAACCTTAGGCGAAACATATATTAAACGAGTCGTTTGATACAAAGTTCGGAATAAGTTTACTTTTGGTTTCCTTCCAGAGTCGGGCTGGGTGAGGAGCGGGCGGGGTGAGAAGGAAAGAGGGAGGGGCTGGAGGAATGACGGTTCCGTCCTTGGTTGGCCAGCCCCGGCGTGCCCTTGTGAGCGGCTCCGTCGCCGGCCGTGTTTAACACGCGGTGGTGTTCAGAGACGAGGCAGCGATCGGGAGGAGTTATTATCCGTGCTTAGTCTTGTCCCGCAAGGGCACGACATCGGACGAAGAAATTATAATGATGACAAACGGCAGCGAGGCCGGCGGACCACTCTGATGAGGAGCGAGCGAGGAGACAGGAGTTATGGGTGGAGAGTAGATATATGAACACGGGTCCCAAACATCCTGTAAGCTGCTTAAACTCAATGAGGACAGAAATGATGGGGGTTAGGACAGCGGGAAGGGGAGGGGAAAGAGGTAGTTTAGAAAAGGAATGTGAAAGAAAAATGAACTCAAAGGAACTGAGAGAAGAGATTTCCACAGCACACACGACTGTTGCTTGTCTACTACTTGGTGTCAGAGATGTCCAAACAGAAACAGACCACACTAAGAAGCTTCTTTGGCCTTTCGCCACCTGTAAAGAAGCGCCAACTGGAGTCAGAGCCAAATAAAAAAAAAAATCCTTTCTTTCCAAAAAGTGGCTGCAAGATCTGCAGTGGCTTTGAATCCAATGATATACACATTTAAATGTGCTCAATGAAATGTAACTGTCCTAATATAGGGCGCAAGTCCTTGCTAGTAGAAGCTGAGACGATAGAAAATAGCCGCAGTCCACAGGGGCTCCTTCTTGACTGACCCAAGGACATCACAAAAACTAGACAATTCATCATCATCAAATCATTTACATTGTGTCTGCGTCCAGCAACGGAGAGTTTACATCAGATTTTGTGGGATTGATTGACCTGGCTGCTGACAGGCAACAACAGATGGACTTGCAACTTCTGCACTGTAGAAGCTATGTGCAGAAAAATGGATCTTTCATTTCATAGCATCAGTCTGTCTGCAATAAGGCATGAAATTCTGTTAAAAGTATCAGGACTATTGCCAGCTATTAAAATGCAGTTAGCTACAAGTGCTATGACTTGCACAGCGCTTTTTTGAGTGCTTTCTGTCATGCTTGACATTGGCCACATTTTGAAGACCACATCATTTTATTGTATATATTATTGATTATAAGTTCACATCATTCTTAAGAAATATGAGGCCACCTTCTTGACAAAGACACAACTCTGACAGAACAAATGCGCTTAAAGCAGGAGGCAAAGTACCTGGGAGCGTCTACTGTGTAGGAGTTAGTCCAAACAGGAAGTAACCCAGATGCTTACTCCAACAGCAGCAAGGTGGTAAAGTTTCTCTGACACATGTGAACATCCATCCATCCATCCATCCATTGTCTTCCGCTTATCCGGGGCCGGGTCGCGGGGGCAGCAGTCTAAGCAGGGACTCCCAGACTTCCCTCACCCCGGACACGTCCTCCAGCTCCTCCGGTGGGACCCCAAGGCGTTCCCAGGCCAGCCGAGAGACATAGTCCCTCCAGCGTGTCCTGGGTCTTCCCCGGGGCCTCCTCCCGGTGGGACATGCCCAGAACACCTCCCTAGGGAGGCGTCCAGGAGGCATCCTGAGCAGATGCCCGAGCCACCTCAGCTGGTTCCTCTCAATGTGTAGGAGCAGCGGCTCTACTCCGAGCTCCTCCCGTGTGACCGAGCTCCTCACCCTATCCCTAAGGGTGCGCCCGGCCACTCTGCGGAGGAAGCCCATTTCAGCCACTTGTATACGCGATCTTGTCCTTTCGGTCATTACCCAAAGCTCATGACCATAGGTGAGGGTAGGAACGTAGATTGACCGGTAAATCGAGAGCTTCGCCTTCCGGCTCAGCTCCTTCTTCACCACAACGGACCGATAC
Source organism: Eupleurogrammus muticus (assembly GCA_036785175.1). Taxonomy (NCBI): domain Eukaryota; kingdom Metazoa; phylum Chordata; class Actinopteri; order Scombriformes; family Trichiuridae; genus Eupleurogrammus; species Eupleurogrammus muticus. The sequence continues at coordinate 12,576,322 of JAYKQN010000020.1, forward strand.
AGCGACCGCATCACTGCAGACGCTGCACCGATCCGCCTGTCAATCTCACGCTCCATCCTTCCCTCACTCGTGAACAAGACCCCGAGATACTTGAACTCCTCCACTTGGGGCAGAGACTCACCACCCACCCGGAGAGAGCAAACCACCTTTTTCCGGTCGAGAACCATGGCCTCGGATTTGGAGGAGCTGATTCTCATCCCAGCCGCTTCACACTCGGCTGCAAACCGCCCCAGTGCCTGCTGCAGGTCCTGGCTCGAAGAAGCCATCAGGACAACATCATCTGCAAACAGCAGAGATGAAATCCTGTGGTTCCCAAACCAGGCCCCCTCCGGCCCCTGGCTGCGCCTAGAAATTCTGTCCATAAATATAATGAACAGAACCGGTGACAAAGGGCAGCCCTGGCGGAGTCCAACATGCACTGGGAACAGGTCTGACTTACTGCCGGCAATGCGAACACAGCTCCTGCTCCGGTCATACAGGGACCGGACAGCCCTTAGCAAAGAGCCCCGGACCCCATACTCCCAGAGCACCCCCCAAAGGACACCACGAGGTACACGGTCGAATGCCTTCTCCAGATCCACAAAACACATGTGGACTGGTTGGGCATACTCCCATGAGCCCTCGAGGACCCGATGGAGAGTATAGAGCTGGTCCAGTGTTCCACGACCGGGACGAAAACCACACTGCTCCTCCTGAATCCGAGGTTCGACTATCGGTCGGATTCTCCTCTCCAGCACCCTGGAATAGACCTTACCGGGAAGGCTGAGGAGTGTGATTCCCCTGTGATTGGAACACACCCTCCGGTCCCCCTTCTTATACAGAGGGACCACCACCCCGGTCTGCCATTCCACAGGTACTGTCCCCGACCGCCACGCGATGTTGCAGAGACGTGTCAGCCAAGACAGTCCCACAACATCCAGAGACTTGAGGTACTCAGGACGGATCTCATCCACCCCCGGAGCCTTGCCACCGAGGAGCTTGCCAACCACCTCAGTGACTTCAGCCAGGGTGATGGACGAGTCCGCCCCTGGGTCCCCAGTCTCTGCTTCCTCCTCGGAGGACGTGACAGTGGGATTGAGGAGATCCTCAAAGTACTCCTTCCACCGCCCGACAACATCCCCAGTCGAGGTCAGCAGCTCTCCACCCGCACTGTAAACAGTGTTGGTGAAGCACTGCTTTCCCCTCCTGAGGCGCCGGACGGTTTGCCAGAATCTCCTTGAGGCCGTCCGATAGTCCTCCTCCATGGCCTCCCCGAACTCCTCCCAAACCCGAGTTTTTGCCTCTGCGACCGCCCGAGCCGCGGCACGCTTGGCCCGCCGGTACTCATCAGCTGCCTCAGGAGTCCCACGAGCCAACAAGGCTCGATAGGACTCCTTCTTCAGCTTGACGGCATCTCTTACTTCCGGTGTCCACCACCGGGTTCGGGGATTGCCGCCGCGACAAGCACCACGGACCTTACGACCACAGCTACGAGCAGCCGCATCAACAATAGAGGTGGAGAACATGGCCCACTCGGAGTCCATGTCTCCAACCTCCCCCGGGATCAGGGAGAAACTCTCCCGGAGGTGGGAGTTGAAGACCCCCCTGACAGAGGGCTCCGCCAGACGTTCCCAGCAGACCCTCACAATACGGTGGGCCTGCCAGGTCCGTCCGGCTTCCTCCTCCGCCAGCGGATCCAACTCACCACCAGGTGGTGATCAGTTGACAGCTCAGCCCCTCTCTTCACCCGAGTGTCCAAGACACGCGGTCGGAGGTCAGATGACACGACGACAAAGTCGATCATCGACCTCCGGCCTAGAGTGTCCTGGTGCCATGTGCACCGATGGACACCCTTGTGCTCGAACATGGTGTTCGTTATGGACAAGCTGTGACTAGCACAGAAGTTCAATAACAAAACACCGCTCGGGTTCAGATCGGGTCACTGACCAAGTGTCACTGTCGTTACCCACATGGGCGTTGAAATCCCCCAGGAGAACAACGGAGTCCCCGGATGGCGCACTATCTAGTACCCCTCCTAGGGACTCCAAGAAGGCCGGGTACTCTGCACTGCTGTTTGGCCCGTAGGCCGACACAACAGTGAGAGACCTGTCCCCGACCCGAAGGCGCAGGGACGCGACCCCCTCGTTCACCGGAGTGAACCCCAACACGCAGCGGCTGAGCTGTGGGGCAATGAGCAAGCCCACACCAGCTCGCCGCCGCTCCAGAGAAACGCCAGAGAAATAGAGAGTCCAACCCCTCTCAAGAAGATGGGTTCCAGAGCCCAAGCTGTGCGTGGAGGTGACATGTGAACATAATAATCATAAAAAAAACACCAATCTCGTCTCTCAGCCTTGATGCACATTGACCCGGGAATGCAGACGGCTAAACGGAGGCTCAACCGAGGGCAGGGAGGTGCATCTGCAGCATGATCATCATCATCATCATCATGCAGGAAGCAGAAGCAAAGGACAGCAGGGTGACACTGAGGAGGACAATGAGGCCGATACTGCGGAGGACGGTGAGGAAGACTTTTAAGACTCATTATGAGGGGAGTAGCAGGCACCATCTTCATAATTTTGTTTTTTGTCATGCTTTTGACTTGATATCCAGTATGAAGAGGAGAGGTGGGATGTATAGAAAAGGAAAGAAGGAAAACAGGTCAAATAATAGATGAAGACAGGAAGGAAGGCAGGAAAATGAGGATGGAAGGATAATTCTTATGGGAGGAAAAAGAAGGAATAGAGAAAAGGAGCAACTCTTACCATGGTGGTGAGGATGTACTTGTAAAAAGCCGACATCATCCCCAGCTCACTCGCCTGGAGGTCACCAGAGGAGAAGAAGAACATAAAGCACCTTAAGACAGAAATTACATCTCTTTTTTTTACAGGTTTACCAAATTAAAAGACACGTGCCCAATTACTATTGCTGTACTGTAATCATTCCCCTGTTTATACTGACATTAAAGATTCTTCCTAGTTTTCTAATGAGATCTACTGCATGTGATGAGGCTTCTTCAAATAAGTGGACTTTCTGTGGGTCACTGACATTAAAACACATTTGCAGGATCTGAGAAGACACAAAGGGGCACTCAGTAGACGTTAGATAGGCGTTTTTCTCATATGGTTAAATCAGAATCCAAAACAGAGAAAATGGCAGAGGCACTGAGAGGTTTGAAAAATATATGTTACAGCCTTTAATATGATTATGAAGGCAAATAGATTTGTAACGTGTAGGCCAATGTGCGTTTTCTTGCCATTTTAAAATAAAAGGCTCTTCATATATTTTTTAAACCTCAGATGGCCTCTGCTTTTTATTTCTGTTTTCGACATTTAAAGGATGTTTTAATATCAGTGTGAACAGAAGGATTGGCTGCAGAGGATAAAGCCTAGCTGTTGCCTCACTTTCAAGTTTTTTTTTGCCAAGTTTTTTTTTAAACTAGTGTTTTATTTTGTGTTTATGTCCCAAAAGCAGTCACCCCAAAAAAGACTCTTTTTTTTGATTGGCCTAGCAATGTTGGAACTGTCCCGCCCCTCAGGGAGCGAGGAGGGGGCACTTACTATTAACTTCCACTCCTGTTGTGACATCACAACAGGAGCCGTTTCTAAACGGCTCGTGTTCAGCAACACTACACAGGAGGTGTAGACCACAACAGAATGAGTGGGTTGTGTTATTTCAGCTGGTGTGTAACCAGGAACACCAGAGATCCAAATATTTACAGACAAACACTAGAAAAGTATTTTTTTTGCAAATTAACATTTACTCAGTGTCTTGTCGGAACATGTAATTCAGCCATTGTACCTCTATTTGTTTCACATTTGCTACCGTGCGTCAGATGATAGCACGCTGCATTTTGTAACCCAACAAACCGATATGACAAAAGTTTGTTTGTGATCAACTTCACAGTTGCCAGACTGATATTTGAGCAGCGAAGAGCCGGCGGTCTGATTCTAACAGGCCGTTAGCCTCCCACCTGCCTGCACCACAGGCACTTTACAGAGGGAAAAAAAACATGACAGCTACAGAGCATTTTATTTTGTATTCAAAACTCCTCGGACCCCCAAGGTTACCGAGCAGAGAGCGAAATTACAACTTGCCAAACACTGCGGGATTTTAGTCTGAGGCTGTAAATTCTGTCGGCTCGTTTTTTTTTCTTCTTGTTTTGTTTTTGGCAGGAAACCAGCGTGAGTCTGAAAAGCCCGTTCTAGTCGGTGAACTCCGCCGGGGAAGAAAGGAGGTGATGAAGACGTTTTAAACAGCGGGAACGCTTCAGAGATTTTAACATCACATCTGTGAAACTGGTCAGAGTTTAATGATCAGGATCGTTTCTTTAAAAGACGCTGTTGTTTGACTTCTGGCTCAGTACCGAGTAAACTATATATCAGCTGAGTCTGAATTAATGGAATAATTAATGGATGGTAAATGGACTTAATTTGTATAGCGCATTTCTATTCTTTTTAACCACTCAAAGCACTTCACACTACAATAGTTCATTCATCCATTCACACACTGTTGGTGCTGGCTGTTGCTAACCGTGCTGACCATTTATTGGCACAGAGCTCCTATAACTTGATGCAGCCTGTTAGGGGAAACCTGCCCAGTATCTGAGGAGTCAAACTGAAAGTTTCCTTATGTCACGTCTTTGTGTCACACTCTGATTAACAATTACCGTACCTCAAAGTGAAGCATGTGATCGATCATCTGATCAATGTCAAACATCCTGAAGAGTGTCATCTTGTCATGAGATGATGATTTATACATTTGCCACCATAATAGTACCTCAAAATAGTGTTTTTAAGTTCATATGAATAAACTGCTCAAGACTAAACGCTCAGCGAGTCAAGTTGACCTCTGACCTTCCTCAGGATGTGGTAGGAGATGGAGGCGTTGGCGTCGATGATGATGGTGGCCACCTTGTCGTCTCGGATCTCCTTCAGCAGGGGGGTCGGGTCCAGGCTGTCGTCCAGCATCCGCACCGACAGCGTCTCCCTGGAGATGAGGAAGCGGCGGACCAGCTCCTCCAATCGCAGCAGGCCTAGTGGGTGGAGTCAAGAAAACATGTTAAGAATACGGCGCGTGACAGAACAGGAGAAACACTGTTCAATGTTAGGATAAAATGATTGAAAGATTGATGAAGGAGAAAAGGGGATAGGAGTGATTGATGAAGGATCAAAAATGAGGAACGGACTGATAAAGATGATAAATGATACAAGATGGAATAATGAAGGATAGACTGATAAAGGACAGAGGAGTTATATAGGATGAAGAATGAGTGAAGGATGGAGTGATAAAATGAGAGGTAATTATTGTCCATTTAGTGTCAGTTTCTTGTTTCCTTGGATTCACTCTAAGACTGAGAGATGTCTTCAATGCTTTAAGCCACCAGTTTCATTTTTTGGACCACACTTGATTCTATTAATGGACATTTTTTCACCTGTAGTTGACATCAGGATCAATGAAAGACAACTGAACAAAAGGGTCCTTTCCTTTTGAAAGGGAAAACAAAGTCAAAGGGAAGAAAGCGATAATAATCAATGGGTTTGAATAATGAATCAGGATATTCCCATCAGTAGCTTGTCAATAAATTAGTTAATCACTAAATCAGGGCAGTGAACACTGGTGTTGCCAAGACAAGTGACAGGAATCTGAGAGGTAGTGCTCACTTAAGGTGGACTGAAGTTTAAGGTGGACTGAAGTTTTCGACGGACCGAGCTGAAGGTGGACTGACCTCGAGGTGGGCTATGGTTTAAGGTGGACAGATCTTAATGTGGACTGATCTTAAGGTGGACTTAGGGGAAATATCATTTCCTCAGTAAGTGCTATAAAAGCTGCTGAGCTTGTCGTCTCCGTGTTAAACATCCGGCCTTCAGGCGTGTCTTGACAAATCGCCGCCGTAAAGCGTTGATCACGGCCCCGGTTCGGCTTTAACTGGCGGACAGTGGCACTCAGGACGACAACATCGTTAAACGTTAATGGCTGAACACTCAGCGAGAGTCCGCAGGGAGAGAAGTGCAGCGTTAAAACGCTGAGGCGGGGGTTGGAGGGGGGTGGGGTAGTGGGGGTAGCCCAGTCAGGTGGAAAAGAGAGATCGATGAAAAGAGAAAAGGGTGGAGGCGGAGAAGAGGAGGAGGCGTGAGAGGGAAGGGAAGAAGCAGAGGAGAAAAGTAGACAAGGATTAAGTAAAGATCACAAAAGGGAAAGGAGAGATATGAGAGGAAGTAAAGAAAGGAAAGAGTTTGGAAGGAAAGAAAAAAGATGTTCATCAAATAATAATCAATGGGTTTGAATAACCAATAAGCAGCCGTGGTTCATCTCGTGAAGCCACCTGAGGGGAATAAACTTCCAGGTGAAACAGGACGCAGCTGTGATTGGCTGCTGAAGACGACGCACTCACACTCGGCTTTGGCACAGATCAGGCTGGCCGCCGGGTACCCGAAGGAGCGCAGGATGGACCCGATCGCCAGGCTCTGGTCCTCGTTACTCGGGTAGAGCGACACCGAGGCGAAGCGGAGGTACGGCAGCTTGGGAGTTTCCTCCGGACCGATCTTCACATGAGGGATCTGGAGGGAACGAGGTGAGATATCGTCATTCAGAAAGACATGATGATTTATTGTAGTTACCACCATATCTTTGTTTAGACCCTGATCTAGTCTGATTCTTCGTTTAAACTGCGAATCTCTGCAATAATTGCTGCATGAGAACGCTTTGGGCGTTAGGGATTGTTCCAGGTATTAGTCAGGCCCTCAGGTGTTACCGGGGAAGCTGAGTTAGGGGTTTGTGACAAACAGGTCAAGCGAGTTAATCAACAAGTCACTGTGCATTAAATGATTTTGAAGGGTGACGTGGAGGCGAAGAACACTTCCTCCGCTAGAAAACCTCATCTGTTGGTCAACCCGCTTAACCCAGAGATTTCAAAACACAGAAAACCAAACATGTGACATAACTCCTTTTGTACTTTTCAGATAGATCCATTTACTCCAACTTTGAAATTCCACAGTGAACGGTTAAATGTCCATCACTGATTAATAATAAATCAATAAAAATGCGTGGATCGGTGCAGCATCACGTGACTCACCTCTTTCTCCCCACAGATGTGACTGATGGTGGAGCCGGAGGCAGGGCTAGAGGCGGGGCCAATCACAGAGACCACGCCCTTTGGCAGGATCTGGCACACTGAGAGAGAGAGAACGTCACAGGAGAATACGGAGGGCGCCACAATTTCATCTGCTGCTGCCGGCGATGTTAAAGGTTTCAGTTTGTTGTTTGCAGCGGTCGACATTTTTTAGGAGTTGTAAATTAAATGATAACGGATGCGAAAGTAGAACTCTGTGCTCTCTGAACCCTTTGTGAAAACAGAAAAATTCATGTTGTGGCCGTTTTATGTTGTGAAGCCTTGAACTTTGTGTTGGGTTTTGAATTTTCAATCATCACTGTCTGATGGATGATTTCAGATTCGGGTCCCAAATTTGTCAGAGCAAAAGTCAGAAGTTAAAAAAAAACAAAAGAAAAAATAAAGCAAAAGTAAATAAGTAGGGTAGGGCTTGGCAAAGCAGATTTTAAACTCATATGCACTACAAAAAAATGATCTTAAGTGGAACTTTTTTCTTTATTGGCACAATTACTTATTAAATATGAGTAGAAATATATGTCCCTCTTATTGATATATAAAATAAAATAGTTTTACCTGATAAGATCAAATTCTTTGCAGTGTGAAGTATTAGTAGTAGTAATAATAATAATAATAGTCATAATATTTCTTATTATTATTTCATTTTTATCACTTCTTCACAAAGGATGAGGTAATTATCAAATGGATTTTTTTTGTACATAAAATATGTTTTTTCCCCGTTTAAGGTCGCCGTATAATTACCACAAATACAGTTAAACGACTTGTGTTCTTTGTATATTTCCTTGTTGGATTCCCCATCTGAAGCTTTGAGCTCATTGCGATTCAGCATCGGTCCGCCACACGCATAACCCTTGATTAGCTCTGTACATTCCTCTCTGTGTCTGACAGGAAACATTAACTGCCTCTCCATCGGGAAGTCTCTCCGGTGCCTGCTGGCAGTTTATAATCAATAAACATCCACGGCAGCAGCGGCGGCAGCAGCTGCTGGAGCAGAACGCTGCGAGCTCTGCGGTCACGCCGCCCTCGCTCCACGCATCAGCTCTGAAACATATCGCTCCTGCGGTGATCCTTCACCAAGCTCTTAACAATGTGCAATCCAAGTGCTGTTTGAAAGTTTATCTGAAGCTAATAGGATTTTTATTAGATCTATAGATATGTGTATGACTAAGTGACACTGCTGGAGCCTCAGAGAAGCTTCTCATCTCCTTTAAATGATGATGGACTCACTTTTTTCCCCCTTCACTGACATAAAACACGTGTAAAGGATGTAACTAACATTACTCTGAACAGAAGGAATGTTCGAAGAGAAGAAAACATCTTTACTGTTCAAACAGACAAACAGACACACTGAAAGGATGTGAACTCGTCCTTTATCAAAAAAGCCACTAATTTATTAAAATTACTTGTAAAATGTAATTTAATTTAATGGGGCGACACGGTGGTGCGGTGGGTAGCACTGTTGCCTCACAGCAAGAAGGTCGCAGGTTCAAGACCGCCTTGGGCCTGGGTCTGGGGCCTTTCTGTGTGGAGTTTGCATGTTCTCCCCGTGTCTGCGTGGGTTTTCCCCGGGTACTCCGGTTTCCTCCCACAATACAAAAAACATGCTCAGGTTAATTGGTAAACTCTAAATTGCCCATAGGTGTGAGTGTGAGAGTGAATGGTGTGTGAATGGTGTGTGTGCCCCACGATTGGCTGGCGACCATCTGGGGTGTATCCCTGCCTCTCGCCTTAACGCGCTGGGATAGGCTCCAGCAGACCCCTGCGACCCTGAAAAGGAATAAGCGGGATAGACAATGGATGGATGGATGGATGTAATTTAATGAAACCTAAAAGACACAAACCTGAGTGTATGGTAATGGAGGGCTGTGATTACATTTCATTACAGCTGATGGTAAAACTACAAAACTGACCCAAATTTTATTTAAACTCCCATCATTATTTATTTCCTTTCGTAATTTAGTAATGAAAAAACTGTTACAATAGGAACAGTTATTTCCATTACTAATTCATAATTATCTTAAACTAATTCCTGAAATATATTTTGTCTTAAAAAATGTAATATTCGATTGTCAGCCTTATTTAACCTTAAAAATGTGTATCCTTAGTATATGTAAACTATGTATTCACTCTTGATATATAAAGCAGCATTCAGAAGTTGAAGGTTCCATGAGGGTCACATAGAAATGTCCTTATTTTTCAAAGAGAATCACTGATAAGGAAAAGAAATGCAATGTCAATGATTACATTAAACTAATCAGAAAAACACTCTATACGTGGTTAATGTGGTAAATGTCTGTTTTTTAATGCAATAACTACGTAGGTGTATAGAGGCCCACTTCCAGCAAGCACCACTCTAGTGATTTAATGGTACATTGTGTTTGCTAATTACATTAGAAGGTTAATATATAATGGATGATTAGAAAACCCTTGTAGCAATGATGTTAGCACAGCTGAGAACAGCTTAGCCGCTTAGATGGAGCATTCATTGATCAAAGCATAGATTGACGGAGAAAATTAGTATCATTATTTCCAACCTTGTCAATGTCTTGAGTATATTTTCCATTAATTTCGTAACTTATTTGATTAATAAAGGGTGACCTTTTATGGAAAACACAACATTATGTGGGTGACCCCAAGCTTTAAACAGTGGTGTATATTTATTATAAATGTAAGTGAATATCAGCAGAGTCGTACTCCATGGTGACATTTAATGGTCCAGTGAGGGTTTTTTTTCTTGCCTGCAGTGCAGATCTGTTGAACACGTGTGCTATTTAAAGTGACTGCTAAATAAAAGGTTAAAGCTTTAGTCCTCCGGTTCTGCTCTCGCGTGCGGAACACGCAACACAACAAAAAGAAAAAAATGCCAGAGACTCACTGGTGTCAGTGGTGTCGTACTGCGAGTCCTTCTGCAGCTCGTAGACGTCCACCTCCACCCTCGCCTGGGAGGCGTCCTGCATCAGACTGTTGATGTTCTCCCTCGCCAGAGCCAGCGCCAGGCGCTCGCCACGGCCGCACGCCGACTGGTCGTCTAGGATGGCCGCTGCGGGGGGGAGAGAGAGAGAGGTGAGGAGAGGTCGTGACTCCGGGCTCCGATTAAAGGATGTCAAAATGCTTCAATCATGACCACAAACACACATTTCGTAGTTTTGTATTTGAAAAAAACAGGAGTTTAAATGGATCTTTACTGTCCACCAGGGTGGAAAATTGTCTGTGGCTCATCAAAGCATGACGACGCACAACACATGGTTCTTACAGCGAGGACGGAGGAAGGACGAACGAGAAAACAGGAGGGATAAGGGAGAGACAGTGTAGACTTGAAGGACGAAAGAGGTGAAGTACTAAAGGCGTTTCCACCAGTCTGGTTGTCTACCTGGTTATTGTGAAGGTGGGCTGGTATTTGTGGAAACCAAACAACGGAGGAAATATACTATCTTTTTTTTTAATTTACAGAACTGGACTATAACAAATTAGCCTCATATGGAGACAGGACGTAGATATTCAACATGCAGCAACCGTCTTACAGCAGCAAAGGTGTCACAGCTCGTTCTTTTGTTCCGAAATAAAGTGGAGCTCAGAGGGTTGGGAGGAGGTAAGGTAAGTGAAGAGGTGAGAATGAAGATGAGTCTTTCTTCTACAGAAGCCACACACACACACACACACGCACACACACACACACACACAAACACACACACACACACACAATGGCAGTGGCTTAAGATGAAGAGATGCAATCAGAGGAGGTCAAACACTTGAACTCTGTCTTCCAAGATTGTGGAGAGCAGCCCCTGTCTACTCTAAGCAAACAGCATCTTGTAAAAAAAAAAAAAAGCCATTCAAAGGGGTGAAATCCCCAAAATTGTGATAGAAAATGTATTTTTCGATCAAGACTGAATTTGGCAAAATAAAAAGAGAAAGAAAATTGTAGAACAATGCATTTATATATTTATATGTTGCTATTTATTTACTAGACAGAGAACAAAAGCAAAAATCACTGCTAAAGGCTGATTTTAAGTTTTAATGAAAGTCAATGGACCGATGAACCTGATGGTGAAACTGAAAAAAAAAACAGGTTTAGAGTAAAGAGTGATCATTTACACAGACAGAAGACTCGCCTGCAGTCCAGAGGAACTCAGCAGAGCTGCTTAGACAAACAAGAGCCGCAGGATATTGGTTTAAATCCAGATTAATGCTGCGGGCCAACAGAGGATCTGTTGACTCCTCATTTGTCTGATTATCCTGTTTCCATCGCTGGGTTCCATTTCTTTCTTCCTTTATTATGTATGTGTCTCAGAGGTCAGACTGAAGACAAAAAAGAATCTTTACTCAACTTTAACTCAAATTTTAATCCAATATAGCTTCTTTCTCCCTCGAACTGAGATGTTTATTCCTTTTTAAATAAACGTGACATTTCCAGTGCAGACGCCCCGCAGTGACAGATGAGCTGTTTGCGGTGTCTCCTCCGTCGTTTGGATTAGATTAGATGAACGGGAGCTAATGAGTCCTGCACCGAGACCGGGAGCAGCCGCTGGAATCATTCATGCAGCTCAACGACACCGATGCTGCTAAATTGTTTAAATCCTTCAATTTAATATTTATGGAGGCGAATAGCCTGCAGAGAAGCTCTCTGAGTCATCATTTTACATCACTAACAACACCAACAGATCTGCACTGATATTATAATTTAATATTTCCACACAAATATGGTGTGTCTGGAGGCATATTTACTGTAAAATACCAAATAACAGACCAGGCCTTTATTTGAGACCAGGTGCCAGTTTGGGATAGGTAAATATAATTAATTAATAGGCTACTTTCCTCACAAAAATTGTGCTCAGAAAATATATATGCCTTACATTTTTCAAGTCATCTTACAGTACTGTAGCAAACATATTGTGTTAGTGCACATTGGCTTTTCTTTAGGAAATATCTGGGTTCATAGGTTGACAAGACTAGAAAGAAAAATACATTGACTCACTAAGGCAGTTTATATAATTATATCAGACAAACATTATTTCATCAATAATTATAATATATCTCACCACCTAAGTGGTCACATAACATTTAATGTTTCACAACAGTATTGGCCCACAATGTGTTTCAAGGATAAACACGCTCCGTTTGTTAGAAAGGAAGTTGTAAAAGAGGCTGTAATGAGCGCGGCTGACCCAATGTCTCCTTCATAAAAAAAGATGAATATGAAGCCATAGCGGCGCGATGGCCTGATGTATTTGTGAGTCGTTTGCAGGTGATTTAGTGAAGGTTAACACGGTGAGCGGCTGTGCATAACGGAGCTGCGCTCTGGCACAACTATCAAAATATCAGTCAAGTCGAGTCAGTTTTATTTGTATAGCCCAAAATCATGAATCACAGATTCACCTCAATGGGCTTTACAACACAACATCCCCTGTCCTTAGACCCTCACGTCGTACAAGGAAAAAGCCGTGTGCTGAAGGATGGAAACAATATATTTAGAACAGGAAAAGAGTTGCGTATGATTTAGATATATATTGATTAATGGTGCATATGGAGTATGAGGTGACAGGTTCCAGGATCCATCTCCAAAGGCCTCCTTGCAGTGGCTGCACTGCAGCATGTTCTGAGAATGAGAAAACACAGGGCAGGACTCCGGGAACAAAAACAGAATTAAAAATGGTACATCGGTTGGGTCGTGGGTGTTACAGATGGAAGAAATAAAAGTGTAGCATATCCCGTGAGGTCCCAGCAGTCTAAACCTATAGCAGCAGAACAATAGGAAACTCTAGCCTAGTAGTTGAAGCCTCTGCCTTCTTTTTTATTTTGTATAAACTTTACTACGCTGCAATGTGGGAGCATATATACCATTGTTGTGTATGAATTTACACAACTGGGGACTTTTTTTTCCTTGATCTTAGAGAGAAAGGAAAGGTTGAAATTAGGTTTATAGTTAAGCACAGTTTTTTTGAGAAGAGGTTTAAATACAATAACTCTGACGGACTGTGGTATATAGCCAGGTAATAAGGACATGTTGAGCATTTCCAGCAGGAAGTGCTAATCTCGAGGAGTCGTGATATAGGAGAAAAGGGAAAAAAGGATGGATGATGTTTCGGATGAAGAAATCGTTGAAGCTATTTCCAGAAAGGTTGAATGAGAAAAGGAGTCTAGATAGATGTTAGCTCTTATTCATCCGTCATTACGGCTCCTGCGGGCAAAATCTGTGCCAATTGAGGGCAAAAGGTGATAAATTCGGTCTCTAATTTTCAGAACGTTATCATTAAAGAAGCCCATGAAACCATTTAAGTCATTGCAACTGAGAGCTGTAGGTGTACATGGATCAATAGAGTGGCTTTGTCAGTGTAGCTTAAGTGTTGGCCTTACAGACGGCCTTCCTGTAAGTTCTGAGACTTTCTTTCCAAGTACAGAGAGCTTCTTCCAGTTCACTGCAACACCACAATTGTTCAGAGTCTGTACAGTTAGCTTTGATTTATTGGTTTGAGAGTTATATCTGTGAGCAACTCTTTTTTTTAACTAACCTCTTTTTTTAGAGGAGTGAAGGCATGGAGACTTACAAGATGATATATTTTAGATGGAAGAGCAGCAGCAGCATAGAATACCACAGAGTAGTGAATAAAAAAAAAAAAACTATGAATAAGGTTTCCAAAGGATGTGTGGTCACACCTCGTCATCCCAGGTCCACATAAAGGAGCTGGCATAAAAAGGCCAGGTGTTCAAACCCGGGACGTTCGTGCTTCTATGCACATCTCCAGCACCTGTAATGTGCTCCAGCAGCCCCCTGTGACCCTAGTGAGGAATAAGCTGGTATTGAAAATGACTGACTGACCAATTATAGCAAAATATATCCATTTCTGCCAAATCTGCATGAATTAGCTAATGGAAAATATAACGAGGCCTCACCTTCAGCTCTTCAGTCTTTGTTCCACTGGATGTCTGATAAGTCTCCTATATCTATTCCTCTGAACACTAACAGGCAGCTGACTTATCGACCTGCGAGTTGTAAAAACACAAACTTCTTTAATTGTGGTCGTTGTTCGCCATCTTGTCCGGCTCATCCCGCTCAGTGTGAATCGTTAAACGTACATAATTAACAATTAACGCTAAGCCGCTTCGTGTCTCGTGTTGATTTGATTGCTGCTCGTGTGAAGTGGTGCCTTTAATTGCATCTTTTGTTTGTTTTATGTTCACGTAACCACAAGTGTTGTCTGAGGACACAGTTTGTATGGATGTTGTTGGTGCAGTTCTTTGCCTTAAAAAATTATGATGTCAAAACAGGATGTTTTTAGGGAAAAAATGATGAGTCACTTAATCAGTGAGAACAATCAGGAAAAGAATCAGCATCAACATTAAGAGCGTTTGCAGGAAACACAAACTCTGAAGTCTGAAATATGTTTTATTTTAAGCTCTTTGTAAGTTTTCAGATATTATTCCATGTAGTAAATATACAAAACTGCATTGAGCAAAACAATAGGTTATTGTGATTATGGTAACTGTATACTGAAACATTTTCTCAAATATTGCACTAGTATAATTTTCAGGTACATGCATGGTAATACTTCCACGTATTACCATGCGATAATACTCTATACTTCACACCACTACTGTCAGAAGTAAATATAGTATTTTTACTCCACTACATAATATGACAGTTTTAGTAACTGTAATATATTTTAACATTATATTGTCTATGTCATTATTTTTTATTATTAATGTAAGGTACTGTTTTTACTTCTGAGGGTATTTTCTGTATGATGATATTTCTACTTTTACTCAGGTACTACTGTACCTGTACTGTACCACTACTGCAAATAGGCTTATTGATATTGAATTTATTGATTTACTCATTTAAGATACAATGTTATTTGTTTTTATACAAAATAAATCTTTACTTACTTTCTTGGAGTCTTCTATAATTACAATTTCATTACTTTTATATATATATATATATATAGACATATGTAATAGACAATATGGTTTACATGTTCTTCTTTGATGAAGTGAATCTGTTTTCTGCTTTCTTTCTTCCCCATTATATCACATCTGACACTGAACGTGTGGTCTCTCTTATTTTCACTGGAACTATCCAACATGAAAGAAACGTAGGCGCGTTTGCATCCGTTATGGAAGAGTTTTCGGTGAGCCATTACACATCGCCAGGCGACCCTGTTGCCATGGCAGCCTGTGTATAAGTGTCCGCCGTGCGATAAAAACAACAGGGATTTAAGCTGCGGAGGCCACGGAACAGGAAAAGTCCTTTATCTGCTGTGACGAGGGAGCTGAACTTTTGCTTCCAACGCCAAGTCTTTTCATCGGAGTTAATCTTCCTCGGCGGGACGTGATGAAGACAGGAAGCGAAGGGGAGCTCAGGCTCCTGCCGGGAATCATGAAGGCGAGTCACAGAGACGCTCCCTGATCCTGCTCCCACCGAGTTTATTTGCTCTTACAAATGATCCAACACGGGGCAGGAGAAGGAGACGAGGGGGGAAGAAGAAGAGACGGGAACACTGAGCCAGCGAGCGAGCGAGTGATGGAGACAAAGAGAAGCCTCAAGGGGCTTGTAAAAAGACAAACAGAGCTAAGAGAGATAGTGTGAGATGGCAAACAGAGACAGTGGCGGCAGGCGAGAGGAAACAACAGGCGTGTGCTATAGAGACGAGGAGGGGTCGAAGGGCGTGTTTAAAAACCGAGGCTGACGTAGGGGATAAGATGTTATCTGATAATGAGCAATAAAACAAGAGAACGTGCGTTCATGTTGCTTTGACCCAGTTAAATTCAGCTGAAAAAGCTGTTTGTAATATGGTGATAGAAAGGTATAGAACAAAAAGAAGGAAAGAAGCTCAAAAAACTTCAAACTCACTTTTTTTTTTTTATGTGAACAACCATGGTCATGACTAATAAGCATCAAGTCCCATTTTAAGTCCAGACATTCAAGGCTTTGTTGCCACTTGAAAATAATAAATTAAATTATTAATAAAGGTTAATAAGCTCGGGTCAAGAACAATACGTTCTGCGATAGGATTAACAACTTGAGTTATGATCAATACAACCAGAGTCAAGATCAATAAGCTTAGAGTCAATATGAATGAATCCTGAGTCAATATCAATATGCTCAGAATCAAGATCAATAAGTCCTGATTCAAGATCAATAAGCTTGGAGTCAAGATCAATCAGTCTTGAATCAAGCTCAATAAGTCCAGCATTAAGAAACACCATGTTGCCAAAAGTATGGGCTCACTCACCTTGACTTGCGTATGAATTTACCAGACATCCCATTCTTAGCCTATGGGGTGCAGTATGGCGTATGTCTTAGTTCCATATCCTTTCACTGGAACTAAGGGGCCAAGCCCAGTTCCTGAAAAACACCCCAGACCCCCCCCTCCACCAAACTACACTTGGCACAATGCAGTCTGACAAGTATCGTTCTCCTGGCAGCTGCCAAACCCAGTCCAGTGGTGGCGTGCTTTACACCACTACATCTGACACTTTGCATTGTATCTGGTGATGTACGGCTTGGATGCAGCTGCTCTGAGATCTCTGAGCACTGTTCTTGAGTTTGGAGATCTGTATCGATCATTTTTACTTGGCCTACCACTTCCTGTCACTCACAAACACCACTTTCTGATAATACAGTTGACTGTGGAATACTTGGAAAGTGCTGGGAACACCAGATTCTGATTGTTTGGATGGGTGAGTGAATACTTTTGGCAATAGAGTGTAAGTCCTGAGTCAAGATCAATAAGCTTAGAGTCAAAATGAATAAATCCATTGTCAAGACCATTTAATTAGAACAAGGTCAATAAGCTTTGAGTGCCTAACTATCAGGAAGGGGGCGGAGCCTGTACTCACCCATGCGGACGGCGGTGAGGGTGCTGGCCCGGCTGAAGGAGAGTGTTGTGGTCAGAAGCAGGACGGCGACGTAAATCGACAGCAGCAGTGCTGGCAGAGCCGGCATCTTCCACCGCTCCTCATGGAGAAACGTCTGCTGGCTGCCTGTACCGCCACCTGCAGGACAGGAGGAGGAGTTACAGGACGGAAGGAGGAGTTACGGGATGGGAGGAGGAGTTACATAACAGGAGGAGGGGTTACAGTACATGGAGGAGGGGTTACAGTACATGGAGAGGTGTTATACCCCTGGATCGCTCATCGTATCACAGTGTGAAGGAACAGATAGCATCCTGTTCCTCATTAAACAGTTGCCACACACTGGATTTCACAGTGTGGTTCACTGAAAATAATCCATGTAGAGTTCCACAAACAACATGCGTTTAATGAGCTCACAGCAGGTCATCTCTTCAGTTATCAGGTCGCAGCATAAAGGGACAGCAGTGTATCATCCACAAAGGGTTGAAGTGAAAGTAAAGCTCATTATCCAGTAAATTACATTTGTTAGCTCTTAATCACACCAATGGTCCTCCATGGTGTCAGAAACTCAGAGTCTCAGAGAAGAGAGGAAAATACATCTGTAAAGCATCAATGTGAACATAATAATAGACAATACAAAAAAAAACACATTATAGATATTAAAACCACCATCCACCATATTAAAATGAGGAGCAGGAACTTGAATCAAAAATAGATTCTGAATTGAAACTGTGAGATTCCCAAAGACGACAACTGTAGTTATAAGAGGCCATGAAAACATGAATCATGGAAACAGTAAAAGACAACTTTAAATGACGGGTTCATGTGTTTCCAGGGCGCCTTTAAGCAGCAGTCAGGTGTCCTTATGAACAGCAAGAGGTTTTCCTCCCTGGAATCGTTCCTCCCGCTCACAACGATCACACTTAAAACACCCTTCAAATGTGCTTTACAACTCCACAGTGAGCCCACAGAGTAATGACGGAAGACGTGAAGCTTCTTTGAGGCTTCAGCAGTTTGAATTAGTTGCAAACAGAAGATCACAACACGAGACGTAATAAAATCAATTGTGAAAAAGAGGAATGATTGAACAACAACGTGCTTAATGTTCATCTGATTGTTGTTTTAGGGTCCTCACGAGGTGTGAGCCACCAGACAGCTTGAAAGAAAGCGTTAGAGAACAAAAAGTGAGCGCAGACGAAGAGGCTGTTGTCGCATATTGCAGAGAGAAAGATTTAAAATGGCTGAGCGAGTGAGCGAGTGAACGAGCGAGCATGACGAGACCAGTCCAAATCTTCAAAGTAGATTATGGAGCAACCCAAGCGAGAGGTTTTCATTAGTGGACGTGTGTGTGTGTGTGTGTGTAGATTTGCATATTTGCATCTCGTCGTGCAGCAACAACACAAGCGAGCGCCCCAACAAATCGTCTAACGCCGTTCAATCCCATCGTGCAAACACTTCATCTTTTTATCGCCACAGTCAAATTAAGCCCCCCCCCCCTTGCCCCGACAAATAAAAACCCAACAGGCTGTTGATTTGTTCAGCCCCGCCCCCTTATTAAATGATGCTATCGCTGCCCGACCAATGAGGCGTCCCGTCTGAATTTAAATGATTTCCCAAAATGGAATTTTTAAATGAGCTCGAGTCGACGTGAGACAATGAGAAGGCAGAGAGGGAGAGAGAGAAAGATAAAAGCAATGAAAGACGAGAGGAGGAAAAGGAGGAAGAGGAGACTTTGTTAGCACATGATGAGGATGGATGATTATTAGCATCAATACTGATTATTATCTGTAGCTCTGATTAACGCAGACAGGAATCAACTGTGACTAATAGCCACCTTGAAACTATTAGAGGACAGGAAGGAAAGTCACCATCTAGTACAGTAGGTATTTATTATTATTTAAGAAATTTAATAAAACAGACTAAAACGAGGTGATCACTGGCACTTTTTATAACAAATAAATGAATAAATCACATAACATAACATAGATAGAAATCAAGGAAGAATGATGAATGCAACAAGGATAACAGAGAGACAGAGAGCGGGGGAGAATATGAAGACTGAACAAATAATAAAACATGACGGCGACAATCTGACAGAAAATAGAAGAGACACGATGCTGTGCCGAGACGGGAAATGAGGGAAGTCCGCGGGCAGAAATAAACAGATGATAACATTTAATTAGGCCGTTTCCTGCAAAGGAAAAGTGCCGTCCTGTTAGTGGGCGAACGAAGCCGGCGGGACCCCAGGCTGATACCGGCCGCCGCGGTTCACGGCGGTTCACGGCGGTTCACGGCGGTTCACGGCGGCGGCTCTGGGGCTAATCACGGCCACAACTCTATTAACTGCTCTGGGTCTCATCTCGTTTTACACGCGAGGCGTTTAGCCGACAGTCACTCGCGGCGGCTCGCGGCGGGCTTGAAAGTCTCCGCTCCATCAGCTTTACAAGGCGGGACGACGGCGGTGAAAAGGGGTCAGAGCGGCGGCACATATTTCTCCTGAGGACGAACGCCGGATGAACACTCGTGGATGACTAGAGAAGAAGCAGCGAGAGAGCGATGCAGAGACATCACAGGACAGAGAGGTTTCTACAGTGTAAAGAGGCCGAAAGTTGAGCTGCAATGATTGGTCGATTTAAATTAATTAGTTGACAATTATCTTCTGTACTAGTGAAGTGAATGTTGGTCTGATAAAGATGTTTCAGGTTGCATTTTCAGCTTTGGGAAACAGTGATGGATATTTTTCACCATTTTATGAACCAAAACGCGAATAAGTTGATTTTTCAATAATCTACAGATAAATCTGCAATCCAATTGGTTGTTAGTCGCAGCCCGAGCTGAAACAGTCTCTGCAGACCTGCAGGGAAACTAGCTGAGAGGTCCTCTTTGTTCTGGCGCTGATCAGGTTTCTCTGTGTGGACTCAGAGCTCTCACTGTGATTGGTGCAGTGTTAACGGCGCCGCGTGCTTGTTTCCTCTTGAAGGAAAAGGTCGATGATCCCTGAAGTTTAGCCATTACCCCTGAACAACTCTCTCCGTCTCCCAACAACTACGGAAGCTTAGAAGGTAAGAGTCTCTCCCTTGAGGTGCAATACACAACAGAGCGTTCAGTTTTCACATTCACGATCTTAAATAAAATGCTGATAAAAAAAGTTTAAGATTTTGGTCCAGAAACGCCACAGGTTGAATTCAGAAGTCAGGAGGCCAGGATGTGATGCTCCTATCTGGACAACCTCCATTGTTTCAAGTAGAGTAAACAGTAAGATCTTCAAATAGAGAAAGCCTACCAGCCCAGTTTGATTTAACCTGCTCTGACTCCCAGCGTCTGTCAGGACTCATTTTAAAATGTTTTATTTGCCTAGAAGCTTTTTCATTGCTCTGTTACTGGCCTACATAATGAATTCTTTGCCGTCTTAAAAACCTCCATGGCCTCTTAGATTCTCAATTTTAAAAGAAAACTGAAGACATATTTTTTCAGCTTTAACAAGCTTTCGCTTTTATCTCTTCTACATTTTATCCTAAGTTTTTCTTTGTTTTATTTCTATTTTTTGGGGGCTTTATAATCCAATATTTTGCTCTTTCTCTACTAAAAGTTCTCACAGCTAAATGCAGAAAGTGTTGAGACACAAAAGTGGATGAGTCTGACTAACTCACTAAATGTATCGATCCTTCACTGGCTGATTACGGAACAATTACAATCAGCGCATCGATCAGAGGAAATAAGGCTCAGAATGTCCCATCAACATGGTTCTTATAT
Source organism: Eupleurogrammus muticus (assembly GCA_036785175.1). Lineage (NCBI taxonomy): Eukaryota > Metazoa > Chordata > Actinopteri > Scombriformes > Trichiuridae > Eupleurogrammus > Eupleurogrammus muticus. The sequence goes on from JAYKQN010000020.1 coordinate 12,597,032, forward strand.
CCCTGCAAACCCCTAACAGCCTCCTCTATGCACTCACATATGGAGACTCATTTCCATGTTAGGTTTTTGGTCCATGAAGCAAGTCAGACTGCTTCTCCCCTGTTTGAGGGGCAGGGCCAAAAAATAAATAAAAAAAAGGGCATCAGCTGTAAACCCGTTTTCAGAGTGAGAGGGAAGCTTATCATGTCCTGTACACTGGGAGGACACCCTAGAGGACAATTTATCATGTTTTGTACACTGGGAGGACACCCTAGAGGACAATTTATCACATTCTGTACACTGGAAGGACACCCTAGAGGATGATTTATCATGTTTTGTACACTGGAGTCAACACAAAATCCCAGAAGAAGAAGAAGAATAGCAGCTTTAGAGATTTAGGTTAGCGGGACAAAAAAGAGCATTTCCATAACTGGGCTGAAGCTGTGTTGGTCAACATGAATACATTTCCACAACACAAACAGTTAGGAAACATGCCTATTAATCTTCAAAGAAGCCCAAACTCCCCGTCCTCCCTCCTTCTGCAGCCTCCCGTCACGGCGCCATGTTAAAGGTTATATCTTAAAATGCGACTTTCCCTGCCGCTCTGTTGGTTGTCCTCATTCTGGGGGAAAAGTGGTAATATCAGAATTTGCTGTGAGCTTTTCTGATGTGAAGGATGATAGCTTTGCCACCTTTTTTTAGATGCAATAATGGAAGGAAATAAAAAGCTCCCCCCCCCCCCAACAACAGAGGAGTGATCAGGATAAAGCACTTTGTCTGTTGGGTAATGGCCCTTAATACTCACCTAAATATAGGATATTAGCTTTCTCTCCCTTCAGGGGATAAGAAGATTTTGTTTTGCAGTGCCGGCATCATAAAGCGCAGAGTGTTTGCTGACTCAAAACCACTATAATGACATGCTAATCCCCTCATTTAGCTGCTGACACACGACACATTTTTTGCTGCAGAAAAACAGCAGGGAGCTAGAAGGAGGAGGAAGAGGAGGAGGAGGAAGGTCTGATTCCTCCACATCACGTCGGTGCACTTTTAAAAAAAAAAAAAAACAACACCCCGCAGTATCCGGGAAGCAGCGGAGTGACAGCGTGAAGGAAATGGATTTGTTGTTATCACTTTTTAATGGAATCCTGCAAACTCTGCTTTCTATCAGAGAGTAACATCCAGTCTGTTTCCATCTTGTCAACCATCCAACTTCAGTTATTTTAGTTTTATTAGGTAACAGGGTCAAAGTGTCACTTCGTATAAAGTCAGGCAAAGTTCTTAAGATGAACGAATACCAATTTGTTATTTGAAGGCAATGATTTAAAAACTTTAACATAGAACAACCTCTTAACTCTGTCATCAAAGAACATTAGATCTAATTATTATTATGAATTAATTTTAATCCAAAAATAAAAGGTTTTTGTGAATTAGTTTAAAGGTAATGTATACAGTGTTGCAAATGCATAATTTAAATTTGTCTCCCTGACTCTGCACATGAGAGAGTGAAAGTGAAGCTATTTTGATAGTTGACTGATCTATTTATTAATGAAAGTCTATCAATCTATTTACTATTTTAAATGATGAATTGATTAGATGTTTGGTTTGTCCCAACCAACAGTCCACAAATCAAGGATCATCAATTTAATCTAGAAAAGTAAAGGAAGCAGGAAATAATCTGATTTGAGTGGCTTAAATCAGACAATCGGTATATCTTCTTAAAAAATACTCAATTATCAACATAGTTGTCAATTAATGTGATAATTTGTAACTCAACAATTAAATGATTTATCCTTGCATTTCTAATTCAGATTAAGATTCAGATTTTTTTGTCCCCAGGGGAAAAGAAATGTTTTTAGTTAATAACCACCATAACATTCTGCAAATGCATAGTAACAATTAAATGCTGCTGCTTTTCAAGGCCTTGATGGCAGATCTAATACAATTTGTCCTAAAAGGTGTTTCTTTGTATCAGATATCCAAGGATAGAGGTGTGAAGTGTATTGTGGTCTGTGCATTTCCTAGTGATTGCAATGTCAGCAATGTCTGATGGATTGGGAGAGGGGCAGACAATTATTTTAGAGCACATGTGAGTGATTTTTAGGAGTTAAAGCTGGAGTCAAGTCAAGCCAATTTTATTTGTATAGCCCAAAAATCACAAAATCACACCTCGGGGGGCATTACAATTTGGACCGTAACAGTAAAACAACATGCTCTATCCTTAGACCTTTACACCACGCAAGGAAAAAGTCCATAAAAACTCCTTTAATGTGGAGAGAAAGAGAAAGAAACCTCAGGAAAAGCAGCAGAGTTGACAGCAACATGGTGAGTGGTTGGCATGCAGCCTCTCACTCAAAGTGTTTATGGATGACTGCAATGTGTTCGTTATAGTTCAATTCATTGTTCAAATCTCTGCTGCTGGTTTTATGATGATTACAGGGTCATGTCGGGCGGTATTATTGCGGCTGTGAAATGTGCGTTTTCATGATTTTGTTTTTTTTAGTTTCACCAAAGTGGTGATGAAACATCCACAGCTCATCAGAACTATCTGGTGTGTTGCAGGAAAGCTCTGCTGTGTCAGTGCTCCCTTGGCCTGCTGTTCCTCTGCAGCGGTGCAGGGACCAGGGACACGCTGGGTTGACCTGCAACGTTATTGCAGGGGCAGCTACACATGCTGCACAAAGGTTGATGCCCCATGAACGTCCTGGATGGACCAAGCAATGACAAAAGTATAAAAAATACAGACAGAGGGCATCAGGAAAGACACCCCCAACACTTCTAGGGGGTCAGAAGTGATAACAGGGAGGTGTTGCTCATTCATAAAACCTGCATACGCTGCATTTAAGGCTACGTTTAAGGTTAGTCTTCAAATCTTCCCTTCATCTTAAAATCTAGCAGCAACCTACAAACTGTCCCCTATTGGTGAATATGTAAAGACATGGATGTCCACTGTTAGATAGTTACGCAGACGTGACACACACACACTCGCCTACGTATGTTAAATTCTCATCACCGTCACCACCAGCAGAATTAATGGAATCTGATTCTGATGATGATTGTGTGTAATTACTCATTTAAAGTCACATTTGCATTAAATTACCTCGACATGCCTCCATATGTTCACAGTTCATTCAGCTGCTGCAGCGCTTATGAATAAAATAGGACTATTTACACATGTGACTGGGAGGTTGTATGCCCCCTGATCCCATCATAATGAGTTTTATAGACCTCTGTGCAGCTGCTGCTGTTAATATTGGAGGAGAAACTAAATGGTGCTAGTGAGAGAAGAAAGTAAAATCAGGGTGATGAGAAGATGAAAGTGTCCTATTGTATGTAACACTATTCATTGAGAGGAAGAAAAAAACTGATTGTAATAATTATGCCTGTTGCATAAGAATCTGTGTTTTAGTGGCACCGATGCTTAGCTGAAGAGTTTCCTGCCACATTTTTCATCAAATCATCTATAAGCAACAATGGGACAGACAAGACAGGCACAGCTAAACAACTGATGAGCTTTTTGTACAGCGATATAAAAACGTGAAAGCAAGTTTTGGTCCACGCTCGGTATTGTTATCAGGATTTGTCAATCATTCATTTACAATCAGCATTTCCATTCGCCAACTCGTAGGCAAACCTATAAAAAGCCTACCAAGCATGTCAAGTAACAAACATTAGTGAACGTGTCTTTTAAGGTCCTGCTGACTGTTTAAAAGTTCATGTTACTGCAGCGTTTGTTTCTATTTGTGTAGGAAGGAAAAAAAGATGTGAAATGTCAAGGACAATTGTTTCCACTCAGCTGGAGAAACATGCTGACTCCACATTCGTGTTTGATAACACGACGCTCGGCGAGTGTAGCGTCACGCTGCACAACAACAGGACTCAATGCAGGCTTTCATCTGGTGTCCCCATAAAGCACATCTGGGTCAGGGTCCTCAGAAGGACGACACATGTGTTAATACAGAAATGGATTTCGGGTTAAGAAAACGAGTGACAGAGAAAGACATAGAAACAGGGAGAGAAAAAAATGCAAAGAGAGAGAGAGAGAGTCAGAGAGAGACTAAAGAGGGAGGGGGTGTTTCGTTCGCTGTCACTGGAGATGACCGTCAGATAATTTAAGTTGAAGCAGAAGCGCCTCGTGAGACAGAAACATTCTGAGCAAACAGGACACGGGATAGTGATGATGGATGGAAGATGGATGGATGATGATGGACGGATAAGAGATGAGCGAAGGAGAATGACGGCTGCCTAATACGAGTGGCTTGAGTCTTTATTCCTGACAGAAAATAAAAAGTTTCTTTTACGCCCATGACCTCTAGAGCTGCTGATAAAGGTCCGGTCTGTCAGACTCAGACTCCGCAGCAGCTTGCAGAACAGCCTCGGCATGAATATAACATTATATTCATAAGTGTGTTTTCACAAGAACCGTGTGTTTTTATTACCTTAACATTGAGCTGTTTTTGCCGAGCAGGTTTCCGTGTTAAATTACTTTAAGCACCACTGTCACCTTTGGAGTTAGGACACTCGCAAAAAGCAGCCCGGCCTCTGGAGGAAACTTTGACAGGTCCCACCCTCCTCCTCCTCCTGTTCGGAAAAGTAAAACTTCGGAGGAACATTGTCTGAACTACGTCAAACTACATTTTTTTTGCAGAAACATAAGTTGTCAATGTTTCTCTGGGTTGGTTTAGATAAATGAATGATTTACATTATCAAATCTTTAATTACCATTTTTATTGTATACATATATTGTACATATAATCTTCTCCCACTCACGGTAGTTATAGTTTACTATGCAAACAGCAAAAAAAACGTCTGATGCTGTATCATGTTTTTTTTGCATGTGGTGTTTCTTGCAAATAAAGGATGCAGGCAAATGCAAAAAAAAAGCATGGGGACAGAAAGAGGGATGATAGCGGGATGGATGGATGAGCATAGGGCAACTGCAGTGGTGTGAAGGTGACAGATTGACCCCAGAGAGTCCGACCGCTGGGGTGAAACCTCCGAGAGAAACGCCAGCGGGGGAAAACAACAAACTCCCCCGTCAGCACATATAGAGGAGGAAGGGGTGGTGGGGTGGGGAGGCTGAATTTAGTGTCAATTAGAGAGCGAGAGAAGGAGAGCGAAGTGTGGAGGTGTAGATGGATTTATTGTACGTGAGAGAAGAGGGGGAGGAGAGAACGGGACGAGAGAGGAAGGTGAGGCAGGACGGGACATGAATGAATTGGCCGCGCAAGAGAGGGGACTGCAGGAGGAAGGAGGCAAAATAAAAGAATCAATGGAATGAAAATTCCTTTCATTTAATTCGATGTTACGACAGCTGGAGAGCAGACATTACAGCAACACTCATCTGAGCGTAAAATTTAATAACGAGAGAGGAGGAAAAAATAAAAAAAATTAAAAAAAAAAACCCTGACCAAAAGCCAGGAGCCTTAAAGGACGATTCCCTGGAGGTTTATTACAACTTAGGTCTCATTAATGTTGCTTGGTCCTTCATTTGTCCTCCGTCACAGGAAGCAGCGGCCACAGTGGGGACGTTGTTTCAGATATAATCTGTTAAAAACAGCAGGACAGTCTCTCTTCATCATCGTCTCCTAGGAATTACTGTCACATACAACTAAAATGTTTTTCACCGCAACGTCGCAGTGAAGTCGTGACTTCGCCCCCTGCTTGGCAGATTCCCCACAGAACACACCTGAGGACCCACCGATCGTGCTCCCTGTACGTCGACCGTACACCATTAACTCGGCACCAAACACACTGTTAGCTGCAGACTAACAGGGGAACATATTGGAACATTTGGCAGCTAAAGAGCAGATGATTCCCTCAGGCTCAGACAATACGGGACAGATACACAACCCATCATGAATGATCAGGTTGTAACTGCAACTGCAATTGTTTCTTTTGCAATGCTTGTTGGTGATGAAACAGCAGCTGTAAGCTGGGCATATACTGTACGAGCGAAGCTAAACTCTAACCCTGAATCTGTGGCTGTCTACTCATTTTACATCAGTGAAACACATGTTGGTGAACAGGGCTCTAATTAAAAAGCGGATCACCCGGACACTGAGCTCCATCACAAGCAGAGGCAAGGGAAAAAAAAAACAAAAAAACACAGCAGATGTTTCCACAGAGGACAAACATTCATCTTCTGTCAGTAGTCGATAAGATAAATATGAGACCAGAACTTTCTTAGGAAACAAAAAAAAAGAGGCTTTCTGAATTTACAATCTCATCCGAGAGGAATGAATGAATGGTTTTTTTACTCCAGCGATCACAAATCAGCGCAGTGCAGGAAAACCTCACATCTATAAATATAATCTGACATCCTCACCACCATAAATATAACAAGACATGCTCACATCTATAAATACAAACAGCAACCCTCCCATCTACAAATAAACTGAAACATATTTTTTTTTATTTAACTCTCATGGTTCCACCCAGCTTGTGAGTCTAAACTGTCATGTCAGAGGTCATTTAACGCTGATGCCGACTGAATGAATGTAATGAACTGTATGATAATCGCTCTGCTCTTTCAGTTTGCATGTCTGGATTAACTAAAGGTATCATTCTTTTTTCGAAGTCTTTTTTAGGTACTTATTCATAGTAGAATAGCTGAGAGGTTAAAGCTGCAGAGGTCTGTTGGTTTGTTATTGTGAGCAGTTTCTCTCACATTACAGAGCAGTGTGATTTATTAAGAGTAGAAAACAGTATTGATTAGTGGAGCTTTACACAGCAGCGGTGGTGTTGCTCCTAGGTGTGCAGATTAAAAGCAGCTTTTTCTTTGAGTCTTATATCTGCAGTTATGAAAGAAAGAAAAAAAAACCCTTTCTCCTGAGGATCTGTGCACCGAGCTTCTTCAGAGATGAAAGCCTGAACGCGGCAGCTGCTGCTGTGGCGACAGCGCGAGCTTTGTTCACAGCTCACGTTCTCCGTTGTTTATACGGAGAGGATGAAGTCGTATCTTCTGTGGATCGCCGGCTTCATTCACTCCGTCTGTGTCAGCTCTGGATAAAGTCTTTTTCTCTTTTGTCTCTCTAATTGTCTTTTGTCTTTTCTGTCGCCCCCTTCTCTTCCTCTCTGCAACACCCCCTCTGCCTCTCTGGATATTGTTTAGTGAAGGTCAGTGTTTGACATTGGAGTACAAGCTCTCCACTAAATGAAAGCGCAGAGCTGAGATTTGCTAGTCTGGGTTCTTTTTTATTCACTTTTTTAGCTCGATCAAGGAAGAATCATGAAAGAAAGTGAAATCCGTTGATAAAGGAGTTAAATGTGATACAGCTATATTCAATATAAGTATATTTATATACTGTATAATGAATTAATATATTAAATATTGTGTGCGTATCAAGGCCTGAGGCGTTGTAGAGCACAAACTAATAAAAACACGTCTGTGCAGGATGATTATTGGTTCTCTGTTGAATCTTTGCACCTTCAAACATCATCTACACTGTGGGTACAGTTATACTGCCTGTCTGTGTTTAGTTCTACAAACATTGGCAACTCAAAATGAGCGGAATTTTTGGGATATGGAGCCAATAAATGTTTACCGATGCAGAAAGAACACTTCTGATTTTCAACACAGAGGCATAAATGATCCTTGAGTTACAGCGCTGCACTGGTGACATGTTCCTCCAAGAACAAATGTACACACACACACACACACACTAATACTCGCAAGAACAAACGTGGATTAATCTGCTGCTGAAAATAGTCCCAAACAAGAGCTCTTTTCCCTGTTCTCCTGTGTAGGCTATAAAATCTACTGTTTAGCTGTGGATTGCTAAACCTTTTTAAAATGGGATATTTTTGAGGTGTGTAAAGATTTATTTCGTCATTAGTGTAAACCTGAACCACTAGAAAACATTTCGAATCTACTTAAAAGGTCCTATGAGGAATTCAAGGAAGCACTAACTGTTTCCTGAAAAAAAAGACCCCACTTAAAACCTAAGCTCCCTGTATCGGGTGTTTTGAAGATGGAACAATGGCTCCTGACAAGGTAATTACATCTCCATCCCTGTCTTCATCTGTGACTGGCTACCTGCTGCTGCTACTGTGTCCTGTCTGTTTCTCCTGCTGCAGTAAATTGTGTTTGTCATTCCAAGGAACTTCTGATTTACGCTGCAACAAAATAATTATCTAAAATAAATTACAGCAAAGAAATAACATTTGTTGAAAATTAATACATACACATATGTGGGTAATGTAAATTCACCCATATTAAAATAAGACTATTTCATAACCAAAAACTCAGATTAAATGTTGATATATATCAGACCTTGCAGAATATTATCCACCCGAAAAGACTTTTCTGTAGACAGATTACATTTTTTGGTTTGTTCAGGCTCTTTTAGCACTTGGTAAAGTCTTACATTTAACCTGCAGAAACAAACATTTTATCCTTAAGTTATCAGAAACAAGTGGTAAACATAACCCTGACAGCCCTTCATCTTTTATTATGCAGGGATTGTTATAAAAGAGCTGCTAATATCCACATCTAACAGTTGCAACACAGAAGAATAACTGGTTGGGGTTCCTCAGGGTTCCTTTCTTGATCCTTTATACTTTCACTTTGGTTGAAGCTGCTTGAAATTATGCTGTCCACTCATTTTCAGCAGGTTAGTTTCACGAATTATGTCATATAATCTTCTTATTGAGTAGTTATGGCTAACCTGTTAGTAAAATGTTCATGTACATGATAGCAGGATTCATGTACAATGTACATCCAGAAACATTACAACTTGATCATTCGTGTGGAATTGTGTTTGTGTGAGTCCACTATTCTCTCTATTTTCATTTCCTACAGTCACGCATCTGGTGGTTAGTGGTGGAGGATCCAATCAATGCTGGGATAAGAACGTACTTCCTGTCTCAGGCCACGAGAAGCAAGAGCAGCAGAAGCAGCAGGTTTCCTTCCGTCTGCTGCCACCTCGACCCGGACCTGATAAATGACTGGGAGTCGATGAATTAATAATCTCCTCCGTGTGTCTGTGCAGCGTCTCACTTGCCTTCTCGGTGGCAGATTTTATTCCAGACTCACTGTTGCATTAAAATGCTGCTGCTGTCCTGACAGATTCATTATCTGTCTCATAAATATTGATTTACTGTCTATTAAACATTTATAAACCCCTAAATAAATATTGAATTAATGTAAGGTTAAACAAGACACCATATCAGCATGCATCATCTTCTTTCCCTCGTTCCTTCTCTCCCTCCTTTTCTCTTGGCCGCCATCTGCCTCTTTGTAACCTAGAAATGACGGCAAGATTGACAGATTGTCTCGGTTTTGCCCTCTGGAGTGTCTGACCTCCGCCGGCCTGTCACCGGGACGAGATGCGCGCCCGTAATAAAAAGGCCAGCGAGGCGAGCTGAGTGTTAATCAGACGCCGGATGCTAAAATTAAAACCCGGCGCTGACATGAACGTCCTCGTCTCTCTGGGAGGTGTTGAACGCCGGTGGGAAGCGGGGAGGACGAACCCTTCCTTCCTGTCTGTCGCCGACGCTTTCCGTCACTGTCTCCGCTCCTTTATTCTCCTACTATTCCTCTGACCCGCCGCCCAGTTTCTTCTCATGTGTCGTGTTAAACTTGCATGAGGAGGACGTTTCTTGTGCCGTTGAACCCGAGGGCTCGGCGTGACGACGCGCCGAAAACCTCCATTCTGCTGTCATGGAGCTGTGGGCCTGTGAGCCTCCTCCTCCTGCACCACTTTGTCTGCTGACAGCATATCCTGGCCCCTCGCTGGCTGGATAGACTGGACAGACTCAGAGGGATGTGCAGGGCTTTTCTGGTTTACTGGCAGACTGGAGGCATGACTCACATGTTGGTTTAGAGGTTTCGCAAGGTTGCAAAGTCAAACATTTTAATCTTGTTAGTTTGTCCATATGCCTCACCTCAGTGTTACATTAGTTAAATGAGAACAGCTGGTCCACTCCCTTACGAAAATTTACCATGGGAAATACCGTGGTTTTACCATGGTTTTTTGGGTCATGGTTTACCATGGTTTTTTTGTGGTAACCATGGTTATACTATGGTTTTTATGTAGTAACCATGGTTCTACCATGGTTTTTGGAAGTATGAACCAAACCATAGTAATACTATGGTATCCAAAAACCATGGTAGAACCATGGTTACTACATAAAAACCATAGTATAACCATGGTTACCACAAAAAAACCATGGTTAACCATGGTTACCCAAAAAACCATGGTAAAACCACGGTATTTCCCATGGTAAATTTTCGTAAGGGCTTTTACTGTCAGGTAGGTTTCATTTATATTTATGCTTCATCACAACAGCAAAGATAAGGTCAACCAGGAAAAAAAATATCATGTCATTATTTGTGAATATTTTACATAATAACGACTATGAATTGCAGAGGTTCTATGCCCAGGCAGAGATGCTGCAAACTGGTTCATAATTAAGGATATGAAACTGGCTCGCCACTTGTGCTGATTAACAAGCTCAGCAGGCTGACAGAACACATCTTCACAGTGGGAGCATTTATTCACTGACACGAGGCCTAAACTGTACACGATGCGGCGCTACGTTCGCAGCGAGAGTCTGCTGCAAATTCCATACTCTTACGCGGGCAAACGGGCACGCTCTTTCTCAGCTGAATGTATTCACACATCATGTACTGCACTGTATGCTGGCGTGGAAGCCCGTGAAGCTTGGAACGCACCCCCGAAGTCAGGTTTTCTGACTCAGAAAGTAAGACATGCTCAACCCCTGAGTTGATATCGCAAGATGGCTGCCCCAGCTGTAAACAGTAATAGAAGCTCCTCTAATATTCAGTTTATAGAACTTATGGCTAGTGTTTGTTGCACAAAATCAGGCGTATGCATGTTATGTTGCTAGGCATTTTTCATGTGATATGTGCAAACTCCAATGCAGACCATGCTAACAATGGATAACACTAGCCAAAATGTTTACTTTACCTTTTTTTCCAACTTAACTGGAATGCTTAGTCAGCTACAACATGAATACTACCATTTAAATGTGCACCTTGGATGGTGCCATTGTTGTGAGACTTCGAAAAAAAAAAAAGAATATCTTGACTTCTTAATTTTCTGGAACCCAGTATTAAAGCCATGTGTCCTTGTGTAATAAAAAGCCTCCATCATTGTAGTACTGTCAGTATTTCCTCTTTCAAGTACATTAAAGTGGCAATCTAAAAACAGCCTCCTTGTGATATCAAAGCGGGAAAATGAGGCTTTAAAAATCCACTTGATCACAACCAACACCTTACTCCTCCCCCCCATCTCTCCGTATTTCATTCCCTGTCTCGTTACCTTGGCTGAAGCAGGAATATAAAGATGGATGGACACAGCAGAAGGGAAGCGCCAGATATGAGGAAGAAATGAAGAGCGATGGAGGAGTGGACGACGCCGCTTCTGTGCACAGAAGCGTAGGGAGTAACACAGATGATTCTCGGGACATGCAGCAGGAAACATGCGCCGTCGGATGATGAATTTCCTGAAGGATGAAGGATGAGAAGTGAAGTATGGAAAGTGATGCATTATTTTTCATGCACATTAAATTAACGTTTTGAGAATGGTGGAGGAGACTCTCAGTCTGCAGCACTTAGCATTTGCTGTTCAGGAACATTTAGCTGTAAATTAGCATTTAGTTACCATTTAGCTTTTAGTTACCATTCATTTTCTCATTACGACAAACTTTTTATGTCACAAAAGGAGATTAAAACTAAATAAAAGGTATCCTTAAGATGACAACTAATACAACAGAATCTTTTATGTTTTTTTATCAGTAGGAAAACAAAATGTGAAAGACAGATGAATCATCAACGAGCTGCAGCATCTGTGGATTGAGCTTCAAATTGGTTCATACAGCCTGCAGCGCTGATATTTTCACCCCTATGTGACCTGCATCTGATCTTTTAATGACAGTTTGAACAACACAGATTAGATTTTTTTTCAAATGCAACCCAGGCCACGAGGATATGTGGTCCTAAAAGCAACACATATCTGATCTTCTGACCTATGACTTGAATCTGAACGCCCAGATCACGTTCATCCGACCTACAAGCAACAAATGTCACCATTCTTTGCTCAGTTGTTGCTTTCTTCCACCTACAGCACTATTCTTTGCTGTAGTACATCTCCTAACTGTTGTAGCTGCTGCCTTTAATAAGCATCTTTACTTAGTAATTTGATGTCTGACTCCACTGGCCGCTGATACTGATACAAGCTGTCGTACAGCCTTGTAAGTATATGAATCAGAATCTGGTGCCAGACTGAGCACTTCGCTCGTCTCTTGTGGTTTGTTGTAGTTTCTTTCTAAACGGTTTCTTGTCTTTAAACCGGGATCAGGAAAAACAGGACGTGGGCAGCGAGCGGCGGGTGGAGGCTGGAGGTTCAGCAAGGGTGTTAGCGGGCTGTGTTAGCGTCCTCTGCTGCTACGCTGTTGGACATGAAATATTTACAGGCAGCGCTAATTAGAGGAGGCACAGAGGAAGACAACATACACACACACACACACACACATACTGAACCCCTTCATTCATGCATTCACACAAAAACACATGGAAACCTACTTTAAGACACTTACACACACATTTCCTCCCTCTAGACTTTTGAGGAGCTGTGGCGGAAATCCTCCTAATTACTGACACACACACACACACACACACACACACACACACACACACACAGTGAGACATTTTCGGTGCCTTTGAAATATTACTGTTTGATAGGAACAGCAGACACACATTGAACTTCTTCATTGCTAGTGAAATAGTCAATTTACGGTGGTAATATGATTCAGGATGAGTAACTTCTGTTTACACCCATTTAGTAGTGAAAACCGATGCATTAACTAGTGCAATGTGTGATATATTAGCCTCCTGATGTGTGGTCTTCACCTTGTGTGGCAGCCACCGCCATCAGTGTATGAACATGTGATGCCTTTCTTTAGAGTTACACAATGATTCCACCTATTGGCACCAACTTTTCATAGTCACTCAGTCATCACAACTACGCCTGTCCAGTTTTTTTGCCTTATATAAACATAGACAATACATGTTTAAAGCACATGTGGCACAGGGTAAACTACATTACCCTAAAGAACCATTTCTTCTCTCTCCCTATTTATTGTAGGACCACACTGCTGTTTTCAGTCAATAGAACGTTATTAAAGCAACACAGCTAAAGCTTGCGTGTTTGGACTCATGCAATATGTATTTTTAAGAGGTTCCTAGTTAGGAGGCACAGATGTGGGAGGAGAAAAACACGATTCAGAGAAATATCTGCTTCACCTCATTTATCAGCGCAGCGGGAAACTGTGTCTGACATTTAAGGTCTGAAAAAAGGCTTCAAATGTGTGCGACACACGGGGGAAAATAGGTTTACATTTCTGTTTCCCTCAGATCCCGCCTGCATATAGTATCTGTTTACAAAAACAGACGTGTGGAAAAAAAAGAAGTTTGACCTAAAAATCTCCCTATTTTCCATTTTCTTTTTGCCAGGCTGAGAGCTCTGAATTGCATTTTGCGACATGCAGTTTATGGTGATTGAACTGGATGTAATTAAACGTTATGTCGTCACCATTGCGATTAATTAATGATTAATTTGGCATGTTCTGTGAAAAAGCACATGGTTTGAAATCTGGGAGTTATCTTTGATCAAGATCCGTTCTTCAATGTCCATCATAAATTTCAAGATTTGCCTTTTACCTATGAAATATAGCAAAGGTTAGGCACTCTGCAATTCTTACTGCGATTCTTTATTGTCAGGCTGCTTCAAAAGTCTCTGAGGACTCTAGTTGCTCCAAAATGCTGCTGTGTGTTCATTAACAGGCAGTAGAAGAAGAGATCATATCTCACCAGTATTCAATTCTCTCCAATGGCTTCCTGTGAAATCAAAAATAGAATCCAAAATCATCCTCCTCAATTACAAAGCTATTAAGGGTCAGGCTCCATTGGATCTTAAATAACTCATAGTTCTTTTTCATCCATTAAGTGGACTGTGTGCTCAAAATACAGCGAACCAGAGGTTATCAAAGTCTCTTAAATTAGAATAGGGAGCAGAGCCTTCAACTATCAGGCTCCTCTGTTGTTAAACCATTTTCTGTTTCAGTCTACAAACTCTACAAAACATCTAAATCACAATTGTTGTCACCAGAAAATAGTTTTAGAGTCATAAATCAGACTTGCTGTGTAGCATGTTTACATAAATGTGAAGAGACAACTCATGTAATCACCTTAATCAGAATGTTGGCTAATTTATAATAAGGTCAATATTTGGAATATTATTATCCATATAAATGTGGTTATTGATTGATCGATGTATAAAGGCTGATTGTGAACATGTTCAGATGTTTTGTTTTAACAACAAATAGGTGTAGCCTTTTACTGTAATCAAAAGCTGCAAACAGCAAATATTCATATTAAAGCGATAGTTCAACCAGAATGTTGTCCTCCATTAACATTCCATTCAATGTGAACACACCTGGTCATTATGGAACATGCCATCTGTAACCCACTTCCATTTCTCAGCACATCATTGGTGTAATTACTGAACTAGACGTGTAAACTGTATAAACCACACAGAGAAAGTTAAACTGTTGTTAGAATCTCCAGAGCTGTCAGCGCAGTGAGGAGGAGGAGTGGTGGCACCCTCGCTAACGCTCAGGAAAGAGAAGGAAAAAAACAGACATTGTCACCATGTTAATCACATGTGTCAGTAGGGAGAAGGGCAGCCATTTTCCCAGACTGCACTGCAGGGGCAGCAGCTCCGCTGGGAATGTGATGATTACTGGGCTCCATTTGATCGCCAATCGCTCCCAGAGGGCTGATAATGGAGAGAGTCTTATCTGCTAACAGGTGCAGGATAACCCTTTAATTAACCCTTCATGAATAAACCCGGAAGTCAAAGATGGTGGAAAGCGTGTCATGAAAATATGAAGACATAACAGTGGTGTCACGGTTTTCTATTGCTGAAATGTGTCTGAGGATAAATAAAAATATATGTTAGAGCCACAACAATTATTTGATTAGATTTCAATTAATGCATTAATTGCCATTTGCCAATAAATATCTTAATAGACTTTGCTATGTCCTTAGTTAGTAAGTCTGTGGATTTTTTTTTTATTTGAAACTGTGTTTTTTGTTGGCGATTTATGTTATCCTTTTATGTTAAAATAAAATGTATGGTAAAATATAAAAATAAAATATTACAAAAAGTGATGAAAATATCCTTTATAATTGTTTTATATAGAGGGTTTAAATGTTCAGATATTCAGTTTACTATCAGAAAAATATAAAAGTTTACAGTAGTGCTCATACCCTGGTGGAATTTACGATTTCATGGCCATTTTAAAGAAATTTAGATGATAACACAAAAACTGTTCTTTCTGTCATGTTTAGTGCTTGGGTGAAGCCATTTATTATCCAATAGCTGTGCTTACCCTTGACTGTAAACACAATTAATCACAATAGAAACTACACAAATGACCTTGATCAAAAGTTAACCTAAACCTGAGATTTTGGCCTGATAACACAAATGTTGACACCAATGGGTTTGAATGGCTACAGAAGGTCACATTATCACCTGGTATCTGTCTGCTTGTAATCGGTGTGTGCATAAAGGTTCAGTAAAGTTCTGACAGACCCTTACACTGACGAAGCAAGAGTCACGAAGGAAGCACAAGAATTGCCAAATGATCTGTTGGAAAAGGTAATTATACTGTATGAAACGGGAAAGGGATATAAGAAGATATCCAAGGAACTGAGAATGCCAGGAGAAAGCCATCACCACTCCAATGCCACAAAAACATCATGCTTAGAATATGTCAAAGAGGCAAAGCTCAAAACTTTTTGTGTTATTACCCATATTCTCTGAAAAAAAGGGCCAAGAAATCATAAAATTCTGCCAGCGTATGTGAACTTATGAGCACAACTGTAACCTTTTATATTTATATGATAGTAAAGCGGGATATCTGAACATTTAAATACTCTATATACTACTATTATAAAGGTCTTTTTTTATGAGAAATTTTATTTTAACAAAAAAAGATAACATAAATCACCAACAGAAAGAACCATAAATAAAAAAAATATATTAGAAAAGAAACCAGAAAACTAATCTAGTGAAAAATGTGGATATTTTTTACTTGAAAATTCATTGATTATCAAACTCCAACCAATTCAGTTATATCTCCATGACTAGATTCCACTACCTGTGACTTCAGGGTTTATTCATTAGGGTTAAAGGGTTATTCCGCACCTGTTGGCAGATAAGAGTCAGACTCTCTTCTCCCCATTATCAGCCTTTATCTCCATGTGCTACCATATCTCATTTTGAGAAGGTGATAACTTAAGGGCTAACAGAGGAAATGTTGCAGCTCCAGCTGATTGTACTCACCAAGTTATCTGCTGGGATCCGGAAGCATGGTGACATCACTGGAAAAGAGGAGAAGAAGAATTTGTGAGTTTAACTTCATGTCACAGCCAGGAAGAAGATGTATAAGTAACAAGCATCTGAGGTGTCAGATATAATAATAAGATTTGCTGAAACTGCTGAACAAAATCCTTAAATGAAAATTACGTTAATGAAAGTCAACTAAAGTTTATTAGGTTTACATGTCTGAACACAGCAGCAACTACAGTAGGTATCCAATCAGCATTATAACATTCGCAAAACATTCTTTCCAGGTTTCTAGTATAATCTTTTTTTCCCTCTGTCTCTTATCTTTATTTCTGTCTCTGACTCTATTTTCCTCTCATTTCTCTCCTCATTGTCGTCTTTTTTCCTGCTTTCCTTCCTTCTGTGACAATGCATATTTTACTTTATCTTATTCTGTCTTGGTTTTAATCTCTGTCATGTTTCCTCCGTCTCACTGGATTGTATTTGCTGTATGTTTCCATCACCTCCTCCTCCTCCTCGGCTGCGTCTCTGACATTAAGAGCGGTGGAAAAAATAAATCACAGAGTAAACTGGCAGACGCCTTGGTGGGAAGACGAGAAAAAAAAAAAAGGAAACGATGAGACTCCCACACCCGCTGATAAACTGCAGCTCGTGCTGTAATTATCCAAACCAGTCAGATATCACACCAATAAATGCCAAGCCTCTCATTAATCACACACTCACACACACACACACACACACACACACACATTTTAATGTCTTTCCACATGTTACATCCTTCCAGAGGTCGGGGAAGCTACTTTACTGTAGCCAAAGTACAAAAAGTACAAACACAACAGTATAAAAATACAACAATCCATTACAAGTAACAGTAATGCATGAAAAATATTACTACAGTCAAAGTACCCAAGTATTATGAGCTCAATATAGTTTTCTCTCTCTCTCTCTCTCTCGCTCATCCATTAAAGGATCAATCTGCGGTGTTGATGAGTTGAAGCACCTGAGAGGACGCTCATTAAAGAGATTATGGGTACGACACTTGGGGCCGCGCCACCACGCTCCAAAAGCCATAATGGCGGAGCATCCCCGAGGGCGCCGTGATTTCAGTGGTTAACGGCGTGGCAGGAGGCGGTTTTCAGCATCACGTCCTGGACGAGGGCGCCGCGACTGACGGGGGCGTCGAGCAAACAAGATGCTCTGTAAGTGCAGATTTTCATTTTATCGAAGGGGATCCGCTTCACGTCCATATCAGCTGAGCGCTATAAGGACTACAGCAGTTATTATGTGTTCCGGATTTTTAAAGGGACAAAATGACTAAAAACCAAAGTCAGAGGTCACACCCTGCACTTATCAATGTACACGGTCAGTAGGACAGAAGATCTCACGGTGGTTTGGGATGCCTCTTTGTTAAAGAGAACTTTGTTTGCCAACTAAATGAAACACATGTTGGAACCATCAATGTCTCCTCTCCTCTCTTTCCTATTGATCAATGTATACCAAACGTATATATACATACATATAAAAGGGTTTGGTGTGTGGACAAGGAGAAATCAGCAATTTGGCAATTCTTTTTTATGCAAGAGAAGACATGTCAGGTGGTGGCTTCTTTCATCAACACATCAAGAAACAACAAGTTCAAAAGAGCTGTCACTAGCCATGAAGCAAGCATTCGGCTGGAAAATAATTTAGGAAAAACTCATTCGTTTGGGCAAATCAACTGTTTGAAATGGTGTTGAAAAGAAGGAACGCACCGGTGAGCTCAGCAACAGCAAAAGACCCAGAAGACCATGGCAAACAATGTTGGTTGATGAAGAATTAATTCCCTGAAGAAAAAACACTCTCCAGGAGGAAAGCGTATGTGTACCAACTGCAAGAGAAGACTTCACCACAAGATGTAGACCTTTAGTGAGCCTCAAAAACAGGAAGCAGCAGATTAGAACTTGTCAAAAAAAAAAACACCTAAAGCCTTTACATTTCAGGATTATGAGCCAAAGATCAACTTGTACCAGAATAAAGGGAAGAGAGGAGTATGGAGAAGGAAAGAGCTGCTTGAGATTTACAACCGTATATTAAAAAAGTATTACTTTGTCTAATTACTATTGCTCAGAAACAGTTGCTGTTCCGCATACCGCTCACCTGATGATGGTGGATGTACAGTAAATACCCACAAATTTAATCTCTGCAAATACAGCACACAAGTTTTGTCATGTTAATTAATTTACAATCGGCTCCAAAGGCTAGTTACAGAGACTTCATTCTCCGGAGAGCAGTCCTGTGTAAGTCAGATGCTGCTGAGCTCATGCAGGAAATGCTGTTCTTGTTCAGATTAACAAGCCTGTTAAGCTACACGTCATCACCTCTGGCTGCATTGAAAACTCCTCACAGAGCTTTGGTATAAAGAGATGGTGAGACGGGTCATCGGACACGGAACTACTCTCATCACAATAGAGAGTCTGGAGAGAGAGAAGTGGAGAGAAAAAAAACCTGCAGCAAAATACGAGCTGTTGCTGAGAGAGGAACATCAGAGAGCGATCAGACCAGGTTTGTCGTCGCCCACGTTTGACCTGAGACACAGAATGTTGTCACTCTACCTCAAAACTAAATGTCACCGCAGCGGGAAAACTTTGAGCCACATCCGACCTCTTGTGGGAGTTGAAAGCTTCATTTTAAAGCCGTAATGCTCGTGTTGGGATCACGTTCAAGATTAAAGGTAAATGCCCTTTACGATGACCTCATGACCTGGTTGAGCATAGCTGTTATGAGATTCTTGAAAAACTCTACAGGAGTAACAAAATGTTCACTGTGTGAGAATTTATTTTAAAAGTTGTTCCAGTTTTATTTGTTTCCACTAAATAACTGTAACATAAAGATATGATAAAAAAAAGCTAAAATGGAGTTAAATGGAAAGTAGTGCTGCATAACTGACTGTCAGTGGGATTTTCTGGGACAATCAACTGAAGATCTGTGAGTTGCAGATAAAACACGATGTGAGGACGTCATATTGAGCTTTGGAGAAACACTGACCAATTTTTTCAATTTTCTACACAAAAGGAAATAATTGTTAGATGTAGTCTGGATGTGATGTGAAAAAATAAATACATAACAATAAAGAAAAGAAAACAGGCGAGGCAGCTCTGTGCTTCTTGTTTTGTCTTGTGCTTTTCGTTCTGCAGAGTCTGATCCCTTCCTCTTCACTCCGCATCAGTAAAGTCGGAATAAACGTCTCCACATCAGAGCCCCTTCACTCGGCTCCTGAAACACTGCCAGAGACTCTGGAACAGAAAACCTGTGTCTGGTTCCTCCTCATTTCCTCTTGTGATTGTTTGATTTCCAAGATGTAGGCGAGCTGGATACATCCCGTGTGACTTTAAAAACATGCACATACTTTTATAAATTGTAACTCGATAATCACATTTTAAGAAGGAGCAACTCATTCTTTTTTAAAGTAACTTGGCCCTAAAATAATCAACATCTTTCATTTGGAGGTCCAGAGATTAAAGGTTAAAGGACAGGGGGAAAAAAAAGAAAGACTGATACAGCCAGTGGCATCGGCTCCTGTTCACCCTCGCCAGTGACGTTATAGCCGTGCGGTTTCTCTTAGCGGGAAGCGGCAGATAAAGTCAGATTACAGCTGGCGGGATGCAGATTACAGGTGTGGTGACATAAAGATGGATTAGAGGATGCTTTGAAAACCTGAACACCCTGCTCCTCCCTCCCTCCTGCTTCTCCTCCCAAAAGACCCTCCCTCCTGTCATCCGTCTCGTCTTCGTCCGTCATATTATTTGCTCTCCCGCGTCTCGTGCTGTTACCTTTGTTTCACCTGTCGGGTCTGTGAGCTTGAAGCCGAGAAGCGGCCCCAAGGCTCGGGAGGTAGAAATGTCGGATTGACACGTCGGAATGACGCAGCGACAGGAAGCTGAAAAGCGGCTGAACCAAGTGCGAGTTGAGAAACCTCCCTCTCTCTCTCTCTGCAGCACTTGTGGATGCAGGCGACACGGTTCTAATGACGATCCAACAGGCCGTCAGAGACCCCAGCAGATGTTTGACTTTGGGAAGTGGAGAGAAGACAAGAGATTTAGAGGATGCGACTCCCTGCTGGGGGGGGGAGCTCCCGTTCGTGGCGGGGAGGCTCAGCTGGTCTGACCTCTGGCACAGAGGAGCAGGAGGAGGAGGAGGAGGAGGAAGGACTGACAGTGATCACAGTGAGAAGATGAGGGTGAGAGACGGGCAGTAGAAGAAGAGAAGAAGAAGAGACAGTGCCAGCAAATAGATATCTGACATATGCAGACACAATTTATTAACACAATGTAGGTTTCAGAGAGTCTATTATATATAGTCTAATCTTGAGCTATATAATACATTTCTGTCTATAATTGGCTTTGTCGGCCATGATAAATAAGGTTAACTCGTACGTAAACGGTAAAGTGTCCAAGTGGGGGTTTAATCCCCTGGATTTCCTGGGAAATCTGATCTAAACTATGGAAAGGTCATGACAGGAAATTGTGAGAAATAACCCAATAAAAAACAAAAGGAATCAATGGTAGCCATCTAATACAGTAAGGTTGATAGAGGGTCTGGATCCAGTTTTGCATGGGGGTTCGTTTTTAAAACTCTGATGACAATGCAAAGTGTAACATGTGACAATGAATGGTTCAATGTGCACAATTTATTATTAAATCATTGAATTTCAAGAAATTATTAATGGGTGTCGCCTAGTCTGTATTATTTCGCCCTAGTAATAATATGTAATAATTTGATACAAAAAATCAGTTTGGGATTTGGATTTCCTGGGATTCCCAGACTATTATCCGTTAACATATAATGATATGCTTATTTTAATTGTTAGGATTTTTTGTCTTTTCATAATATTTTAAAGCAAAAATTCAGCCAATGGTAAAAAAGATACTTCTATATATTTCACCGGATAACATTTTTTTTCCTGCAGCACGGTTTCCTTCCCTCACTTTTATTGCACTATTGATATTTTTGACCCTAAACGCCCCAAGCCGTTGTATTTCATTACATTGTCTAAAGCAGCAGCAGCTGGATGGAGTCACGGGATCGGGCTGAGGAGGATTTCTGAGTTTTTACCTGCGCAGACACAGATTTTCGGGCTGCACGATCGACTTCATTATGCATAAAACGTGTGTTATCACGCAGCTGTGGGCTGCCAGCGCCGGGCAGAGCACATCCACTTTAATAAGCCGCCACAGCACAGACGGAGCGGAAAAGGTCGGCGCACTTATTCATACGTGTTATCTGCCTACATGCCGGGGACAGACTGACGCTCCGACACCTCCTCCGAGCCAGAGACGGGGCTCCGATCAGCGCCTGAGTCTGACAGACACAAGGTCCTGTGAACCGCACGCAGCCCAAGGCCGGGGCGGCCATCTTTGTTTGTTCTAACAGAATAAGATGATACGAGGCAATTCTGCTCAAAATTACACTAATTGTGGCAGAAAACAAGATACGACATGACATTTTCTGCAGTGTAAGTACTTGTAGTCAAACACTAAAAGGTTTAATGCCTCGTGGTGTCAAAGTATGTAATATTTAAGGTAACTTTGAATCTCTGACTTTATATCAGCAGCCTGTATCTCTGTGTGTTCACTTTTACCTCAGTGAGCCTTGGGTGTGTGTGTGTGTGTGTGTGTGTGTGTGTGTTTTAAGATGACAGCTAACCTTTCAGCAGGTTGTGAAGCGTTTGAAGTCTTTCTGCTTGTATCAAAGCCCAGAGACGAAGAGTCTGTACTTTTTACAGTGAAGAGGATGTTTTCTCTCTCTCTCTCTCTTTCTCTCGTTGTTGGATAAAACTATTATCAGATGCACCTGATGCGCTGAACAGAAAAATGCTATTTATTCAGTTTAGGCTGAGATTTTCTGTCTAAGTTTCTCACATTGAAAACAGGTTTTGGACCAAAACTGGTTCAGGCTAAAAGGTTTGTGATCAGAATCGAAATACCAAACTATTCTATTACAAGCCTGCAGTGCAGAACTAATCCAGATAGAAGAGATCAAGTGCAGAATTATGAGATAAAAAGTCTGTCATATGCAATAAAAAGAAATTAGGATAAAAAGTAAAAAATGTAGTTTAATTTCATGAAAAAATGTTAAAATGACAAATATCAAGAAAAAAATTAAATATGCTATTTTATGATAATTATACTCATAACAACTAAATTTAGCAAAACCAATATATCCTCGCTCAGTTTTTTGAAATGCAAAGAGTTAAAATTAATCCAAGAAAAATACATGCCTGTGTTTCCTCAGCGCTAATGTATAGTGAAACAGCTGAATTTTACCCCTGACCCCTGACCCCACCTCAGTACTGTGGGTCTACAGCGATTGGACGACAGATGACAGGTCTGAAAAATACAACATGTACTGCATTGTATAAACCAGCAAGAAGCGAATTAAATGACGCGTGTAATAGAATATATAATTATAATGATATTTCAGATTTGAATCGTGGCTCCTCTGTGGATCTGATCTGTTTTTTTTTAATTATTCCGGACTGGAAGATGCTACAGACATGAGCTTCTTCAGTCTGAAGCTTAATTAACCAGCAGTTTACATCTCAGTCATGAAAAGAAACACTCGGCTTTAATTAAAATCATTCTTCCGTTGACGCTACGAACAGCAGCCTCATTTAAAGCTGCATTTTGCAGATATCTATTTGTTTGTATTGAGACCCCCCCCCCCCCCCCAAACACACACCCCCATCACCATAACCCCTTCTGCCTCATGTTTCCATAGCAACCAGCAACCAGCAACCAGCAGCAGCAGGTTCTGGGTTTTTTAGTCCGTTCAGGTGAAAAAGAGGAAACATCGCAGCAGGGAACAAAAATAATAAGAATAAGCCCAGAGCAGCTTTGATGTGAGCTTTCCTCACTGCAGAAGTTCCACGTTCCTTTACTGTCTTTACATTTAGTTTGGTGTCATCTTGTTTTGTTTTTACATCTTCAACTCAGTTCTAGAATCGTGGCGCTGGATTCTAGATCGGCGTTGACCTGCTGATCCATGCTCCATGACCCTACATTTCATTAGTATCCACATGCAAATGATAAAAAGCTTTTATGATTCTCTTAATATTTTCTTGACAGTTTTGTCTTTTTTTTTAAGTTTTCAGGCATTTTATGCAAAAGTGTTGCAGTGGATCGGGCATGTGATAAACACGAAACATGTGGTGCGTTTCGTCTTTATGTCTCAAGTCTGCATCTTTTACCTTGAAAAGGTCACGCGCAGACACACATACACACACACACACACACACACACCAGCATGAGCCGGGGGAAACAAACAAACGTAAATATGCAACGCATGAGCAAACACGGGCGAGCGCTTGGAGCTTCGCGGCTGAACTCAGTCGCTCTGAGATAAACATGTAACGTGTAATTAACCCTTTAATTTGATTTTATCTGTTTGTCCTAAATGGAAACAACTCGTGTACTTCATTTTTTTTCTTCCTCTTCCTTATGCTCTTCCACGATGCAGCAGGAACAAACAAACAGCGAGTTTACAGGTTTTCATTTGAATTTTTGTGGATTTACCTGACAGATTAATAGTAGTTTATTAAGAATGATTGATCACCTAATGCATAACTGTATTTAAAGTGTCAATCACAAGTTTTTGAAGATAGAAAATCTGAGCATTGAAATGACTGAAAAGTGATGAAAAACAAAATGATTGAAATGATTGATGAATGGCTGACGTCATGATCACTGGTCGATTGTCTTGTATCAATGGTTTGAAAACGACGCTACAGAGAAAAGCAGAACCATTTCACACTGGATTCAGTTTTAGATATGACCAGCGACTGAAGTGGGATTATGCAACTGAACAACACACACATGCACACACACACACACACGCACGCACGCACAAGTCAATCTGCAGTCCTCTCTCTATTTCGCCTCTGGACCCAGACTCCAATCTCATCTTCACAAATCTTCTCTCTCTCTCTCTCTCTCTCACCTCGATCCCCTGTCCTCTGTTGCCACGGCAGCAGTGTGGGGAAGAGGAGCGATAGAGGGGGGTAGGATGGGAGGGAGTCAGGGGAGGGCAGAGAACGTCGCTCTGAGTCATGTTGACGAGACACGGGAAAGAAATAACCCGACGCTGTTCAGCGTTTTTGAAGTTCGGTGCCAATAAAGGTCGTTCAAACTGCGATTGATCCTCGGATTACGTCACCTCGCAAACACACTTCAGAGGAAAAAATGCTGACGCGCTTCCATCAAGCTGCCGTCAATCAAACCCAACATGTAACATTAATATCCATGTTAGTGGATTTATCAATATTAAAGTGGTCCTGACACTTTTTCAGTTAAGTTCATTTTGTTAATGATCCAGAAGAAATCCTGTCCTCCAATTTTCTAATGAACAATAACCGAGCAGCGAGCTGAATGTCTACAGTTTGTCTCATTCGTGATCATAACAGTGCAAATTTATTTTTCCCAGTGGTCTGCTTCACCTCTTAACCTTCAACTTTACAATTAACTGTGCAAATCAAAAGTGCATCTAAAAAGCGATGTCTTTAATCCATAAAATTTGACTTTTGGACAGTCGGTTTATGGCGGCCTTTTCATAAAAGCTCTCGAGGCCGAGTTTTCTTGTTTCATTTTATTGATGTCTGGGCCGTTTTCATGGTTTCCCTGTTTGGATTCATCTGCTGATTAGATCGGATTGTCTGATCAGCAGTCTGCTGGTTACAGTCGCTCAAATGACAGTCGCTCAAATGACAATACCTTCAGCTCCTCTCCTTTTTTACAAAGAAAGCATCTCAAAACATTTACTCACTGAACGCTTTTCACTCTATTGATGCAGTCGGTGAAATTATTGCCTGCCTAACAAACCATTTACAAATCAAAACTAAAAATATGGTATCTCTTGATCCCTGAAAGATGCTCTGTGACTTCCCATTTCTGTGAATAAATAGTAATTGGTCCATTTCTCTGTGGGCCGGTTGTGGCCCACAGGCCGCATGTTTGACACCCCTGCTCTAGGATATATGTTAATTTCTATCAACAGCACCAAAAGTAGTAAGGAGCATATTTATGTTTTAAAACGTGAAACTGAGTCCAATAGTCATACAGGAGTTTGCTTTTGGACTTTTTACAGCTTCACAGAGATCGTCTCGCGGCTGATGGTACACTCAGCGGAACACACACCCTCTGAATCACCGGTGTGTGAACAGCCTTGCTGTCCTCAGCTGATCTATCCATGGACCCGCTTCATTCAAAGCCAGAATAGAAGTATCCTCCCTCCCAGTCGCCATCCGACCACCTCTCTGCTGTTCGGCGTTGGCCCAACTCCGAGCGTTCGCCGCGCGCTTCCAAGAAACACAGAATATCAAAGACTCACCTTGGTCAGCGCCTCACATTTAATTATGGCCGTGATTCACAGCCGCTTTGTTATCAGTGTCAGCGCCACCCTCCGCCTCCGCACCAAACAATCGTCTCTTCCTCCTCCCTCCGCGTTTATTCTCCAATCTCCGTCTTTCTCCGTGTCCGTCTTCCCGGCATCTGACTGGGTGACTGACGGAGCCGTTATTAACATTCCTCGTTGGAAAGTCACACAACTGATGTCCTGATTGTTTTGCTCCTGATCTTTAATGTTGGACATCTGCCAAACAAATCCAATCCATTATTTGCTTTTTTTCTTTCTTTTTTTTTCATCCACCATCGCAGAGAGGCCGCGACACGAGGCGACACAAAGAGCTACGCAGACGTACAACCACTGATACACACAGAGGAACTAACAAACTGCACAGAGCTGCATAGGACCACAAAGGGTGTATCCAGTATCACTGTATCAGTGTGTGTATCGGTGTGTATCAGTGTGTGTGTGTGTGTGTGTGTGTGTGTATCAGTGTGTATCAATGTGTGTGTGTTCAGTGTGTGTATCAGTGTGTATCAGTGTGTGTATCAGTGTGTATCAATGTGTGTGTGTGTGTGTGTGTTCAGTGTGTGTATCAGTGTGTATCAATGTGTGTGTGTGTGTGTGTGTTCAGTGTGTGTATCAGTGTGTATCAGTGTGTGTGTGTGTGTGTTCAGTGTGTGTATCAGTGTGTGTGTGTGTTCAGTGTGTGTATCAGTGTGTATCAGTGTGTGTGTGTGTGTTCAGTGTGTGTATCAGTGTGTGTGTGTTCAGTGTGTGTATCAGTGTGTGTGTGTGTGTTCAGTATGTGTATCAGTGTGTATCAGTGTGTGTGTGTGTGTTCAGTGTGTGTATCAGTGTGTGTATCAGTGTGTGTGTGTGTTCAGTGTGTGTATCAGTGTGTGTGTGTTCAGTGTGTGTATCAGTGTGTGTATCAGTGTGTGTGTGTGTGTGTATCAGTGTGTGTGTGTGTGTGTGTTTAGTGTGTGTATCAGTGTGTGTATCGGTGTGTGTATCACTGTGCATCAATGTGTGTACCACTGTGTATCAGTGTGTATTCAGTGTGTGTATCGGTGTGTGTATTTAATGTGTGTATCAATGTGTGTGTGTTCAGCGTTCAGTATATGTTCTGTGTGTGTATCAGTGTATATCCAGTGTGTGTATCCAGTATGTGTATTCAGTGTGTGTATCAGTGTGTGTATCAGTGTGTTTTCAGTGTATCAGTGTATCAGTGTGTGTGTGTGTGTGTGTGTGTGTGTGTGTGTGTTCAGCGTGTATATTCAGTATGTGTTCTGTGTGTGTATCAGCGTGTATCGGTGTGTGTATCAGTTTATCAGTATGAATTGCTGTCTGTATCAGTGTGTATTCAGTGTGTGTATCAGTGTGTGTATCAGTGTGTATCAGTGTGTGTATCAGTGTGTATTCACTGTGTATCAGTGTGTATTCACTGTGTGTATCAGTGTGTATTCACTGTGTGTATCAGTGTGTATCAGTGTGTATTCACTGTGTGTATCAGTGTGTATCAGTGTGTATTCACTGTGTGTATCAGTGTGTATCAGTGTGTATTCACTGTGTGTATCAGTGTGTATTCAGTGTGTGTATCAGGGTGTATATCAGTGTGTGTATCAGGGTGTATATCAGTGTGTGTATATCAGTGTGTATCCAGTGTGTGTATCAGTGTGTGTGTGTGTGTGTGTGTGTGTTCCAGCCTTTCATCAGATGAAAGCTTGGCTCACATTTGTAGACATACGTAATTCCAGTCTCCGGGTGCCAAGGTGTCCCTCTGCCTCCTTCCCTCCCAAATGTTTCACCATATTGCTCCACGCCAGCCGCTCTGGTGTCTTATTTCCCCCGCGTTGAAGCAGCAGCAGCAGCAGCAGCAGCAGCAGCAGCTGCAGCAGCGGTCGTAAAGCTCTGGAACTTTCCTATAAAGGACTAACTCCCTTTGTGCTGGATTCTCTTTAGGAAAAGGCGTCACGTTAATCCTCGACAAATCTCCCCGCTGTCACCGCATCTCGGCCCAGCATCAGTCGCTTCACTCGCAGGGGCGAGCGGCTTCCAAATCCTCCGCATCGCTCACAAAGCTTCCGCAGGAATAACGTTGATCTGCCCCGGAGCACGAAAGCGGGACGGAAAAGACGGAATGACCTCCAGGCCTCGAAAAAAACGACTCCTCATGTTACACGAATACAAACTTATCACAAATCTACCGTATAATAATGGTAATATCATGTCTGTGAAATGGTTGCACCGCATTAAGTTTACAAATTTATTGATTTAAGAAAAAGCTTTGTTTTATTTTTCTATTTTTATTTTTCTTGAATGTCTACTTTAACTTTGGCATTCAATTTTTGTTTGTTGTTTGTCTTTAAATGTTCTCTTTTGTTGGTTTCAAGGTTGTATGAATAAATTCAATACATATTTATGAATAAATTGAAAAATTTTCCCTGTTATTTGAGATATTAAAACATATTTGGTTTGTGCAAAACACTCTGAGACGATTTATTCTATGACACAAACCTAAGTTAAAACCTCTGCGTCTGACAAGGAGATTTGGGCTCAAAATATATATATATTTTTTTAAACGTGATAAAGAAAAAAAAATATTTTGAAAGGAAGCTGTCTGCAGTGTCGAGAGTCTCCGGAAAAAAACTGAAAGTTCCCACTATATTTGGACATGAAAGATCGACGGAGTTCTGAGTGAATATTTCAATTTAAAAACAGGTTTAATGTGACTGACGCTCCCGAGATTAACTCCGCATTCTCCTGCTTTTCGCTTCTCCGGCGGAATATCCTCATAATCGCCGTCATTAGAGCGGTTACAGGGAAGGTTATTGCTTTAGTAACTAATTGTAGAATCCATTTAACTGTCAGATCCGGGCAGATTGCTCCGGTTACTGTAGCCAGTTAATAACAGCAATCTGATGCTTTTATGTCTTTTGTTTAGCTCGACAAAAGTGCGGGTTTGAGTTGCGTGTCCCCCCCCCCCCCCCCCCCCCTTCCACGGTGAAACAGGTTTTCACAGGAGTCATTCAAATTGAGATAATTGAGATTCTTTTTCGAGGTGTGTTCGGATGAATGTGGCGGCACGGAGAGGAAAAAAAAAAAGGAAAGAGGAAGAAAGACGATGTTGCCGTGCTCCAGGGACCAGTTCTGCCATGGAGCGATTTACTGGTTCCATAAAGATCACTGTAGGGGTCAGCGGTAAATTAAAGATCCCCTCCAGACATGGCCACATATAAAATGCTCTAATTTAAATAATAGTGTGTGTATTTTAACCTTTCATTACTTTTATGCCTGGTCATTCGCATCATAACTAATTTCTGTGCTATAAAAAAAAAAAAAAAAAATCACTTTAATTCAGCATCAGCCTGAAACCGAAACCCAATCAATTTTTCTTTTATAAAATTGTAAACAAATTGAGGCATCAAGTGAGTTTAGACAAAATAACGCCTTCTCCTTCACTCGGTTGTTGTGAGTATGCCAAGGTTTTTTGTTTTTTTTTAATTTCAGAAAGCACCAGATGTTTCTTCCTTCACTGTAAAGTCTCAGCGCTGCGGAGGCTCAAGTTTCGACATCGCACTGCTACAAGTGGGATATTGGACCACAAGTCTTCACTAATCCGTTTGTGATGCCGCAAATATTGTGAAAGATATCACATATGACAGGAATTTATTACATTTTTATACATCTGATATTAAACCGAGCCCACTTTATATAGTACGCAGCAGGAGTGCGAGTGTTTTTTCTTTCCAGCTGATATTTCAGGACATGCATCGCCTGGCGACCTTTCAGCCTCAGCATCTTAAATGTAGATTTACGAGCTCTGAGCAGAGACCTGAGAACGTTTACACCTGACAGACGCTTCCTGTTGGCCTCCACCCCTCAGTCAGCAGCCCCCAATGAACCGTCTAACGGTGATAAAAGCTGCCACATGTATTTAAATAGATATTTCCATCCTTTTTGCTGTTTCAATCCGGCAACAATATCGTATGTAACGTGATATTTGGGCTGCTTCACATATATACCTGCCTGAACGATCCAATCAGAGGCTTCAGAAGGAAAATTCACCTTATTTAAAGAACAAACGCACATAAAGGAAAAAGTCACATATAGAATAAATGAAACAGCCACAGACTAAACCGTCCAGGTTAGTTTGTGGTTATATGCTGGAATATAATATATATTATTATAACACATTGTAGGATTAATCATCAGATTGTGTCTCAATGTCATCTAGTTGCACCTGCAGCATTTTCTCCTGAGACCCAGGGGAAAATAAGTTGCTTTTGTAAATTTTCATTCATTTTCTTTCTTTCCTCCATCCTATTTTGTTCCATTCTACCCCCTCATTTTAACCCTTATTCGTCCCCCTTCCTTCCTTCTTTACTTCTATACTTCCTACGCTTCCGCTTCCTTCCTCCCTTCTTCATTCTCTTCTTGCTCATTCACTTATATCCTTCCCCCTCCCTCCTTCTTTCCATCTTTCCTCCCTTCTTCCTTTGCTCCTTGCATATTTCCTTCTATGCTTCCTCCTTCCTTCCCTGCTTCATTCTTTGGATATACAGGCCGTGCAGAGATTCTTGTACAATTCACAGAAAGTAAGAAGAAGAAAAAACATGAGGAAGAAGATCATGTCTGGTAGTCGACTCTCCTCCTTCTTCTTCTTCTTTTTTTTTTCAGACGCTCTGTTTGTGTCTCCTTCTCTGCTTCCATCTCTGTGGTAATTAAGTGCGCAGATTGTATGCTTTTCAGTCTGATAACAGCAGCTCCTGAGGCAGCTGGATCAATGCCAGGGCTCCCTCCCTTTCTCTCTCTCTCTCTCTCACACACACACACACACACACACACACACAATATAGGCTCATGGCAATTAATAATTGAAGTATTTAACATGAGCCCGAAACGTATATGGAAATGAAATCTAGATCTCGATCACTGCTCCAAAGACTTTTGACGCAACATCTGCAAAGACAAAAAAGAGACTTCCTGTTGTCAGGCAGCTTGGCCTGTCAATCACTGTCAGTGTGTGTGTGTGTGTGTGCATTGTTATTTCCTCTCTGTCTCATCACGCCAACACCTGTCTTACATTAGCGTGTGCGTACGCTGCCACACCGGCGGTGGGGAAATGAAAAAGAGAGCAAGCGTCAGTCACTCCCAACGTCCAGCTTCAGGACACTTGTACTGTTGCTAGGCGACGGCAAAACCCCCTCGGATCGATCTGGTTGGCTGCGGGGCTCGAATGCGGCTCGACAGAAAAAACCTCACTAAGATGTGCTGCGTTCAGGGGCACTCCAACATCTGGGGCGTGAAAAAAAAATCTCATTCACAATGTCGAGGCTCTTTTTTTTTATCTGGTGCTGAAATGTCTGCGTGACCTTGAACACACCGTTGAAAGAGAATTTGTAAAAACGCTTCCTGCTGTGGTACCAAAAGAACTTTGAAGACAAATTCACCAAAAGCCTAAAATCATCCTAAATTTTGATGATGTGGAACATGATAAGAAATCTAAATGTGAAATTCTTTCTTCAGGATGCTGATAATTATCTGGTTTAGTTGGGCAAAAACACAAATTATTTTGTTATTCATGCAATTTTAGGTTTCTATACTTTACTAAGGAAATCCTTCTTCAGCAAAGTTTTTTATTTCTCTTGTGCGTCTAATATTTGTTATGTAGTTATCTGTACTTTCTACTCTTTACAAAAAAGGAAATATATCCCTGTTACCCATTTTATTCTGGCTTGTTTCCAACTGTCGAGCCAAAAAGTGATTTTCTGTTATAAAGTGCGAGATTTGACCTTCTCTGTGCCCTCAATCATGACCAATCCAACACTTTTTTCCCCCAGTTTTTTACAAAGTGATAACAGGTCATATGTTGCGAGTTAAAAGTTGTTTTTGCCTAAAAATCGCTTTTTCCTGATATTTTAAAGGTTTCTACCTCATTCATTCATTATTTCCAGTTCCAATATACTTTTACCTTCTCTATCTCTGCCAAAATGTAATTACAGCTCATATTTTGTTTGACAGGCAACTATTCTTTCCATTACTTTTAATTTTATACTAGATTTAAATACAGGTTTCTACAACTCTATTCTCATAATGTAAAGTCTATAATTAGTGTGGCTTATTACTCAATCACTGAGGCAATGAAACAATAGAAACGCTTTTGTGTAAAAATGTTTTAGATCTTTTACATCTTTTCCTTAAAAAAACAAAAAAAAAGATTTATGATGTGCATTAAAACTAAAGATAACATGATGAAGGAGATTTTTAGCAGAATGAGGGTCAGCCGGGGAGAAAGGACTCAAACGCTCCGTGTGGCATTTGAGGCGGCGAGCGGCTTGGGTCTGTATTTATAATCGGCCATCGCTTGCCTGGATTTTATTGTGTGGAAAACTGAGGTCATTTCACAGTGTTAGTTACCTGAGGGAACCTGACATTTAAACGGGCCTCCTCGTTACCACTCGCACTCCCGCTCTCTCCCTCTAAAGCGCGATCCCACCATTCTCTCCACCGGCGTCTCTCCTTCGTCCTCTCTATAAACCTGCCGTCAGTCTCCTCTGTCCCCGGCGCCGTGTTGCCGGCCGAGTGCTGAGGGGGTGATGAAAACAAACGTCCACCGGTGGAGCTAATGGACACGGGTACACGAGTAATTCATTTAAAAGATACTTTGAGGTGAATCCGCCCCCCCCCCTGAGCCAATATAAGAAATCACATTTACAAATCATTCTATTACAATAACACACCTGAATCTCTAATGAGCAGCCTGTGGCCAACTTGCAACTTGTTTTTTTTTTTTAACAAGACATTAACCACAGCAGGTTGCCGCACCTTGAGTCCATAGCAACCACCATAGCAACAATGTAAGGATGCACTGATCACTCGTGTTGCTCAAGATTTGTATTTACCATTTGTGTGTTTGTGCCATTTTATCCATTTGTTTTACACACAAAAAGCTGTGTGGAACGATTTCAGAGAAACCAATCAAACCGTCTCATGAGGACAAAGTTAATTATTAAAATCTTTGAGTCCCTCTTAAAGACTTGAAATTCACTCCTAAAAATCGGAGGTGCAAATGAGTTTATATGAGTTGTAAGATATTGCAGATACAACCCAATAATTCCCAATGTACAAGCTGTCATCACTTTTTTGGAAAGAGAATAAACACTTATGTGTTGTATTGTGCTTTTGAAGGTATTTTACGGTTAAAAAAATTGGCTCAACAGTTGTCATGAAAACAAGCCAGAATGAAAAAGGAGCAGCAGGAAGATTATTAAAAGGGGTAAAAAGTACAGATAATTGCGAGAAAATGTAAGCAATAGAAGTATAGAATTGGCTGAAAAATAATTATGGGAATTATGGCTCATTATGGCTTTCTAGTTAATATCACTGATACTTAGTATTTGTACTAAGTTACTTAAAACTTCTGAGGGAAATTATGTTAAAAAAAACATTTAAAAAAAATAGTGCCTGATAACTTTCATGTGTCCTGACTTTAAAGAGTTAAATAAAGGCAAAAATGCCACAAAAACAAGAGGACTGTATCAAGCCCTTGTGTTGACTAGTGAGTATTACTGTACTAGTACTTCAGCTCATTTTAACAGATGAAAAAATGATGAGAGTTTAAATAAAAAGTGTAATCAGTGGTGACAAAGATTGAGATTGAAACAAGGCCGCGTCTCTAAAGCAGAGCTAATGTCAGAAGTCGTAATGAGAACGGCTGGAGCCGCCACCGCCGCTTCCTGAGCTGACAAACATGTCATCAGACGTCGCTGCGTGTTATCTTTTCGCTGAGGATCTTCTTCTTTTTTTTTTTTCCTCCAGTAGCGTGATCAAAGCCGAAACGCGCTCCCTTCAACACCAGCATATCTAACAATCCAACCAGATACAAGAAGTGTACACTTCTAATTAAAGGAACTGGGCTGCGGGGCAGTGGGAGGACTGGTGTCGCTAAGGAAATCCACCGACTTATGTCAAATCAGATAAAATGATACAATATCATGGTTGGAAAAAAAGGAATGTAAAACTACACAGAAAACTACCTAGAAATGTGCAGTTTTTAGTGTTTTGTTATAAAAGTGGTAGTTTTTTATTATTTTCATGACATTAGCCTCTTTGTGTAATGAAATATTAGTAATAAAAAGAGAGAGTGAACACAATGTATATTGATGCATAAAAACATAAGGGGTCTTTAAAGAATCCAGGGGGGTCCCCAGTAAAAAGGAAAAAAAAGCTTTGAGAGCCACTGATCTAAGAGAGAAATTATTTTGCACTACTAGTGATCTTTTGGCTTATCAATACATGTTCTGACATCACAAAATCTCTGATTGTCCTATAAACAAGGTTCTTATACACTATAAAAAATATAAATAACAAATAAGGGAATACATTTGCATAGATTAAGTTAACCCTTATTTAAAGTCATAATTTATATAGTCAAACTAACTCAAT
This sequence comes from Eupleurogrammus muticus, assembly GCA_036785175.1. NCBI lineage: Eukaryota > Metazoa > Chordata > Actinopteri > Scombriformes > Trichiuridae > Eupleurogrammus > Eupleurogrammus muticus. The sequence goes on from JAYKQN010000020.1 coordinate 12,631,213, forward strand.
TAGTTTAATTCGAAGCTTTCTGAATCAATTTCATTGTAAAGTCATGTTGATATGAAGTGATTACTTAATTTAACCTATTGTAATGAATTCATTTTAATTCTCTGCTCGGAAATGTTCACGCAAAATGTTACCTTAATTGTCTGTGACAATTTTGCACGATCGTTCGCAGCCAGAACGGAAGAAAGAACAATTTAAATGAAGTAATCGGACCACCCTAATAACTTTTATATTAGAGCCGAGTTGGTTTTTAACAGAATTAAACCTGTTGATGCACCCAGCTAATTACGTTAATAACGACTTGGTTGGAATTAGTTCAGAAGATCCATGCACAAGGTGAACTGAAGATGAGCCTATGTCTTCTTTTATAAGCGTTTGGTTAAAAAAAAAATGTTATGTGGCTTCTTGTCTAGTTTTATTATCCAACTCACTGCACTTTGGACTCTGGGATCAAACCACTGACCTTCTGATAAGTGAACATCCTGCTCCGCCTGCTGAGCCACAGCCGACCATCACCTCTATATGTCCAGATAAATGGATTTGTGCTGGTTTTAACACATTACATCCAGCAAAGAGATAATGTTTGACTCCAGTTCTGTACATGCATGTGATATTATGAAGAGCTGCTGGTTGCAGAAGCTCCTGTCGTGATCCCCAACGACTGCTGCTCACCAACGCCATGGAAACAGGCAACGAGAGCTCTATTCACAACCTTTAATCCTCTGCAGTCGCACAGACAGAATTATCAAAGAGGAACGAGCAGACCGGAGTCTGACTCTGTGACATCCGCGCACAGAAAACAGCAGCAGGTTGACACAAAGAATCTGATTTGGAGGTTTCACATTAGGAGCAATCAACACTGCAGTAATTAGTTGTGATGGATAATTACGATTTACATCTCAGCTTATTTGCAGTATTTAGATTAGGTTTGGTACCTGAAAGAAAACATTTTATTCACTTGAAGTTTTAGGCATTTTTGACACTTTGAGTTTGGATCCAATCTTCAATGATCATGAAGCTCGGGTGAGGCTGAAAAACTTGAAACATACAGATTCATTATCCGCTAGAGCCCGACTCTTGAAAATCAATGTGCAAAACGCTCAGCGTGCACTTTCAAAAAAACAACAAACGGCGGATTATATCAGATGTTTATAATGAACGCGAATTAAATTAAACACAGTTGAATTGAACACCTGCTGTGTTTTTGTAGTTCAGACGATTCCGACAAAGTCCACGGATCTGAATGCCTCGGGCTGCCAGCGGGATGTGAAACGTCCGGCGTGCTTTCCATCTAACGGCAATGGGAGGAACAAATAAAGTCATTATGTGGCCAGTAATCAAATCTTTCACCATATGTCCACTGTCCTGTCCTCTCCGGGTCCTTGAGGACAAATTTGACCTCTGTGAGGAAACAAAAGGACGGACGCCTGATGAGTCCGACTAGTGTGGACTAGTCAGACTGAACCGCCAAAGAAGCAGAAGTACAAGTCCAGATGGCTAAAATTCACTTGGAGAGACAGAAAAAAACTGACCTGGATAAATCAGAATATTTACATACAAACTACTATTGACATAAATGTACAACCATGCTTCATATGTCATGAACCCACGAACATCATCCCTTTTCATGTTTAGTGTCACTGGTGTTTTGAACCCCCAAACTGCCGCAGCCTATACATCACAGCACGAAGCAACTGGATGTGTAAATGAGAACAAACAATAGAAAATAGGCCAGTACGGTCAAGATATAAAAGGAAAAAGTACAATAAAAAAGTCATGGCGCAGGCACTGTTTTCTCTCTGTGGCCAAGCAGTATGGCCGAATATAGAGGCTCCATCCCTGAAACACCCGAGGAGCTACGCGCCACGTCTCCTCCGCGGCCTGTGTCGGTGGCGTCTGTGCTCAAGGAATCAGACTCATGTGACAGGAGGCATGCTGGAGGAGCCAATGGTGGAGGAGCCAAAGGAGGAGGAGCCAATGGTGGAGGATGCCTGTGGCGGTCGATGGCATCAAGAAACCTTCCCATCATGCCGACAAGGGACACTGACGATGCCATGCTGGCCATCGGTGATTCCTACTTTTTTAAGAGGCTGAAAATCAGTTGTTAAATGAAAACTAATGAGTGCACCTCTTTATGTGCTTCGAGCTCAAGAAATGAACATGACAGTAGTGTCTTTTGTTTCTAGTGTCTTTCAGAAAAAAAGGTCCTGGGGTCTTTTTTGTTATTGGGGTTAGGATAAAGGGATATGGTTAGGGATTGGAGTTAGGGTCAGAGGTTAGGTTTAGGGATTGGGGAGAGGGACTGAGGAGAGACGAAGGGTAAGAGGTTTGTGTTTGGTTGAACCCCCCCTGGCCAGCCTTTTCCTCCTTCAAGGTGGCACTGGTCTCATCAAGGATAATAGATTTCTTCCTTGCTCATCCTTGTCCTCCTCGCCCTCTTCACTTCAAGGTTGCCATCAGTAGTTCTCCAAACCAGAAGCTTTGATTACAAATTGCCAGAACTGTGTTCTGTCTGAACAGACCAAGAATTGGTGTTGAAGAGTGTGCAAAATAAAGAGTAGCATGTGCTATGAAATCTGCATCTAAAGCAGGAAATGTGTTTATAAATCAGCAGACTTGATTTCAGAAGTTGACTCGTGAGTTCCAGTTTTTGTGTATAAGCTAAACACAGGCCTCAAAGAACCACAAATTAAAGGTGAGGATGAAGTTACCTATAGATTAGGTTATTTACACACACAGCACCTCATTACACTACTCATACTGTCACACAGTGGAGAGGAAGAAGGATAAAACCATCGGGGTTAGTTTGAGTCAAACATTCTAAGAAAAAAACATTTCACTCTGCTGCTTTAATTGCTCCTCGTCCCCTTTTCTCCCCCCCCCTCCGCCCCACCTCACGCAGCGCTTCGACCTTGAGCTCCTGTGAGTTCAGAAACAACACCGGCGCAGAGGTCTTTTGTCACGTAGCGACCGCAGCCGTCATCCCTTCACGCGCTCTGCAGGAGGCCCCGTATTTCCTTCAGCCCGTCCGTGACGCAGGCCCTGCGCTATGATTAAGACGAGTGTCGGCCGAGTGGAATAATGTCACGTACGTTACCCGCCGCCTCCCAGCTCCGCCCCCCGCGGGACACGGATCACACTGCTTTCCTTCCCGTTCCGTTTCATTAGCTCCTACAGTCTGTTTACAGGTACGCTGCAGCACTAATGCAGCTGCGGGTGAAGGGTCCAAGCCCCCCAATCGGGAGCCTCGGATCATCTGCAATCATGTGATTAGTCAGATAACCTCCAACTGCAGCGGTCATTGAAAGCGCCACGGGCGTCGTTTTATAAAAAAAAGTTTTCTGTTTCTGATTGCTGTTCCAATTCAGGTAAATAACAATCCTTGTTTATTTATCGAACAGGATCACGCACGGCGGTGACCGCAGATATGACGAGGACGTGTCTGACCTGCAGGTCCATGTCCTACATCGCTTAAAAAAAAAAGGCAAGATGTGAAAACATCTGCTGTCTGTAATCCGCTAATGTTTGTGTTTGTTGAGGAGGGATTAGTTGTCGCAGCGGAATCCTCGCCGCCGCCGCTCGGATTGTCGAGGTTTAAATTATGAATTATGTTGTTCAGTCAATGAGTGCGAATCGTTTTATGTCATCTTTTCATGAGCTAAGCAGCCTGTCGCTGCTCATTACTCGTCGGCAGAAACCGCTGCTTAAAGTTATCTCATCATGTACAATAGTAAGTGAACACATCACTGTTTAAACTCACCTTGTATGTACAACAGGCAGTGAAGGCATCACTCATACTCAGTTCATTATGCATTATATACTACAATACCTGAATGCATCACTGTATGCTGTTAATTCAGATGTCTTTCTGTCTGAACTTTGCCATTGAAAAGCAGGTGGAACAAATGTTTCACAGAGAGGAACAGTTTGCCTGGTTAAAACGTTTTTTTTCTCTTCCACAAACTGTTTTCGTGTGCATCTGTCAATCCGAACATTGCAGCTGGATCCATGAGGTTGTAACGTCGAAGAAACAGCATCTCGCTGCTGGAACATGATTTATTTAACGCGGCAGGTATAACCCCCTCTGCAGCGTCTTTTTACTGAGCAGCAGATGGACTGGAATGCCGGTAGCTCCCTGAACTTCCCACGCAGCTGCAATGAAGCTCTCATGCCTCCAAAAGCATCATAAAGGCTCATTAAAGTGTAAAACCCCAAACGCCTCCTTGTGTCTACTAGTTGACTGGCGCGAATCATCCAATTAAGAGGTTCTGAGAAAGCTCAATTAACGTCCCGTTTTACGCAATTACAATTATCCTCACCTTGCTGTTGTTTGATTTATTTGTTTATTTGAGTGACAGCAGCTCATGCAAAGGTTTTAATGATCTCATCAGAGTGGGGGGGAAAAAAAAGGAAATGCGAGTCCCCAATCTTCCATTTTGTTCAATTCCCCTCATACAGATCTCCGCAGGATTCAGTGATGGACAAGCAAGAGGGCCGCTGCACAAAAGCAGAATTCGTGGATCCGGGATAACAGGGGGGGAGAAAAAGTCCGTCTTGACCTCGTCTAATCTGTGCATCCTGATTTAATCTGTTACACTTTCGCCCAAACCGGGATGAGACGCTGTGTCAAACTGCCTGTAAGTAATTCAGATAAGAGCACAGTAACAGCTTTCTTAAATAGACCATGAGGTGGATCACAGGCTTACTGATGCAGAAACGGATAAAACCGGCGCGGCATCCTTTTTTACCTAGTGAGCAACAGCTTCTCATGGAAATCTTCTTAGGAAGTAAAACAAAGTAAAAAAAAAAAAAAGAAAAGAAAAGAGAAAGGAAATATAGCTGTGTTAATCAAAGAGAAAATGCCTTTAAAGTGAGCAGTGGAAGTCAATGTTACTTAGGACACATGTTCTCTCCACATGTCCCTGTCATTCTCTCCACATGTTCCCGTATCTCTCTCCACATGTTCCCATCCCTTTCTCTCCACATGTTCCCGTCTCTCTCTCCACATGTTCCCGTCTCTCATTCGGAACTTTCTGAATTCCACAAATGTGTCAGTTCAACACCTTTCGGCTCTCATGTGAAGACATTTTAAGTATTACCATCTAACATCGAGTTTAATAATGTTTTCAAATGATACTAGTTACTCTTATATTAGTAATAATCTAGAATAACGATGGGTGAACCGTGAAATAACGTTTATATTTCCGATGGAGTCGCTGACTGACAGATAAGGTCTGAGATTAATCCAACCTGGCTCCTAGCCTGGTCCGGAGCAGGCTAGCTGCACACAATAAATCTCAGATTTATGTTCCCCTGCCTTCTATGCAACAGAGTCGCAGCTGAATTCAGCCGGGATCTGCTGGAAAAGCACGACTTCCTCCACAATCTGCTTTTGTGCAACAGCCCTCGGGTCTCGAGTTTAGAAAACGTTGTGTTTCCCGAAATTGTCCTGCATTTTATTTGTTAGTTTGTTTGAGTGACAGTGACTCATGCGAAGGCTTTACCGATCCTGTCAGTCTCGAGACATGAAAGCCGGAGCAGGGGTAGGGATGGGGGGGGAACAGGAAACGCTGGGCCCCGTGACCTCGGATCGTTAGCGACAACAGGCGGGCCGACGTCAACCCCGTGGTGAAAATCTTCCATTTACACGATCAATTCCTCACGCCTCGGCCTCCGCAGGATTCATTGATCATCACATCACATGGACGAGCTGGTCTCGAGTGCGGCACGTGAAGGCTGAAGGCCGTCACGCTCTTGTGCCGCATCGATTGGCCGCGATGTTAGCGTTACGCAATTACGACACTCTGGCTCTTGAAGGTGAGAGCCACAAAAAAAAAAAAAAAGAGCAGTAATTCCCCGTATCCACTGGGCTCCCGACCACAGAAGCATTCATTAAAGCGCCACTGATGAAACCCGCAGACAGATGAGGAGGGGAGCAAATGGAAGCAGGCCGACATGTCTGGTTTGCAAATGTCACTAAACCCTTGACTTGAGGATTGTTTTCAAATGGGAGACGCCAGCATATTCACATAAACAAATAACCTTTACACACACATACACAGAAGAATGTATAATATAATTGCATGTTTTTATGGTCCAAAAGCACCTAGGTAGACTTGTAAGAACAATACAGTCTGCCCTCCTACACACTCACTCTAAAAAACTACTCCCCTTTCTACAGAAACGTCCAGTCTGCTTTGATTGGCCGAGCTTTGTCTGAAATGTCCCGCCCCTTAAAGAGCCCGGGTCGGATTAGAAGTCAAGATAAGGCAGGGGTCAGCTACATGGATGCAGGGGGGGTTGCTTTTAACTAAAACTCCCGATATGACATCACAACAGGAGCCACTTCTAAATGGCTTGTGTTCAGCCAGGTTCCAGCAACACGACAATGATCTGAACAGAATGAGAGGGCGGTTTTTATTCACAGGGACTCGATAGACGTAAATATTTACATGTGAGCACTGAAGGTTTTCTCCATATTAGAGTAGGAACCCTAATAAATTATCTATTTTGTATTATCTTATGCAAAACACAATGAAATATTGTCAAGCGAAAGGTTATGTTTCATGCAAATGTATTATTACATTATGTAATAAATATTTGTGGATTTTTTTAAATATTTTAGTTTAGCTGGTCTGACGTTTGAAGGAGAAAATTCTTATTGCAAATAAAATCTTTATTTCTAACATTGTCAAAGTCTTAACTATAAAAGTGGAACCTTCCATGGAAAACCCAAAAGTGTGTGGGTGAGCCCGAACCTTTGAACGTCAAGTATTGAGAATATGAACAGCATGATACAACAGGTTAAATCTAAAAGGTGACCTGAGAGGCAGGTTTTGGCCCCCACCAATCAGCTGTTATTTTCCTCCTGAAGCTCTCCTTGCTTTTCCTCTCTCGCCACGACCTTGCCGAGGCGATCGCCGGCCCGTACATATTTAAAGTCGTCGATCCCGACGACTTTAAATATGTATGATCATGCAGAACCATGGCAGCCTGTAGCCCTAAATCTTTAGGGGAGGTGATGTGTGTGTGTGTGTGTGTGTGTGTGTTAGTGTGTGTGTGTGTGTGTGTGTGTGCGCACGTGTGCGGTGGGGGGGCTATGAATCTAATTCAATCCAATTCCGGCGGTGTCCCGCGCACCTTATACTGTTTCATTATCCGCGTATGGCGTGGAGGCGGAGAAGGTCACCCGAGGTCAGGTGAGGAGGCCGAGGGAGACAAAATTAATTCAAATTATTTCAGACACCTATGCAGATCTGCCCCCTGGGTGCGGCGTATAGTGTGTCAACTGTGTGAGACACATTAGCTGTCACAGCAGGATGGATCGCTCCAATTTAAATATTTGTCAGTCATTGCTGCCTCGTTGCCAAACTTCCCTCTCTCCTTTTTTTCCCCTGCCTCTCCACCTGCTCTGCGCGGCCACATTTCCGCCCGCATTATTTGGCAGGTTCTTCACTCAGGAAGCGACACACACCAGGATGATGAGCTATTCTGAGCCTCTCATGACCCCAGACGATATCTAATCAATTTAGAGATATATTTTTTTCTTCTTTTAATTAATTAAAAGGAGATCAAAGAGTGAAGATAGAAGCTTCTGTCGTCGTGCGGCGGAATGATTTCAGCAGCGCCTTTTTAAATGAAGATGAAACATTCACACACACACTTTCATATAGACACGCTCTTATCATTAACTCATGAAATTCACTTGCACACTCTAACACACACTAGGCCAAACATGCAGCCTCATGTTTATTCATGATATGCCGATATGAAGCACTTCAAGGGATTGTCCAGCCCTCCTAATCAAATAAATAAATAATAATAAAGCAGACCCCCCCCCCCCCGAGGTGTTGGGGCAGCACATGGAATTCAGAGCCATAACTCTCCAGAAGAAAATTCCCAAGGCTTCGAACCACTGACGTGGCGGACGACGAAAGCCAGGACGAGAAGCTCGCAGACGTAGCCGTTTCTTCGTTGACGACACAGGTCTCGAACGCGTCAATGAGGTGAGCTGTGTCGGGATACTGCGGGTTTTATTCAATAACTTTACACAAAAACCTGTATCACCAACTAACGACTGAAACCCTAAAATAAATATTATTTGTTTTAATCACTCATCAGATCAGTGAAAGCTGGGAAAAAATGGTAATTTACTCTTATTCTTATATTAATACATGAAAGACTACTGTATAATTTACATTTTTACATGTATTTTTTTAACATTTACAGGTCCAGATTACATCTCTGCATAGCTTACCAGAGAAGGTTTTGAATTTCATGTTGTACTCTCTATTCTTATTCGCCTCACGGGAGCAATGGCGATTGACAATGAATCAATATTACCATTAAGGGTGTTCTTTAACATCATTGGAGCATGACGGTGATGCGACCTGGACTGAGGCGCTGCAAAAAAAAAAAAAAAAAAGGCAACTGCACACAAGTATGTTGTTTGAATGCAGCAGTGCAGCGTCAGTAGTCACTTCCCCTTCTTTGATTTTCTTTTTTTTTTATCCAGCTATTAAAATACACACCTGTATCTACCGTTTAAAGGGATCCCATCGTTTAACTGAAACGACCAACACCTGCTTTAATCAAAGTAGCAAGTGAAACCTCTTCTACATCAATAAATACATGGAGCTAATATTGGGTAAAATGGTTTGTACTTAAAATAAAATTAGAAATTTCAAGTTTTCCGTATATAATATGTCTGGATGAACTGAACATGCGATTGATCACTGATTAAAGAAAGCTACTTGTATCATCCTATCGTATATGCTCTAAAATCATGTGATGGTGGGAATCTCTGACTACAGATCTCAGCCATTCATTTTGTTGTTTTCCTTGGCGCGGGTGAGAACATGGGGAAAAAAAGGTGCAGAAATGACAGTAATTTATCTCCAGGAGCAGATGTGCTGCACACATCAGCAGCAGCAGCAGGTCTGCACGGGTTGCTGGAGGCTCAGACCCAAAAAGTCGGAGACATTTATAGCGCGGAGGCGCCCGCTGGGAATCCAGACGCCACATCAGGTCCCTATCAGCGCCTCGCCTCGCCTCCACTACGCCTTCCACATGATCACAACACGACCTCGCCACCGACCTCTAAAAAAACCCAGAGAGCAGCTGCTGCCACTAAACTAAAGCCCATTGTGCATTCATGTACCGTGCTGCTGTCTGTGTGTGCAGAGGGAGGGGAAGGAGTGTGTGTGCGTGCATGTGTTTTTATTTTTTCCCTGGCTGTAGTTTCTCTCAGATGCCCAGAACAAACAGCCACGGCGCCGCTTCACCCTGCAGCAGACTGCATTTGCATCAAGGCCTCGGTGGAGCGCGGCACGGATCAGCCCCCCCCCCACACACACACACGACGGAGGGAAGCTGCTGAAAATAAGCCCAGGTAAGCAGTTGAGAAGCAGACGGCGTCCTGCTGATTCATCCCCACTTCAAATCATTTACATCTAGACATTTTACTACGGCTCAGGTCTTTTTATCTTAATCTGAGAGGACTCCGATTCGCTGTGGATATCAATGAATTAATTCACAGCACAGATTAAGTACCTTGTTGTCTCGTACATTGAAACACAATAACATGTAGACGAATGGTTGTTTCTGAGAACAAGAAAATCCAATGATAAATATTCGAAATAGCCCCATTAGTCCTATTAGACATTCATTTCTTTATGTTATAAGAAGTGTGTCAATGGGTCCCAAGCAAAACAAATAAAAGTATACATGGACAAAGTATTAAACTATATTTTCAAGTTATTCCTAATTTTCTGTGCTTAGTTGACATAAACTTAACAGTATACTACTTATAGCACAGTTAAACCATATTTGATTAAATTCTATTCAGGAATACAAAGAGCTCCCCATTTTAATCCTGTTAAATTTACTCACTTCTAAGTACAAGTCTACTACGTATACTTCTTTTGGAATTACCGTTTAAACCTATTTAACCAAAGTTTAGTACTTAAAAAAAGAAAGAAATATTGATAATAATAAAAATTCAGATAGCTTGTTATTAGTACACTTTATGAAAGTATGTTGTAGCTGTTAGTATACTACAAAGGTAAAATTTTAAATTGGAAGTAATTGCAAATGCATTCGATGGTTGTTTTGTGATTGTATATTTCATATAATTTTTTGTATTTACACTTGTTGCACCTTCATTATAACTGGTAACTATTGTGGTCTCTCACTTCTATTTGTAGATTAAGACCCATTAAGAAAAACAGCAGCTTTTCAGTAGCTCTGTGGAAATAATTAGATCTCCGGTGTTCCTGCTAGCACAAATACGACCACCCACTCATTCAGTTGTGGTCAGGCCTCCTCTGCGGTGTTGGTAAACCCAGCAGAACACAAGCCATTTGGAAACCGCTCCTGTTGTGATGTCACAGCAGGAGGGGGAAGTAAACAGTAACAGGCCCCTGAATCCATGAAGCTGCCCCCTCCTTCTGGAGTGTTTCCACTTGACATTTCCTACAGGGCTCAACATATCGCCACAGAGTGGGTCTGCATATTGCATGCACATTTTTTTTAAATACACCAGAACATTTAAATGCTAAACTGAAAAAATTGCCCCCTTTAAAATTGAAATAGGTGCTGCTGTGAACACTTTGACATTTTGAAGTGATCATTTTAGCCAAAACTGTGATCTTTACCAAAACCTAACATTTTTTTTCACCCACAGAATCAAACCTTATGCACCATAGCACTGTTACACATAAAAAGAGGAGTTGTAGTTTTCTATGCATTGAAAATAAAAAAAAAAAAACTCATAGGGATCCTGACTGCTTTCGTCACTGCTGACGTGTTGTGAGTGAGAACGTTTGCCAGCAGATGACGCAAATGTATGTCACAAAATGACTCAAAGGGATCCGGACAGTTTGTCACGGGTTGGGAGCGGGAACGCAATGGTTTACCGAGCAACGGAATCACTCATGCGGGAGTCGTGTTCCTGTCCAACATTCTCTTCCCCGCCAACTCCTGAGGGAGAATATCTGGTCTGTAGCGCATCGCTGCTAAATGCCCCCACTATGTTCACAGATAACTGTGTCTGTCTGGTGCTGAGCAGGTAATGGACGGTGGCTTTTTTACAGCTTTCTGTCTGGGAAACGGCTGCCGGCCGCGGCCACAACGATGCCATGAGTGCACGGAGAGCGAACCAGAACAGTAAAGTTGCAGCCAGACAGATAAACAATGAGCTGAAACTATGAAGCCTTATAAAGCTGAAGAGGCTCTGTAGGTTTATCACTACCACACACACACACACACACACACACACACACACACACACATACACACTGCCAGCTCAGTCAAATATATTGTCAGTTTATGTGACTGCAAACCACCGATTGAATGTCATCTCCCATGATTACATGTTTTATTGATTTAGGTTATTATATAGATAATATATGTACAGCATATATTCATTAGTGGAATTTGTTTGATCCTCCATATTTTGCAGTGTGTAAATATGAACATATCAAAAATGAAACAAAGATTATATATTATATAGTGCCATACCATGTTCAATTTGACAGCTTTTTTTCCTATTTATTTTTAGTCTTGGTCTTGTTGAATATTTATTTATTTCATATTTCGATGGAAAGTACTTTAATTTAATCTAGTTTTAGTTGATATAAATATAATTTATGTTTGCCAGCTTAATACATATTTTTAGTCTTTAGATTTGCAGGTTGATAGTAATCGAAAATTATCAAAATGATTCTAGTCAAATGAATGCATTCATTTTAGTTTTTTTCTCCAGATTGGTTGCAGCTTTTGTATAGATTATGATGATGTCTGAAGTACCACAAGTAAGTAAGTCTGTGATGAAAAAGACATTTTCATTCATCTTTTATTTAACAAAGTTTATTGCATTAATTTCTTCCATTCATGGTTAAGTGCACTCATCTTATTTTTGTCATTAAAAAAACATTAATGACTGGTGCCTTATTAACATTTTTGGCTAGGTATAAACCACAGTGAATACATTGAAGTTATAGATAATATAGATTATACTTGTGTTAAAGCCTTGTTTTTTTCCTATTGCAGTGAGAGGATTTTAAATTGGTTTCCTTTGCAAATGACCTTCATTAAATAGATTCTTTTTCTCTAATTAAGTCAAATTTTGCTGCAGCGGGTCTTGGGGCAGATTTTCGGTGATGAAACAGATTTAAATCTCCCTGCACTGGCGGATTCTAATTTAATAATGTTTGTCGTTCTCAAATACTCAAAGACAGAATTGGCTATGTGGAGATTCTCTTGCAGCGCTCGGAAAAGTCATTTCAGATTCCCGAAGAAACCTAACCCGTCAGGCCGAATTTCGGTGGAAATGTGTCTATAAAAGATGCGTGGAGACATCCGGAATATTTCACTGATGGTCGTAGTTTGAATATTTCACTCAGTGTAAACATCATGGAGCTTCAGTAAAGGGCTGGAGGACGAGGACGCATTGTGTCTCGATCCGTTTGGAATCATTAACTTTTCCAACATTTTTATACTAAATAAATCAGCCTCTGGGTTGGTGTTTCTTGTTTTTTTTTAAATAAATAAAGCTTTAAGTAAACTGGATGTCCATGTTGAATCATGTTAACCCCAAAATATTACATGTGAAATATTTATGGGCTGTTTCAGCTGTCTGACCTCATTCCATCAACAATCCAAGAAGTTTAGATTCAGCAGAGGAAACACACTTTCAAGATCTCAAAACCCCCAAGTACAATTCGCTTTATGCAACACAATGCCAAAATTGTCATATGTTTAGTAACCCCAAACACAGATAGTTTAACTCTCTTGAAAAGTGTTTTTTAAAAAAATTAACATGCAATCAACTAGTTCTATATTCTTGGTGGATTAAATATAAAAATGTATTATTCGTTTTTGGTTGCAACATTAATTGAAAAAGTTTCACAAAATCATGATTTTTGTAAAAAACAAAAAAACAAATTGACTTTTAAATGCCAACATGAACACGAAAGGTACAACGTGAGATGCTCAGCCATGCTCACATTTGATGAATGCTTCTTAAAACTGTATTTTAAATTGAACTGAATTGTCAGTGACCCATGTACAGCGTTTTTTTTTTTAGATGGCGGTGGTTCAAGGTTCAAGGTTCAAGGTTTTTATTTGTCGTTACAGCCATATACACAGTATATAGTGAGACGAGACAGCGTTCCACCGAGAGCAATTGGTGATAAAAAAGAAAATAAAAAGTGCCTAAATGCACTGAACAGATTAAACACACAGTGTCTATACACAAACATACCTGCATACATACTTTATCTTACATACACACACACACGCACACACACACGCACACACACACACTCACACACACACACACTCACACACACACTCACTCACTCACGCCCTCATCCTCACCCACCCATACATTATACATACATTATACATACATCCTCCACCCACACACTCAATTGTGTTGTAAGACATGAGTTAAAAACACAGTAAACAAACCCAGTAAACAAAAGTGACTTTTTTGCAAACCCAGTAAACAAAAGTGACTTTTTTTGCAGAGCACTGTGGCTAGTGGTGTGGTTACACAGATTGCACAGACTGTCCTAATAAATATGAGGTAGATAGTGCTAGATAATGAAAGGTGATAACAAATATATATGATATGAAATATGATAAAAAGTGCATAAGGTGCAGTGTGCTGGTTGGACTGGTATGTAGACTACAGTCCAATAGTCCTGGTGCTGTTTAGCAGTCTGACTGCCTGGGGGAAGAAGCTCTTCCCCATCCTGGAGGTGCGGGCAGTGATGCTGCGGAGCCTTCTACCTGATGGTAGCAGCGTGAATAGTCCTTGGGAGGGGTGGGTAGTGTCTTTGATGATGTTTACAGCTTTCCGCAGGCAGCGGGAGCTGTAAATGTCTGAGAGGGGGGGCAGAGAGACTCCGGTGATCCTCTCTGCTGTCCTCACAATCCGCTGCAGGGCCTTGCGGTCTGCAGCAGTGCAGTTGCCATACCATGATGTGATGGCGCCGCTGAGGATGCTCTCAATCGTCCCTCTGTAGAAAGTTGTGAGGATGGAGGTTGGGAGATGGGCTTTGCGCAGTCTTCTTAGGAAGTACATACGCTGCTGGGCTTTCTTTATGATGTGTGTGGTGTTCTTAGTCCATGAGAGGTCGTCTGTTATGTGAACGCCCAGAAACTTTGTGCTCTGGACGATCTGCACTGGGTGATTGTCAATGCACAGTGGGGTGTGTGTGTGCGATGACCGTCTGAAGTCGATAACCAGCTCCTTTGTTTTGACCACGTTGAGGAGCAGGTTGTTGTCAGTACACCAGCTGCTGAGTTGTGCCACCTCCTCTCTGTACGGGGCTTCGTTGCCTCCGCTGATCAGGCCCACCACGGTCGTGTCATCAGCAAACTTGATGATGTGGTTTGAGCTGTGTGTTGCCACACAGTCATGGGTGAGGAGTGTGAACAACAGCGGACTGAGCACGCAGCCCTGGGGAGCTCCTGTGCTCAGTACTGTTGTGCTGGATGTCTTGTTTCCGATCCTGACTGCTTGGGGTCTGCCTACCAGGAAGTCCAGGATCCAGTTCCGGAGTGTTGTGTTGAGTCCAAGTTCACCTAGTTTTGTTATGAGCTGTTGAGGGATGATGGTGTTGAATGCTGAGCTGAAGTCGATGAACAGCATCCTAACATATGTGTCCTTTTGGTCCAGGTGAGAGAGAGCCAGGTGGAGTGCAGTGTTGATGGCGTCGTCTGTAGAGCGGTTGGGGCGATATGCATACTGCATGGGGTCCAGTGTGGCTGGTAGCTGGGACTTGATGTGTCTCATTACTAGCCTTTCGAAGCACTTCATGATGGTGGATGTCAGTGCAACTGGGCGGTAGTCGTTGAGACAAGTCACTGAGGGTTTCTTTGGGACGGGGATGATGGCGGTGGTCTTGAAGCAGGTGGGGACGACGGTGGTGGACAGGGAGATGTTGAAGACGTCAGTGAGAACATTGGACAGCTGATCTGCACACTCCCTCAGCACACGACCTGGTATTCCATCAGGCCCAGCAGCTTTCCGTGGGTTGACTCTGAGTAGGGTCTTTCTCACTTCAGCAGTGGACAGGCTGAGTACCGGGTCGTTAGGGGGAGGGACGTCCTTCCTCGCCTCTGAGTTGTTGTGAGCCTCAAATCTCGAAAAAAACTGGTTTAACGCCTCTGGCAGGGAGTCATCGCCAACACAGGAGTGGGAGGCAGGCCTGTAGTTGGTGATGGCTTGAATGCCTTGCCATAAGCGTCGTGTGTCGTTGGTGTCTGTGAAGTGGCTGTGGATTCTCTGGGCATGAGTGCGCTTTGCTGTTTTTATGGCCCGGGACAGCTGAGCTCTTGCCTTCCTCAGAGCTTCCTCCTCCCCAGCCCTGAAGGCAGCGTCCCTGGCTCTTAGTAGCGCTCTCACCTCTGCAGTCATCCATGGTTTCTGGTTGGGGCGTGTGGTGATGGTTTTGGAGACTGACACGTCCTCTGTGCACTTGCTGATGAAGCTGGTCACAGTTGAGGTGTATTCCTCCAGATCAGTGATGCCGTTGTAGGTGGCTGCCTGCTTGAAAATGTCCCAGTCAGTGCACTCAAAGCAGTCCTGAAGTGCCAGCATTGCATCCTCAGGCCAGGTCCTTGTCACCCTTCGACTTGGTCTGATGCGCCTGACGAGTGGCTGATATGCTGGAATTAGCATAACAGTGGAGTGGTCAGAGTGTCCTATGTGGGGGAGGGGGGCAGCTCGGTAAGCCCCCGTGATGTTGGTATAAACACAGTCCAGAATATTATTTCCTCTTGTAGGAAAGTCCACATTCTGATGGAATTTTGGTAGGACTTTCTTCAGGTTGGCATGATTAAAGTCCCCGGCGACAATAAACAATGCGTCTGGATGTTCGGTCTGAAGTTTGCTAATTTCTTCGTACAGGTCTGTTAGCGCGTTGCTGTTAGCGCTAGCACTCGGTGGGATGTAAACACCAGTTATAAACACGGATGTAAATTCTCGTGGGATGTAGAAGGGACGGCATCTGACAGTTACGAACTCCGCTAGCGGCGAGCAGAAGTTGGAAACAAGCACCGCATTCCTGCACCATCTGTTGTTAACATATATGCACAGCCCACCTCCCCTGTTTTTACCTGACAGCGTAGCATTTCTGTCGGCTCGGAAGGCTAGCAGCCCTGGTAGCTGGATAGCGGAGTCCGGTATACTGTCGTTGAGCCATGTTTCCACAAACACGAAAACGTTACAGTCCCTGTAATTCCGTTGTGAGTCTCGATGTAGTTGAATGTAGTCCAGTTTATTGTCCAGTGAGCAGACGTTCGCTAGCAGGATGGAAGGGACGGGTGGCCGGCTAGTGTTAGCTTTCCACCTAGCTCGGATCCCTGCCCTCTTGCCGCGCTTCCGGTTTCTCGCACACCGCTTTCGGGGTCTCCTCTCCCGGCAAGCCAAGTTTGGAGGTCCCGCCGGCTGGTGTGCTGGTTCCCGCAGCAGGCGGAGCTCGCGAAGTAGTCCGATGATGCCCTCTGGGATCGGAGTAAATGAATTTTCTCCGATCTGCAGCAGTTTATTCTTATTATAAACCGTAATTCCATGTTTCTGACACATGTCCCATCAGAAACAAAAAAGTTAATGCCAGGTAGGGCAAAATAAACAAAACAAAAACACCAACTTTTGACCCCCGGTGTGGCCGCTGCGTGTTAACGCGCCGCCATCTTGGTGGTTTTGAAAGCACTATATAAATACAGGCGAGTGGAGAGTCAGCAATACTAACAAGCTAAAGCAAGTATATCATCACCTATTGTACCAGAGGTCACCTGACTTCATCAATAAATCCATTTACCTCGTAAAAAGACAGTAGCCTGAGTAGGTGGCCTAGTTGAAACTGTCCATATAAACCTGTTGAGTTTCATGTTACTATGCGATCCTGCAGCTTCATCTACAGGTCTGACTTCGGGTCTTCAGGGGCCGTTGAGTTTTTCTGATTATGATTTGCCACTCTCCACCAGTTGTTATTACTCAGGACCAGAACGACCTGAGAAATAACCTGAGAAATCCTTGTGGAGCGAGAAAGGGGAAAGGGGGGTTGGGGGTGGGGGGTGGGAGAGGTGAAGATAGCCTGCCCAGCATGCTGCTCATCTCGCTGTGTTTGATCTATTGCCTGGCCGCCCGGGGCCCACCAGAAACCCATACATTAACCACCAGAATCCGCTGGATGTGATTCACCGAGGTAAAAATAACCCCCCTCGCCCCACGCCGCCGTCCCCCCTGCTCCTCCTCATCCTCCCTCCTTCCTCCTCTCCAGCTTCCAATCTGTCCGTCCACATGTCTCAGCTCCTCCTCCTCTTGGCTTTCCTCACACCTGCTCAGATCGACACACCTCTGCCTTTTCCTGCTGCTCCCGCTGCAGGCTGGGGGGTGGGCGAAGAGGGGGGGGACGGGGACACGGTGCATCAGGCTTTCCCTGGTGGTGATGAAGACCTATCGCTGTGTCCCAACTGTTGCACGAACGCTTAATATTTTAAGTGCAGAGGTGCGTTCTTCACTATACAGTGTGCAACGATGTATTGCAATGTGTGCATTTACTTGGTGCAGGAATTTTGAGCATGGATCATTGGACATTTTCCACCCACTACATCTTAGTGTGATGTAGTGGAATCTATGTACTACAAAGCAGAAGATAGTGGAACTTACAAAGAGGCAACACAGATGCCTGTGTAAATGTCTCAAAAACACTCATTGTAACACACACACACACACACACACAAAAAAACATACAACAGTAAAACACATCGCTTCTTTTGATCGGCTGTCAGGTGTCAGTGATGAGGGCTTCAATGGTGGGTTGTTGTCTTTAAAACGTGATAGAAAAAGAAGAAGAAGCCGTCCATTTCCTGTAAGCGCTAAGCTGGAGTGTTCGCAAAAAATCAATGCACTGAATTGGAGTGCAATGCAAAGAAGTGTGCAGAGAGAAGTGTGTGATTTGGGACACACAAAAGATAGCACACATTGTGGTGCTTAAAGAGAGTCCAACATCAAAAAAAATATTAAATTGAGAGCATGAATTAGGTATAATTATTTTTTTCCTCTCTCCACAGTCCCTCCTGGGCCTCTGTATTACTTTGTGGAAGGGAAAGAAAAATATGGAGCCACAGTTATCTGGAAGATGTATTCAGACGCGTTTGACCACAACATGTCAAATGCTATAAACTCACATAATAGTCAAACACTCTCAGCACAGTTTAAAGGGGCCCTGTTTAATCATTTACCCAGTTTAATATTTTAATTTTCATAGTCTTTTTTATTTAATAAAAATGTGCAAAGCGCTTAGTTAATGATAACATTATTCTGATGTGTTATCCCAGCCTTGCATAAGTCAGTGCTCCACTTGGGTCACCCCAAAGCGTGGACACGCCGTTTTGGGCCATGTATTTGATGTTTTTTTTTGCGGCCGCAGCGTGGCTTCCAGTGTGAGTCGACTCGTCAGGCAAACTGCTTTGGATCCAAGACAGAAAAGAAACTGGCCGACCCTCAAAGTGTCTCCGAGTGTCACCAGACACACCAGACTGAACTCTCTACACGCTGATTTCGCCAAGACACGTTCACACTTGAAAAAAGGAACCCAGAAATTCTGGAGGCTGTGTGTGTGTGTGTGTGTGTGTGTGTGTGTGTGTGTGTGTGTGTGTGTGTGTGTGTGTGTGTGTGTGTGTGTGTGTGTGTGTGTGTTTCACACTTCCACATAAGTTCAGGCTTCATTCTTGCATGATCAAACATTTCCTGCCTAAACGTTTCAGTTTGACTTCCTAAGGAATTTGAGAGCGGTAAGATCTGCGTTACATCCATATCCAAAGAGATTTGTTCGTGAGTGATGTGTCAGCCAGCAGGTACGTGTGTCGTTTTCATGGCAACCGCCGCTGTTAATGACAGCGACTGTTTGTAATGTCTGAAGACATAAATCCCCTCTGGCAGACAGCAGACAGTCAACACTTTTTAATCCAGGGTCTATCTGTCCAATATCGTGAACCTCTGAAAGCATCGCAGGTCTTTTGTTGATTAAAATTCGTACTTTTGTGACCAGTACCAGTATCAAGAGATAAGAGATTTTCTCGTCCTGCACACACTGGCTGACCCAAAGTTTTGCATTGTCTTCTCTTTGTTTCATTAATGGGATGCAACTTAAACAAGAAAACCTTTCAGGTATGAATAAAGTCATCGTGAATCTTAAACATTAATAGAAATTAATAAAACAAATTAGGATTTGGGCATAGGTCTCAGCCCTACCAGGTACCTAGGTAGGTAGCTGTCGAGGAGAGTTGAATCACCGAAACTATCTGGATGTTTTCAATTGAATTGAACTTTATTCTACTAATTAACATTCCATTGACCAGCAGGAGCCACTATCAGCCACTAAAACCCTAAAAACACTCCTTTGAGCAAAATCGGACCAGTTATTTTCCATATGAAGATAAAAAAAAAGACTCCAGAGACAGGACTGATAAATCTAACAGATGCCTGGGTGTCTTGGTTGTGTCCGCCCCACCAAAACAAAACGAATTAAGAAGAAACAGCACTGTTCCTCCTCAACATAACAGTCGTGTCCTTGGGTGAAGGAGAGGAGTCGGGGAGTCGTTCGGCCCCGCAGGGACACGCACATTGATTTCAAAGCCCTTTACCTCAGCGAGATGGAAGAATGGCCTTTGCCAAAGCCAGCGGTGACTGTTGGGGGGGTATGGACGGAGCCTTGGGAAATCAGACCATAATTAAAAGGTCAAAGACCTCCAGAGCAGATGGTAACCAGAAAGACAGAAAGAGAAGAGCACGGAGAATAGAGACAGATGAGAGGGAGAAAAATTAAAACTGAGAGGGCAGAACGGAAAAGAAAACAGGGAATAAGGGAGTAGGAGAGAGGCAAGTTACAGTAGAGGGGATGAAAGAAGGTGAAATGATGCAAGAATGACGTTAAACTAAAGACTTAACAGGAAGGATATGAGGCAAAAAACACAGTTTAAAAAAGAAGTGAAAAGAAGGTGTGGAAAATGGAAAATAAAAAAAAGAAGAAACAAGATCGGAGGATAAATTCAGAAGAGGATGGCGAGCAGGAAGTAAGTGAAAAGAGATTGATGATATATTTTGAATATCGAATAATTATTTTTAAGAAAAAAACTATAAAGTTCTTATTTCTTTGGTTTCCTGTGACAGTAAAGTGAACAGTGCCCACCGTCATCTCTGGGAAGCGCTAATCCAAACTGAAAAAAGCCCTGATAGCACATTTCAATAAATGTCCGTCCTGTAGTTTCCGTTGCTAAGGTGGTTGCTAGGGCGGTTGCTAAGGTGATTCCTGTGTTGCCCTCTCTCATATCGCGGATGTGATTCAGCTCCTAAACTACAACTACTGCAGTTTGTTCATGTCGCCTCCGGAGGAAGCTTCCTGAAGCTGACCAATCAGGACAGAGCTGACTCCCTAAAGAGACAGGTGCTAAAACAGTGCGTTTCAGACAGAGGCTGAACTGAGGGTTCAGTATAAGCTCTATAATAAACTTTAAATTGCAATTGTGTCATATTTGATTGTATTCATCCATAGTTAATAGCCATTTATATTAATGTATTGATTCTTTGCTGCTATGTTAAGAGTTTTGATTTCATTTTATGTTCAGCATTCTTATATTATTATTATTACACTCCTACTTTTAACATTTCAATCGTTCCATTTGACTTTTTTTCCACCTTCATTATTTACGCGTTTATTTTCTCTGCAAATTATTATTATAATTTGAAGGAGATAAAGTTACTAAAAAGTTTTACCTCCCTCCTAAAGTTTAGAGAACAATGATGTCACGTGGGGTGAATCGCAGGGCTCAGTGGCGTCGATATTCACAGTTCTCCGGGGGCCAAATGCGTCACTTCAGAGCCTGACGTGACTCCGTCCTTGACAGTGACGGGAAAAGTGTCGAAGGGCATCGAAGCCAGTCTCGTGGCTCTAATCTCCTCCACATGTCTGACTCCTCTACACTATGTCAGCTCTAATTGGTCATTACAGCCGCTGGTGTAACGTAACCCGGGCTGAACTTCTTAGCCTCGCCGATTAGGCGACATTAGCCTTGTCATTAGAATCAGCTCTTGTGAAGGTAAAAAGTCCACGTGTTGCGACCTTCAAGCCGCTGTGTGACTCGGCGGAGGAAGTGTTCACAAGTTGCTCATAATTCACCTTAAATTAAAATGGCCACCTGCTTATATTTCCAGCTGCTGGCGTATTTTCACGAGGGGGTCCAACACAACAACAGCAGCAACAACAACAATTACCACCTGTTCTTTACATTATTAACTCGGAACAGCTCTGTGACACGAAAACACTTCATTTGCATTTTATCTGTGTGTAGCTGAGGCCCAGCAGCAGCAGCTGCACAGACAAACTACACACAGAATGCTTCTTTGGCTGCCTAGCAACAAGCTACCTGATTGGACTGATTACTATTATATGCTGTTGTGCTCTGACCTCAATTAATCTAGATCAAAACTGCCTTTTTGCAATTTTAAGTATATATATAAATATATATAAAAATGACCTCATGAGTTATCTGCTGTCAGTTATCAGTAAATAACCGTAATGTTACTGTAATTTTCTACTACACTACACACCAAGATCTTTTTTTTTTTCTTTTTTTTTTTAAAGCATTAAATTAAGTTTAATCACCCACAGATGCTCGGCCAAAAAAGCATTTCCACCACTTTGGTTGAATTTACTGCAGAAGTATATTTGAATAAAAAAGGCCTGGAGGATTTTTATTTTTTTTTTTGGCGACAAAATCAATATCATGACATCAATTTAGCTACTGGAGCTCGCTGCTTCTCAGACACAGCAGAACGACATACCAACGATTAGCGTGAGGAAACGGCAAATGATCAAGAAGAAGTCCAGATGCAGCAGGTTTAGTTTGATTGCTGAACTGCAAGTTCAGTTCAATTAGAAATCTGTTGTGGCCTAAAAATAGGTGTTTTTTTTGTTTTCCCAAATTTCCAACCCCAAGATACAACACCTGAGCAGCATGAACAGATATGCAAGGTCGTTGAGTAGCGTTTGTGCAGGAACGCATTGATCCCAGAGACTCTATGGTTAAACGCTCCGCTGGATATTTGAGCGGTTGGCCGCCGGAGACTTCGCACTGAGCTTTTTTGACCTTTACGTGGCATTTCAGGTCGTTGCATAATTAGATGCGGCGGATCCTCCTGCCAATACAAACACGGGAGAACCGTTGTCACGTTTATCTGAGGCTACCTGGAAAGCTGAATCCAGATCTTGCTGTGATTAATCTTTAAGCCCTGGGTTTTCATTTAAAAGAGAAGGAAGCGCATGAAGCTGAAAGGAGCTTGTTCCTACTACATGATACTGCTCATAGAATTGTTTTATAAAGGGAATATGAGCTGAACGGCGGCACGGAGCAGCGCAGCAGAATCCTCCTGATCCTGGGAGGTTTCCGCCTTGCGTTGCATGAAGGTCAACTCTGGGTTAGTTCTATGTGGGTGAAGAGGGGTGCTCACCGTGTTGTTAATAACTGGATATATACACTACAATATTAACACAAGAATCACAGCTGAAGACCCTAGACTCGAGTCACAAAAAAACAATTTGAGCTTTAACCTGCTGAAATCCAACAGAGACATGCTGTTGTGCCATTTCTACATGTGGGCATTATAAAACATTACTAATAGGTTCTTTTAGGTCAGTGACTCATGGCCAGACACCAACTAATAGACTTTCATAATATGTACAAATGCAAAGTATTATTACAAATACCTTCATATCATATTCTGAGTCTATGATTACCAACTAGAGCTAAAATACATTTAGTTTTATTTAGAAATTCAGCCACTGTTTTTGAAACAAAATATCAAATGATATATTATTGGAAAGCGTTTTCAATGGGGTCAGATGCTATGCAGTTCATATATAAGCATTTCTTTGATAATGGGTAATATATTAGAAATTAATTGTCGTGATACGGAATATTTAAAGTTGTTAAATAAAACTCATTATGATAGGAATAACGGCCCTATTCAGGTCCATAAGAGCCTTATATATGAAAATATGAATTCTTCGAGTTATCGACAGAAAATGAAACATAATATACACCAGAATAAAGATTTTTCCTGTTTTCTTCCCAATTTTAAAGAGAGAACATGCAAGAGATGCAAAAAATTGTAATATCTATAATGATTGAATGAGTTTGTCATTGTAAACAATAAAATTAAGAATTGCTGTTTCGGACACAAAGAATAAAATAAAATGCTTAGATAATTAAAAACACACAATATACTAACATAAAACTGCACTAGATTAATAAAAATGTGCAGTAAAGTGCATATGTTGGCTGTGGGAAAGAGAATAAACCTGCTTAGGTAAAAATTGGATGTCCATTTTCTCAAAATGACCTTTTGACCATTCACGCCAACCCCTTTTTCTCAAAACTCCAAAGAAGAATTTATGTGACGGTTCATAGGACTTATAACCAGACAAATCCCTTCCTGAAACATAAAAAAACTGATATTTTGTTAAAAAGGGATTTAGCATTACAGGCAAATTGCGTATTAATTCAGAAAATCTGTAATAAAAAAAAGTTTTTTCTACATTTAACTTTAGGAGCAAAGGGGCAAATGACTGAAATGTTTTCTGGAGTGGTGTCTGGCCTGATATACGACCACAGACTGAGTTCAGTTACGTAATGTAGCAGCGGCGAGCTCAGATCTACTCTGCTGTTCTGGGTCACGTCTGCACTACTCCCTCCTGCCCCGAAGGAGGTTTTAAAAACTCCAGATTGGTCCTTCACCTGACGAAAACGTGACACGGCTGACTCCGCAGAACAAAAGGGTGCGACGTGGCGTCTGAAGCTCGCTCCCGCCGGGCTTCAGAGGCGTGACTCCCACAACACGAAATGACAAATGAAACGGCGACAAGATCAGTAATGATGCCTCCCAGTGAGCATCCGCACTCAACCACCACCTCCTTCTGTGTGTGTGTGTGTGTGTGTGTGTGGCTGATAATGTAATAACATTCAGTTAAAATGTATTAAAACATCTAAATGGAGACAAAAAGGACTTTAATGTGCAGAAATAAATTGGCACATGATTTTCTTTTCCTAATGATGTTATTACGTTAAGTAGCTGTTCATTAACTTAACAGGGTTATTATATTTCTGTCCCATTCACATGACTGTTTAATTACAGCCATGTGAATTTTTTTTTCTATAATATCTTTACAGTTTGTGAATTTATCTGTAGAATATTTTTCTTTCTGCAGCCGACACACAACAGAATCCCACTGAAGGAGCGTTAGTGTTTCTGTCTGTGACCTGCAGCATTTAACCTCAGCCATCCTGTCTGTGACTGACAGGGATACTGACCAGTATGGTAGCCCCCAAAGGACAAAACACACCAATGATGAAAGGAACATCAGGGAGATATTATCTAAACAAAGACAAACTAAACACAGAACAGGGTGAACTATAACAAGGCCCATTTATTGGCTTTTAATTCTTACTAATTACACTTCAATGGAAAAAAACTGATTTAGTCAAGTGGAGTCAAGGTAAATGTTTCCTAATAATTGTACCTAAAGTAAGTATATAAAAAAGGTAAAAAAAAAAAAAAAAAATAGTGGTCCGATTACAGAGCCTTGTGGTTTTACTTTACTTCTTTTGCCCAAATCATCAATATTAAAACAATAAAAGGCTTGAACTACTTCAGTTATATGAAAAGTTTAATTCCTATCATTATATTAGATAAAATAATAAACTTTATCACACTATGCAAATTTTTTTAGAAGGACCTGTATGAGGTTGAATTATAGTCATCAAAGACCCTAGGATTTTTCCTTTACAAAGAATTTCAATGAAATCAAATTGTTGGCAAGAGGTATTAGTATATTCTTTTATACTGAGTCTCGAGGTAGCACTTATAATAATTACCATTTGAAATTGAATGTACAAGTATTTGCAGATCACAGCTTGAATATTCTCTAAATAAAAGATGAGATTAGATTTCATATCTTTTACAAAACAACAAATTGTGCTGTTTTCTTTTTTTTACATGGACAAATTAGATAATTCGTTGTGGCCTCAATAAGAATATAAACTAAAAAAATATCCATGTAAAGTTCATCAGTTGTTTTCTGCATGTGTGCGTGTTTGTGTGATCCAGTGATCACACTGCTAAGCTGTTAAAACTCATCCACAGCTTCTCATTGAGCTCAGCATCCTGTTTATTAGCACACTGTGCCCAAACGAATTTCCACTCAGTCCCCTGGGAGTCCGTAATCACAATCAACTGTTACTTCCTCGGCTCGAGAGCTGGAACACTGTGCCACTGATAACTGACCTGTGTCATGTGACACTACTGGTTTGGCCGCTAATTTGGTGGAACTGCACGCAGCAGATCTGAAGCATGAGCACGGAGGGTAATTGATTTTTTAGTGTTGCCATGGGCAACTTAACTGTAGGCCTTCCCGGGATATGGAGTCCATCTGTGTGGAGACTCTGGTACATCAGGATAATCACAGCTCAATCAGTCAGTCCGTCAAATAATCATTTTTATTTGCCACATGATAATATTCTGATCACAACTGGTGACTGGGAAAAAAATAGTGTTTAGAGATAACTAGTGTTTGGTGTATACATTCACAACCAGACACAACCAGTGACTACTGGACCAAATAGAGACTGACAGACACGATTAGTGACTATGAGACACAAATGGTGACAACAGGACACACCTAGAGACTACCAGACACAACTAGTGACTATTGGACACAACTAGTGACTATTGGACACAACTAGTGACTATTAGACACAACCAGTGACTATTGGATACAACTAGTGACTATTGGACACAACTAGTGACTATTGGACACAACTAGTGACTATTAGACACAACCAGTGACTATTGGACACAACTAGTGACTATTAGACACAACTAGTGACTATTGGACACAACCAGTGACTATTGGACACAACTAGTGACTATTGGACACAACTAGTGACTATTAAACACAACTAGTGACTATTGGACACAACTAGTGACTATTGGACACAACTAGTGACTATTGGACACAACTAGGGACTATTGGACACAACTAGTGACTATTAAACACAACTAGTGACTATTGGAGACAAAAATACTTGTGATTGCTGGCGATAGCTAGTGAACAATGGTGAATTTTCAATAGAATCACTGTTATTATATATATATGTTATTATATCCATCCATCCATCCATTGTCTATCCCGCTTATTCCCTTTCGGGGTCGCAGGGGTCTGCTGGAGCCTATCCCAGCGCGTTAAGGCGAGAGGCAGGGATACACCCCAGATGGTCGCCAGCCAATCGTGGGGCACACACACCATTCACACACCATTCACTCTCACACTCACACCTATGGGCAATTTAGAGTTTACCAATTAACCTGAGCATGTTTTTTGTGTTGTGGGAGGAAACCGGAGTACCCGGGGAAAACCCACGCAGACACGGGGAGAACATGCAAACTCCACACAGAAAGGCCCCAGACCCAGGCCCAAGGCGGGTCTTGAACCTGCGACCCTCTTGCTGTGAGGCAACAGTGCTACCCACCGCACCACCGTGTCGCCCATGTTATTATATATTATATATTAATATATCTCTGTCAAATACAGCAAATAATAGTTGCCATATCTTAAGCAACTGTCAAGTTTCCTCAACAGAAAATAACTTTACATGTCGGCCTGTTCCTTTACACAGACTAGCCCTTGTGTAGCGGGTATTGGTTAATTTTTCAGTCCTTTAAAAGGCCAATTTGAACCTGGGCTCATTAAATGCTGCAGTGGTTCAAACTTGGGTCAAGTTAGAGTCGTGTGCTGACTTTTTCCTACTTGAATAACACAGCATTATGGACAATTTTCCATTTATTGAGCCTTAGCTCTTCATCTCCATTTCCCTCCATACCTGAAGTGTGCGCAAGAGGGCAGAATCGATAAGAGATCAGAGCTTCCAGGAGGATTCTGTGTGTTTCACGGAAAGGTCAGGTCATCCATATTTAGTGATGTGAGCAACGCTTCTGCAATGCACACAGACAGATTTATACATCCACAGGTACAATAATGCTTGCACACTAATGTTCGTGGGTTGATAGATGTCTCTATCATGGGACGGTGATGGGTTTCCGTAGAAATGGATGTGACTTAATACGCAGGAGAGGACTGAAAACAAATGTATCATCCAGGCAGCAGGGCTGTTTTTCACGGGTGCCGCCGCCACCGCTGCCGCTGCTGAGGTGAACAATATTTGGAATTAATTTTATTGTTCAATTTATGGAACTGGAGTTCACACAGGCTCTACAACAATTTTGTGCAGAACAGCCATATCTCCTGCAAATTCCATTCTGTGCAACTTCTTGGTATCAGCAGTAACATTTAGGTAACAAGTAATGTAATGCACAGATTATTTTTTGGTGAAAGATACCTCCATTGACATCATTAAATTATCCATTTACAGCAAATGTTTTAATTACTGAAAAGAATAGTATTTTTTCATGCTTAACTCATTAAAACACAACTGGTCAGTACTCGGCAACCAACTGAATAATCGATTAATAATTGCAGCTTGGTTTACAGCAGCTTAAGTATGCAAATTCATCTTCTGTGGTATGAACGTATGGCAAACGATATAATTTTTTTAAAATTCAAAATACACCACATCAAAGTATCAAGAGCAAAAAAAAAAAAAAAGACTGACCCCCTATGGTTTTCCAACTTGAAATGCTAATAACAGACATTTCAAACAGAAGCTTTTGAGACCCACGGGCTCCTGAGTCTGTAAGGGACGGACTGAATGCCCTTGTCTGACCTCCACAGCCAATCTAGTCTTTAAATACTGGACACAACTGGTGACTACAGGAGACAGCTTCTTATTTTCACTTTCTTTCTTAAAATAATGAATCAACCAATTGTTGTGCACTAATTAGGTAACTGGGCAAGTAGCAAAGATATAAGAGAATATAGATATGAAACATTTAAGAATCAGGAGGTAAAACGACTGAGAGCCCTGCCTTTCTAACTTAAAATATTAATAACAGACACTTAAAACACAACCTTTGTATTTAATGGACCCTTGAGCCCTTGGGCCCTTGAGCCTGAGCCTGTAAGATTGAGACTAAACCTTGTCTGACCTGTACAAGGCCTTTAGTTACTCTCTCACCAGAGGGGCCCAGTGAAAGGTCCCTTATTGTATAGTCTACTGTTCCTGGGTTTTGTTTGTAATTTTAATATCCCTATAAAGATATATTTATGGTTTTAATCTCTGTCTCATTCATCTAATTAACCTGTCCTATGTTTTACTGATGTGATTAGCTGTGAATAAGAGATGGGTATTGATTGTAAGGTTGTGACATCACAACTTTACCATCACTTCTACCTTTCAACCATATGGACCTTTACATTTAGGCATGGGAGGTGAGATGGTTAGAGTCAGGGTAAAAATATTAAGGTCAGGACATATCCCTGCATTACAAATACCACATGCCATAATGGTCTAGAAACATTACAACACTCTTTAACAGACCACTGCTTTAGTAACTTAAGCCCAGCCAACAAAAAGTGTGAATAATAAGTTGTTTATGAATTATGAACAAATTCCAGGTTGTGTCCAAAGAAAATAAAACTCCAAAACAACATAAACAGTATTTATATCTATGAGAAAATGAATTTAGAAAAAAAAATCTAAACAAACAACAACAATAACTTAGAGAACAATAAAAACTTCTCAATCTCGGGACATTTGTGCAGACGTTCAGCCCGTAAAAAAATGACACAATCCATCACCCGGTGCAACACAACACAACACAATTCACGGCATCTTCGCACCGTTCTGCCGCTTTGGCTCCACTGAACCGATCAGCCGACAAACATCTGCTTCCAAACGGGAGTCAACAAACATTACGGCCCCTTCAACAAACATTACGGCCCCTTCAGACTTATATGAATCCCTATGAATTATTCAAACCCGGTCCGATCACGCGCCAGCAGAGCTCGCCATGACTGAGACATTATGTTTTCATGGTGAACGATGAATCAAGGTCTGCATCAAATTTGATCTATTTTCCTCTCCCGCAGTCTGAGCTCAGACGCTGACCTTTTTCAAACATCAACCCGCGGCAGCAAAAAATCATGTCCTTTTCATATCGTTACGGTAACAATCAGCGTCAGAATAAACCACCAGCACCAGGTAGACGATGGGGAGGTCTGACAGGAGGTTATTCTGCTCCACCGGATAGGAAGCCACCAGTTATTAGGAGGTTAGGGTTCTTATCCTCAACAAATCTCCTGTTTGGATCCGAACCAGCAGTGAATTGATCTACTAACAAGTAACGTGTGTGTATCCAAAGCCTGATATTTCTTCCTCCCCCGTGCCTGTAGAGCTTTGTTGTCCAGAAACTGTTAAAAATACATCAGTGAGTCACAGCACTGCACCGCTGACATGTTCCTTTGTCCATTAAAACTGCGGTTATCGTAGCTGGTTTAGAAACAGCTCCAAGTTTAGTGATGTGGTCTCTTGATCTCATAGCTGCTCCCCAGTGGATGAACCTTGTACATTTTTAAGAACTTCCTCTTGACCTTTCCCCTAGCCCCAGGACAAACATAATATTAATAGCAACACTTCTGGTGACCCTGTATCTGGTTTTTAAGTTTAATTATTTATTCCACTCTTCCACGAACAATGCAGAGAAAACATCTAATAGAGATTAATTTGACAGATATTATAGTTCAGTAGTGTATCATTCTCATTTTCATTAAAAAACACAACGATTGTAGTTTGATTATTGTGTGGATCTGTACCAAACAAAAATATAAGATTATGAGGATAATAATTCACATTTATTGCATGCATTTTTAGCACCAAAAACAGTGCACTGCAAAAAATGAAATTTTTTCTGGGGATATTATTGTATTTTGTACAATTATCCCAATATTAAATGGAATTAACTTTCATTATAATATTGACAGAACAGTATTTTCTAATTCTAGTTTTTCAAAAAATTAAGAGGTAAAATGTCCAAATTATGAGATAAAAAGACAATATTATTTCAAAAGATCAACACAAAAAATTACCAATTTAAAGAAAACTAAATTATGTGCCAGGGAATATGATATTTTTTACTCAATATCAGATTAATTATACCAAAAAGAAGATATTTTCACTTTTTTGTAGCGTGTACAGAAATGTGGCCTTTAACAAATATTGCACCAGCAGCAGCCAATTGTCCACTCAACAATAGGAGAAAAACCATAGGCGGCAGTTAAATCCTGCTTATCTTGCGTATTGTTACGGCAAATGATAATAACGACTTCTGCAAAGAGCCCTATTTCCTAACACAAGCCTTTACAGCAAGATTGAATACTCATTTTTAACCTGTGATGGGTATTTGTGTTTTTTCCCTTTTGCTCATTTCAAGGCAGGCTCCTTGCTGCCTTGGAGCTGCCCTGCTTCCTGCACAGCATCAAAGAAGAGTCCGTCTTCACTCAGGGCCATTAACAGTAAATAGGGGGCCGATTTCCCTTCATTGTAGCCAAGCAGGATATCAATATGGCTCCCTCAATTATCGACATTATGCAGCATGCGGCCTCAGCAGTGACAGAGGAGCTTTGACTCCCCTCCACACTCCATTCACTCGGCTCTCCCCTGTTTGTGGTTTTCTGCAGGGCGAGCTGCGCAGGAAAGATGACGGAGGATTCCTGATCATTAGCCTCCTCTCGCCGTTACTTACCGCAGGCGGTAGCGTCCCCGGGCAGAAGCTGCTGACAGGAGCCGTGGCCCGATCGTGGCATTGAGTTGTTGGAAGGCAGAAATGTTTTGTTATGGAG
Organism: Eupleurogrammus muticus; assembly: GCA_036785175.1. Classification (NCBI taxonomy): domain Eukaryota; kingdom Metazoa; phylum Chordata; class Actinopteri; order Scombriformes; family Trichiuridae; genus Eupleurogrammus; species Eupleurogrammus muticus. The sequence continues at coordinate 12,662,079 of JAYKQN010000020.1, forward strand.
CGTTTAATGACTGAAGGATGGGACTTCAATAAGCCTTAAGAAAATGTCCTCTTTCACCCACATGTGGTTTAAATGTGAAGTTTCGGCGAGAGACAAATAGTTACGACAACAACAAGTGATTACCAGAGACAACTAGTGACTACCAGAGGCGACTAGTGACTACTAGAGATAACTAGTGATGACAACTAGTAACTACTAAAGACATCTAATGACTAGTAGAGATGACTAGTGAGGACAACTAGTAACTACTAGGTGCATTTAATGACTACTAAGGACTACCAATAACTACTGGAGACAACTATTGTCTACTAGAGATGATTAGTGACTTTTGGACACATCTAGTGACTACTGAAGATGACCAGTGACTGGTGAATAATAGACTACTGGAGGCAACAAGTGATTATTACTTGTCAACAGATTCATGTCCCGCTGACACAGAATTCACTCACTTCATCCTTTGCTTGTTTATCAATTCTGATCCAAATATAACTTTGATGAAAGGTAACAATCAACATGTGGTAAGAGTTAATCATAATTACATAATCCTGCATCATCTTATTGACCATAGCCTGGTAGGTTGTTGTTTGACAAAGAATCTGTCCATCAGATCATGTAGCAGCAGCCATGTTGAAAAATAGCCATCAAAAGCTTCACTAAGATACCATTGAGCTATATATATATATATATATATATATATATATATATATATATAAAAATAGATCAACAAATAGATCAACAAACTAAACGTGTTCCAGTTTTCACACATGGTTCTCTGCTCTTGTCACCAACAAGAAGTAAAGCCTCAAGCCTCTCCATGAAAGCTACTAGGCCTATTTAAATTTTATAAATCACTGAACCACGATGTGTCAAAACTGAGATATTAAGTTTACTATCCTGCCTGAAAGAGAAAATCTCTTTGAGACCTCTGCCTGAATATTTCATAATTTGTATCCCTGTCTCATTTTACTAACATTTATGTATTTTACAAAATTGTCCGTTAATATTGTCAGTTTTTTGCTACACATTATTATGTAACATGTTTTACGGATTCCTGTATCGATACATCTGTATATTTGTTTGCTCAATAATAGCAAATAATTAAAGCTGAAAGTACTAAAATCATGGAACACAAAATTAAGATAGTTTATCGCCTGCTGCAAATTTGGCACCAAAATTGCAGAAAACAAAATCAAAACACTGCTCCCTAGATTTCTATCAAGCCTCTGCAGGAAAAGACCAATTATCTATAAGAAGCCATTCAAAGAAAAGAGAAAGAAATATCTCATTAAAAGCAGTTTGCTCCTATAAACAGGCTGTTTTAGGAAACACTGAGTCCTCCATAATCAACCAATCAAGTCCTGCAGGAACTCATCTGGAACACACAGCTCAGTCCATTATTCCAAATCAAAATTCAGACCACACACGCACACACGCAGGATTATTTGCTCATATGCACAACACACACACACACCTACACACAGACTGAAAAGACCTTACTGGTTCCCGCTTCATCCTACGCGGAAACATTATTTCCGTGGCTTGTCATACTGTTATCAAAAATGAAAAAAAAAAACAAAGAAAGACTGAATGCAGGGGGCATGGCGCCTGACCGCACGCCCACCATGACATGCGCTGACGAGAGGAAGAGGAGGAGGAGGAAGAGGGAGTGAGGCAAATTTCGGATGGAGGAGAGAATTAGTTTGGAGCAGATTTAGGTAGCAGAAAAAAAGAGCGGAGGAGGGTAGAAGGTGCTGAGTAAAGCTGGAGGCGAGGGATAGAAGTGCTATAGCTTCTCTGTAGTAATACTCACAGTCTATGTGATGTTATTTAAGACCAATTCAACGCCTGGTTATTATATTCATGTTCATCCTTTCTGATGGATTCGAACCATTCGTGCCCATGTAAGTGATTACAGTAATTCCGTAAATACAGTGATATCCCATGATGAATATAGTCTGTAGTTTATATATATATCCTGGGCCTTTCAAAGAAAAGGTTCCCTCAGTCAATGCAGAATTATATAGTAGGTAAGGAGTGTTGTCACAGGTTGACCAGTGTGTACAATGTGTGTGAAGTACACCTCCCCTTTTGTGTTGACTTCACACTGGAAGCCTTATGTCACATCCAAAAAGTCATGTTAGGTTCTGTTTGGTTTTTGTCTTGCCCTCCTGGTGACTCAAATGTTTGTTATTCTACCCTACTGGTTCTTCCTAATTTGATAATGTGATCATATTTCTTATAATATGTTAGTATTATGTTCGGCTCTGACCAGTTATAACTTTCCCTAGTGGGGTATGTTTTATCAATGTGACTATTTGTATATGTGACGTTAAACTCATATACTTTTGGGATTGCGATTTTATTTGTAGAAGCTTTCGCTCAACCATCCAAATCCACAGATCCAGCGCACAAGGAAAGGTCCATAAAGACATGGATGAGTCAGTCTGATGTGGAGGAACTTGACTGGTCCTGACCCGAACCGGATAGAACACCGTTGGGATGAACTAGAGCAGAGTCTAAGAGCCAGAACTTCTAGTCTTCTAACATCAGTGTGTAATTTCACAAATGCACATCTGGAAGAAAAGTCTGAAAGCCTTCCCAGACGAGTTGACACTTATATTCATATGAGTCAAGGCAGGTGAGCCTTATATATATATATATATATATATATACATATATATATATATACGTATATATATATATATATATATACATATATATATATACAGGTACTACTCGGAAAATTAGAATATTGTGTAAAAGTTGTTTTATTCATGCAATTCAACATAAAAGGTGAAACCAATACATTTTATAGACTCATTACAAGCAAAGTGAGATATTTCAAGCTTTTATTTGTTTTGATTTTGCTCATTAGGACTTGCAGCTTCAGAAAACCTCAAATTCAAAAACTCAGAAAATTAGAATACTGTTAAAAGCTTCAGTATTGAAGGCTCAAAGTGTCACACACTAATCAGGTAAGTAATCCAAAACACCTGCAAAAGGGTCCCGAGCCTTTAAAAAGCCTGTGTCTTTGGTTTAGAAGAATTCACAATCATGGGGAAGACTGCAGATCTGACAGTTGTGCAGAAAACCATCATTGACTCCCTGCACAAGGTGGGTAAGACACAAAAAGTGATCGCAAAAGAAGCTGGATGTTCTCAGAGTGCTGTGTCAAAGCACATTAATGGACAGTTAAGTGGAAGGCAGAAGTGTGGAAGAAAACGGTGTACAAGCCGGAGGGATGACCGCAGCCTGGAGAAGATGGTCAGGAAAGGGCCATTCAAAAGTGTGGGGGAACTTCATAAGGAGTGGACTCAAGCTGGAGTTGCTGCTTCAAGAGAAACGACACGCAGGAGGATGCTGGACATGGGCTTCAAATGTCGTATTCCTGTTGTCAAGCCGCTCCTCACGAGCAAGCAACGCCAGAGGCGCCTTAGCTGGGCTAGAGAAAAGAAAGACTGGACTGTTGCCCAGTGGTCCAAAGTCCTCTTTTCTGATGAGAGCAAGTTTTGCATCTCATTTGGCAACAAAGGTCCCAGAGTCTGGAGGAAGACCGGAGAGGCGCAAAATGGAAGATGCATGAAGTCCAGTGTTAAGTTTCCCCAGGCTGTGATGACTTGGGGATCCATGTCAGCTGCTGGTGTTGGTCCTCTGTGCTTTATCAAGTCCAGCATAAACGCAGCTGTCTACCAGGACATTTTAGAGCACTTCATGCTTGCTTCAGCGGACCAGCTTTATGGGGATGCAGATTTCATCTTCCAGCAGGACTTGGCACCTGCCCACACTGCCAAAAGTACAAAATCCTGGTTCAACAACCATGGGATTACTGTGCTTGATTGGCCCGCAAACTCACCTGACCTGAACCCCATAGAAAATCTGTGGGGCATTGCCAAGAGAAAGCTGAACGGGAAGAGACCAAACAATAAAGAAGAGCTCAAGGCCGCGATTGAAGCATGTTGGTCTTCCATAACACCGGAGATGTGCCACAACCTGGTAGCATCCATGCCGCGCAGGATTAAGGCAGTCATTCGTTCAAAAGGGGCCCCAACCAAGTACTAAGTACAGATGCAACATTTTATTTTCAGAGGCCTGACATTTTTGTATTTAAAATCCCTTTTTTAAATTGATTTCAAGCAATATTCTAATTTTCTGAGTTTTTGAATTTCAGGTTTCTGAAGCTGTAAGTTCTAATGAGCAAAATCAAAACAAATAAAAGCTTGAAATATCTGACTTTGCATTTAATAATACTATAAAATGTATTAGTTTCACCTTTTATGTTAAATTGCCCGAATAAAACAACTTTTACACGATATTCTAATTTTCCGAGTAGTACCTGTATATATATAATATAGAATAGAATAGAAATATAGTGTATCAAGGTTTAGAAGACTTTGCACAAAAATAATCAGATGGCATGGTCTCAAACCAAAAAGTTTTAAAAACTATACCCACTCTCTCCTCCTGCAGAGATGTAAAAATTGAGATAAATGATCTACTTTACTTTAATCAGCATCTTTACTTGTATAATCATGTTCTGTTTTCCTTCATGCGGCACATTTGAGCAGGAGCAAGTGTGAAATCATGTTTTTACTAATTGGTGCTTTCAAGGACATTCTGGCATTTCATGACTTGAAAGCTTTCTGTCCAAAAAAAAACATGAAGGAGATGCTGTTCTCTGATGGGTCAGCAGTTTTATTTTTATAAAGACAAATTTAAGTGCAGCCTGGGAGATGATCAAACAACTGATGGCCAGATTTAGAAACTGTGACATTGTATCTCCTGAAAGAGACACCACAACTCTGTCACCTGATCCAATTCAAAAGTGAAAAAAAACATATGTTTGTCACAATAGGGAAAGTGGAGCGCTTCCAAAAAGTTTGCCCGGTACTTGCCTGGAAAAAAATAGTCCACAAGCACTGATTTCAATCGATCTGATTAAGGTTCGAGGACCTTGAATCCTTCTGCAAGTGAATCTCAAACTCAAACTTGCTTAGTCGGTCAGATGAGGATCAGCTCGTGTTCCCTCCACGGACCAGCAGACTGAGATCACTTCCTCTGAAGGGTTTCGACGCGGACATTACAATCCAAGTCCGATTGCCAAACTGGCCTGCTGAACTAATGACTTTTTTAAAAAAACTGCACTTTTCAAGCAACTTACAAAAGCCATGTCAGTGAAATGAGCAGCAGTACTGTGCAAAATCTGGGGGACTTTAGATTCTTATCTCTAATGTAACACCATCACAAGGTGTCAGATGGGTCGAAGATTACTGCTGTAGTCATTAGAACTGACTCAACGTATGAGGGGTGGAAGACATTTTCGATTCTCGCCCTCTCAGTCACATAGATTCTCCTCTCACATTCACGCACATTCACTTTCATATTAATACACTTTCACTCACGCATTTACATATTCTCACTCATATTTACAAGAACTGTTCATGGAAGCGTCTTTCTGCTATTTTTACTTCCAACATTCATAAACTGTTATAGAAATAAGGCTTGGGCCATTTAAAAATTGGAATTTCAAAATAAAAGCACAAAGCATTTTTTTATATTACCACACATCAGGGTACACTTATAGGGTGAGCAAAGTGAAGCTTGGATTGCAACAGGGCAAATAAGAAAAACAATGATTCTGATACATCGGGAATCAACCCAAGTCTAAGAAGACCACAAACAGTAGCAGCTACCAAATGTTCCAACTGCAGGAAGGAAAAAAATACTCACAGAAAGAAGAAGATGACGCCACCTGGAGTTGATATCAACAGATTCCCTCGGACGACGGAAGCCACGTTAAATCTGAGTCCGGGCGGCGGCGCAGAATGTACGATCCACAGAGGAGGGCCGCTGGGGAAATGGCTCCAAAGAACAAGACCGGGTTTAAAAGGTGAAAGAGTGGCGACTTTCAGCGGACTGCCGTCTCCAGATGTGGTCCATTTGCTGTCTCTCTGTTAGTTTTTTTTTTGCTTTTATCTCAAGCTCGATGTGGAGATCTTGGAGGTGGGGGGTAAACTTTCACATATGACACGTCCACGCTTGGGAGAAAAGGGAGGAAGCGGGGAGGTGATCGGCCGATCAAAGCGGGTTTGTTGCCTCAACCGAGGCTCGTTCTTTTTGCGATTTCTTTCCTTTTTTTCTTTTTCTTTTAGTCTGAAGGAGCATTTGCTGCTCACAGGACTCTGGAAGCAGGTCTGGTTTGTTAACGAGATGGAGAAAGCACACAGCAGGCAGACAGGCAGGCGGGGATAATGGCGTGTGTCTGAGGCACCTGCTCTCTCTTCCTGTCTGCTTTCCACCTGACTGCCAGGATTAAGGCATATAATCAAATTCCCTTAATTGGCCCTGATCATGGTCCAACTTCCTGTCTACCCCCTCCCCCACCCCCCTCGCCCTGCCTGCAGGCGGCTAAAGCTCGGCTGTCAGTCAAGACTCGGGGCTCTTACAGGGGGGTCCACCTGCCGACCCGCAGCCGGTTGTTATGTCTGCCACGTCCCGCCACCCCGATCCCGCCATACCCCCGCCGCCTCCCCCGCCCTCTGCCCCGCCTTCTCGACAGGCCGCTTCCTCTCCTCGTGCCCCTCTGTATGTTTGTATCTAATCTCTCCAGCGCTTAATCTCCATCTAGATCTGCCGCTGCTGCTAATTGGTTTCAGGTGTCTCTGTCAGTGGCGGGAAAGGAGTGTGTGTCTGTGTGTGTGTGGGTGTGTGTGTGTGTGTAGGGGGGAGATGGGGAAGAGGGGAGAAGGGTGGGGGATTTTTCACGCCGCCGTTGCCATTAATTAGAAAAGATGATTAGTCAGAATACAAAGATTAAAGAGGAGAAACAGGAAGCGCCGGGATAATAACCTGGCGGCACTTTTATATATCCTCGCTCAGCTTGTCGAGTGTTTCTCTTACGTCTCGTGGCTCGTTAGGGGAAACATGTCCAGGAGTTTCGTCCTGCGGGGAGGCTGCGGCTACATGGCAGATCAGGCCGACCCGTCACCTACTGTGACTCGACATCTTGGAGAGTCTGTGTCTCTTGTGTGTGTGTGTTTTTTTTTTTTAAATTACATCGCATCCACTGTGTCAAGACTCCAGGTTCACTTCATTTGTTGTTTTGCATCACAGCAACTACAAAGGGATCCCGGGGAGAAAAAAATGGTTCTTCTTTTCCAAATCAAACAAACACGCTCTTCCTTCGAGGTTCAAGTTGCAACATCCATTAAAAAAAACACCCAGAACCCATAGTGGCCTTCTTCTTCTTTTTCTCGTCTTGGGTGTCCTCAGCGCAGCAGGCGTCTTTGAAAGGACGTGGCTGTCGCAGGGACCCCCCCGGGGAAGAGCTGATCGGTGGGGTCGCAGAACGGGCTCAGCCCTGGAAGGCTCACACCTGTGGAGTTCTGGGAAATGATTCACTGTGACGCCACACCGAGGAGGACGTGACGAGCTCTGCAACGACAAGAAGAAAAATTCCTGGTTCAGGTCCAGCTGATAAAACGCCAGTGATGCGTGAATAGCCTGTCACTCTTCTGTTTGTTATAATATTTTTAGAAAGCATTTTTCAAAAGATAGACATGTACAAACATAAGAAGGAACCAAATAAAATGAAAATCAACAATGAAAAAAAAAACATGTAAAATAAAGATACACTTAAAGAACAAAAAAATATATATTTTTCTTGTTTCATCTCCTTAGATTATGAAATATTTTTTTAACTATGAGATTTTATCTGACCCAATTTATGTCTGTGTTCAATGAAACGGATAAAAGCACACTGAATTCCATTTTCCACAAGTGGTGAGATTAAAGGGGGAAACATTACAAAAGAAAGACGAGCGACGTGATGCAGAGGAATCGTTTAAACAGACGAGATAAAGACGACTACAAAGGGGATTATAGAAATCCCAACTTCTCCGAGACACGAATAACAAAACAACAAAAACCTAAATTGGGTCGACCAGAGCACACATGGGTGGAATACATAAAAACAAAATAATGTCTAAATGATGTGGAGGGAAATAAACCGACCAAATAAAGGAGATGACGAAGACACGGGTCTCCAGGGGACGAATGAGGAAAGAAAACACATGTTCATTGAGCACAGCAAGGAAAGAAACAAGGGAAGTGAAGATGAGTGGAAGGAAAGCGTGAAAAAAATCAAGTGTTTTTAAAGGACGAGTTCACAATGTTTGTTCAAGCAGCAGTCAGGTGTCCGTCTGAAAAGTGAGAGGAGGAGGTTTTCCTCCCCTGTGATCGTTCTTGTTGGTCATACTGATATTGAAAGCTCCTTCAAATGTGTTTTAATGTCAGTGACGAGACACAATGCGTCATTTAAAGGAGATGTGTGGATCATAAGAGGCTTCTGCAGTCTGAATTAATCATACCAAGTGGATATCTGACACATTAAAAAAACAATTAAGGACACAATTTTCACAAAAGTCACAAGGATGACAAAATCCTTGTTAATGTTCTGCTGTGTCCTAAACGTCATTGCCCTAATGAAAGTTAAAAAGGAGCCTAACGGACAGAATCTCTACATGGTTTGGTGAAAACAGTATAAAAAGCATCAAGGAACACCATCCCACAGTTTAAAGAAAAGCGGAGGAAAACCAAACTAATAATTCACTGTGAGATTTAAAGAGAACAAAGAACACTTGACTGCCTAAAACAAAACTGTATGCTTTGGCAGGGAGAAATATTCCTCTAAAAGCATCACAGAAAGACGCAGGAAACACAAGAGAGTTCCTTTCCGCCATTGACCAGCTGCTCCACACGCCTCCACGGCGCCTCAGCAGCGCGAGGAGCTCGCAGTGTTTTAAAACAGCAAACAGCCTCGATTAGAGCCAGTATTAACACTGCTGCCATAAACACAGATGATCTCACAAACCGTGTAATGCGACCATGAAAAGGTTTTCGCAGGAATCGCATTGCGTGAGCTCTGCAGGGCGATCACAGAGCGTGGCTCCTCCCCCTCGTATATCGACCCTGTACTGACAATGTTCTTCAAGTCAGTGTTTTATAGTGTTTCAGGTCATGTCCTCAACATTGTAAATCCAATTCCACAAAACAGCTACTGTAAAACCGTTATTAATGAAACAAAACCTGGATACTAATAACCTGATCATCTACGGGCCAAAATCCAACCTGACATTTATTAGTCAGATAAGGTTTCACTGCAAATAAATTTGTTTCTGATAGAATAATATCATCCTCCAGGAGCTTTAGTCAATTTCAGATTATATCAAAGCACTGAAACTGCTCACACTCAAATAATCATCGAGCTCGGACCGGCTTCTCATAAAAACAAGGATTCAGTTCTGATCGTGTCAGCGTTGCATCAATGATCGACCATAACCTCCTAATCTATAGCTTGAAATGAGTTGCTTTCTTTGATCGTGTTGAACTGGTTTAGAACTTGCATAAGAGGAAGAAATTATTATGTTTGTCTTGGCGATCATGCGTGTAAGGAATGCTGTGGGGTTCCACAGGGCAGCTGCCTTGGCCCATTATTGTTCAAACCTTCTATTTCCAGAGTTATCTGGAAGATACACAGATGTACATATACACAGAATCAAATGATGCTGAAGCTATAAACTCTGTCCCCCAACTGTCTGCTGGCAAAAAATAAATGGATGAGCAAGAATTTTTTAAAAGAAAAACAAGGACAAAACTGAAATACTACTCATCATCCCTAAAGCAAAAAGAGAAATGTTGGGATCTGAGAAATCAACCTTAAACCAGAGGTCACTTGCCTGGTGTTATTTTAGATTCAGATCTAAGCTTCGGGTCTCACATTAACAAGGTAACTAAAAATCCTTTTCACACCTCAGAAACAGCCAAAATTAGATCATTCTCAAACCGAAAAGATGCGGGAAAACTGACTCATGCTTCGTTTCTGGCATGAAATTTCTCAGCTGAATAGATTGTGTAATGCACTTTAATTACTTTCCTGAATAAAATGACTAATAGACTTCAGCTCATTCCAAACTCTGCAGCTCGACTATTAACCAGAAGAGGAGAGCACATCAGTTCAGTCTCAGCTGCTATGCGCTTGTTCTCCAGTTCACTTTATCACTTTATCATTTAACTAGTTCACTCTAGCTCTCTGCTGCAATGCAAATTTTTATATTATTTTTTTATATTTTTGAATGTTTTGGATGTCTGTTGAAGCACTTTGAGCTGCAGCCAATGTATGAAAGGTGCTATATAAATAACTTTTACAGGATTTCTGGTGAGCCATGGTGGGATTGAATTTGACTCATTTGGATACGGAAGCTCCATATAGGCCACCTCCACCACCTTTTTAAACAAATGTATGGAAGGTAGAGGGTGGATTGTTACGACTCCACCTCATGAGAAAACCTGCAGGTTTCAGTGACCTCGGCCCTCTCCTACTTGACCCTCAGTTTTCCATGTATAGACGCAGAGGGCACTCACGTCTGTTCATTAAGTAGCACTCACATTCAGAGTCAAGCCTACACTCAAACACACAAAACTGTCAGTTGGCCGCTCCCATATCTCTATAAATATGATTGTTGCCATGACATCAGCAAGACAATGGTTTACTTGGTGCAAGTGTGCAAGAGAGAGAGAGAAAGAGATCATTTTGAGGAGAAGTTAATGTTGAATGACGTTAGTGTCGGTGGCACTACCCATGTTCCAGGACAGTTTTATAAAGTAACACGCCACAATGACAAAAGAAACGGCCACACCTCAAAATGCGAAAGCATAAGAACAGACCTGAGCAACAACTTCAGCAAAAACCTCAATGTCAACCTAGCAACAGTCATTTGACACAGTGTATAAATCTCTGAAAGAGGAAAATCTCCTACTCTCTAACTTACATACTGAGAAACCATCTTAATAAGGGACAATATTATAGCCGATATAGGCATGAAAAATAAAATATATACTATTGCAAGATTATATCCATCTTTATTACATTAAAGCTGTTTGTTCTGGGAAAAAAAATCTCAAATACATTATGTATGAGATGTAAAAGTACATATTTGTAGGTAGGTGTATTTGCAGGAAGCCAAGCAGCGAAAACCTTAAAAACATACTGGAATCATCGTTAATGAAGAAATATGGAGGAAGTAGAGCGGATCTGTTGGACGGAACACAATGATTCTGTCTGCAGCTACAGACACGTTCTTTAATCTCCGCTACAGTGAGCAGAGGAAGGGAAACGTGCAGGTTTACTGCTGCAGAGTAACTTATTGCATAATATCTCGTGTAGTGTGTGACAGCGGCAGCAAATCACCGGAAATGTCAACGCGAGCGTGGCTTTTCAGGAAAAGAGATGCGGCAGCGCAATGTATTAAAAACCCGCTCTAATGTTGTCAAAAGGAAGGTTTGGAGGTTTTTAGTATTCAGGCTTTGTTCATCTTGAAAATCAGCTCTAGATTTGATAGACAGTTTTCCAGAGGCAACAGAAAACATATACAGACTATTTATATATTTCCATTCAAAGGTAACACACAAAATTATAATACACTGTGTGTATGGTATAATATGCAAAGTGTAGTTCAGTTTTCTCTAAAAAAAATCCCACTGCACACCACCAGCTGAAAACGTGAAAAAAAACCTTTATAACAATGCAAGTGTTATACTGTTAATATAAACGTTTTTTAAATGGAAGAATGACGATATACTGTATTGAAAAGGAATATAATAAGCAAAGAAAGAAGTATTTCATAATCTTCCATGTTTATACTCACTCAGTGTGAAAGCTGGGCCTGTTTGGAGGAACACAGCTGATATCCTGGAGGAATCCCTGAAACACACACAAAGCTCTCGTCTTTATCTGGTTTTAGTTTTTACAGCAGTTAGGCTGAAAATCCCACCTCTCACATATATATTGTGGAAAAATGGGAGCAATGTCAAAAAAACTTTGTTGTCCAGCATGGGGAACTCCTTAGCAGCTGCCAACCAAAAACTGTCCAAAGGTAGATCAGCAAAACTCAGCTTGAGAGCGGGACTATTTTCTTTAGCCTCTCCAGGTCATAGCATCTAATTTACAAAGGTCCTAGCATCTAATTTACAAAGGTCCTAGCATCTCATTTACAAAGGTCCTAACATCTCATTTACAATGGTCCTAGCATCTAATTTACAAATGTCCTAGCATCTCATTTACAATGGTCCTAGCATCTCATTTACAAACGTCCTAGCATCTCATTTACAATGGTCCTAGCATCTCATTTACAGTGGTCCTAGCATCTCATTTACAATGGTCCTAGCATCTCATTTACAATGGTCCTAGCATATCATTTACAATGGTCCTAGCATCTCCTTTACAATGTTTCTAGCATCTCCTTTACAATGGTCCTAGCATCTCATTTACAATGGTCCTAGCATCTCATTTACAATGGTCCTAGCATCTCATTTACAATGGTCCTAGCATCTCATTTACAATGGTCCTAGCATCTCATTTACATTGGTCCTAGCATCTCATTTACAATCTTTCTAGCATCTCATTTACAATGGTCCTAGCATCTCATTTACAATGGCTTTGCAGGTAGTGTGGGACTTTTCTAATTTAGCCACAAGTTCAGCTACATGCTAGCTAGCTTTAATGCTCTCTCATTTACCTTCTCAGTTTTTCTCATGTAAGTCGTCTGTTTCTCCATGTGTTCACGCAGGCGAATAAAATACTTGTTTTAAAGTGAAGGGTGTTTCGTTTGGAGATGGCGTTTTAGCTTTTCACCACATACCGAGCACAACGGAACCGGTGCCGTCGCATCTCCGGTAAAAGTAAATCCAAGTAAAATTAGCTTTCATTGTATTTCCTCGCGCCAGAAATTTCGCGACATCACCGTCGTCGCTTTCATTTCACCACCTCTCAGGGTCTTCATCTGAGTTCAGAATCAGCATTTTTCCTCTTCAAAAAGCGTACCCATCACTTTCACCGTTCTCTATCCACAATGAGCCGTCAACGATGCGTCACTAATTCTCTTGTCTCCGAGCACAAGTCAGTTCCTACCTGCTGCTGCCCCCTACTGGCAGGAAGGAGTACTACTACATGGTTACTCTGCAGCAACAGACAGCACGGACACACACTGGTTGAAAAACACTGGTTTAGTTTACAATGTGTAACCTGCAGACTGTAACATGAAGGCTTTGAAAAACAGGAATAGCAGCTACAATCCTCCATTTGAAATTATCTATAAAATCAATAATGGCTCTGTTTTAACACAAGGCAGTTATTCTGGTCCCATGAGGAGAAAGTACAGAATAGATATTATAACCGATAGAATATTCCTGCAATAAAAACTGTTTACGTCCTATTTAAACTCTGTTCCGTTCGTTCCCGATCATCAGAGACACAAACCATCTGTGACCGAAAACCCTTCACGACTACACAAACAGTCCAGACGGGATGGCGTCCCCTCTGAGTGCCGTTAGTCACAGTCAGTGAACCTCGTGTTAGTTCATCAGGTCGCTCCGACCGACTCTTAAAGCCACACTGTCGTTCTATCTGAGGCCGCGTCACAGCCGGGAGGTTTTAGCTCGCCGCTTCGTGTCCTTGTCATGTTACTTTTTTTTTTTTCTTTTACCCTGTAAGAAATGAACAATGTAGTGAATCAAGGACACGACGGCAAAAAAAAACAAAAGTGCTCTAAGGATCACATCACATCTCCATGGCAATGACGGTGGGTGACAATGACATGGTGAGGGCCGACATTTCAGACTCTGTTTCTGACGTCTCTGCACGGTCACTTTGCCCCAATAAAATGTTTTTTTTCCAAGAGAAACACTCTAAAGTGGGTATTTGTTGTCTGTGTGAGAGTGTTTGCGGAGATATTTATGGAAACAGTTCCTCCTCCTGAAAGCTTGTTTCTATCTATTCCTGTTCTCTGCGTATTAGGGGATAATCAGAAAATCACTGGAAGTGTATTTAATCACAGAAGAGAACAACACACTGAGAGACGTTAAAAGAGCTTTAGTCAGAGGACAAATCTTGATGGTAAAAATATGACATTTCATATTTGCTTTTTTCATAATTATATTTTTAGTTCTAGTTTCAATGGATTTCGCATAATATTACATTACATTACATCTCTTTTCCTGTTTTTCTTAAATGTCAAATTTGATAAAAAAAAAAAAAAATCTCATAATTTTAACTTAGTATTTCTGAACCTTTTTGCTATTCTCATACTGATATTTTTTAAATAATATTTTTTTTCATTTTTAGCAGATAACCGATGGAAGAAATGATGGAAATACAATATTCCTGTTCCTCGTCCCCCATTTTCCAACATGTTCGCGACATTTTCACTTCCACCCTGAAATTTCAGTAAGACTTCGACCCTCGAACTGGCGCCAAAAATATTTTCTGAAAACTTAATTTCAGCAATCAACACATTTAAAGTCTGTTATAAGTGTGATTAATTTGAAAAAAAAATTAGTAGGAAATAAGGTTTTGTATCAATTATTACACTTTTCACTGATCTCTTACTGTGATTAATATTCAATGAAACCTGAAGCACTGCAGGTTTTAAATGTCACCTTTTCTCATGAAAGGGAAAAAAAAAAGAGAAATGATTAGACTCCCGACTCTTTGTACATCTATTGCACTTTGTATTTCCATTTCATCCTGTCTGACTGCGAGGAAACAGCCTCCAATTAAAATACACCAATGCGTCTCCCTCTGCGCCGCCAATCATCTCCTAAGCTTTGTGAGAGGCCGCCCCACACACGCGCTTCAATTACGACATAAAAGTGCGAGGCCTGACATCTCCCCCGCACCCGGCTTCCTTCTCTTCCGGCCGTCAGTAGCCATATCCGTCGCTGTGCCGACGTCTTTTCAGGCCGCACTGATGGAGTTTCCCGCTGATGTCGTGTGACGTGCGGGACGTGATGAATCCTCCTCTCCCCTTAGAAAAGGAGGCGAGGCGGCGGGCGGGTGGAAGGGGGCCGATGATGAACGGCTGCCGGCGGGGCGGAGGTTAATAAACTGGCGAGATCGCGGCTCCTGATGTGTCCTGACGCCATCTGGGGAGGATTTACAGCGACGTCGGTCCGCAAACGTTGTCTTTACATTTCTTCTCAAATCTGCTTTCTCTGGGTTTTTATCGGCCTCCTCTTCCCGTTACCCTCCATCTGTTGCAGGAATCATTTCCGTCTTATCTCTGCGTGTCTCTCCTCGCCCTTCCTCACTGCTGGCCTCTTTCGCTCTGTCTTCGTGTCTCTTTCTGTCTGTCTCTGCATCTCTTGATGTCTGTCTTTGTGTCTTTTCCTGTCTTTGTTTTTTTTATTTTTTCTCTGTCCCTGTGCCCTTCTTTGTGACTCTTTCTGTATTTTGTCTCTTCATGTCTTCGCTCAAGCCATCAGAGTCTCTTCATACCACAGGAAACAAATCAGCTCACACAAAAAAGCATTTTTTCGGCCACCCTTACATTAGAATTTTAAAATAACTCTCCATTGAAAGCAACAGTTTAATGCAAAGTGTTGCAGTAATAATGTGAATTACAGGAAAATGATCTGATGTTAAAATACCTCCTGGGGCTCTAAAAAGAAATTGCATGGATTTATTGATAAAATATTGATTTAAAAAACAATTCCTATCAATTAGTTACCCCCCATCATTTACGTATCAATCATCACATCATCAATTATCCCAACACCAATTATGTCATTGTCATTCCCCCTGGTGTGGGTGGGAGCACCTTCATTAAAGGTCACGTAGCCTTTAAACTATCTGGTGAATTCTGCAAGCAAGCAACTATATTAATTTACATTTGCATTATATCTCCATTCTTTCCATCTCTTTTATGCCTATTGTATTTATCTATTGGTTTCATAGTTTGCTTGGTTACCATCACCCTCCATGAAGCTTGTATTAATTCTTATGTGGACTTGCAATGACCATGATGTGTGGTTAGGTTTTGGTGTGTACGTTCCCTGCTTTGTTCTATGTCTCTTTATTCCCCCCCCAAACCCAAACGCTAAGCCAAACTCCACATCTAACCATAACCTTTAACCCCTGATCCTAACCACAATCCTAACCCCTGTCTCCCTAACCATAATCCTAATGCCTAATAATGTTGGGTCTTGGAAGTTGGGAAGAAACCTGAAGCACAAATGACTCGATGATGGAGCTGCAGCTTCTCCACACCGATGCCTTGTTATCATTCATCAGACATAATAAGTAGTTGTATTTAGGCCTGTGACAACAACCACATTAATGAAGTCATATTTCACTTCCAACAAAGTCACAGACACAGACACAGACAGGCGAAGGAGATGTGGTCTTTTTTTTCCTCCTCTTTTCGAAGTTGTAAACACCCAATTTAAATTAATGAACATTTTGAGGATTATGCCTTCAAAAAGGTGAGTGCGTGAAGGTTATTGACACAAACGGGCGATTAATCCGCAGCCATCTTTGGGGAGATGTCGATCGGTGAAATGAATCAAACATGAATGAGCGAGCGGCAGTGTTTACATGCCGTCTGTGATCTCAATCATCACTATCAGTAAGAGAGTCAAATGACCTTGAATTGAATTGATCGATTGATTCATTAACCTTGATCTATGGGAATGTGACTAATAAATGATCCATCATCATCGTCATTACTGTTAGTTACACAGAAATCAAATATTTAGGAGTTTCAATGCAACCTTCACCCTATCCTTTGGAAAAAAAACAACTAACTCCCATTATCATCCCCATTACTAAAATTAATATCCTTCCAGAAATCAAACTTCCTTATTGTGAATGCTTTGCCACCTAAAGTTTTAGCCATTTTTGCAAAACTTGATTTTGTTGTTAATATGATTTATTATATCATAAATGACATGTGTTATTCATTATATTTCTCTAAAACAAATCAGACTGTCCTTCTTCTCTCTCTGGTGATCACCCCTCCCTTTCCCTAAACCGTTCATCCTGTAGATCTGAATCAGTAGATTCTGACATTGTTTTCTATTAAAAGAAAAGCAAAAATGGAGGATCAGGACAGCACATTTGACAGAAGGTGCTGGCAAGGCTCCACATTTTATAACACTGGAGGTAATGTCTAGGTTTTTATGGGGATTTAAAAAAAAAATGCTCAAAAGACAGGAGCTGACTTCTGTGTCACTAGTCATTGGTTCCATTGGGTACATCCTCATATGTCAGCTGATTAAATGGATCAGACTCAGAGATGTGGTTTATATGTAGTTGCTGAGTAGTTGCTTATCAACCCATTTCTATTAGAAAAGTTACATGCTGCTACTTTTAAAAAAAAGGACACTTTATGGCGGGACAAAGTTGTGTATGGGAGCCCAAAGGTCGCTGAGTTCTGGAGGGTTTCAGAGATGCTATCAAGCATCTTGTCCAAAACAATTCCTTATGTGCCAGCGCTGCTGTTTAATGATCCAACTTGGAACTCGTAAAGCAAAGACGTCTCTGGCTAGCTGGTCTTCCAGCAGTATTTCACGAAGGGAACAATTGACCGCCGCAATAAAACCTCTGATGTACACAGCCTACATGTCCGTGCGGTCCAGGGGTAGGAGGGTGCACGAATGCTGTCTTTTTCTCAGTTCTGCTTTGTTTTGTCGGTCTCTTGTTAAAGCTGCAGCGCAGGAGCTGCGTCTCCATCTGATGGCGGAGAGGAGTAATTGCACATGAATGTAACGTCCATTTCTGGCTGTAGATGAAATGTTGTAGCTGAGCCATTTGGTCTGAAAACACTTGGAGAGTCTAGAAGAGCAGTCACATTTCATTATTTTTTCCACAACCCAAGTTAGCAGGTGTCTAACAGGAATTTGCATCCTGACTTTCCAGTACAAGTGGAACATAACATAACTCCATACTTCTTATTAAAACATCTGTGACCTATGGACCTGTAACCTCACCTGATATTGTTATAACACGAGTCATGGTGCATTTAGGAATGAAAAGGTGCTCCAGGTGTAGGTGTGTGTGTGTGTGTGTGTGTGTGTGTGTGTGTGTGTGTGTGTGTGTGTGTGTGTGTGTGTGTGTGTGTGTGTGTGTGTGTGTGTGTGTGTGCGCGAGCGAATATGTCCCTATTGGCATTGCCTGTAATGTGGCAATGGATAGGCACACATGTGCAAAGGAACATATTAAATCTTACACACATGTGCCTTGGCAGGCACATACACACAATCACACATATGCACACACAATCAAACACACACACACGCACACACATATACACACACACACACACATATCCATTCAAACCACCTGTGTAGGCAGGAATACACACATATGATCACTGACAAACATACTAATGCAACCAAAGGTCTATGCTTATGCAGGAATTAAACACACACACACACACATACACACACACACACTCACACATACTAATCCACACCTGCAGCCTCTTGCTGCATGCAGAACAAATGGCAACTCCATCACCCCGCCGCTGTCACCCGCAGTGACAACAGCAGGCTAACACTCTCTGGAATGGAGCGCCGCATACATTAAGCCTTGAAACACTTGCCGCTGCAGCCCCTGCCTGATTATCTTTCCACCCACCGCTCTCACATCCGCGATCGCTCTGATTCCCATAACACCCGGCGCCCATCTCGCCGCTCGACAACACGGAAAGAAAGAAAACGCGAGGGGCAGGAGATGGAGAAAAATAAAAAAGATGCGTAGGTCCTGGAAATTGGGCTGTTCTTCGTAGCATCGGCTGAACGTCTCTCTCTCTCTCTCTCTTTTCCGCGTGGGGTTTCAGGTCCGCTCGCCTCTTTTCTCGAAGTATAAGTGGCTGTAAATGCTGCTTGAACACTGAATTATCCCGTTTCCACAATGTGGTTTTAGTGGCAACTAACCAGCTGGAGAGGCTGTTTGTTAAAGAGCACTGCCGGCAGCACTTAAGTACACATAATACACATGATCACAGCTAAGAAGGTTCGAGGGGGGAAGAGGCCTTCCCGCAACCACTTTTGTTCAACATGTGCGGCGGCAGATGCAGGAGTCAAGGTAACGCTTACGTTTTCTCCGTCCTTCAATGTAGAGATAGGAGGATGCAGCAGCAGCAGCAGCAGCATCATTCATCCAGTCTAGAGTTAGACCAGAGTTATTTCACATCGAAATGAGAAATGCTTTCGAATATCAATCACCACACGCAGGATCATAATGTGTCTTACTGCTTATCTTGCAGAGGATGTCAGCGCCACGCTCACAAAACAATCCATGAATCTGCCCGTTCCAACTTTTCAAAAGTGTTAATGACAGACAACTGGAGACAACCGCTGAGCCATTGGAGACTACTACTGACTACGAGTTTCACCTTTGAGAAGCTGCTGCAGATAATTTGGACTCTTTTTCTTTCTTTATTACTCTAAAATGATTAACCAAACCACATCAAAATAGCCGGCTGTTGATTTACTATTTGGCATCTAAACATTGCATCTCTGGATCAAACTTCTCTAGACCTGTTGATAAGTTTGGATCACTCAATGACAAGAAGCAAACACAAAACCCTTTATCTGCAAGAACCGAGGTGCAACTCACTCAGTCTGCTGAGACATTTTACCGTGCTCTCCATCTGATCTGATCCTTTCGTGATGGGTTCTACTTCCAGTCAAAAACAGCAACCACATTTCGATGGATTACACGTGAAATTTCAGTTTCCAACGGCTATGTGGGACAACCCCGACGCCGAGCCCTCACACGGACGGAACGTTGCACATGCTGCTACGAGCCACAGGTTGGACGTGGGGGTCGAGGCCTTTCAGCCGTCCACGTTCATCAGCAACCAAGCGTCGGCCAAACAATTAACGAACATTAAAATTGCAAATTTGAACACGTGGGACAGTTTTTTAGGATGTTTTCAGCTGATGAATAAATTAGCATGCGAGTGAATCAACTTCCCGCCTGGCTTCTCCTGTGTGTGTGTGTGTGAGTGTGTGTGTGTGTGCAGGCATGCATTTTAACGGCAACAATCAGCACTTCATGGTGTAATGCTGATGTTCAGCTGTTAACCACAAGCTAACTGTAGCATGACTGGCGTTTATCAGGCCGATGCAAATAGGCTGCTGGTGTGTGTGTGTGTGTGTGTGCGTTTGTGCATGTGTGCGTGTGTGTGTTCAGCATATATATACATATTCATGAGCACCTGTGTATGTCGTGTGCACGTTTGAATGCATTTGTGCATCTTTAGTGCGTTGGGAAGAGTTGAGGGGAGGACGATGATGAGCGGAGGTGGGGATGAGGCGGCGGAGTGATGGATGGAGTGGGGGATGTAGGGATTATTGCAGGGTTCAACCCCCCTATTGTCGATTTTATGTCGAGCAGAGACGCCTCCCAGCTCTGGGGCGCAGCAGGAGTCTTGACGACTTCCAGGTCGTCTTTTTTTTTTTTTTTTGCGCTGCCCTGCCTGGCTGCTGCTCAGCACCATGGCGCAAATGAGTGATGGCTGCGGGGAAAGAAGGGGATGGGGGGGGGAGGAAAGAAGAGCGAGAAGGAAAGGTGAGTGACGGGGAAAAGGGCAACCGCGGAACGCCTGACGGACGGCCGTCCCGAAAGCGGCGGTTGAGAGGGGGGAGGGGGGTGGAGGGGTGATGGATGAAGGGAAATGAAGGAATAACGAGCCGTGGACGGTTGGGGGGGGAGAAAATGAGGTGAAAGGGGAAAAAAGAGGGGTGGGAAAAAAAAAGGAGAACAGAAAGAGAGCAACCCCCCCCCCTCTCCATCAAACACACACACACACACACACACACACACACATACACTCACCCATCTGCTTGTGTTCTCTGTTGGGCGAAGCCAGCGAGCGAGAGTCCCGGCACAGTTACGGGAAAAGCCGGCTGGCGGCTTGGAGGAGAGCGAGCGAGGCAGGAGATGGAGAGAGAGAGGGAGAGAGAGGGGGAGAGAGGGAGAGCAGACGTCTGCACCAGGAGGAAAGAGAGAGAGAGAGAGAGAGAGAGAGGGGGAGAGAGAAAAAAGAGCTGCTGCAACAGACAAAAACACCAGCAACTCCTCCTCGTGATGGAAATCCCAGGTTTACTCCAAATCCACCTGAGACATGAATCCTCAGCTGTTGATGGTGTAACGCACACACACACACACACACACTCACACACACACTCTCCTTGCTCGTGCACGTCCCTTCCCTCGCTGTCGCAATGACACCGTCAGGTTTGTGAGACTCGCCGGGCCGACGGTACGAGAGGAGAAATCAACGCCTCCTCCTCCCCTACCTCCACCTCCTCCTCCTCCTTTTTTTTCTTCTCCTCCTTTCTTCCTCTGTTTTAGCCCCTTCGTCCTCTTTCTCCGGCTGCTCAGTAACACACACACACACACTCACTCAGAGTCAGAGAGAGAGAGAAGAAGAAGAAAGGCTTTTCTTCTTGTTTTTATTCCAGCTTTTTACTATTCCTCCTCTCTGCTGCTGTGTGAAGTCTCTCCTCTCGCTGTGTCCTTCAGTGTCGGACTGACTGGCTGCTGCTGCTGCTTCACAGCGCAGAGAGGCTGGACTGCATTCAGCATCCCTCTCTCTCTCTCTCTCTCTCTCTCTATGCTGCTACTTCATGTATCTCACCCCCCCCCCTCTCTCTCTCTCTATTTCTGCCTCTCTCCCCCCGTGTTTTAATGCACAGTTTGAGTTTAAAGCTCCCACATCGTTCACTTCCCCCCGTGTTTTATGCGAAGCCATGATGTCACTAACGAGATATACTTAAGAGCCAGAGATCATCTGGACATATATATATATATATACATATACCCGAGCATCTCCGGACCTTAACGTTAACGTTAACGAATCTCTCCTTCCGATTGGATGATCCGAGCGGCGTCACAACAGTTCCTCGCTTGGATTTCTCCGTGGATTTACGGTTCGTTTTCTCATCTCCGGCGCAAAAATGGAGGCCTGGGGACAACTCCGTTTTTACCTTGCGAATTCATGGGTTGAGCTCTTGGGTCTGCAAACGAGGAAATCTGCATTCGCTCAAAGATCGAGGCTTGTTTGACTTATCGCGAATTATCTTTCGCCTGCGAATCACATGACTCCTTTCCAGAAGAAAATCCACGTCAGTGCTAAGAAAGGTAAGGCATCGTGATGTGGAAGAGGTGATGGATACATCTCTAATATCTCGCTCTATTTGCTGTGTAGGCGTTTTATTCTAAAATTTATTTGCACTGTATTTAACGTAAATAGAGCAGTGCGTGATTTCTGCATGTCCCACGCTGCTCTGCTTACCACAGTATGTGTAGTAGTTTTTGTGTTTTTTCACAACGTGTTCAACAACTTCTATCCATCCATCCAGAAAACGATAGCGCAAGCAGCATCTGAAAGCTGCGGCTGATCCGACAAACAGTCAGAGCGATATGTGAGCCGCAGTCTGACAGACGCTCCGCGCTTTATGGATAGACGTATTGTATTATATAACGCAGACATGCAGGAGAAAGGCAGAGGCCAATTGAAAAGGTCGATTTCTGTTAGCGTTTTTTTGTAATTGAAACGTTTTGCAAAAAAAAAAAATGTGTACTTGACGGATATTTTTATGTACTGCTAATATCTTTTTTTTCTCTTTGCACTATTTGTTTAATAAGGATGCTTGACATTTGCAAAACAAGATGCATTCATTTGTTAAATGTGTTTGCGTTTGTAAATCACACTGTATTTATTTGTGAATCATGCAGCATAACCCAATACACAATGGAACAACCTCCTTCATTTTTTATGAATTTTTAAGGACCAAATTTAATTCATTTAAATAATAAATTAATCAAGAAATAATCAAAAGATTAATCAACAATGAACATATGTGTTGGTTTCAACCCTTGTAGTGGTGAAATCACCCTTCCCCCTCCTGAGACACACATCCAGTCCCAATGGCTTTTATTGGCTTTTATTGAACACATGATTATTGATTATTTCTTCTCTCAGATGTCCGTCCAGTTGGTCTGAATCAGCATCGGGAGAAGGGCGTGTTTGTTTCGTCCTCCCTGTGGATGGAGGAGGGTATGTGTGTTTTATCCCTATCAAAACAGGTGGAGGTTTCTTAATTTCCTTTTGCAGGTAAATTAATGTGCTGGAGCACGTCCGCTACATGCAGTACACACAGCTTTTATCAGCGCTTCGCAGAGTGAGTTTATCTGTATTCCCGAATGACACAGACCACACGGACACACACTCACTCCTCTATAAACACACACACACACTCACACACACACACATCTACATGCATGCAGCCCAGCAGCAGAGTCCACGGTGTCTCCGGTGACGGTAAACAGTCCAGCGCTGACAGTGGAGGAGAGGAGTCCCTCACCAGCACTGCATGCATGAGTCACTGCATAAAATCTCCATCTTATTTATTTCTCTTCTATTTCTCAGGCTGAAAATCACATTTTCTTAAAGCAGCATTATGTTTTTTTGTAGTTTTTTTTTTATTTCTTCGCCTTGGAGGCAGAAAAATTCAAACACAAATCTACACAGCCAAACTGGAAAAATACCTCATGTGACCTGCAAAAGGAAGCTACGCAACCAAAACTGCATTCACAAAACATACAGTTAGCACTAAATGACACTCACATTTGTGGTTTTTGGCCATAATGAAAAGCATCAAAATGTTTGGTATGCTGTGCCATTATACTAAAACAGTTTATTTAAAGAGAATTCGTTTGATCATTTACATGCACAAAAGTTATGCTATGGTAACCCAGGCTGGCTGATTAACTTATTAATCAGACAAACGGAAAAAGAGAACTGGAGGATAAATATAGAGAGAAAAAAAGGGCAAGAAAAATGTCTTCCATCGTAAAATAAATAAATAAAGGCTTCAATCATGAAGTGTGTGTCACAATAAACTATCGAGGTGTTTGGTCAGGTGGCTCATATACGACCAGCTGGCTCATGTAGTCATTCTGAAAGGTTGGTTGAAATAGTAAACGTGACTTTATGTCAGGTTGCAGATGTCATAAATGTGTATATATGGGCAGTTATGTTAGAGCCTGGGAAGCTGAAAGTGGTTGTTCAATAAAAGGCCTTATATATATATAAAGTGTATTTACAAGAAATAAGCCATTTACGAAATGAGCCAGAATACGATCTCTTTTTTTTTGCATTTTGGTGGCACAGACTATATGGAAAAGAAATTTTGCGTGTCAGCTGTGGCGTCTCGCTGAGCTATAAGACTGTTTTTCAATGTGAGTTTCGAGAATGTAATTCCTGTTTCAATAAATGAGCTAAACCAATGTAGAGGGGAAAAAAATGTAATTAACAAGTCAACAACAACAGTGTGTAACGTCTTCTGGAAGAACCAACGCTGCGCGCTGCATTGTTGGCGCCGTCTTTTCATGGGATTTGTTGACAATAAGAAATACAGAGTAACACTAGAATGATCCTATAAAATGTGTTTGTTGCAGTGTGTAAGTGTGTGTGTGTGTGTGTGTGTTTGTGGGCGTTATAAGCAGAAAGAGAATAGCTGATCACACAGGGACACTGAGCTCATAAAGCCTCCCTCACTATCTATTAACCTCAGTTTGCTCTACAGCATTAACTCACTCTTCATCCCCCTTTTCTCCTTCTCTTTTGCTCCCTCTCATCTTCCTCGCTTCACCTCTCTCTCATTTGCACTGCATTATCTTTGTCTGTCTTTCGCTCTGTCCTCATCTGTCTCTGCCACCGTCTTCTCCGCTCTCTCTATAAACAGAGAGCCCCTCTGGGGTATACAGCAACACACACACACACACACACACACATGCGTGCAAAAGCATTGTAACCGCCAGAATCACTGGTGCAGGGATAATTTATAATGTTATTTGCAATGATTTCTTTTTGATTTTAGCCTAAAAGGGTTTCAATGAATCAATTCAAATAATCTCTTAAAAGTAATAAATAATATAATCTTTTTAGCATACATACCAACTTACTGATTATAATAAATATCATATTCAACAGCAAACAATATTTCTTGTGAGATGATATAATTAATATTAGTACGAAAAACATTGAAATTAAAAAATAAAACAAATATATATTTTATTTAAAAATGAAAAATAATCATAATAATTATTATGAAATAAATGGTAATGTTAATATATTTAAACATTTCTCCACTGAAATTTGACTTCACCTAAACGAGGAAGGAACAAGGAAAATATTGCTATATTTTCACTAGCTTCATAATATGTTTTTTGTCAACTATTAATTAAAAACTGCCTATTGCGACAGCAGTGGTGGTGGAAACCAGTATAAAAACACATGGCCTTTTTGCTTCCAGTCTGGATGACATGTTGCCAGAGATGAAGATGAACGACTGCTGCAAAGAAAACTGACAAGCAAAAACACGTTAGGATGGATTTTTGTTGATAGCTGAGAGGGTGATGTGAATCTTAACAGCTGGACTTCACTCCTTCATTATCTCTCCTCTTCTCCTTGTCTCTGGATAATCACGTCAACCCACCTTCATGTGAGCGAAATTAAATTCTCAGACAAGCTCCTTGACACGTGAACAAACGACTGCTTGTTGAAGAAAAAGTCGTCGTATGAGAGAAACCGTTGCTTCACAATCAACACGTGTTCAGTGATGAACTCCTAGTAATGATTTTCTTCGCTGAGGGACTCCAGGCACTTTGGAAACAAGCTCAACCGTGACCGCTTCTGGCAAATTTTCTCTCCCAGTGGCTCAAAACAGTTTACAATCAGGCCTTATCCAGGGATAAGGAGTGAGGGTGGCAGGAGGGGGAGTTTTGGGGGGGATATATTTTTCAAACCAGGACAGGATAATTCCTCTGTTCAGTGTGCAATGTTTCCAAGTCTATTATGTTCCATAGGAACCTAGAAACAAACGTAGGTGTAGGAACTTTGTACTCTGGGAACATAGGACCCTAAGAATATAAGACCTAGGAACATATGACCATGGCAACATATGACTCTTAGAACATGGTACCTTGGAACATAGCACCATAGAACATAGGACTTCGGAGCAGAGGACTCTGGGAATATAGTACCTGTGAACAGAGGTCCTGTTAACATAGGACCTTGGAACATAGATCCTTGGAACATAGAACCTTGGAACATAGGACCTGGGAACATGGAACCTTGGAACATAGGACCCAGGAACATAGGACTCTGGGAATATCGTAACTGGGAACATATGACCTGGGAACATGGGATCTGCAAACATAGGTAATGTGATAATGGAACCTTGGAACATAGGACCTGGGAGCATAGAACATTGGAACATAGGACCCAGGAACATAGGAAATGGGGACATAGGGCCTTGGAACATAGGACTCTGGGGATATAGTAACTGGGAACATATGACCTGGGAACATGGGATCCTGCAAACATAGGTCCTGTGATAATGGAACCTTGGAACATAGGAGCTGAAAACATGGAACCTTGGAACATAGGACCTGAGAACATAGAACCTTGGAACATAGGACCTGGGAAGATAAAACATTGGAACATAGGTCCTGTTAACATAGGACCTTGGAACATAGAACCTTGGAACATAGAACCTTGGAACATAGGACCTGGGAACATAGAACCTTGGAACATAGGACCCAGGAACATAGGAAATGGGGACATAGGGCCTTGGAACATAGGACTCTGGGGATATAGTAACTGGGAACATATGACCTGGGAACATGGAATCCTGCAAACATAGGTCCTGTGATAATGGAACCTTGGAACATAGGACCTGGGAAGATAAAACATTGGAACATAGGTCCTGTGAACATAGAACCTTGAAACATTGGACCTGGGAGCAAAGGACCTTGGGAACGTAGGACTCTGGGAATATAGAACCTGGGAATATATGACCTGGGAACATGGGGTCCTGCGAACATAGAACCTTGGAGCATAGGACCTTGGAACAAAACCTGGGATTCTGAGAACATAGGACCCTCGGAATATAGGTCCTAGGAACATTGGACACATTGTTTGCTTCTTCTCTCCAACAATAATCTCTGTCTGTCCCTCACTATCTCATTGGAGGTTTGTCGCTGTTTATCCCTCTCTGTCGTCCATCCACTGTTCTCACAGGGAAGATAGAGAGAGGAACAGAAACACTCAAACATACAGAGAGAGAGAGAGAGAGAGAGAGAGAGAGAGAGAGAGAGAGAGAGGGAGATGGAGGTGAATTGACACTCCACCCTGACTCCTGCCGCTCGCTGGCAGAATAACGATTAGCCGCTCGGCATGCCGGTCACATCTGCTCCACTATCAATGAGTGAGCGAGTGAGCGAGCGAGCAGGGGAATGACAGAGGAGAAGAGAGAGGGAGGGAGACAACAAGGTGAATAACAGACAGAGGGGATGGAGAGGAGAGGGAAGGGGGGACATGCAGAGGGAACGAGGGTGAGGGAGGTACAGAATGAGGAGAGAACAGAGAGAGAGAGAGAGAGAGAGGGGAAGTTAGAGACGGAAGGAGAGAGGAGATGAAGGGCGGCAATGCCGATGTTGTGAGGAGGAGGAGGAGGAGGAGGGGATGATAAATGAAGATTTATGGGAGCACAAACACACATACATGCCGAAATATAAACACATACACAGCAACAGGCTGTACTTGTGTCAAATGTGGATGCGAATGCGGAATTTCATTGCACGATTTTGTCAGTGGGTTATGAATGCAAAGCAGCAGCGGAGCTCATGTAGACAAAAGTAATTTCATGCCTATTATCCAAGCATTATTGATCGTAGTCGTGATATTTATTGCAGCAGTTAAACAGTGCACAGTTATCAATCTAATAAACCTCATCTGTATGAATGACTTATGAGCTTTGGGCCTATTTCTGCCTGATTTTAAATACTGTTCATCTATTTAATTCTTAATAACTTTAGACCATCACCATGGTGGATGAATAAAGAAGACACTTCAATGAATTATTGTATTAATCTCTGTGAAAGTATAGTGCATTTAAAGATACATATGTATTTGTTAAAGTAACATATTTGCAACAATTATAACTTATCAGGCAGACATTTTTTACACCTGTATTTTCCTTGAAGGTATTTGAATCCAGATTTTCTTTCTCCCGTGCACATGGAGACAAAATATATAAAGATATCAAAATATTTATTAAAAAAAAGTATTTTCTGGAGTGCAGAATGATCTTTTTACAAGAGTGCGAAATCTCTCAGCGCAATGGGCATGAAATAACAGGTGGATTACAGAAAGATCAGGCAACCTGGGGGAGGGTTTTTTAGATTATTTTGGTGTCTGGCAGCGGTGTACAGAGCTCTGTAGCGTCTACCAGAGGGGAGCAGATCAAATAGATGCTGTGCGGGGTGTGAAGGGTCTGCAGTGAGGTTTCCTGCCAGTTTTTTTAAGTCTGGAACCTGGTGATTTTTTTTCCTGCAGACCTGATTATCCAGTTTGGTGTCCAATCCAAACCAGACGGTGATCGATGTGGAGAGAACAGATTGGATGAGTCATCTCCACTGTCATTTCCACATCTCTTGAAATGTTGTGTTTTGCACCTCAAGGCCACTGTACATAGCCATGACTATATGTATATGTATAATGACATAATGTAGTGTTTTATAAAAGGTCTGTGTCACTAAAGTCTTTAAATTTTACATTGCAAGTAAATAACGACCACATCTTGAGGCTGAAGTATTTTAAAGTGCCACCGACTGGATGTTTTCTGTAAAGATGAATGGAGAAAAAAATAATTAGCACATGATTATTTCCAGGGACAGTGCAGAGGATATAAAAGTCTTTTCCAGGAAACTGAGGAACCTGAATAAAATGAAGAGGAGCCACATTTGAAGCCACCACATGTGATGTTTCAATTAATCACAAGAAGGCGACAATCACATGTGAGACTGGTGGTTAAACGTCAAACACACAGTGTCATTAGGGGGTATCATTAGTATCCAGATCCCACCACGACTCCGGCATGAAGGACGAGTCAGCGGGTGAATCTGAACTCAACGGGAGGCGGAAGATTAGCGAGAATGAACGACAATTGTTGATTCTCATTACCGCAACGCTGTGAAATGACTGTGACAGAAATAAAAATCTGAAAAATCCGTCGAGTCCCGCGGTGAAGCTCTGCAAGATGCATCTTTAAAAAGAATATTCTGCAGCAGCACAATACTTTCATTATTTTTTAATGGGATTGTTTTTTTTTGTTTTTTTTTTAAGTTACATACAGCAGCTGTGTTACATATTTCTCCCCTCGTAATTCCAATGGAATTCGACCAGCTTAGTCCTATTAAGATCAATGATCTCCTTTAGGGAGATCTGCCAATATAGCAGCATAAACTTTTATAGACATGACCACAGATTCACAACAAGGAAATATAAAAACGGATGCAATTAAAGTGTCAGCAAATAAAATTTAATACCTGCTGACATTGATGAGTACCCATTGAAACACTGATGACTGTATAATGTAACGTATGATGATTGGATAAGAAAAAATATCAATTCAGAAAGCAAGAACAATTCAAGTTTGAAGTGTTTTACAGGCTGTTCCAGGTGGTGTGAGGGGAGTAGAGCAGCGAAAAGTTTTCTTTTCCATTTCATATAGAACACAGCGTGATATGTTCTATTTAATCAATTGGAGAAGTTAAACCTGAAGATGAGACCAAATTTAATCAAATCGATCAGACGGCTCTGATACAACATCACCACATTTTATACCAGAGTGGACAAACACAACAGATCCGACTCAATAATACTTTTAATTATGTTTTCCTTTTTGGTCTGACCAACAAAAGAAACATTTTCAATAAAAAAATATGTATATATACTCAAGCAAAGACGTATAGGGAGTTTATGTGAAATAGATTCTGGCTTTTTTGGCTCACCACCCTGCTTTAATATCACAAAACCTCTAAAATTCAAAATGTGTTGCAACAAAAGGTGGATTTATTAATATCACATATTATGATGGATGGGGGTAAAATAACCAGGTTAAGGTAAGTGCACATCGGATTTATACGAAAAAATTACGCCACTTGAATTCCATCTGACCCCAAGGTTGAGAACCCCCGTCATAAAAACATAAACTTCTACATAAACACACGGTTACAATGATTCACAGTGATGGACCCATTCTCCTGGACTAATCAACAAATTGGTTATACCGTAGCGTACAGTGGTGCTCCTCGGCTCAGAGCATGTCCGTATGCATTGATTCAATTTAAAATCCTGAAAACTTCCTTTCAGCCTGTTGTCACCGGCGTGTTGAGATACAACTGCTCTCTGGGGTTTAAAAGCTGTGACAAAACATGAAATATGACTTCAATATGTCCCCGCCATTTCATTCCACCCACCCCACCCCCCCGTAAACATAAATCAGGCATTGTTAAAGTGTCCGATATTATGAAACGGCTCCCCGATAATGGCATCAGTTAAACAGCTGCGGTGTAATTTAAACGTAATGCCGTGAAAGAACGATTACGTTTCACCTGAATATTGAATATAATAAGAGATTAAAAAAAAAAAAGGGCAGAGTCATAACCAGCTTTCTGACACCATGCTGGTGGTTGCAGGTTTCATGAAGCCACATGAGGTCCAATAAGGGAGAAAATCCCCCTTTTCATCTTTTTAATACTATCGACAGCCGTGTCAATAATGTTACTTGTGTTTAATTTTCATCCAGAGCAAAAGGATCCCTGTCATTCATCCAGACAACAGCTACGGGACAGGCAACCGCCCGCGGGGAAAACACAGGAGAGAGCTGGTTTTATTGATTTCAAAATGGAAGGAGAATATCAGAAAGAGAGGGAGGGGGGGTGGACAAGGCAGACGGATAAACAGAGGAGAGAGACTGACGCTCGGCTTGTTTATGTGACCTGCGTTTTTATCAGAGGGTTTCAGAACTCGCTGCTCACCGCGTGCTGAATTCATATTGTGAAGCGGAAAAAACGGGCTTAAAAAACGACGTAATGAAAACAAGCAGCTGCAGGATTTACCCTGTGTTTATGATGAGCCCCGCAAAAAAGTACTAATGCAAATTACTAAAGTACATGTTTCTATTCAAACACTCATAAATGACTGTGTCTGATATAAAAAGAATCACACTGCTGTAGCAAGCATTCAGATTCCCCAAGTTTGGACTTCTGTAGGCGACTTTAAGCCTTGTGCTTCACAAGGGACCAAAAAGGGTGTTTTAGGGTTTTCACTTGGTTTTATAAAAACTGTGCTATGCAACAAATATGCATAAAAATAGAGAAATGTTCACAGTTGGATTCAGAAACTTTGCAATTCAGTGGCCTGTTTGTACTTGCTTGGTTTTGTGATGTCGGGCAATAGCCCCCTACGTCTGTAGAGGTTCCCAGCATGGCCCACCATCACACACACACACACACACACACACACTTTTCCCACTCTTCCAAGTTAAAAAAGTCCAAAAAGTCAGCTAATCAGAACAGGAGGCTGATAAATATTTATGAGACAGACCAAAAGTGACATGTGCTTTCTGGTGCTCCAGCAAGGTGCTTTTCTACTTGAAATTGCAATCCTATCATATTAGGGGATTAAATCTTCAAATAAAACCCGGAAAAGTGCAGATATGGGACCTCTAAATCTATTTTCGGCTGTAAAAATTAACTCCCTCATAACACCTCGGAGCCATTTTAGGTCCCATTGAAACACATTACATTTAAATGAAGGAATGGAACTTTTTATTTATCGCCGTAGGGAGACTCGGGCATTTACCACATGTGCAAAACGTATTAGGAATGCATGTGGTGCAGAGCGTGATCCCGTCGTCTAATGGCTACCGGCACAAAGGAGCAACCAACCTTTTGGAGTCTCGGGGGGGAGGGGGGGGAGTCCGTGGATGAATTAGCACCTCATCAATGTTAGCATGCCGTGGGGTTATCCGTGGAGTTCAGCCTCCCCATGATCCTTTGCTCCGCCACTACGTCCAGGACATAAAGAAGGGAACAGGAGGACATTTGTAGTAGTCTGCTGCACGCATTAAAAGACATTAATATTCCGAGGAAGGTGCGACCTGCCCTGGTTTTTTCCTGTAAAGGGTGTCCAAGTTGCCAGTCCAGAACTTTTGGGAGAATTTCTCTATATCTGTGATGTCAAATAAAACAGTGGAGGCCACCGAGTTGCCGG
Organism: Eupleurogrammus muticus; assembly: GCA_036785175.1. Classification (NCBI taxonomy): domain Eukaryota; kingdom Metazoa; phylum Chordata; class Actinopteri; order Scombriformes; family Trichiuridae; genus Eupleurogrammus; species Eupleurogrammus muticus. The sequence goes on from JAYKQN010000020.1 coordinate 12,694,052, forward strand.
TATGTTGATATAAAGCATTTCTATTGGTCTAGCACGATCACATGGCCACTCGCACCACCACCCGCCAACCCAAAATGTTATCACGTCCTGAAGAAGTAGTTCTGCATGTGGCGAGGGGACCGACAGGCCAACACCTCTTTCCACAGAGCCGAGCCGCTAACATGAAAATATGCTGAATTATGCACAATAGCGGGAGACATTACATGTTCTTACAAAGAAAAAAGGAGAAATAGACTTTCTGACTGATGCAACGTGTTGTGTCGCCCGTGTCAGTCGAAGCTTCACATCTCCAGTTGATGATTTTTATGCGTTCAGATCAGTCGAAGGATAACAAGCTTTTTTAAAGGCAGAGGAGAAAAAAAAATCCTCTGACCTTTTTTTTTTAAGAAACTCAAGAGAGAGAGAGAGAAAAAAAATCGAAAACCATGATTCAAACAAGGTTGCTTTTCATATTGGCTGAAACCGTGACGTTTTCAGATAAAAGATTGAAGTGATCTGACAACACTGACATTTTATTGAGCTCATCTCGTGATGAATTCCAAATGCGAGTCTGCAAAGAAACTCCAGCTGTCAGATTTATGGAGTGGACTTTATCTTCCTCTAAAATGTGGAGGGGAGGAAAATTCTCAGGTATAAGAAGCAGTAAAATGTGAAAACAACAGCACCGGGGTAGATGTACTTAGATACTTTTTTATACGTGTGCGTAAAACTGGAACATCCAGGAACTGCGGCAGCTGCTGTTTCTCCCTGAGCAGACACATCCTGAATTAAAAATGTCCGAATTTAGTCGTGTGCTGCGTGATTGATTATTATGATGCAGGTGGAGGAGAAGAAGCTCAGACTTTATGTGTAAAAAAAAAGAAAAAATGCTAAACAAACAAAGCATACTTTAATGCAAATCCACATTAAACAGAAATGATTGGGCATCAATCTTGATGATGAATGCCTGAATATATAAAGCATCTGTGGCTTATTACCTTCTTACGTTATTTGGTCTAAATCTGATGACTTGAACCATGCTCAATTAGTTTATTTATTTGTTAGAAAGTAAAAGTTTGATTTGTTTTACCAATTTCTCAGCGTATAGACCGGCTCAGAGATCCAATCTACTGTATATTGTTAGGGTCAGTGAATCATGACAAATAGCGAAAAATCCTGGTTTGTAACGGCGGCACAACTTTGTCGATGGAAACGGTTTTGAAATATTTTTTCCGTGAGACACGAGGCGTGAAGACTCGTACATCACCGTGAGTCATAACTTTGTCCAATCTGAAAAAAAAAAAAAAAACACAAACAGTTTTAGATTGAGTATAACTTTCCGAGGATATCATCATTTCTATTATGAGCCAGGAATAAATCTACATAAATCTGCCCAGACATAGGGAAAAAAAAATGATTCCAGTAAAAGATGACTGCATGTCCAGGTTCCACAGCAGGGAATGCAATGGCGACATTTTTCCAAAAAAAAAAAAAAATCAACCTATTTAACGTCCACATCAAAAACTAACAGCAGAAACCTGTTGAACATCAACCGATGATGACGAAAACCATCAGTGAGTAAGAGCAGTGAATGGAATTGACAGTAGATCATGGTGACAGGAGATGTGGAGGCACTCAATGGAGACGACATTAGATAAAGGAACACGAGCTGATCATGACAGCAAATGGACCTGAGCGTAGATGGTGGTGATGGATTTGGTGGTCAAATGAAAACCATCAGTGACCTCACCGATGTCGTCTGTGAGGATGACTGGATTATCTCCAGGTCAGTTAGCGGCAACCGCAGAGAATTGACTTTGACAAACGCCGCCGTGCACTTGAGTCCATTGTTCCTAAGCGACGCTACCGCACCGTCTGCGGCGCGGCGCGGCACGCCGGACTGCGGCTGACAGCGATCGGCTGGAGGTTAAACAGTTTCCCCCCCTCGTCTGTCGCCTCCTCTCAGCCTCAGATTCTCCCGGGAAACGCGACCCGGTGACGGTTAATCAAGTTTGTCCCCCGCTCTGGCCGCGTTGTCACATGAATCACATCACGTACGGTGGGCATGCGCGACCGCCGCTACCCCGTCTTGTCCCACGACAAAGGTTCCCCCCCCGCTGAGCCTAAATATAACTATTAATGAACAGGCGTTTTTGAGGCCACAGAAGCAGGCCACGTCATGTGCGGATCACGCCGAAGACGAGCTGCATCCGCCACACAAACACGATTACATCACAGGTTACAGCGAGACACATCTCGGGGCAAAGGCGACCTCATGTAATATGAAGAAATCAAACAGCAGGTCATCATTGGAACAGACCTGGCGGCTGACTGATTCACTCTTTGATTAAAGTAATGATTCATCGCCTGACAGGCTGATTAGATCAGGTTCAGGGCCCTCGAGAGGCTAAATGAGGAATAGCTTAATTTCTCTTTAATTAAATCTACCTCAGATTATCCTGTATACAGAACGCAGCATGACTACAACAATCACAGGTGTCAGTCTGGTTGAAGGTCTCTGACTGCAGCGCTGGAAAAGGGCTGCAGGTACACAGAGCTGAGCTGGCACTATGGGATGTAATATCCATAAGTATACGTTAGTTTCATAGTGTTAGATTTGAGGTGCTGTTGCCATTTTTCGACAGTAGCCCAGAATGGACTTTTGAAATCAGACCACTCACACACACACCGACACCTATCCGGACACGAGGCCATTTGATTTAATAGCAACCGCACTCGCCTTCGATTTTTCTGCAAACAGGGGAAAATAGTGAAATCGGCCCCATTTAGATACATTTATTCCATGCGATCACTTTTTAAATTAATTAAAAGATTTTATTCATATGTTTTTCAGTGCAGCCATGGTTTTCCTGACGGACGTCTTTCCTCTCCCTGCAACACAGAGCTGTGGAAACGTGACGTCACCTCTGACTCCGGGCGTTTGCAGCGAGGGTCTGGCAGGACGGCCGGGACGACACCGTCGGGGCTTGGCAGGACGCTTCCTGCTATAAAAAGTAATGCACACACACCTATTAAAAAAGACACTGAGTCAACAGTTTGGACGACGGCGTTTTTTTCCAAATCCAACAGAATCCTGGACGGAAATCAAACAGAGTTTATTAGATTCACAGCGATTTTTATCAGCTATTTAAATCCTTGGAATCCTCCGTATGACTCACGTCTGCAGATCGAGGTAATAACGCCCGCGTCCAGTTTTTCCTAAAAGGAGACGTATAATGCTGTTTTAATACTGTTAGGATGTTGTAAATGTTGATGATTCACAGCTCAACAGAAAGGCCATTGTGAACAGGAGGGGTGATTACAGAGACATTCATAATCCAGTCGGACGCTTTGGTTGCTGAGGTTGTCGCTGTCGTGTTCGGATTGAGCTTTTTTTGTTCATTTCAAAAGTGTTCAGGGACAAATGTCTTTGCAGTTTAAGATCAGTCCTGAGTTTATTGCAGCAGCTGCAGAAAATATAAAGACGTCTTTTCCCAGTTCAGTTCAGGAGATCAACCTCCTCACATCCAGCTCTTTGTACACCATTAAAGTCCACCAGAAACAGTATCAGAGTATGTAGCATATGTATCCTGACACCAATATATACAGGTGCAACAAGATGCTGTAAGGAATCTGATTGGACCATTTAAAAGGGGGCATATCGAATCAGGCGCCACTTACGTTCTGATTGACAGATGTTTATGATGATATTATTGGTGTAAATTTCTCTAAACAAGACATGTATCGTTATTAATATTTACCAGAGATCAAAGTTTGAACTGATTGTGAAATTAAAGAAATACAAAGAAATGTTTTTTATGGAAAATTTCATAAAATTAGTGAACCACATGAGTGGAGATGAAATCTTTCTTTCGATCATTTTATCTGATACTACTCACACCTCAGACACCAGATAGACTCACAAACGTCATCCTGCTTTTATAAAACAACCATATCAGTGATGTGTTTAAACTGCAACAACCCTTCAAAGCTGCAAAAATCCTATAATAAGACTGCAGCATTATCCCCTCCAATAGACTCTATAACAGGACTCACACACACACGCACACGCGAGCCTTTCTCGCGGGAGAAGTTGTAAGACGTCGTTAAACCGATTGGAAACAGACGGTTTGCCGTCGTCAAAGTTAATGCTTGGATGCAGAGATTGCGATCTGAAAAGACTAAAGAGACGTTTTCCGTTCCGCGAGGACTTTAACGCCGCGTGGAGATATATGGATTTACAGACAAATGATGTCACGCCGAACTACCCCTGACTATTGGCCGCCGTTTATTGAGCTGCCAATAAATTCCAGTGAACGGTCGGAGAGACAGATCACGGACGTGAGCGGCTTCCAGAGAGGAAGCAAAAACAAAACGCCACGCCGATTCCGTGTGTTTTCTCACATTATTATCAGTTTTAAACGCTCATATTGGCACCTTCCCCTGTGTTTTATGTGAAGTTGTGATGTCACTAACAAAAGCTAGAAATCACCTCGGCCTCCGGCTGACTTGAATGGCTGTCAGTGAAGGGTGGGCATTGACTGTATTGTTGTGACATCACAACATCGCTGTTGTGATGGCTTTATGAGTCAGTATCTGTATATTGGCGGAAAACAGGGCGCAGTATTTATAAAACACGGAGACCTTGATCGTATAATAAAACACATATTAAACTCCACCTTTTTTTACCACATTGGCCTTTAAAATGTGACATTTGGAGCCTCCTGTGGCCTCGGCTGCTGTAAAAAACGGACCCACAGAGGGTAAACACAATTATCAACGGTACAGTTATGGATGAGGGGCAGGGGTCGCTCGCTTTCGGCCCCTCCGCCGACTCGGAGAGGGGATTGAAACGGCTGAATCTCCTAAATGGAAAGAGCTGCCGTTCAACTGCGGAGGGAAAAAAAAAAAAAATGGAGCTTGAAGGACTATTATGTGACGGGATGACAGAGCCGTAAAGATTCATCCAATTTTATGGGCACATACAGCTGAGACATTAACTGTCATCCCATTTGTCCAGCAGCGCTGAGGATGTGTGTGTGTGTGTGTGTGTGTGTGTGTGTGTGTGTGTGTGTGTGTGTGTGTGCAATGAGGCTCAATTGTCTTCTATGAATTAAATCATCTTCAGCCGTGTATCTAAATAAGTCACTGCTGATAAAGTCTGTAGCGTCCTGCCAGACGTATGTTTTATCAAAGTGAAGCTCCATCTGTTTATTGGTGGCACGCGTACAAGAAAATATATTCCACTTAATACACCAACGCTGCCAGATTTGTATAGTGTGTTATAATGTCAGAGATTGCGGTGAGGACTGTTTGTCCCTAAGGATTCGGAATTTTTTTGAGTGCCTCGCAGAATTTGATTTTTTTTCTTGAACGAATAAACAGAAACTTCACCCTTAATTAAAAAAAAAAATAAAACATGGCTAAATCATTCCAGATAAAAAGCCTGAATCCTGACTTTAATCTCATAACATATAAAACAGAAAAAAAGTCATAATTGTTTTTTTTTTCTCAGAATTCTGAGATTGAAATCTATATTTTTTTTCCTAGGATGAATACAAAAATACCTATATTATATGTGAATGTGCCAATACAAAGGAGAATAACAGAATACAAAACAATTGTAGGAATTTGCTGTATACACAGCATCTATTTATCTCATTTTGTTCACATTTTATAACATTATTCATTGCATACTCAGTTTTTTATATTGTTTTTATCCACGGATTTATTTTCCTTTCTTGTTTTGACTATCCGTGAAGGGACATAAAGAACAAATAAAAAATATTCCTGATGCTGGTCAGATGAAGATGTGAGGGAGTCTTCCTCACAGCTGCTTTCTGTTGGAGCTGGAACATCTGAAGACATCACTAAGCGAGTGGCTCATTTTCAGAGCAAAAAGGTTAAACTGGTGACATCGGATCAAAGCCAATCTGTCACGTGTCTCCTCCTCAGATCATTTTCAGACTTTTTTTTTTTTTTTTTACAATCCACAGCATTTTCTCTTTACAGTGCTGAGCTTTTGTGGGAAGGCCCGGCGCTCGCAGAGATTAATCGGATGATAATTTGCCATTAACAGCTTGATCCCGTGTACCAGCTGGTCTGGAGGAACACCAAATAGCCGTCGGCTCGTCCTAAATCTCCGGCACAACAAACTGTTGGGAGGACGGCGGCCAAGCGGCTCTTCACCAGGCCGCACGCTGCTCAAATTATTCACACACACACACACACACACACATATACACTGCGTGTGCTGTCATTCAGAACAGATCTGTTTCCCTTTTCGGTGGAATCACAGCCCGTTATTGATATGTAGTCGTTGCTGCATGTTTGCCACACCAGAAGCATTTAAATTTTTTGCCAGTTGGCGCCAGTCGTAGCATTTTCTGACCAAATTCCCTGATCTTTCAACACCCCCCAACCAGAACATTCAATATTTTAATACATAAACAAGGAATACATCAACAGAAAGACAGACGCCTTTTGATTTAGAAATATGTTGGTTGTAGATTCATTCATTCTATTTCTCTGAGAGATGATTGAATGTAAGTCAGTAAGGGTGGAGGGAGCAAAACTATCGTAGTAAAATGTCCGTATTCTGAGTTCTGAGTTTCCTGCAACAACGCGACACAATCAGCAGCCTCTCAACTCTCAACTACTCCAGATCGAAAAAAAAAAATAGCACATTCTGACAACTATAGGCTTTGGAATCAGGGAACAGACAACATGACCGGAACCTTGAAAACGCTCGCGTCTGAGTATAAATCCAGTTTACGTCCGCTTCAGTCATAACCTTCCTCCCATAATCCCCCGCCGTTATGTGAAACGACAGCAACGACCTCGGAGCGAACGGCCTACGAGCCCGAAAAAAGTCACGAGGACAATTTTGATGGCGCCTGTTGGTTCTGTCAGTGAACACTTGTGAAAAAAACGCCAGCGTCAAAAGCATTCACATTTAACTCCAGTGGAAGTACAGTTATTAGGGTTCGAAAGTACTTCTGTGGATTCCAAACTACTTAAAGTATAAAAGTAAAAGTAACGAAAGAAAATCTGTTGCCTCTTCAGTCAAAAGCTGTAATGACTTTTTGGCATGTTGAGATATTACAGTGTGTGTCACTAGTGAATAAACATGTAGTTACATGTAATAAAACAACCTTTCAGTTTCAATGTATGAACCATCATCATTTTTTTTTTGGCAAGAGAAAAAAATGCATTTTTATGCTTTCTATCATCCTTTTAAAGGTATTTTAACCAGGAAAATAATTCAGAGCACAGACCTGATCAAATAATGCACTTTCTGGCAGAAAATCACCTTTTGGCTTGTCAGTTAGGAGAAAAGGCCGGAATGAATAGATAAATGAACGAATAACAAGGATATCTTTAAAATCTAGAGGGGAAAAGGAATGAAAAAGAATTACTTCAGTAAAGTAAAGGTGGCCAAATTTCTGTTTAATTAATGTAAAGTATTTATACTTATACACTTTTGCTATTTTAATGAAGAAATTGAAACAAGCGCCTTTAGCCGAATGAGAACAGATTTTTCTGTAACACTAAAATGAAGATGTGAGACTAATCCGCAGCTAATTGGCTCCAGAAAGTGCCACAGAGACTCTTATCACAGCGGAGATGATACTTTCTGGCACATGACCAGGCCGGGACGGCTGTTTGGCTCCCGTTTGTATCACCGTGCCCCCGACAGGCTAAGAAATAGCTGAGAAAGTAGCCGAGATTGACAGTAAATGATCCCCCCTGTGGATGCAGATTCACCCGGGATCCATGCCTTGTCAGGTTTGTGGAAGTTTAAAGTTCTAACTTCGGAAGCGCTGGGCTCAGAGCCCAGGAGTGACTAACGTTTACTCCGATGCATTGGAAGGCTGCAGATTAGTCGCCCCGGTGCAGAACGGCACATTAAATTCAGGAATGAACCCAGACTTGAAATAAGGACACCTGACAGAAGGGAACACGGAGGATCAGGAGCGAACGCAAAAGGTTAGGGAAGCTTAAAGAAATATGAATCCACGTAAGGAGCTTAAACGTTTTCCCTGCCCTCGCTTCACCCAGGTGTTTCGGTACAAGCTGACCTTCTGCCAGGTGTGACAGTGAAGAACTGTGACTTTGAAAACTGCAGTCGACCCGTGAAGGAAGATTTCCTTCCAAATGGAAAATGAGAGTGTATCAGCTGCTCCCGCTGCCAGAGGACATTCACAGGACGGATGTTTGATCGTCTAGGGTTTTTTTTTTACCCCCCCCTGTATTTGTTAATTAACACAACAGTGCAGAAAAGCTGCTGCAAAGCCTTTTTTAAAAGATAAATTAAATGCTCCGGTTATTTTAATTATGTTTTAACAGTGACATGAGATGGTGAAGAGGACATTAATGCATGTTGGTCTGTTGATTCACCAGCTGGTTAACATTAACACACTCCTCACCAGCCTTATATCCAAGCTAGGGTTTAGCTGCTGTCAATCAAACACAGATACAGACACGCCCCCTCCAGCTGCTGTCAATCAAACACAGACACTGACTCACCACTCCAGCTGCTGTCAATCAAACACAGACAGGGATACGCCCCCTCCAGCTGCTGTCAATCAAACGCAGACACCGACAGCGACAATATAAATTTTATATATAAAAAAAAAAAAAAAAAGGTACACTTTCTGCAGCAGCTGCATCCAATAAACATGAAGTTTCTGGCTCTTTCATCACTGTCACTCCAAAACATAAAAAGCTGACTTTGTGTATCATCCTGCATATTTTAAAACACGAGTCTGTAGAAATGTTACAGCGAATTGATTCGGGAACCTGCTGTGAAGCTTCGGTGCCCCATCCTGAAAACAGCAGTTATTTTCCCCCGGCCATGATGTTATTACACATTAAATGTATTTGGACATATTTACTGAGTGCAGGATTTTTTTTCTTTTCCAGGGGATCTCCATGGCAACGCGGATACTGGCTGCGACTGCAAAACCTCTATACAGCCTGTGAATGCTGAACCTCAGCGATGTGACGTGAATATAATAACAATTAACATATTACTCTAGTCAAATTAAGCAAAAATTTAGAAAAAAAATCACTCCAATGTCAAAGTTAACATTCGCAAATCCTCACACAGTAGACAGAGGTCACCAGCAACAGCAGCTCTAACACGATAAACCAGGACCTCCACTCTCACTTCCTATCTGATCTAGCGCCTCTTATCTGCTAATGAAGGCTTGTAGAGACACGCACGTTGAATTCCTTATTAACGCAATTATGCCAAATCTGAGTGTGTGTGTGTGTGGATAGCAACCAGAGCGGAGGGCAGCCTGGATGCAGGCTGGCCAGTAACATATGCTCGACAGCGGACGGGGCATATGGGGACATATGCAGGGAAAGCGGCGAGCTGCCAGCGGCTGCAATAAAGAGGCGAGCAGACGGCGACGCGCTGCGGGAGACGCTGCAGAACTCATAATGCAGCACGGTCGCGATGCTTTTGGATTCTGCGAGGAAACACAAAAAGCAACTGGACGGAGATGTGTCTGCAGGCCGGAGCTGCGCTCAGCCTGGTTGTTTGTGCAGGGAATATGATTTTCATGCAATTCAAGGTTCTCACTGTCACACACACACACACACCAGTAATAATTACATCTGCAATAACTGGTTCTGAGGGTTTTTTTGTATATGTGTGCACAGAATGTCTGTGCAGTAATTAGAGATGATCCTGTGGGTCATCCGCCTGCTGAAACGCCTGATTAGGATAAATCACAGACTGGAAGTCAGAATTTTGCATATTCTAGTCCACAATACTTCACGTGTGTTTTGTACATGGCACATGTGGGGACATCCATGGGGGGGGGGGGGGGGGGGGGGAAGCTTATCCTCAGATCATTCTGTATTGCCAAAGCACTAATCCACATATTCTTTTGTTTGATGATTTAATTGTAATATGGGGCGCTAAGTGGCATGTCACGTAGATGAAATATTCATTCACTCTGTATGCTTTTCATGGTCTCATGGGAGGAAAAATAAGAGAGAAAAAGAGAAGACCACATAGAATATTTGAAATTCCTTTTATTTTATTTGTTTATTTCAATTGTAATTTCATGCAAAATTCATGATACAAAACATCTGCACATCCAAATCTTTTGAATTTTCAGTTTTCAGTGTGTGTGTGTGTGTCTATGCAGTCAAAGTAATTCATAACTCATGTAGCTATTTAGAAATATTATACATTTTAAAATATGATTTAAAATAATTGAAACTTACTGTTAAACCTTGTTATTCCTTTCAGGTTAGATTATGAACCTGAGAAGCCCCATCGATGCTTGCATTAAATAAAATAATAAGATGGCACCTAAGTGAATATTTTGTCACATTGTCTACTAAAATCTAAAACATGACAAGTATATTTAGTATATTTGTTTTTTTTCACTGTATATTGAGTTATTTCGTTATGTACTTTATGTGCTTTGCATATTTTTATCTGGATGTGTGTGTGTGTGTTAACTTCCTGTGATTATCTCCAGTTACACACACCTGAGCTCCATGTCCAGTTAGGCAGCTGGAGCAGGGGAAGCAAGACGGCTGGGCATTGCTCTCTCCTGTCAGAGTCACCGGTAGCCACAGGTGGGCTGAAACTTTTGTTTTGAGATGTGGATGAGTTAAAAAAAGAAAGGTATTTTAGCCACAGAGGCAGTTTGTTTGTTCTCCCTGAGGTGCATTACATTAAGGATCTGTGTCAGTGCACGTGTTCATATCAGATCATCCTTAAAGTGATCAGTGAAGCGAGGCAGTGAGGATTGTATTACCCTCAAAATGCATCACACACACACACACACACACACAGCTGTTAATTGTGCTACAGAAGTTTGATAGACTGCATGCTATCAGAGTCTGATGAAGGCAGGTGGGAGTGAATCAGTCGGTAAAGGCTTTAAAGGCAGAATGTAACATTCTAACATAGTCATTTCCTATCAGAAGTTCCATCTGTGTTTGCATCTGACATTCATCTTTTAACCCATTTAAGCCCAATTTTTTCAGCTTTCATGCATATCTGGTGAATCTCTGAATAAGTAGTGAAATGAAAAAAGGATCATAGATGCTGAGCGTTTGCAGCATGAATCTCCTTCGAGGACCTTGGAGGTGAAAGCACAAAGGCTGAAACATTCCTGCTGGATTTGATTCCCTCGAACACTGAAGCTTCGCGTTGGCTTAAGATCAACTTTTACACGCGTTCCTGCGTTCAGTCCTCGTCGATGACATTAAAGGACGTCACGGAAGATCTTAACGTCAGTATGAGCAGGAGGAACAATTACAGCGACGGCACAATTCTTAAAACGGGATTGGAAATTCCTCTTTTTTCTTTTTAGTCATGCTGCTATTTACCAGACGAACCCGCGCCGTCGATTTAACTCGCACACAGGCTCTTTTGTTGGAGGTAATACATAAAATCCAATCAACCTTTAAACACGGAGCCCGAGGCTGCGAGGAGCTGCTTTAAGAATGCTCCAGTGCAGACGATGACTGATGGCCTTGTTTAGGCTGAAGGATTTATTAAATCTATAATGGAGTTGATGTTGCGTCCCTAATGACTTCTCTCTGCTTTTTAAAAACATAATAACATGAGGCTGCATCGCAGCAAAAGGGTAACGCGTCGTTTTCACCCAGGCACCTGACCTTCCGCAGTTTCAGCTCTGATCTTTTCATCTATCCTTTATTAGCTACACACACACACGCATACGCTGCTGAGACAACAAATCAACCCATGGCAACATGTTTCATTCACAGATTCTCCTCATTCCGACAAACACGTAGCTAAGGTTCCAGATGTTAATGCCGTTATTAATAGAGTTGAATGTTATGTGTCCTTTAAATGACCTCCTCAAATTTAGTTGTTTGTTTCTGAGAAATCAGATTTTGACGGCCAAAAATACCCCAACACCCATGAGCCTAGGCTGCCGTTGCCATGGAAAAGAAGACAGTCGAAGTGTCATGAATTTAAAAATACTGAAAAAAAAAAAACAAATCAACTCGACATCTTACAGAAATGCAACATGGGAGTTCTAGATAACGTCCATCCACTGCCTGTGACCTTTGACCTTTTGCTAAAGAAATAGATATTTTGGAGTTACATGTTGATCCATACTGTTGGAGAAAAAAAATGTGAGTCACCGACGCCGTCTGCGGGTTTTTATTTCCATCTGTTTATCTTCATCTGATTCAAGTCAACTTTATTGGCATAAACGTTAAAGCAACAGTATAATTCAAAGCTAAATTAGCCCTAATGAATATCGACATTTATGCCAGAAAACAAACTATAAAAGTACGCCGTGGACATCAAACATCTCAGTGTGAACGTGAGGCTCCTTTAGATGTAGCAGATGGCCTTTCACTGTTTGGTGACACACACACACACACACACACACACACAGAGTGATGTGTCGACAACAATCTGGGCTGCATAATAGGTCGCACAAACACATGCTGCAGCATTTGTGTTCATATTTGTGCACTGGTGTGTGTGTGTATGTGTGTGTGTTGAGCTGGCAGTCTGACTGACTTTGACCTCCATCAGTGACTTTCCTCCTGCAGTGTTCAGTAACCTTGATGTGACCGCATTCCCATATCCCGTCCACCAGAAAACACCACAGTCAGTACAATAACCACAACGACAAGGAGAATCTTTCTCCTTTTCATTAGCATCACAGCATCATTCTATTAAAGTCATTATTTCTTTCAGATATTTGCATAGCGCTGCTCTCCCACCATTGCTGCATCGCCCTGTCTTTCTGTTAAGAATTCATATTTCTTCAGTTTTTTCAGACATAAGTTTCAGTTGATCGAAGGTCATTGTGTATTTAAACTTGACATTTTCGCTTCACGGTATGATAGATATAGTTTGGATTCAAGACAAAAATGCTTAAGTCAGTAAGAAATTGTTATATTTATTCTAAAATTGATCATGGATCTATATCTATTTTGCATATATTTGTTGATATATATGGTTGAATACACTGTTAAAATATCAATAAAACTACCAGTAAGCATAAAAATTACCAATGTGATTACTAAAAATTAACCTTTTTTTCTTGATATCCAAAAACACACAAATAAGGTTTAGGCAATTGTGCTATGAGAATTATGTAGGTTGCAAGTGGAAGATGATTTGAACACCTACAGACAATTATATAAAAAAATATAGTAATAAGAAAAGACATTTAGACATAAGAAAAACAGTGTAATTTCAGCAATGTGATGATTATTGTAATTCATATTACATATTCAGTAAGTGCTCTATGAATATCTATTTTTAAACATTTATTCATTGTAGAATTTTTACATCTTCTAAAAAGCAGGTGAAGTTACACACACACACGCATACGCTGCGTGTGTGTGTGTAACTTCACCTGAAAAACTGTGGATAAGTGACAAATCACGGTCTCATCAGGTCTGTCAAAATGTATATTTTGTGTCCATGTTAATAACTGACACTTGTCATGTAGGAAAACGCCACTTTTCATTGTTCAAAACAGACTTTTTGCTTCTTCAAGTCACTTCATCCTTACAATTTTTTTCAGAAAACAATAAAATAAGAAACAAATATTCTTCAAACTGAGTTTTGTACCAACAGAGCTGCGTGTAATTTCCTGTCCAGTCAGAGCAGCTGAGCGGTGGTCAGGTGAAGCCAAGAAAGCCCTCGGAGGAGATAAGGGAGCGATGGGATCTGGGTTCTCATTGGTTCGCTTGGCTGCTGCCGGCTGTCAGACATGTTGGTCTGTGGTGTTTCCTGCTGCTGCAGCCAGCAGCACGACTCATTATCAATAACCTTGGAAGGAGGAAACAAAGTGTGCATGGGCGTATGTACGTGTGTGTATGTGTTTTTCCATGAAATCACAAAGTCCCGGTTGATTGGAGTGAATCTTAACTGCTTCCTACGTAAAAAACTCTCCGCTCACTGGCGACGGCGAACATCAAAGCTGCCAGTCTGACGAATCCGTCCTTTCCCCCCCCCCCCCAACTCTTAACTCTGGCGCCGGCAGAAGCGAGGACTAAAGACCTCAAAGAGAAAAAAAACAGGCCCGAAGCCGTTGGCACGGCGACCGACGGGCAAAGCTAACGGAGAATGCAGCGAGATGAACGCCTCGCACTTGAGAAAGCTGTAGGTTTAAGTTGCGGAGGAAGCAGAAAGACGGGGGGAGAGAGATAAGAAAAGAACGACTGCAGGTGAAGATAAAGGAGGTTTCATTCAGCTCATTGACTGCCATTGCTGGGGCAGAGCGAAGTCTTATACATCTTGTTGGTGAACATCAGACGTGGGCGCAATGTATTTGAGCAGGAGTACAGACAGCCGACATTAGCACTGAGTTTGTCTGGCAGTGGATCTGTGATCAGGGATATAATTCTGCTCAGTATTTGACTATTTGTACAAAATACAAGATATTTCCTGTTAATAAGATTTAGTTTTTTTGCAGTACACCTTAGGATTTTGTTACTCAATAACATTTTTTTCCCCTGAGCCTACTGGATGGGTCCATTGCATACTCTATCAGTTAGTTCTTCAACTTGTAGTCATCAAAGTTAACATAGCACACACTGCTTGTCCGTATCTCTGATCCAAGAGATTACATGCGTGCTGGGAGGTGCAGCCTTACGCATGAAATTCACACACTTTTATGTGAAACCAAACAGCGACATGCGTTATCACAATTTAGTGAAACATACATGTGTTCCACAGCCTGCGTCGCGTCGCCTCAGCCACTGACGGTGATGACTCAGATATCCGTCTTTTTTTTTTTTTCCTGTCTTTGTGAGGCCCAACACTGGAGAAAGAAGATAAGATTCATCCTCTGAATGTCAAAATTCAAACAGAGGCTGAACCGAGGTGCTGCATAAAGGACCGTTGGAAGATAAATGAGGACTTTTGACTTTAAATACAGAGCTGGGGATGTGCAAAATACTGCATGTGTCCTCTTTAAAGGTTGTTGAGATATTTCAGTGGTAAACCGGCTGATTGACAGGCGCTGTCGTCCATAAAACTGCGGCGTTGCCACAAATGCACCGCGCCGGGTAGCGTCAGTGGGTTCCGTAAAAACAGGTGAAACACATACGGGTTCCGAAATGTGCGTGAGGTGTTGGTTGGAGGCGTTGTCAGAGCTGCAGCCTGACACTGAACAGCCTCTAATGTACAAACAGTGAGGGGCTTTTCATGTTGTTCTTAATCCTCTAAAAGCTGCTGGCACCACGCCTGACTCCCATCTCTTTCTCTGCACGTTCAATTGAGTTAAATGAAGCTCCGCTAGCGTGGCCTTTTGATGCTAAACCATGTTGCCAAAGAAAATACTGTACATAAACAGATTAGAATAAGTAAAATATGCACAGATGAGCGGTGAAGCATGTTTTTTTCTTGCTGTAATCACTCCCCCTGTTCTTATTGACCATTAGAAGATTTTCATCATGCACATACAACGTGAGAAGCGGAGGATGATGGAGACCTAGTTCTGTGCAAGTGTGTTTAAAGATCCGTACAAGTGAGTAAAAAAATATGGTCTATGGCGTTATAAACACTGTGGACTGTGAAAAATAACTTAGAGACAAGCCTAGTACCTCTGTAGATTAGGAGAAATATACCAATTTAGGATTTCTATTACTATATTTTTGCTTTTTGCTAATTGTTGTTCATATAAAAACTTGGAGCCGAGTTTCTCGTTGAACTTTTGGTGTCCTACATGTACATACCGGTGCTTGCTACCCTGTATAATGAGGATTAATTATTAATAAACATAAGGAAATGTAGATGCCCTTCTCCTCAAAGTGGAGACTGCAAACAAAGGCGTGCCCTGGAGAATGTGAAATGACAGCCCCTTCCTCCCTCCTAATTAACCTCCGCCATGCCTCGTGGATGATTGTGTCCTTCGTGGGAACTGAATGGCTCTGTTTCGATGTCGAGCAGCTCGCTACGCTGCAGTACAGTAACAGAGGCATGAAGTGAACTCTTTTTTTTTCGATGCATTGGAATGTTTTCACCACCCTCTGCGGTCTGCGACAGAGCATTTTCCACAGCGCAGCAGCAAAAGTTGCATAGGATGGCAGCAGAGGGGTTGTCCTTTTCTCAGTGTCCTCAAGGAAAAAAAAGAGGAACTGGCTGTCCTTTTCATTCAAGCCGGAAGTGATGATTTTTTCAGGAAAGCTTTTATGCATTCCTGGAACTTGAAAGCTGAAGACGATGCTGTTGATACAGATAGAATCATGTGTTGTCCTCTTCTTCCAATCTATGAGCTTGTTCCTGTTGGTGTTAATGAGGTAGGTATATCTGCCCACCGTGCAGCAAGGTGTTCAACCTCTGCCCTGTAGTCACTCATCATTGTCACTCATGAGTCCTATCACCACGGTGTCATCCACAAACAAAGCAATCTACTTACGATGGAGTTGCATCTATTGTGATATCGTGAGAGGTTGCCCTTTAGCAGGATAGTTCAAACAGTGCACGAACACAAGATTTTCCAAACAATTATTAAGTTTGTGTATCGGGGAAAATAAGGAACTGTTTCTCCAGGTAGGTCCTCCAAAGAAGTAGCGTCGTCCCAACCGTCCACAGTGTTTCTCCAGAAGAGCAAGAAGTCCATGATCCATTTGCAGAGGGAGTTACTAATTCCGAGCTGTCCGAGTTTAGCATTGAGCTTGAGCTAAAGTCAACAAACGGCATCCTTGCCTATGCATTCTTGATTTGTGTGAGTGCTACACTCATGTGTCAGTCAGGCTCGTTCGAGATGAATGATTTCTGCAGTGGCACAATGCAGGCGGTTTTGTACAACCGTCTGGGCACGGTGGCGATGTCTGTGAGCTGCTCGGAGCACATAAGGTTGAACACATTCCAGCACGTTATTTAATCAGCCAATCGTCAGTCTGAGAGCAATAACCACTGAACCATTGGTCAACAGTACATCCATCCTAATGATCACTTTCTGAGCTCTTGAGCACATGGTTAAATGGTCGATTTTAGGGACAGATGTGGGTAAGGTTGCAGGACATGAGCGTGCAGCACAACGTTTACTGGAAATCTTACATTGGGGATTTCGTTTTTCTTTTACATTTTCTGGCATACATTTTAAAGTGATCATTTAGACCGTAACCATGACCTTTTCCTTAATCTAACCAGGTGTCACACCATAAAACGTCCATGTTTTATAGCAGCATATTACTGCATTTTACAGTGCTAATGCAATGGGTTGATAAGGATCTACTCAGCAGGTAGCAGGTGTCTATTCAACCACATTAATCGGTATGATAACCACTGATAACAGCTGCCCATTGTACTGATTACATTTGAAAAATGTGCGCGGACCTGTTTGACAGTGGCAGACACATGATGTCTGCTCCCAGATTAGAAAACGATAGTCACATTATCATACTTGAAATCTGGTGCTTGATGTGAACATCTTGTGAAAAATACACGTCAGTGTGTAATTTGGCAGCTGATGGTTGTCTTAGGACACGTTTCGAACGGTTGTGAACATGCATACTGCATCTGTTAGGAGTTTAGACACACACTTTTATTTGATTGCTCGTTTTGTTCTTCAGGCTCTTCAATTAAAAATATAATAATGGATACAACTAAGGTTATAATACTTTGTGGCATTTCATTAATTTTTTATATTCTTTAAGTTTTTTTTTCAATTTTGTTGGGTTTGCTAGTTTTTATTTTTTGAAAATGCTTCACTTAAATTTAGTGTTATAGGTTTTCATTTTTGTTCGTTATCAGTTTAAATTTAAATTGAATTAATTTCTGTCAAATGTTATTAGTTTTAAGTTAGATTGTATTAGTTGTACTTTAGATTATATTCGATTTAATTTGTTTTTTTATTAGTTTTCCTTTAGTATTTATTTCTTTAAGTTATGGGTATTATAGGTTTTATTCATCATCATTAAATAATTTAAAACACTTCACACTTCACAAATGACAGATTTTGAATTATAGTTTTCATTGTTTCATTAGTTTTCATGAACATTACATGAGAACATTACATAACACTATTACTAAATATTTCTTCATTGTGCATCATTTCCCTGTTATTAATAATAGCATCCATCCATCCATCCATTTTCTATCCCGCTTATTCCTTTTCAGGGTCGCAGGGGTCTGCTGGAGCCTATCCCAGCGCATTTTATGGCGAGAGGCAGGGATACACCCCAGATGGTCGCCAGCCAATCGTGGGGCACACACACCATTCACACACCATTCACACACACACTCACACCTATGGGCAATTTAGATTTGCCAATTAACCTGAGCATGTTTTGTATTGTGGGAGGAAGCCGGAGTACCCGGTGAAAACCCACGCAGACACGGGGAGAACATGCAAACTCCACACAGAAAGGTCCCAGACCCAGGCCCCAAGGCGGTCTTGAACCTGCGACCTTCTTGCTGTGAGGCAACAGTGCTACCCACTTCTCCACCGTGTCGCCCTCTTAATAATAGCAATAAACTTAAATTTTATAATTTTTAATTTTAAACTTTTATATACCTTTCATATATAATTGAAGTTCAAAACATCTTTTGGTTTACTTGAAGCATCAGTTCAAAAGCTCAGACGTCAGAGTTTCACCACCCAACATACTGTACGTATTTCTCAAGTAGTGACAGTCAGCGTCAAGTAAAACAAACACTTGTGCACTTCAGATTAATATTCCACCCTCTTCGCCCTCATCACATTTATAGAAACATCAAGGGTGCAGCTTTTAAAAACAAACAAAAGTAATAAAAGATAAAAAGAAAAGAAACAACTGGCTTGTTTGCCGATTGTTCTCATTCCTCGTTCCTTTTTCGTTACTGCTACAAAATCTGACGCTCTCCCTGAGGGTGTTTGTGAGATCGTAAGTATCATAACTGCAGAGTATTATGTCATGTTAATTTTACTCACTGTCAGTGTGATAAAAGATTGTGTGTGCATGTGTGTAAGTTTGTAAAAAAAATCACAATTCTCTTTATATATATTAATTTCTAAAGCAAACATATGGTTACATGTGTATGTGTGGCACCATCTTACTTGTATTTGGGGGCCTCTTGATATATTAGGGTTACTGCCATACTGACAACACAACTCAAAATTTTTACCAGCACAGTATATACAGAAACGTTTCATTTTGGTGCAGTGACTATGAGAACATGATCTAGTTCTGAATCATGGATTTACTGCTTTCAGTGACATATGACCTTTCGCAGGTGAGCTTCGATGTTCTGCTGAACCATGGAGGCTATTCTGGCAAATGCCTCTGGATATTTGAGAATGGTATTTCTATTTCAAGAAATGAGCAAAAGCAAATTAGAAAAACCACGAACCAGTTGAAAACCATGAAGACATGAGGTGTTGGTTGGAGGCGTTGCAGAGCTGCAGCCTGACACTGAACAGTCTCTAATGTATAAACAGTGAAGCGATTTTCCTGTTGTTCTTAATCCTCAAAACGCTCCTGGCAAAATGCCAGACTTCCATCTCTGTCTCTCTATATTCAATTGAGTAGATGAAGCTCTACTAGCATAGCTTTTGATGCTAAAACATGTTGTCGAAGCAAGTGTTGTGTATAAACAGATTAGAATAAGTAATATATGCAGTGAAATGTTTTTTCATGCGGTAATCATTCCTCCTGTTCATACTGACCATTACAAGATCTTCATCATGCTCTTACGCTTGTTAGAGATGGGAGACTTGTGCAAACATGTTTAAAGATCAGTACAATTCTATATTACATGGAAGCAATATATAAACTGTAGCTCTATAACTTTGATATTTTTATTGTAATACATGTAGACTAAGAGAGGTTGTGAACAGCAGTATGGTTTCATGCCAAAAAAGAGAGTACTATACATGCTTTGCGGATGCTGATAGAGAAGTAGAGGAAGCTGTTAATTTTAAATTATACCTACAAACCCAATGAATTATTTATTTGAGGGCAGAGAGGAAGTGTGGTGTTGTATGAGGAAGTCTGGAGTGGCAGAGAAGTATCCTAGAGCAGTGCAGGACATGTATGAGGACTGTAAGACAGTGAGGTGTGCTGTAGGTGTCATAAAGGAGTTCAAGGTGGAGGTGGGACAGCATCAGGGATCAGTTCTGAGGCCCTTCTTGTTGCTATGGTGATGGACAGGCCAATAGATGAGGTTAGACAGGTATAAATAGGTTGATTTTTTTTATTAAAAACATTTTAAATAGAAAATAAAATATACAGGCAATGCAGAGATATGGAGAAAACCTTCTGTGTAAACATGTACTTAACAAGTACTTAACAAGTACTTAAATAAATCATAAATGAAAGCATTCAAAGAAAAACTAAAAGACACTGCCATTAGCCTAGAAAAAAATAGATGAAATAAATAATATTCATTGAATTAACTTAAATTAAGAAATAAAATAATACACAAAATAATGCAACCTGATACAAATACTCCCTCACTGCATGAGATCTAAGATATGTATATGTTATGTTTACTCATGTCATCCTGAGTGGATGTTAATAATAAGTAGTAAGAGCTGTAGTGTATGGATGTATGTAGAAGGAATATACAGTCAAATTTGTCAGTGCAAATTCCTTTAGATATGCTGAGACTGTGTTAACATGTATATATATACATATAGATTTTATGCATGATTAAGAAAAGTCAATCAATTAGGTCAGTTTCTTCACGAACAATATATTGGATATTCAATGAAAAAAAGTAGTTTTAATGAAGAAAAAGTTTTAATGCCAAATAATTACTGTGAAAACAGCAACGAATGAAAGGAAGGTTGTTTGATTGATGACAGTGGAAGAAGATGCAAGTGTTGTAGGGGCAGCTGTGGTTGTTGTGGTTGGAGGGTCAGCTGTGGTTGTTGTAGTAGCGGCTGTGGTTGTTGTAGGTGAAGCTGTGGTTGTTGAAGGGGCGGCTGTGGTTGTTGTAGTAGCGGCTGTGGTTGTTGTAGGTGAAGCTGTGGTTGTTGAAGGGGCGGCTGTGGTTGTTGTAGGGGCAGCTGTGGTTGTTGTAGGTGAAGCTGTGGTTGTTGAAGGGGGGGCTGTGGTTGTTGTAGGGGAGGCTGTGGTTGTTGAAGGGGCGGCTGTGGTTGTTGAAGGGGCGGCTGTGGTTGTTGTAGGGGAGGCTGTGGTTGTTGAAGGGGCGGCTGTGGTTGTTGTAGGGGAGGCTGTGGTTGTTGAAGGGGCAGCTGTGGTTGTTGTAGGGGAAGCTGTGGTTGTTGTAGGGGCGGCTGTGGTTGTTGAAGGGGCGGCTGTGGTTGTTGAAGGGGAGGCTGTGGTTGTTGTAGGGGAAGCTGTGGTTGTTGTAGGGGCGGCTGTGGTTGTTGAAGGGGCGGCTGTGGTTGTTGAAGGGGCGGCTGTGGTTGTTGAAGGGGAGGCTGTAGGGGAAGCTGTGGTTGTTGTAGGGGCAGCTGTGGTTGTTGAAGGGGCGGCTGTGGTTGTTGAAGGGGCGGCTGTGGTTGTTGAAGGGGCGGCTATGGTTGTTGTAGGGGAGGCTGTGGTTGTTGTAGGGGCAGCTGTGGTTGTTGAAGGGGCGGCTGTGGTTGTTGTAGGGGAGGCTGTGGTTGTTGTAGGAGCAGCTGTGCTTGCTGTGGTTGTAGGGGCAGCTGTGGTTGTTGTAGGGTCAGCTGTGGTTGTTGTGGTTGTTGTAGGGGCAGCTGTGGTTGTTGTAGCAGCCGCTGTGGTTGAAGCTGAAATTGTCATTGTTTTGGGGGCAGCTGTGGTTGTTGTAGGTGTAGCTGTTGTGATAGCGGCAGCCAAGGTTGTTGTGGGGCCAGATATCATTATTGTAGAGGCAGCCGTACTTGTTGTAGGGGCAGTTGTGGTTGATGTAGGGGCAGTCGTGGTTGTAGAGGCAGCTATGGTGGTCATGGTTGCAGCCATGGTTTTGGTAGGAGCAGCCATGGTTGTAGTAGGGTCAGCAATTGAGGTTGGAGATGCAGCCGTGGTTGTGGTAGTGCCAGCCATGAAGGTGGTAGACTCAGCTGTAGATGTGGTAGATGCAGTCATGCTAGTTGTAGGGTCAGCAATGGAGGTTGTAGGCGCAGCCATGGTTGTTGGGGCAGTTGTGATTGATGTAGGGGCAGTTGTGATTGATGTAGGAAGAGCCATGGTTGTAGATGCAGCTGTGGTGGTCATAAGGGAAGCCATGGTTGTTGTAAGAGGAACCATGGTTGTAGCAAGGCGAGCCATGGAGGTTGTAGGCACAGCCATAGGCATTGAAGAAGCAGCCATACTTATTGCAGGGCCAGCCATGGAGGTTGTAGGGCCAATTGTTATTGTTGTAGGGGGAGCCATTGTTGTGGTAGTGCCAGCAATTGGGGTTGTAGGCTCAGTTGTGTTTGTTGGAGAGGCAGCTGTGCTTGTTGCACCGCGAACTATGGCGGTTGTAGGGTCAATTGTGATTGTTGTAGAGGCAGCCATGGTTGGAGAGGCAGCCATTGTTGTGGTACTGCCGGCCATGAAGGTTGTAGGTGCAGCCGTGTTTGTAGTAGGAGCAGCCATGGTTGTGGTAGGGCCAGCCAGGGAGGTTTTAGGCACAGCTGTGGTTGTTGTAGGGGCAGCTAGGCTCATTGTAGGGCCAGCCATTGAGTTTGTAGTGCCAATTGTGATTGTTGTTTGAGCACCCATGGTTGTTGTGAGGAGAGGATTTGTTGTAAGGACAGTCATGGAGGTTATAGGGGCAGCTGTATTTGTTGTAGGGGCAGCCATGGATGTTGTAGGGGCAGCTATATTTGTTGTAGGAGCAGCCATGGTTATGGTAGGGTCAGCCATAAAAGATGTAGGCTGAGGTGTGTTTGTTGTAGAGGCAGCCATGCTTGTTGCAGGGCCAGGCATAGTGGTTGTAGGGGCAGCCATGGAGGTTGTAGGGCCAATTGTCATTGTTGTAGGGCCAGCCTTTGTTGTTGTAGTACCAGCAATTGAGGTTGTAGGCTCAGCTTGGTTTGTTGTAGAGACAGCCAGGCTCATTGTAGGGCCAGCCATTGAGGTTGTAGTGCCAATTGTGATTGTTGTTGGAGCACCCGTGGTTGTTTTGAGGAGAGGATTTGTTGTAAGGGCAGTCATGGAAGGAGTAGGGGCAGCTGTATTTGTTGTAGGGGCATCCATGGAGGTTGTAGAAGCAGCCATGGAGGTAGTACGGGCAGCTGTATTTGTTGTAGGCGCAGCCATGGTTGTGGTAGGGTCAGCCATGGTTGTGGTAGGGTCAGCCATAAAGAATGTCGGCTGAGGTGTGTTTGTTGTAGAGGCAGCCGTGCTTGTTGCAGGGCCAGGCATAGTGGTTGTAGGGGCAGCCATGAAGGTTGTAGGGCCAATTATTATTGTTGTAGGGGCACTCATGGAGGTTGTAGGGCCAGCAATTGAGGTTGTAGGCTCAGCTGTGTTTGTTGTAGAGGCAGCTGTGCGTGTTGCACGGCCAGCTATGGCGGTGGTAGGGTCAATTGTGATTGTTGTAGGGGCAGTCATGGTTGGAGAGGCAGCCGTTGTTGTGGTACTGCCGGCTATAGAGGTTGCAGGCGCAGCCGTGTTTGTAGTAGGAGCAGCCATGGTTGTGGTAGGGCCAGCCATTGAGGTTGTAGTGCCAATTGTGATTGTTGTTGGAGCACCCATGGTTGTGAGGAGAGGATTTGTTGTAAGGGCAGTCATGGAGGTTATAGGGGCAGCCATGGAGGTAGTAGGGGCAGCTCTATTTGTTGTAGGAGCAGCCAAGGCTGTAGTCGAAGGAGCAATGGTTGTGGTATGGTCAGCCATAAAGGATGTAGGCTGAGGTGTGTTTGTTGTAGAGGCAGACATGCTTGTTGCAGGGCCAGGCATAGGGGTTGTAGGGGCAGCCATGGAGGTTGTAGGGCCAATTGTTATTGTTGTAGGGCCAGCCATTGTTGTTGTAGTGCCAGCAATTGAGGTTGTAGGCTCAGCTTGGTTTGTTGTAGAGGCAGCCAGGCTCATTGTAGGGCCAGCCATTAAGGTTGTAGTGCCAATTGTGATTGTTGTAGTGCCAGCAATTGAGGTTGTAGGCTCAGCTTGGTTTGTTGTAGAGGCAGCCAGGCTCATTGTAGGGCCAGCCATTGAGGTTGTAGTGCCAATTGTGATTGTTGTAGTGCCAGCAATTGAGGTTGTAGGCTCAGCTTGGTTTGTTATAGAGGCAGCCAGGCTCATTGTAGGGCCAGCCATTGAGGTTGTAGTGCCAATTGTGATTGTTGTTGGAGCACCCATGGTTGTTGTGAGGAGAGGATTTGTTGTAAGGGCAGTCATGGAGGTCATAGGGACAGCTGTATTTGTTGTGGGGGCAGCCATGGATGTTGTAGGGGCAGCCATGGAGGTTGTAGGGGCAGCCACGGAGGTTGTAGGGGCAGCCACGGAGGTTGTAGGGGCAGCTATGGAGGTAGTAGGAGCAGCTGTATTTGTTGTAGGGGCAGCCATGGCTGTAGTCGGAGCAGCCATGGTTGTGGTAGGGTCAGCCATACAAGATGTAGGCTGAGGTATGTTTGTTGTAGAGGCAGCCATGCTTGTTGCAAGGCCAGGCCTAGTGGTTGTAGGGGCAGCCATGGAGGTTGTAGGGCCAATTCTCATTGTTGTAGGGCCAGCCATTGTTGTTGTAGTGCCAGCAATTGAGGTTGTAGGCTCAGCTTGGTTTGTTGTAGAGGCAGCCAGGCTCGTTGTAGGGCCAGCCATTGAGGTTGTAGGGCCAATTGTGATTGTTGTAGGGCCAGCCATTGTTGTTGTAGTGCCAGCAATTGAGGTTGTAGGCTCAGCTTGGTTTGTTGTAGAGGCAGCCACGCTCATTGTAGGGCCAGTCATTGAGGTTGTAGTGCGAATTGTGTTTGTTGTTGGAGCACCCATGGTTGTTGTGAGGAGAGGATTTGTTGTAAGGGAAGTCATGGAGGTTATAGGGACAGCTGTATTTATTGTGGGGGCAGCCATGGAGGTTGTAAGGGCAGCCATGGAAGGAGTAGGGGCAGCTGTATTTGTTGTAGGGGCAGCCATGGAGGTTGTAGGGGCAGCCATGGAGGTTGTAGGGACAGCCATGGAAGGAGTAGGGGCAGCTGTGTTTGTTGTAGGGGCAGCCATAAAAGATGTAGGCTGAGGTGTGTTTGTTGTAGAGGCCGCCGTGCTTGTTGCAGGGCCAGGCATAGTGGTTGTAGGGGCAGCCATGGAGGTTGTAGGGCCAATTATTATTGTTGTAGGGGCAGCCATTGCTGTTGTAGTGCCAGCAATTGAGGTTGTAGTGCCAATTGTGATTGTTGTTGGAGCACCCATGATTGTTGTGAGGAGAGGATTTGTTGTAAGGGCAGCCATGGAAGGAGTAGGGGCAGCTGTATTTGTTGTAGGGGCAGCCATGGAGGTTGTAGGGGCAGCCATGGTTGTGGTAGGGTCAGCCATAAAAGATGTAGGCTGAGGTGTGTTTGTTGTAGAGGCCGCCGTGCTTGTTGCAGGGCCAGGCATAGGTGTTGTAGGGGCAGCCATGGAGGTTGTAGGGCCAATTGTTATTGTTGTAGGGCCAGCCATTGTTGTTGTAGTGCCAGCAATTGAGGTTGTAGGCTCAGCTTGGTTTGTTGTAGAGGCAGCCAGGCTCATTGTAGGGCCAGCCATTGAGGTTGTAGTGCCAATTGTGTTTGTTGTTGGAGCACCCATGGTTGTTGTGAGGAGAGGATTTGTTGTAAGGGAAGTCATGGAGGTTATAGGGACAGCTGTATTTATTGTGGGGGCAGCCATGGAGGTTGTAAGGGCAGCCATGGAAGGAGTAGGGGCAGCTGTATTTGTTGTAGGGGCAGCCATGGAGGTTGTAGGGGCAGCCATGGAGGTTGTAGGGGCAGCCATGGAAGGAGTAGGGGCAGCTGTGTTTGTTGTAGGGGCAGCCATAAAAGATGTAGGCTGAGGTGTGTTTGTTGTAGAGGCCGCCGTGCTTGTTGCAGGGCCAGGCATAGTGGTTGTAGGGGCAGCCATGGAGGTTGTAGGGCCAATTATTATTGTTGTAGGGGCAGCCATTGCTGTTGTAGTTCCAGCAATTGAGGTTGTAGTGCCAATTGTGATTGTTGTTGGAGCACCCATGATTGTTGTGAGGAGAGGATTTGTTGTAAGGGCAGCCATGGAAGGAGTAGGGGCAGCTGTATTTGTTGTAGGGGCAGCCATGGAGGTTGTAGGGGCAGCCATGGTTGTGGTAGGGTCAGCCATAAAAGATGTAGGCTGAGGTTGGTTGGTTGTAGTGCCAATTGTGATTGTTGTTGGAGCACCCATGGTTGTTGTGAGGAGAGGATTTGTTGTAAGGGCAGTCATGGAGGTTATAGGGACAGCTGTATTTGTTGTTGGGGCAGCCATGGAGGTTGTAGGGGCAGCCATGGAGGTTGTAGGGGCAGCCATGGAGGTTGTAAGGGCAGCCATGGAAGGAGTAGGGGCAGCTGTATTTGTTGTAGGGGCAGCCATGGAGGTTGTAGGGGCAGCCATGGAGGTTGTAGGGGCAGCCATGGAAGGAGTAGGGGCAGCTGTATTTGTTGTAGGGGCAGCCATGGTTGTGGTAGGGTCAGCCATAAAAGATGTAGGCTGAGGTGTGTTTGTTGTAGAGGCCGCCATGCTTGTTGCAGGGCCAGGCATAGTGGTTGTAGGGGCAGCCATGGAGGTTGTAGGGCCAATTATTATTGTTGTAGGGGCTGCCATTGCTGTTGTAGTGCCAGCAATTGAGGTTGTAGGCTCAGCTTGGTTTGTTGTAGAGGCAGCTGTGCTTGTTGCACGGCCAGCTATGGCGGTGGTAGGGTCAATTGTGATTGTTGTAGGGGCAGCCATGGTTGTTTTGAGGAGAGGATTTGTTGTAAGGGCAGTCATGGAGGTCATAGGGACAGCTGTATTTGTTGTAGGGGCAGCCATGGAGGTTGTAGGGGCAGCCACGGAGGTAGTAGGAGCAGCTGTATTTGTTGTAGGAGCAGCCATGGCTGTAGTCGGAGCAGCCATGGTTGTGGTAGGGTCAGCCATAAAAGATGTAGGCTGAGGTGTGTTTGTTGTAGAGGCAGCCATGCTTGTTGCAAGGCCAGGCATAGTGGTTGTAGGGGCAGCCATGGAGGTTGTAGGGCCAATTGTCATTGTTGTAGGGCCAGCCGTTGTTGTTGTAGTGCCAGCAATTGAGGTTGTAGGCTCAGCTTTGTTTGTTGTAGAGGCAGCCAGGCTTATTGTAGGGCCAGCCATTGAGGTTGTAGTGCCAATTGTGATTGTTGTTGGAGCACCCATGGTTGTTGTGAGGAGAGGATTTGTTGTAAGGGCAGTCATGGAGGTCATAGGGACAGCTGTATTTGTTGTGGGGGCAGCCATGGATGTTGTAGGGGCAGCCATGGAGGTTGTAGGGGCAGCCACAGAGGTTGTAGGGGCAGCCATGGAGGTAGTAGAAGCAGCTGTATTTGTTGTAGGAGCAGCCATGGCTGTAGTCGGAGCAGCAATGGTTGTGGTAGGGTCAGCCATAAAAGATGTAGGCTGAGGTGTGTTTGTTGTAGAGGCAGCCATGCTTGTTGCAAGGCCAGGCATAGTGGTTGTAGGGGCAGCCATGGAGGTTGTAGGGCCAATTGTCATTGTTGTAGGGCCAGCCGTTGTTGTTGTAGTGCCAGCAATTGAGGTTGTATGCTCAGCTTGGTTTGTTGTAGAGGCAGCCAGGCTCATTGTAGGGCCAGCCATTGAGGTTGTAGTGCCAATTGTGATTGTTGTTGGAGCACCCATGGTTGTTGTGAGGAGAGGATTTGTTGTAAGGGCAGTCATGGAGGTTATAGGGACAGCTGTATTTGTTGTAGGGGCAGCCATGGAGGTTGTAGGGGCAGCCATGGTTGTGGTAGGGTCAGCCATAAAAGATGTAGGCTGAGGTGTGTTTGTTGTAGAGGCCGCCGTGCTTGTTGCAGGGCCAGGCATAGGTGTTGTAGGGGCAGCCATGGAGGTTGTAGGGCCAATTGTTATTGTTGTAGGGCCAGCCATTGTTGTTGTAGTGCCAGCAATTGAGGTTGTAGGCTCAGCTTGGTTTGTTGTAGAGGCAGCCAGGCTCATTGTAGGGCCAGCCATTGAGGTTGTAGTGCCAATTGTGATTGTTGTTGGAGCACCCATGGTTGTTGTGAGGAGAGGATTTGTTGTAAGGGCAGTCATGGAGGTTATAGGGACAGCTGTATTTGTTGTTGGGGCAGCCATGGAGGTTGTAGGGGCAGCCATGGAGGTTGTAAGGGCAGCCATGGAAGGAGTAGGGGCAGCTGTATTTGTTGTAGGGGCAGCCATGGAGGTTGTAGGGGCAGCCATGGAGGTTGTAGGGGCAGCCATGGAAGGAGTAGGGGCAGCTGTATTTGTTGTAGGGGCAGCCATGGTTGTGGTAGGGTCAGCCATAAAAGATGTAGGCTGAGGTGTGTTTGTTGTAGAGGCCGCCATGCTTGTTGCAGGGCCAGGCATAGTGGTTGTAGGGGCAGCCATGGAGGTTGTAGGGCCAATTATTATTGTTGTAGGGGCTGCCATTGCTGTTGTAGTGCCAGCAATTGAGGTTGTAGGCTCAGCTTGGTTTGTTGTAGAGGCAGCTGTGCTTGTTGCACGGCCAGCTATGGCGGTGGTAGGGTCAATTGTGATTGTTGTAGGGGCAGCCATGGTTGTTTTGAGGAGAGGATTTGTTGTAAGGGCAGTCATGGAGGTCATAGGGACAGCTGTATTTGTTGTAGGGGCAGCCATGGAGGTTGTAGGGGCAGCCACGGAGGTAGTAGGAGCAGCTGTATTTGTTGTAGGAGCAGCCATGGCTGTAGTCGGAGCAGCCATGGTTGTGGTAGGGTCAGCCATAAAAGATGTAGGCTGAGGTGTGTTTGTTGTAGAGGCAGCCATGCTTGTTGCAAGGCCAGGCATAGTGGTTGTAGGGGCAGCCATGGAGGTTGTAGGGCCAATTGTCATTGTTGTAGGGCCAGCCGTTGTTGTTGTAGTGCCAGCAATTGAGGTTGTAGGCTCAGCTTTGTTTGTTGTAGAGGCAGCCAGGCTTATTGTAGGGCCAGCCATTGAGGTTGTAGTGCCAATTGTGATTGTTGTTGGAGCACCCATGGTTGTTGTGAGGAGAGGATTTGTTGTAAGGGCAGTCATGGAGGTCATAGGGACAGCTGTATTTGTTGTGGGGGCAGCCATGGATGTTGTAGGGGCAGCCACGGAGGTTGTAGGGGCAGCCACAGAGGTTGTAGGGGCAGCCATGGAGGTAGTAGAAGCAGCTGTATTTGTTGTAGGAGCAGCCATGGCTGTAGTCGGAGCAGCAATGGTTGTGGTAGGGTCAGCCATAAAAGATGTAGGCTGAGGTGTGTTTGTTGTAGAGGCCGCCGTGCTTGTTGCAGGGCCAGGCATAGTGGTTGTAGGGGCAGCCATGGAGGTTGTAGGGCCAATTATTATTGTTGTAGGGGCAGCCATTGCTGTTGTAGTGCCAGCAATTGAGGTTGTAGGCTCAGCTTGGTTTGTTGTAGAGGCAGCTGTGCTTGTTGCACGGCCAGCTATGGCGGCGGTAGGGTCAATTGTGATTGTTGTAGGGGCAGCCATGGTTGTTTTGAGGAGAGGATTTGTTGTAAGGGCAGTCATGGAGGTCATAGGGACAACTGTATTTGTTGTGGGGGCAGCCATGGAGGTTGTAGGGGCAGCCATGGAGGTTGTAGGGGCAGCCATGGAACGAGTAGGGGCAGCTGTATTTGTTGTAGGGGCAGCCATGGAGGTTGCAGGGACAGCTGTATTTGTTGTGGGGGCAGCCATGGAAGGAGTAGGGGCAGCTGTATTTGTTGTAGGGGCAGCCATGGAGGTTGTAGGGGCAGCCATGGAGGTTGTAGGGACAGCCATGGAAGGAGTAGGGGCAGCTGTATTTGTTGTAGGGGCAGCCATGGTTGTGGTTGGGTCAGCCATAAAAGATGTAGGCTGAGGTGTGTTTGTTGTAGAGGCAGCCATGCTTGTTGCAAGGCCAGGCATAGTGGTTGTAGGGGCAGCCATGGAGGTTGTAGGGCCAATTGTCATTGTGGTTGGGCCAGCCATTGTTGTTGTAGTGCCAGCAATTGAGGTTGTACGCTCAGCTTGGTTTGTTGTAGAGGCAGCCAGGCTCATTGTAGGGCCAGCCATTGAGGTTGTAGTGCCAATTGTGATTGTTGTTGGAGCACCCATGGTTGTTGTGAGGAGAGGATTTGTTGTAAGGGCAGTCATGGAGGTTATAGGGACAGCTGTATTTGTTGTGGGGGCAGCCATGGAGGTTGTAGGGGCAGCCATGGAGGTTGTAGGAGCAGCCATGAAAGTAGTAGGGGCAGCTGTATTTCTTGTACGGGCAGCCATGGCTGTAGTCGGAGCAGCCATGGTTGTGGTAGGGTCAGCCATAAAAGATGTAGGCTGAGGTGTGTTTGTTGTAGAGGCAACCGTGCTTGTTGCAGGGCCAGGCATAGTGGTTGTAGGGGCGGCCATGGAGGTTGTAGGGCCAAATATTATTGTTGTAGGGGCAGCCATGGAGGTTGTAGTGCCAGCAATTGAGGTTGTAGGCTCAGCTGTGTTTGTTGTAGAGGCAGCTGTGCTTGTTGCACGGCCAGCTATGGCGGTGGTAGGGTCAATTATTATTGTTGTAAGGGCAGCCATGGTTGGAAAGGCAGCTGTTGTTGTGGTACTGCCGGCTATGGAAGTTGTAGGCGCAGCCGTGTTTGTAGTAGGAGCAGCCATGGTTGTGGTAGGGCCAGCCAGAGAGGTTGTAGGCTCAGCTTGGTTTGTTGTAGAGGCAGCCAGGCTCGATGTAGGGCCAGCCATTGAGGTTGTAGTGCCAATTGTGATCGTTGTAGGGCCAGCCATTGTTGTTGTAGTGCCAGCAATTGAGGTTGTAGGCTCATCTTGGTTTGTTGTAGAGGCAGCCAGGCTCATTGTAGGGCCAGCCATTGAGGTTGTAGTGCCAATTGTGATCGTTGTAGGGCCAGCCATTGTTGTTGTAGTGCCAGCAATTGAGGTTGTAGGCTCATCTTGGTTTGTTGTAGAGGCAGCCAGGCTCATTGTAGGGCCAGCCATTGAGGTTGTAGTGCCAATTGTGATTGCTGTTGGAGCACCAATGGTTGTTGTGAGGAGAGCATTTGTTGTAAGGGCAGCCATGGAGGTTGTACGTGCAGCCATGGAGGTTGTAGGGGCAGCTGTATTTGTTGTAGGAGTAGCCATTGCTGTTGTTGGAGCAGACATAGTTGTGATAGATGTCGCTGCAGCAGTGGTTGCCAAGGTTGCTGTGGTGTTTATAGAGGCAGCCATGGTTGTAGTAGGGGAAGCTGTGGTCGCTGTAGGGCCAATTGCATTTTTAGTTGGAGCCATCAAGGGTGTTGTTGCAAGGGCAGCCGTACTTCTTGTGGTAGTGGCACCTACAGTGTTTGTAGGGCCAGCTGTGGCTGTTGTAGGACCAGCCATCATTGTTGCCTGGGCAGCTGTTGTCATGGGAGCATCCGTGGTTGTTGCAGGGGCGGCTGTAGTTGTTGCAGCCACAAACAAAAGCATGAAAAATGTTTTCTTCATCCTTGTGGAAATTTTTCCTTGCTGGTTTCAAAATACATTCATTTATTATTGTTAGGAAAATGGAACAGTAAAATCCAAAATACACAAAAAGGATTAATTCCGCTCTAATGGCTAGAAATTAGAGTTAATGTATTGTAATGTCTTCCATTTCCTTAAGAATAAATGTATTTTTTAATGTTTTGAAAAAGAAATATTTCAATATAATATTTGCCTTTATTACAAATAAAACTCTATAAAACAAAGAATAGAAATTCTCTACATCATTAGTTAACATATTTTAAACAATTTTTCTATTATTTTCCAAACAATGAATAAAGGGAGCAGGCAGTACACTACCTGTGGAGTAGCTATAACTCTAATGATAGGTTTTTACATCTACGGTAAGGTTTGTCAAGAAAATTTTATTATTCTATTTGTCAGGGTTAGGTTGTAGTGTCTATGAAAGAACAACTTTGTCTCAATTTAGATGTGACAGAATTTGTATTTCTTTTGGCCATTTTAGATATTATAACATCCCTGCTATAATAACATTACACAAAATGATATATTTATTAACGATTGACTTTGTATTTTTGGAATAACATAAAAAAAATTCAAATTCATATAATATATAGGTGCAATAGGCAATTTACTTGGTTATACACTGCATCTGATCCTCCCATTACACCTTACATTTTTGAGAGCCATTAAGAACAAAAATATAGAAAAAGTAAAAACATAGATTATCGCAGCAGAGTAGAGATGCCACGGGAGGAAATTAATTAATATAAAGATTAAAACATCATTTCTGAGAGTATATTTATTATGCATTATTACAAAACAATTCCTGATTGAGTATTTTAAGGCAAGAAGAGGAAATTTCCCTGGGTCTATGTACTATGTATATTTAATATACAGTACATTGTTGTTAGTTAAGCAATTATCTTTGTAAGTCTGGACATTTTTTTCAGTGACACAGGTGTAAATATTAAAGTTCTTATTAAATAAGTCTAAACTACTTAAACAAAAATTCCAGTGTCTCTAATTTACTTACAGGTTTGTTCTTGCGTTTTCTGTAGTGGCTGGAGTGGTGATGCTCTCCACTGCACAGACAGCTGCTTTATATCCACTTGCAGCACCTGAAATAACGCCCAGATCTGAACAATGACCTGAATCAAAGGTATAAATAATGCTACTCTGTTTTGTTAAAGGTGTGTCTCATTCTTGAGTGACCTTTATTAATCAATTTTTTTTCTAGTGATAATTTTTGTTTATTTTGTAAAAATGTTTTTATTTTTTAAAAAAGGTTTAGATTGTGTGCACTGATTGCACTTACTTGTTGATTGTCAATCATTAAAAATTTGGTAACCAAATTACAGTACTTGAGAAGGTAACTGCTACTTTCAAGCCTGTGATGCAAGAACAATTATTTATGATATAGATCAATGTATAATAATATAAATATATTAATGAAAATAACTGTTTACTCTTTACACATAGAACTCAGAGGGTTAGTGAATATTTTTCAGCCCTGCGTCATTTAGTACCAGAATAGCTCAGATGTCAGAGTTGCACCACTCAGCTTATTTTAGCATTTCTCAGGATAAAGCAGTGACTGTCAAGAGTCGAGAAAGACAAACAAACAGTTCAAAGATCAATATTCCACCCTCATGTGTGTCATTACATTCATAGAAACGTAGCTTTTAAAAACAGACAGAGCAATGCTGTTTGTTTGCCGAACGGTCGCATTCCTCAGTTGTTAGTTATTAGTTATTAGTTAGTTAATCTTAGATATAATAACTGCAAACGTCGTGTTTTAATTATGTGTGTGTGTGTGTATGTGTGTGTGTGTGTGAGCCTCAATGATCAATCAATTAGATTAATCGGCAAATTTTTTTCAAAAACAAATAATCAATGGATTCTCAAAAAAGTTGTTCATGTAATGGCAAGTAACTGATTACTCGTTGCAGCTTCATATGACAGTAAACTGAACCTCTTTCAAAATATCCTCTGGGAAAAAGTACTGAACATTTTCACTGTTTTGTGATATTTTATCAACCAAAAGACCAATCAATTAATCAAGATAGTTGATAGTTAATAGGGCTCCAGCCCTGTCTGTGGCATTCTCCAAAAAACAAACAGATGTGGTGTCAAACTTTAAACTGCGTTTAATTTCTCCATTAATTGTGTAACACAAATAACTGCATTCGTGAAATATGCTAATTGTATCACCAATATGCAAAATAACTTCTTTTTTTTTTACTTGATCTGTGTCATTTCATTCAACCCTTTCATGAGCATTTCAAAGCGAAATATATCAGGGTGCATTTTGGATATTTTCCGCATTAAACAGCTGGAACAAGAAGTCAAAAAGGATGGTCAACCATCTCAATCAGTTATATAAGTAGTGTGTGTGTCTTTAAAGCACTATATGTAGAAACTTTTACAAAAAGTGATTACCATTTTAATAGCTATCAATGGTGCCACTTTTACATATTTTGGTACTGCATCAGTGTATCACGTGTTTTTTGATACGCTTTATGTAGAAGCTTCTACACAAAGCGTATCCTATTTTCAGAAAATAAAATAAAACAATAACAATTTGGACAGTGAGAATATTATAATATATGATATAATATTTTATGTTGAATAGTCGAACGAAAAGTAATTAAAGCTGTTAAATAAACATTGTGGTGTAGAAACCACACTCCCCTCTCTAATATAGTGGAGCAGATGTAAACTGGACATCCTATGAACAGGTAAACGACAAAGGGAATCACAGACTATAAATTCTCACACACAATCACGCAAGGAAAAGGGAAAAGGTGAAATCAGGGCAGGGCAGGTGATCAGACCAGTGGGAGCACACAGGGAATGGTATGAAAGGACAGGGTGTTTAACAGGACTCCTTTTGTCTGTTACTATTGACGCTACAATAACCAGTTACTTGCATTAACACGTACCATGACACATGTGAGCAGGCATGAGAAGGCAGGGATGGTTCGGACAGAGTTGCACAAGTGAATAGTCAACTCAACTACTGTGAATCCAGTGCGTCATTGGGTATGTTTGATATGATTTGCTTCGAGTGACGACACATTTCATACACGTTCGTAGCGCCCATGAAAGGACAAATAAACAGATGGTTCCCAGGGTGATTATTAATAGATATGAGGTCAGGTGTCAGCCAGGTGAAAATTTAATTGCCTTTTTTTCTTCTTGAAAGTATTTTACAATAAAAAAAAGCATGTACAAAAATATATACCAAGCAAACTCTTAGGATGCATATTTATCTTTTTTGTGAAATTGTTTGGATAGTCAAAATATCTTGATTATATTATTATCATAAAAATTTTAATTCCCATAGGTGTGGTAGTGTGCATGCTTTATAAGTTTAAATATTACGTTTTAGTCAAGTACTGTTTGGTTTTTAGGCTTTTTTAACTTGTTAAAAAAATATATATGATAAAAATGGGCTAGTGCGAAAGTAGTGTTTGGTATACGTCCGCGTCCTGTGGTGTAGTACCGCCTCGGACCGCCGGGTGGCGCTGCCTCCGCAGAGAGGAGGAAGAGGCGAGTTGTTTCGGGGAGGAGGAGAAGAAGAAGAAAGATGGCTGCGGCTAACGTTAGCTAACGCTAAAAATGTTCTGCTCGTGAGCTGTTCGTGGTTTTTCTCTTCGACGGAGACAAAAGAAATAAATTGCTCCGCAGACTGTTTATAGATCCGGGCGGTGATTGGTCGGCAGCGTGTGGCGTCAGAGCGAGTTAACGCGGAGTGGTGGGCTGTAACGTGATGAAGGCTCGTGCAGCGGGGTCAGCTGTACATTAACTGTCAGGTGAGTTCGGGGTTCTATCGCCTCCGTTCACCTGTTTCTACGTCAAGGCCCGCGTTTAAAAGCTCTTCATTAGTGCACGTGCCCACTCAGATGCAACTTTACCAACTTCTGCGTTGTTAAGTCAGGACACTTTGAACCTGAAGCTGTTTAAAGTGATTGAGAATCAATGTACGAACATAGATTTTAAGTTTATCTGAAGTTAACGCGAAGCTTGGGCTTCTTAAATGAGCCAAAACCAGCAGAAAAGTCTTGTAAGTTCCTTTACTTCCGTCGCAAACAAAAACCGAGGTCTCACTAACTACAGAAATGTCGCCATTTTGTGTCAGAATGTAGTCAGAATGAGTTTGGGGAAATCAATATCCCACAATGCACAGTGAAATGTAGTTGAATATGGGAAAAAAATATGAATTCACAATTGTATAAATACTTTGAGACATTCGTACATACAACGTGACACAAGAACCTAGATGTAAACAGAAAATAAATGAATCCCAAACTCAACATGTCAGTTTTCCAAGGTTAAACAGGTTTTTTCCTTTTAGCTTTTTTCTCCCTATTGTTGGAAATAATGGACATGTAGTTTTTAATTTATTCAGACACAAGTGCAGTCATCCAGCTGCTTTCATGTGTGTATTTTGTCTTTTCTTTGTGTCCAGTGAGGCTTGCGGCGAACACGACTGTCATGGCGGCTCCTGTAAACATCCAGACTCCCAGTAAGACCTGGGAGCTGAGTCTGTACGAGCTGCACAGGAGCCCTCAGGTGTGTGTGTGTGTGTGTGTGTGTGTGTGTGTGTGCGTGCGTGCGTGCGTGTGTGTGTGAGAGATATGTGAAGAAAACACAAAGCGAGGACAGGACATAATAATAAAATGTGTTTGTGTGTGTTCGTGTTCAGGAGGCCATCATGGACGGGACGGAGGTGGCGGTGTCCCCTCGCTCTCTGCACAGCGAGCTGATGTGTCCCATCTGTCTGGACATGCTGAAGAACACCATGACCACCAAGGAGTGTCTGCACCGGTTCTGCTCCGACTGCATTGTCACGGCGCTGCGATCAGGGTGACGACCCGGGCCCTTGTGCACGAAAATGACGTCCCTCGTAGCCATTAAGTCCGCTCATTGTCTCCCTCCTTCCCACCCGCAGGAACAAGGAGTGCCCAACCTGCAGGAAGAAGCTGGTCTCCAGGCGCTCGCTGCGTCGCGACTCCAACTTCGACGCCCTCATCTCGAAGATCTACCCGAGCCGGGACGAGTACGAGGCCCACCAGCGCAGCGTCCTGGAGCGCCTCAACCGCCTGCACAACAAGGAGGCGCTGAGCTCCAGCATCGAGGAGGGGCTCCGGCAGCAAGCCCGCTACAGGTCTGAGAGGTGGGGGAAGACAGCGGGGGAGGAGGGGATAGGGGGATGGGGGGTGGGGTCATTAAAAATTTAGCTTCTTGACTCCTGAACTTCAAGGTGATCAGAAAATGAAATAATATGAATACAATGGGGTGAGATGAAGTTCACATGTAACTTGACTTTTATTTTGCAAATTACTTACTTTGATTTTAGAAAAGTGTTAAGTGCAACACACACAATTTGACTTGATTGTTGAAACGAATATTCAATTGTTTGTCGGTTGATGAACTGTAAACTACTTTCCACAGCTGAAGATTCAGTCGAAAATGTCTTTTTTTTCCCGGTTTCCCATTACAGAAGATTAAAGAAACTACAAAATAATACGATTTGAGAAGCTGGAACCAGAGAATTTGGACTGAAATTATATCCCTAAAAAAGACTCTTATCGATTATCGATTATTATTATCATTATTAGTGAACATTTTATATGATTTCATGATCCACACGACTAATCAATTAATTGTTGTATTAATCGAGTATCTGAATAGTCTTTGCAGAACTATGTCAGACAGACCAAAGTAAAAAAACTGCAGCTCATGCTTTCACTTTTTTTTTTTGCGTCCCAGGAACCACCGGGTAAAGAAGCCGACTCAGGAGAGCGACAACACCACCTTCAGCGGGGGGGAGGACAACGGCGACGCCCGCTCGCACATGTCGCACGACTCCGCCCCCTCCCACGCGCCCCACCCACAGGGCCAGACGCCCTCGGAGGCGGGGCCCAGCCGCAAGCGTCCGCGGGCGTCGGATGACGGCTCGGGGCCCGAGGCGGACAGCGGGAGCCCGACGCCGCCGCTGAGACGCAAGGAGGGGCCGGCCTCGGAGATTGAGCTGGTGTTCAGGCCACACCCCCAGCTGGTCCATGGCCAGGATTACAACCAGACCAGGTCAGTCTGTGCTTGGTCAAGTTCAGAGCAATAAATCCAACTTGTATTGTGTGGCTCAGTGTAAAATCTCGTAGTATTTGGGGAAATTCTTCCACCTCCTGACGCACTTGCGTGTTTTCACAGATACGTGAAAACGACAGCAAACGCCACCGTGGACCATCTATCGAAATACCTCGCTCTGCGCATCGCTCTGGAGGATCGCCAGTCCAACGGGGAAGCCGACGACCCCGGGAGAAGAGAGGGGGGAGGAGAGGAAAGGAGGGCAGCAGACGGAGGAGAACCCGGAGGAGAGGGAGCAGCTCTGAGCGCCATCAGTGAAAAACAGTACACCATCTACATCCTGACGAGGGGAGGACAGTTCTCTGTGAGTGCTCAGCTGGTCATTTAGTCTGTGATTGTCTGGATGAACCATGTCACAGCTCCACTCAACAAATGAATAAATAAGCAACAAGTCCTAAAGTAAAGAGAAAACTGAATTGGAACTGACTCATTGTGTTGATGTTATTCAGAATAGACTTGTAATGATAAGTCACCAACTAATAACCAGTTAATCGATTTGAGTAATTTTGAAAAACATGTCCAAATTTCAGCTTCTCAAATCTGATGATTTTTTTTTTTAGGCTTCTATAATAGTACACTGCTCTTTAGGTTGTGAACTGTTGGTCTGGATAATCACATTTTAGGGTAAAACTTTAGCTATGATAAAGCAAAACAACTAATCAATTGTTTCAATAATCAATCAATCAATTGACTACAGTGAGAATATTTTCATAGTTATTTTACTGTTATTTTACTTTATCATTTTGGAACCAATATGATATACTTTTGATTAGTGCTGAAATGAACTTTATTTTATGAACCAAACGACTGATTAGTCGACAACAAAATAGTCGTTAGTTGCAGCCCTACATTTGATAGATTGGAAGCAACATGTTATGAAAGTAAAGGGAAAAACAAAGTGGAATAAGCATTGATGCCATTTAAGTGATTTTTACAGTGTGTACAGAATAGAGCTGCTACAATGATACTTGATAATCAATTATCATTATACATTGAAATCTCTTCCTCAGACGCTGAACGGCTCTCTGACTCTGGAGCTGGTCAACGAGAAATACTGGAAGGTCCGGAAGCCTCTGGAGCTTTACTACGCTCCCACCAAGGACCCCCAGCAGCAAGCACCTCCACCACCACAGCAGCAGCAGCAGAAGTCTCCTCCTACGCAGAGGGAGGGTTGAGGACCAGGGGGGCGCAGCTTCTCCTCATGTCTAACCACACATCTTTTATTTTTTTTTCTTTTCTTTTTAAAAGATGGAAGCTTGGTCGCTGCAAATCTACAGATGTATATCCTGTGCGTCCTTTCTGTGTGTTTCTCCTAATTTGATTTGACTGTGAGCTGCAAACTGTTTCCTGTGAAACACCCGAAGACCTGAAGCTGTGAGGAGAAGAGAACAAAAGACTGCTGGTGAATCTTTGCCTTTTTTTGGTTTTGCTGCTGCTGCTGCTTTTGTGGGATTTTTGCAGCTTCATCAGAAAACTTTGGGATGAACAGACACTGAACGAAAGACATAAAGTAAAATGATGTGGAATCCTTCTTTAGTTTTTTCTGTTCCCTGATGTGAAGCATCTGTGTAATCATAATCTTCTTATTCACATCGTCTCATTATCATATTATATATAAACAGCAGATTTAAAAAAGGCAGCGCTCTTAACATGCAGCTACGAACTTCATCACCACTCTCAGATGTAGTATAAATTTATACACATTGAAAATAGTCCCTTTCCCCACCAATACTCCTAAATCTATTTTTTTCTCATCTTATTTATTTCTCCACACAAACTAAAATTAAGTTTTAAGCTTTAGATAATAGATTCTAAGCTATGAATTTGACTTTCTTTCCTTTATTAATTCAAACAGCTGAACCAGAACTTACAAATACTTACAAAAACAATTTGTCAGTTAGAAAAACTATTTAAAAGGTTCTGAATTAAAAAAATAAAACATTTGAGAAAGTAAAACTATATTATGAGATTTCCAGAAATAGACATGTTTTTCTTCAAATAACATGTTATTACCTTTTAAATGATCTGTTCTTCTCTAGACTCTATAAATATTTAAATATATAAAATCTGTTTTCCTGTTGGACACACTGCAGAAAAAAACATTTACTGCATTCAAGAATTGTGAATGAGAGAAAATTGAGTCTTTTTTTTTTAAGCATTATGATGTATTCATGTTTTTGTGGGAAAATCACATCAAAACTCAATATCTCACACTCTACAAAAGTTAGTCACTGATCTTTCTCATTTTAAACACAAAGAAAGTAAAACTTGTTGTCTAGGTAACAACAGCTGGTTATAAAATCAAGAAAGAAAACAAGGTCTTAAATTAATTTCACAATCTATTTATGATCTCTGTATAGTTTAATTTCTTGTGACTAAAGCTCTTTTGCTGCTTTTTTATTCTTTTCCTTGTGTGACAGGATTACTGATTCTACATGTTTTAACAACACAAAGTTGGACGCACAAACACAATCCAGCACACCAATGTTAAGATGTACTTATTTGACTGTTTCCACTCGAACACCCACCTGCCTCCTGTTTTTCCCCTTTAAAGGTCCCATATCACAAACATACACTTGTTTTTTCCTCTATATACATCTAAAGGTTTTATAAAAATGCAAACATTCAAGAAAAACAAGATTGAAAACAACTTGATCTACAACCTTTATATATATATATATAATTTTTTTTCCTCAAATCATTTCTCAAAATATGGTAACTGGGTCAGCTGTAGCTCGTGAAGATTTGTTAAAAGTAAAACCCAGGAAAATGCAGATATGGGACCTTTAAACACACCGTGAGTTTTACTGGTCTTTAAAGTTTGTTTGAATCCTGTTCACGTAGTGTTACTGACTCTTAAAGCCATAAACCTTCAGGGTTTAATCTGAGTTCTCCACTTCTGTGCACGCACTTTAATATGTCCTGCAGCCATATTGTTTTTCCTACTGTACCTCAAGTTTGAATTAATATTTGTATATTAAGATTGATGCAATGTTTCCTCTCTGCTTTGTTGGATAATTGTACTCTTGTCAGCAACACAGCACAATAAAATGAAAACCTGATGTGTGAAATGTGCATTTTTCATAATTTTCACATTTAACTTTTCCCTGGTAATCTTAATCTAGTTTCTGTGTTAGAGCAGTTAGAACTGCACAAAATTTAAATATTTCTCAAAGTTACTTGATTGTAATTTTTAATCTAAACATTTTTTTCCTCCTAAATATTCTACAATTTAAAGAAATCTTCTCAATGATTACTCATTGGATTTGTCCCTTTTCCAAATTGTACCTTTATCCTGCAGGTTTCAACTCTTCTCACTCCAACACACCTGATTCTAATAACTTGTCAATTGCTAGTTATTAGAATCAGGTGTGTAGGAGTGAGGGGATTCTAAAACCAGCTGGACTGTGGCTCTCCTGAAGCAGGGTAGGGCAACCCTGGTTGTCAATGGTATATTTTTCTTAATATGAACTGTACACTTTAGAATTAATTTTCACTCATTAAATTTAATTAGTCTTAAACCTTTTGGAAAGGAAGAACTCCTCCAACCTGTATGTGACAGTTGAGTATTGTGTTAGATGAAAAATCTAAATCAACAGAAATGTATGATAGTAAAATAGTGTCGTAGAGAAACCAGACGGTGCAAAAAGCTTCACCCTGAAGCTACAACTGATGTTTCTACAGAGAAGTAAAGCATCCATTGAGACAGCAGGACACCAGCGTTTTGGAACTTGTGGGGTTTTATTGAAACAAAAGGAAGCAGGGAGTTTACTTCTTCTTGGACACACCAACGGTGCGACCACGACGGCCGGTGGTCTTTGTGTGCTGGCCACGCACACGCAGACTGGGGAGAAAAGAGAAGAGAGTTAAAATATGAATAGAAACAGTATTTTTCAAATATCAGTGTTGTAGCATTGAACATAAACCTTAAAAAATGGTCCAACACAGTCATTTCCATCATGACTTGCCATTAGTTTATAACAATATCAGTTTGAGCAGAGAGGAAGCATTGATGCAGAGGATTAAAAAGTCTTACCCCCAGAAGTGCCTGAGACCACGGTGAGCCCGGATCTTCTTCAGCCTCTCCAGATCTTCTCTCAGCTTGTTGTCCAGACCGTTGGCGAGGACCTGAAACACAGACAATGACCGTCACGGGTTTGTCTTTTAATGAGAGGAGCAAATCCAGCCAGGTCATACCAAAGACCATAAATATGGTACCCATTGCCTCCCTGCATAGTTAGATCACCCAATGATCCCCAGGCACAAAGTGGACAAAGTAATTTCCCCATCCTCGGGTTAACAAAGTATCCCAAAAAAAAAAGGAAAAATTAGAATCCTAAATGGGATACTACTCAATCATCAAGCAACAAGAATCTAACATCAATCCAAGAAATTTGAAAAACGTAACCATTTTAAGCAATTGCTTACACGGGAAACTAACATTTGCCATTTTTGGTGAATATTTTTTCGATTTTAATTGTTCATTAGACAAGGTCCTTTTGGTAAGTGGAGATAAACCAAACTTAATTATGTTGTCAGCGCATGTTACTGTGAAGCATCATTTCTACCTCCTCTGCTCATCCGGGTGTGTTTCAGTTCTCTAACTTGACACCATACATACATACGAGAAGAGACCGCCGGTCGTCACCCACCTGGCTGTATTTACCATCCTTCACATCCTTCTGTCTGTTGAGGAACCAGTCTGGAATTTTGTACTGACGAGGATTCTGCATGATGGTCACCACCCGCTCAACCTACACATACACACACACACCTGTAAGCTCATCAGGAATAAAATACAACCAATAAAAACTGACAGCAGGTGAGTGATTAGCCCTGTCACCTGAGTCACTAAAATCTTAACTTTTTACCTATTAGGAAAGTCTAATAATAGTTTAGTAGAAATTCTCCTGTATTACCACTTTCAGTTAATCAGGTAAGATATAGAAAAGAAAGCATTACCACCAAAAACAAGGCATTAAATCAATGCAACGCTTACAAAAAAATAAGACTCTCTGATGGTGCAGTTTGGAGATTTTCTCAATGACTAGAAGAACTGGATTTGTGCATCTTTCATAGCTTTAGAAGTCAATACTGAGAAATGTGTGTGTTCCCAGCCATAATTGGAAGACACTTCCTAAACTGCAAATCCGAGAAAGTTGAATTCATCTCACAGAGGGAAGAGCATCTACAGATCCACTCACCTCCTCCTCAGTGAGCTCTCCGGCCCTCTTGCTGAGGTCGATGTCGGCTTTTCTCAGGACGACATGAGAGTAACGTCTGCCGACACCCTGAGGCGACAAAAACAGGGACATAGGAGTTATTGCAACATTAAACAGAAACAAGAGGACAAACTTCATCTCTTGTGCCGTGAAGAGGGTGAGAGGCGGCCAGCAGGACGTTACCTTGATGGCAGTGATGGCGAAGGCGATCTTCCTCCTGCCATCGATGTTCGTGTTGAGAACACGAAGAATGTGCTGGAACTTCTCAGGGATGACTAGAGACTGCAAAGGGTAAATCATAATAATTAGAAATGAAAACGTTGGCCCTTGATTACACTTCCTTCACATCATTCATTTCAAACTTAAGACTTCCTAGTATATTTTTAGACTAGTATGAATAATACACACCGAATAAATCAGTTTATATGGTTGTTTCTCCAGTTTCCTTTGTTTCATAGACAGGAACAAAAAAGTGAAATAATTGTATTTTCACTGTGTCTGTGCAGACTTATTTATCTACGCTGTCTATTGAAATGGAGATCAACCCAAACAAAGGTTAAATTCAGAATATAGTTTAGAAGTAAGAAAACTGTGCAACACAAAGGAGGAATTTAAGGATGTTTCAGCACATTTTTACAGATCTGAAGGAAGGATCTCTAGCCGAGTTTTGGCTCCAGTTAGCACACATAGAATCGTTTCTGCTTTACACACCAAAAATCAGAGACTTTTAGAGATATTTGAAGCTCACTTACATTAAATATGAGCCTTAGTTCATCTATTCCTGTTTTTTTTTGCGATTTTAACGTTCTAACACACAACATGCTGAACCCTCGTTAGCTTTAAAAGCTAAGCGCTGTCAGCTTTTCAGGATTTTTGGGTTGTTGTGATATAAACTACACTCTAAACACACAGTTTTAAAAAACGAAAATAATCTGAAGACTACTGGT
This sequence comes from Eupleurogrammus muticus, assembly GCA_036785175.1. Lineage (NCBI taxonomy): Eukaryota > Metazoa > Chordata > Actinopteri > Scombriformes > Trichiuridae > Eupleurogrammus > Eupleurogrammus muticus. The sequence goes on from JAYKQN010000020.1 coordinate 12,737,808, forward strand.
TTCGGCTTAAATGAGGAAAACACTTTAACTCAATCATTAGCGTTATCTTAGCCACATTTAGCCCCGCACAGCCCAGCTCATCGTTGACTATCTACCATAAATTCTAAATCGAATATGCTAACAATTCTGCCACAGCCCGATGCCGCCAGCTTCGTTGAACCCGCGGAACCTCAAAACGCAACAAACGAGTGATATTAAAGCCGGATGATTGCAGATTTCTAAACTGCTTCGAGTCGGTAGCAAATATTCTCACCATCTTGGAAGTAGGTTCCGTGCAAAGAGAACGGCTGAGGGGATCTCGCGAGAGTTTGAAAGCGTCGGACGACCGGAAATTACTCCGTTACTTTATATCTGTCCGACAAGAACCGGCGAAGGAAATAATTATTTACTTGTTATGACATTAACAACATGCAAAACAAAATATGTTTTAACATACTTAAAACAAAGACAGAATATTTACTATTACTTTAGTAAATAATTGTGAAACCGCGTTATTTCCCGTTCACCCTCCCTGTAATTACGGAGCGGAACGTTTGTGCAGTTTTTTTTTTTAATTCGCCGCAATGGCGGAGTTATCCACAGCTGCCGTTGAAGCTGGCAGCGACGGAATTACATCTGGAAACCCGACAGAAGTCGCCATGAAGTATTTACAGGACGAGGTGATGCCTTCATATAACTTTTATTTAATCAAATGTCCGCCGTGTGTGCTGTTGTATCCGTTCAGTCTCTAATACCTGCGCGTTTCATCAATGAACTGCGGACAGTGTATCAGGATCGATTCATCATTAATCATCAATGAGTAACTGTTGATGATGCTCCAGTTCTTGCAGTTATGTATGTTTTAAAGTTTGCTTTCGTGTTATTTGTAGCCACCATAGCTGTTAGCATCCTGTCAAAACGAGCTCAATCATTTCCTGGTTACCTGTGGTGACGTCAACAGTGTTGACACGATTCACCCAATCAATCAATTAATCCAGTAAGTCATTTAAAGCAGTCACCTGAAGTTCTGGGAATTTGTGACGGACATTTAATCACATTTTCTCAAGTTTGGTCAAGAAAAAGCCGATAATTGGCTAATAAAGACAAATCTCTGGCCAATTTTGACACATCAACAACTCGTAAAGAGAGTCCCTGAATGTTTCTTCACATACAAAAAAACATCAAACGCTGCAATTCAGATGTCGTTAACGTCTAAATCTCACACTATATCAGTGTCATTTATGAAATCACTATTGTTTATTTATTTATTTTGTCCCAGAAGACTGAAGCAGAAATCACAAACCTGAACCTGGGAGAGCTGGACCTCACCACAGATGAGTTCATCTTGGATGAAGTGGACAGTAAGGCAACAATTTACCCTTTAAAATAGTTCCTACACTAAACTGCTGACAACATGGTGTGTGGATTATGGTCAGTAATTGGGTCATGATTTCCAGGAAAGAGACATGTCTACACAGCATGGAAAAGTGTTGCATTGATTTATATTTTCCATGTCCATGTTCCAAGGACAGGGAAAAGAAAAAAGTGTGGAAAATCATGTGTGTTTCAAGACTCGCACAGACAGAGTTAAATTATTTTATCTTATTTTCATTCTTATTCATAAAAAAAAGCTAGAGCTGCAATTATTAGTCAATTTAATATATGATTTGCCAACTATTGCAGGTAAGATTTTTGGAAGATGAAGAAGAAATATAGCAGAGTGAGAATTTCCTCAAATGAAACACACAGTGCCAAATTTATAATTTATCACGAATCTTCACTCATGTTTTTTATTTGTTCTGAACTCTCGTGTCTCTCCCGCCTCCCTCAGTTCACATTCAGGCCAACCTGGAGGACGACCTGGTGAAGGAGGCGCTCCGAACGGTGAGTGAATAATCACTATGCATACACCATAAAAGATTTAACACAGAGCTCAGCAAAGGAAAAATACCAGTTAACGATATAAACAAAACAAGTCATAAGCAAAAACAAAAAAACATAATAATAGTTGCAGTTACTGAATTATTTATTCGTTTGCTGTGTCTCCAGGGCGTTGACCTCCGCCAGTATTCCAAACAGGTGGAGACGGAGCTGCAGAGGATCGAACAGGCCTCCATCAAAGACTGTATCCTCCAGCTCAGTCATTTCATCTATCTAGAAAAGCAAGAAGTGTGTGTGTGTCTGCGTGTGTCTGTGTGTGTGCAGCTGTGTGTTTCTCACAAATGCTGCATAACTAGCATTTCTCATTAACTCACTTGTCTCTCAGACATCAAGGAGAGTCAGAACATCGCTCTCCTGCACAATCAGATCACAGCCTGTGACTCCATACTGGAGGTAAGATTTAGTCTCTGTTTTCCACCCAGACAGAAGAATGCTTCCTAAATGAGTTGTAACTTTTACATAGGATCATTTATTTAACCGGCAATTATTTGTCAAGATGTAAATGAACAGTGTGCTCCCTCCTCAGCGCATGGAGGGCATGCTGAGCGGCTTCCAGAGCGACCTGTCCTCCATCAGCAGCGAGATCCAGACGCTGCAGCAGCAGTCGGTCAGCATGAACGTGCGTCTGAAGAACCGGCAGGCGGTGCGCAGCCACCTCAGCCAGTTGGTGGATGAGCTGGTGGTGCCTGGAGCCATGATCTCGTAAGTGAGTCTGTGTGGCCGTAAGCCGGATGCCTTAAGACCTGATTCCATTCAGTCTCCAGATAGTGAAGCCATAACAACAATCTTTTTTTTTTTTTTGACCTGGAAACTTTTAACCGTTAGTTGTAGAAATGACAAACATGGTGTCCATCAGGTGGCACTTTGTGGACCAGAGGCATAGAATAGACACCACCTTTGCTAAGAGAGTCAAAAGTTATGGTAAAGCTCAGTAGCATGGTAGCTGTGCTCAGTAAAGCAATTTTCATTCACCAGTTTGCGGTTTTCTGAGTGTTTTCCCACTCTAGCTTAGTCTATAAGTATTTTTTGTTTAGCAATGTTGCCTGTTCCGATCTTTTACAGCACCATCCTGGACAGTCCCGTGACAGAGCAGGAGTTTCTGGAGCAGCTCCACGAGCTCAACAACAAGATCAATTTCGCCAAAGAGCTGAGCTTCCGAGAGACGCTGGCCTGCTCCGACATTCAGGACATCGTTGACCGCCTCAAACTCAAGGTCAGCCCACCAGGAAAAGGTTGTGTGTGTGTGTATACCTCTATGCACTAAAAACACAAAAGTTTCTCTTAATCCCTATGTCTCCTTTTTTCTAGTTTTTTGACTCATCTATTTTTTAAGTATTTTTTTTTACTTAATCTGCTTTTTTCTTGTCGTTGAACTTCAGGCTGTATCAAAAATCAGAGAATTCATCCTTCAGAAGATTTACTCGTTCAGAAAACCGATGACCAACTACCAGATCCCACAGAACACCCTGCTGAAGTACAGGTGGGCTCTCCTCACATCAACACGTATCACATAAATCAAAGCCATAAAACAGCTGAGTAAAGAAGCGTTTGCGTTTGCCCTGCAGTCACAGAAGTGTGATCAAAGCAAAACGTCTTCATAATCTCTCACAAATACTCTTGATAACTAATTTGACTCCTCCTCCTCGCTGCAGATTTTTCTACCAGTTCCTTTTGGCCAACGAGCGAACGGTGGCGAAGGAGATCCGCGACGAGTACGTGGACACGATGAGTAAGATCTACTACAGCTACTTCAAGTCCTACAGCGGCCGGCTGCTCAAAGTGCAGGTGAGAGGATTCGTTAAAGCAAGTTCTGTGATGTGCGGAGAATCTTTTAGTGAAAACCAAAAAAAAGATTATTAGAATGTGTTTTAATGGTTCCCTCTTTCAGGATTTGCATGATGTTGACAACTCTGACATGTTTTTCTGCATGTGTGTTTATGTGCAGTACGAGGAGGTCGCTGACAAAGATGACCTGATGGGAGTAGAAGACACAGCTAAGAAAGATATCCTTCAAATCAGCTATTTTAATTTTGCAGTCTCAAAAAGCTCATGCAAGTCTGATTGATTGATGTTATTGTCAGCAAATCACATGATATGCGTAAGTGAACCAATGATGGTGCATTACACGCTGCACACGTCATGAGAATGTGTTGTGGAAGTGTTTCCTTGACGCACTGCTGCAGGTTTCTTCTCCAAACCATCCCTGAAGAGCAGGAACACCATCTTCACTCTGGGCCAGCGGGGGGCGATACTGAGCCCGGCCGAGCTGGAAGGGCCCATCCTGGTTCCTCACACGGCTCAGAGAGGAGACAGCAGGGTGAGACACCAGCTCAATATTTATGTCTCTGCACCCACCGGCCAGTAAATTAGATAGACCTGTTCAACTGCTCGTTAATGCAAATTTCTTATCAGCCAATCACATGGCAGCAACTCAATGCATTTTGACATGTTAGACCTGGTCAGGACAATCTGCTGCAATTCAAACCATATCCAGGAAATGGCAGTTCTCATTAAAATAACAACTTCCTTTAAATGTGCTCTTTTTACATTTCCAAAATCACTCTTGTATTGAAAGTTATTGATTTTTAAGTGCAAGGAGCCTAATGATATTGATATCATTATGATGATATTGTTGAATATTCACTTGCCTGCAGAAATCTTGTCAACAACTTGTAGGATATTTAGTTGTTTGTTTTTTTAAGATTTCTACAATCACTGATGTACAACTGAAAAAACACTGAACCAGTAGTGTTTACCTATTTACTGATCCTTCTCCAGTATCCCTACGAGACGCTGTTCCGCAGCCAGCACTACGCCCTGCTGGACAACGGCTGCAGAGAGTTCCTCTTCCTGTCGGACTTCTTCATGGTGGCGGGAAACTCCGGCCTCGACCTGTTCAACAGCATCATGGGAAAAACGCTCGGCATGTTCCTGGTATACATGAAACCACCAACACAAACTGACACGAACCGATCAATTCAATAAAACAGCGGATACATGCATTCAGTCATTTCAATTAAAATCAATTTGCATAAATTTTTTAAATTTTGCATTTCTTTCAAACCATCTTAACTCTTAGTCTATTTATCTATTAGACTATCTACTGATATTCCTTTTATTGATTATTCTACTTATTAATTAGACTAATGGATAAATAGTATATTTACCAATTTGTCTATTAAGTCCCAACGTAGCTTTTATTGTTATTAAATGCTGCTTTTTAATATTCCTCCCCTGCAGAAGAGCATGTCCACCTACGTGTCAGACTGCTATGACGGCATCGCCGTCTTCCTGTGCATCCACGTCATCCTCCGCTTCCGCGCCATCACCACCAAGAGGAACATCCCCGCTCTGGACAAGTCAGTGACTGTTGTTTGTGGGCCGCTCACTTTGTTTTTTTTTTCTGTGGTTTTGACGTTTAAATTTTAAATGCAAATTAAAAAGAATTAGAATTCAGCTTTAAGGATTTTTCTTTCTCAAGAACAGTTTTAATCAGACTTAGTACTTCAGCTTTAGTCAAGAACTGAGAAGACAACTAAACTACTGTGAATGTGTGTGTTTATGGTGTGTGTGTGTGTGTGTGTGTGTGTGTGTGTGTGTGTGTCAGGTATTGGGAGGCAGTGTTAGAGCTCCTGTGGCCGAGGTTCGAGCTGATTCTGGAGCTGAACATCCACAGCATCAGAAACACTGACCCCCAGAAACTGGGAGTACTGGACACCAGACCACACTACGTATGTCAACACACACACACACACACACACACACATCTCTTGTTATGTGTTGTGTGTACAGAAATATGATTCTCACACTTGTGCAATGATTTCAGATCACGCGACGTTACGCAGAGTTCTCGTCGGCCATCGTCAGCATCAACCAGACGTTTCCCAACGAGAGAACCAACTGTCTGCTGGGCCAGCTGCAGGTAACACACACCACACACACAATTATATTCATCTTCATGATTTCTTCAAAGATAAAAAAGTGAATGAAATGTGTTTTATCAATGGGCCTCATACAAGAACATTTCCTTCTACTGGACCTCTGTGAAAGAGTCGTATGAGGCCAAATGTTCTGTTTTCGTTTGTTTGATTGTTGTATTTCTGAGTCAAACCTATAAATCTGTTTGTGAATGTGCAGCTGTGAGCTCTTCATTCATACCTCAGAGTAAATTTCTGGGAGCCCCAAACGGTTGATTCAGAGGTTTAATTATTGTCTAACCGGTTGTGTAAGATGTGTTCAGTCTGATCTAAAATCCTATTTCTACTCTCTCTTAAGCTGAAGTCGAAGTTGCATGTGGCTCTCTCATTTATTCACACACAGGTCGAGGTGGAGAACTTTGTGCTCAAGATGGCGGCCGAGTTTCCCTCCAGGAGGGACCAGCTCATCTTCCTCATCAACAACTACGACATGTTGCTCAGCGTTCTTATGGTGAGCTGAGATTGTTGTTCTTATGGACATGGGTTTCTGTTCGGCAAGTCCTTTTAACACTTGGAGGTCAGTCTGGAAACGCATGTGTTGCAGCTATCTGTAATTCAGTTTTGCCTTGTTGAAAAGAATTTTTCAGATATCCTACTAGTAGAATCTACTGAGGACAAATGACGTCACTTTTTTCCCTTTTATTTCTATGAGTTTGTCATTACAAATATCCACTAATTCACTTCCAGATGTCCAAAAAAATTTTAATTAACTAAATTCAACCTTAACTAGGTGAAATGAAGTTGTGGATATATCTATAGTTATGACTAGTCAAATTGTAGATGTCTATTATTAGGTTGTAGATATATTGAACTGACTTTAATGAGGAATATCTGAAATAACAGAGATAACTATAACTTTTGTTTCGCCTAGTTAGAATGTAAATACAGGTTATGTTATATTAGATGAATTACAGATATGGCTTATGTCATTTCCACTCTTCACAATTACGTTACAGATACCTTGAATGAAAGCTGTGACTTTTCAAAATCGAATTACGACTAGTCGAAGAAATTGTTGTTGATGACAACTTTAATTCCAGATAGTCAAATAAGTCTCTAAATGTTAAAACGGCACGCCATAGTTTCTGTCTTTCTGATCATCTGAACTGTGGGAGCTCAAATAACGCCGATGCCTGTTGTTCCCTTGTCTGTCCAGGAGAGGGCAGCGGATGACAGCAAAGAGGTGGAGGGTTTCCAGCAGCTGCTGCTGGCCAGGACGCAGGTAGGTAAACTTCCTGTTTAGGCACATTTGTAATCAAGGTTCATGGTTTTTCATTGAATGATAACAGCAGACAACCGCTGATCACCCACTGATAGATTTTGGAATATTCTGTTCTTCTAAAAACATGTTTTCAAAGTGTTGGTTTTGTGTGTAATCTTGAAAAAGGCTGTAGATACATGTGATGCAAGACGTACAGGTGTCCAAATCAGCTGGGTATTAAAGACAGGACTTGGATATCCCAACAGTAAAAAAAAAATAAAACCTAAATAATTTTTAGAAAATATGTGTTAACAACCAATCCTGAAAGTAAAAAGGATGGTTTGAAAGTACATTTTATTGTCTTCTCAAAGTGATTCTAATATGAGCGTTAATTCTTTAAATGTTCACCTTCTCAGGCCCTGTTTTTAAACCGGTACATTCACACAGAAGAAGGTTTCATTCAGGTTTCCTCCTCTTCCTCCTCCAGGAGTTTATCGAGGAGATTCTGTCTCCTCCGTTTGGAGGGATGATCGCCTTCGTGAAGGAGGCCGAGGCTCTGATGGAGAAAGGGCAACTGGACCGACTGAAGAACGAGGAAGGTGAGTGGAGTTCGATCGTCCCACTCTTTAATTTAAGTTATTTTCTATTTGAAGTGTAATGAAAATAAGATCGTAAGGTTTTTAAAGTGTCTTTTTTTTGTTTATTTGAAAAACAATAATAAATTTTATTTTTGATTTTTCGAATTTCATCCAAGACTATTGACTTTTATCATCACGCAGCTCTTGATTTGTTTGTCAGCCTGGACAAGCTTCTTTGGTTTCAGCTTTAGGTTTAGCTTTCCTGAGAAGTCAGAAAAAATGTCGGTTTTGTTTCTGTGAGTCTGATGCAGCAGAAATGTCGACCTCTCCTCCCGTTTCCTCTTCTTGTGCACTTCACAGTTCTCACTGTTTCCTCACAGCTGCCTCACGGTTTCTATTCTTTAAAATTAAAATTATATCATTGCAGCAATACTTTAACTACTTCACTTCAACGCTTATATTTTATATTTTTATACAATATCTTTCTGCAAAAATGTACCTACGTCCAGCTTATGTGTTTTACCGTAACTTTAACTATAAGTACCTTAACTGTAATGGTTTAACTCCCAACTCGTAACACTTATCTTCTGTTAGATTGTGAGTAGTTGTTCCACCTCAGTCAGGAAACGGTTATTGAATCCGCTCATTTAAAAGACCAGATTGACACCAGGTTAACGCGCGTCTCTGCTGCAGCTCGGATCACTCAGCTGATTCGAGGATTTTCCAGCACATGGAAACAATCTGTGGAGTCGATGAGTCAGGACGTGATGAGGTCCTTCACCAACTTTAAGAACGGGACCAGCATCATACAGGTGAGCAAGCAGATTTCCTGATTTTATACTTCAGTACTTTTACTTGAATTAAATAATTTTCAAATCAGGATTTTTATATGATAGTATTTCTAATTTTACTCCAGTAAAGGATCTGAATACTTCATCTGCAAGTTATCAGAATACTTCATTTAAAGGAGGATTCATAACACTGTTACAATAAATAATAATACTACATTTTAAAAACCTTTGATCTTATATCTTACATAGACATTAAACTGTCTTATATGGTTTGATTCGACGTTAGCTGTCACAGGACCATTGTGACTTGGCATCAAAAGTGACGAATTATCGATTGTAATTTGTTACTTCTGCTGAATTTTAAAATGTGCGCGTGACTTCCTGTTGCCACCGCAGGGCGCCCTGACCCAGCTGATCCAGTACTACCACGGCTTCCACAAGGTCCTGAACCAGCCGACGTTCCGCAGCCTGGCCGTCCGCTCCGAGCTCATCAACCTGCACCACCTCATGGTGGAGGTGAAGAAGCACAAACCCAACTTCTAAGCAGCGGGGGGCTGGGAACAGACCGTTCCCTTTGTCTGTGTGGTCGTTTAAACGTGAGCGTTTTTCCACTGTCTCCTGAAGGACTTTTCTGAATGTTTTTTTTTTTTTAAGCGCTGAACAGTGGGGAGGCAATTCACTCGTATATGAACCAAGTCGTTAAGTGTTTGTTTGTTTTCTTTATTTAATGTCAGAAACTAACTTCTAAACTGCTGAAATATGGAAAGGGGTGAAAAAAAATCTCTGACCTGACTTATTCACACTCGCCTTTGACAAATATTTAAATTCATTTTACAGTTAAAATTCTTTAGATTTCAGGCTTGGTTACCACAGGATGCATTCAGAAGCGGGGTTGATTGTAGGTCATCTGCACTTTGGCAGCACTCAAGAGCTCAACACCTTCAGTTATGCATGTAAAATGGAAGAGAATACGCTCACCATAAAGTGTAAAAGTACATTTTTTTCTTGCATAGAGTGAAACAACGGCTTATCATTTAAACACAAGACAGGCCCGAAACTGAAACCCATCAGGAGCATCTGAGATCTGATCTGATTTCTTGCTGCTCACAATGTGAGTCGTTTCCGCCAGAACAGCAGTGAAACACAAAAATCCTCCGATGACTCCCTAACTTATTTAAAGCTGTTGTTGACCTGTGACCCCTTCAAATAAAGCAAAGTCCTACTGTGACACCTCATCACATGTTGTCTACCAGTTAACTATCTTCATATTCTACACAGAAAAGCAACAAGTCATCCTGTGAGAAGCTGAAACAGTTGAGTTTTGATTAAAATTACTAAAATAATCATTTAATCATCAGTTAGTTGCTGATTAATCTGTTCATAGCAGCTCTAGAAAGATTTATTCCATTTTATTCAAGGGACTTTTTAGGAAAAAGCTTTTTGTTTAAAATGGTATTTTTAGTGTTGTAAGAGAGAGATTACCACTGGAGACATAACTATCAATAATTCAAATCTGGAGGATCTTAAAAACAGAACAAAAAAAACAAATGTGAAATCACTTTGAAATGTAATTATTTAATAAAAAAGTGAGAATTTAAATTATTGATTAGTTCAATGAAGGAGAAACTTCCTAAACATTTGTCATGAGACACAGAATTCACACATCTGTTGGTGTTTAGTCTCTTGTCAGACATGATGCAGAAGAATTAATGGTAACCATGGTAACCGTGTCGCTGCATGTGTGCGAAAAATGCATTACTTGAAAAAGTAAAAATGTTTCAGTTCATCTGACAAGCAGCCTCATTGTATAGTCTACTACTAATTAAAAAAAAATCTTGATAAAAGTTGTCGACAGTTTAACAAATGTGTGAAAACTGAACTGTCATCAGACTTTATCCTTTAAAACACTCCTTCGGTGTGAGACTCAGAGAGGAACTAACTGTACAGAGATAATCAGTCATTTTTTCTGTTTGTGTTAAGTCTGTGGAATTTATTGATTCATGGAAATACAACAATGTGTTCATTATTTTCCTTTAGTTGTTTTATTGTCCTTTTATAGTTCTGAATTGTTCTATCTACAGCAGATATAGAAGGAAAATAATTTAATGAACCAGTAGACAATAATATTTACAAAAATCGTAGTAGCAAACAAAATGGAGAAAATAGAGCTACCAAGAGCTACCTGTACATAGGAGCTACTTACATACACACAGCTCATCAAATCCTTATATGGTAACTATTTGAGGTAACAACTGAACACTTCAGACCTGAAAATTTAAATTTGATTGATTTATTTTTTTAATAAAATGTCACTAAAAAAAATGACTTTAAAATCGGAATTTACCATATAACTATCCAGGTGTTTTTTGTTTTTTTTCCTTAACTGTTTTCGAAATCAGAAGTTTGCTTGAAAGCATTGTTAAACATTTTGAAATAGTGGAAGCACATATCCACCACTGTTAAAATAAAAAAAATGTATTACTATAATTCTTTTTAGTGCAAATTTCCTGCAAAACTGAAAACAAGCAAAACATATTTGTACAAACACAAGCTTTGTAATCTTCAAAGTGAGAAACTGATTTCTACAAATGTAACAGCAACATGCACATCATCATCATCATCATCATCTACAGTGAGAAACGCTCCTGTTTACATCTACAAACACAAAGACCGAAAATGGCCGACAGTCACATCCTCTGCTCGGCAGCTGTCTCAGAGCTGTGCAATAATCTGGAAATTCACTACGAGAAGGGTGAAGACGAGGAAAGCTGAGCTGCAGCTTTTGTCTGTGTCGTCTGGAAACAGTGGAAAAAGAAAATTCCTATACTTTCATGTGCAAAATACGAAACAAGTAAATAGATTTCATTTTACTCACCTGCTGCCGATTCATAGATTTGCACAACTCTCAGAGACGATTTTTCTGTGGAAACGGAAACAAAGAATCACATAGATTTATTATAAGTGTTATTATTGATTTATTAGGACTATTGTGCAGAATTCCTGAGTTAATATAGTTAAAATATTGCAGCAGAATAACTATCAGTACCTTCCACAAACAGCTGCACGGTGCTAACAGCGAGTCCATGTTCATCCAGGACTTTGTATATTCCCTCGTCTGAGCCCGTTAAGCTCGTTAGCGTCAGCTTCTCGTTAATGGGGTGTTTCTTGAGGCGGCCGCCGTCTGGGTCGCCCCTCGTCCACAGGACGGTCCACTCAGAGCTGTTCCTGTGGAAGAACCGGGATCGGAGTCACGTCACCCATGAGATCGACAGCAAGAGCATCACATTGTGGGTTCTGTAGCTTTAAAGAGAAACGTGTCTGTCCTGATGTGGTGCTTATATCTTCTATTTTACAGGGGCCTATTTTTGCCATATTTTTTATTTTCATTTGCTATTAATAAAATGAAAAAAAAATTCTCTCACCTTTGCACAAGCACATTAAAATAACATCAAAAATGTTTTTTAAATAAAGTATTCGCAGAAGTTATGAATAATATATTTAAAAGAGTGCAAAATCTTTTAGTGATGGGAATGTAATAACGAGTGAATTACAGGCAGACGACCTGCACTCCAGAAGGAAGGGAGCGGCTGCGTGGATTAAAAGGCGGTTCTTGTTGTGACATCACAACAGGACCCTTTTCTAAACGGCTTGTTCAGCCAGGTTTACAGAGGAGGCCAGACCACAGCAGATTGAGAGGGTGACCTTATTTCACATTTTACATGTTAGCGGAAACACAAAACCCCAAAAAAGGTGATAACTTAAAAAGGTATGAACTTTTAGTTTCTGACTGTGTCATGGAGCCACTAATGGGTGACTCATGGCTAGTTTGAAGCAAAACTACATTTTATATAGAAGTTTTGGTGTTGTTTTGTGGGCAAAAAGTATGATGAGGAGGCTGAGATGAGAAAATCCCACCGGAGGCATGAAGAGAAGTATTGTTTTGTAAATTTGCAGCAGCAGCTCACCTGCCCTGGAAGACGACTCTCATGGAGTGTTGGGTGTAAAGATCCAGGACCAAGTCCTCACCTGGACCACGAGACTCACGAGACTTGTGATCTGAAAGGAAACCAAAGCAACGTCAGCTGGAGGCAAGGTTGATGATCCAGGGAAGCGAACGTGAGATGACGACCGAGAGAAACAAACCTAACACAGACAGCTTGACGCTCTGGATGAACACTCTGGTTTTTTTGGACCTCACGCCGTCCACCACCATGAAGCTCTCGTATCTCCCCGTGTCGCCGATCTGCACGTCGCTGATGATCAGCGAACAGTCCCCGGCGTCCAGCTTCTCTTCGGGGACCTCCACGCGGCCCTGGAACGCCACCGCCTGCCACCGCCGCTCGCCGCGCTGCTCGAACACCCTGCTGGCCGGCGGCGTCACCCACTCTACGTGGCAGGCGGACGGGGGCACCTCCCCCAGACGAGGCTTCCACTGGCAGGGCAGGACCACCTGGTTCCCCACCGAGGAGCTGACTGACAGGAAGTGGGACGGGTCTACAGTAAGAGACAAGAAGGTCGGTTTGATTATTTTGAAGGATTTTCTTATTTAAAAAAAAAAAAAAAAAGTCAGAATTCTGAGATTTATTCCGAATTTAGAATTCTCTCATAAAACTTTTTTTTCCTGGAATAAAATAAAATAAAGATTTCATTGTCACTTATACTTTTGAAAGTATTTGTTTTTACAGCTTCAGCATGAAAATATCTATTTTATAAACGTAATTTAGTTGATAATTGATTAGTTGATTATAAATATTCATCATTACATACACAATTTTTTCGTTAATTATACATCAAATGTTTTGATGGGTAATTTATTATTATTTTTACATATCAACTGTCACAGTAAGATTTATTAAACCACAGACAGGAAATCCCTTTAGTAAACATATGTTAATGATCACTACTTTAACGACCACGTTAATTGCTGGTTGATACTCACCAACTAAACTGCTAATCAGGAAACAATGGGGAAGAAATAAAAACCTGAAAGAAACATGAATAAAAGAAAAAGATCATGAAAGTTTCATGAAATAGCAGGTCTTATTCCAGGAATATTATAAGAATCTAATCTTTAATTTATATTTAATTATAAGCTTTTAAGCCATTTCAATTTTTGTGATAAATTGACCATCTGAATGTTTGGAATTGATGTTTTTTTTAAGATACAGTATGAAATGATTAATGTTGTGTTAATAATTAAAATTTGGTTTATGTAAAAATGTTCTACATCACTTCCAGATGTATTTTCAGCAGATTTGTTATTATTAGTATCGTTGTGTATCGTTGCATCTGTAATTGATCCGCCACAGATCGGTTAAGTTTCCATTCTGGAAGTCTTCTGTTTTCCCCCGAATCGAAACTTAGCGATCAGCTGTTTGCTGTCGAACCGCTACACAGAAACGTAACTTGAAGCTGCCTCAATCCTGCAGGCATGTTTAATTCTGCAGTAAAAACTAATTATTAACGTTACCGTCAATGTTTATGAAAATACTTTTTTTAATATTCTGTAGGACCTACATTGCCATCTTTATATATATACACGTAGCCTATAGATATATAGAGAGATATAGATATACTGTATATGGTGATAGAATTAAATATAAATAGATGAAACTGCTTTTATAAAGAAATATAATTTCTCACCTGAGTCTCTTTTTGGCGGTTTCCATGGTTACTTGGGGGTTAGCCTGTCCTCTCCTCCGCGGCCGCTTCACGTGCGTTTCCACTCTTCTGTCGTCAGGCTTTAATATGTCGCAGTCACAAGGTTCACTTCCTGTATGACTTTCAAAATAAAACGCGGATCCAAAGCTGGAACATGGAACTCCGGTGAATCATCGAAAGTGTAATAGTGTAAGTTATCGGTTTTATTTTATGTTCTAACTTTTTGTAGAATCATATAATCTCCAATATATGATATTTATTAGATCCATGAAACTTAATACATCATGTTCATGTTTTTAATGTGTCTTTCTCATTAATCTACTCTAGGTTTTATAAAAGACTGGTACTAAAAACTATAAATATTTCTCCTGCATTTGTCTCATTTTGATATTTACTTCAGTACAACTTGTCTGTTAATTTAGTCTCTGACAATAAATAACATGAGGAATAATTACAGCTATAGAAGTCAAGTCCTTTTAAAAATGCTTTTATTTTGACGCAAGCTTCCTGTTACTATGCGTATGTATGCAGTGGAGTTTGACTCAATTTCAGCAGAAATGAAACTTTTCACCTTCAGTGTGTGGTGGGAAATATTCTGATGTTCTGGTGGTCCCACTTCTGCTAATACAAAGAAATTCCTCCCTCCCTCCCATTATATTCGGTTTGTTCCTTTCAATAAGCAGATCAGACCTGTTGCTGCATTGGTCATGGCAGATCTTACGTGGATTCTCTCTTTCATTTGTAAGTGAACATTATTATAGTAAATATTATTTAGTATTTATGTGAAGCTTTAAATGCAGACAGAGCTCTAGACTTATATTTGATCACAGTTATTGGTATGTATAAGCAAATATTATGCCTGGTCTTGCTCATTTACTATAGCTATACACAACTGGCATCAGGTCATTCTAAAAATATCCAAACCTGAACTAAACTGAGTGACATTTAAAACTAAACATCTGGGTCTGTGTGTGTGTGTGTGTGAATGTGAATGACCCAGATGTTTAGTTTATATATGTTTGGGTATATGTTTATATATATAAGCAATGATTTATAAAGAAAAATTTTAAAAATTGTCAGAGGTAACCAAACCTTTTTCATACTACTGTATATAAAGAACATTTTGTCAACATTTCATGTGACTACAGCCCCTAAAGATCCCCTAACCTTCCTATACTCTTCTCAGGTGTAGCAGGGCCTCACCTGGCGGAATCCTCGCCTGCACCTGTTCTCCGCACGACCCTGGAGGTCCAGGCGGGGGAGAACGTCTCGCTGACCTGTAACCTGACCGGCGTGGACATCATCACCTGGTACCTGCTGCGCTCTGATCAGCTGCTGCCTCTGCTGACGGTCACACGGAGCCAAGTGGGCGGTCTGACGGAGCTGTGCCACACGGTCGACAGCCGCCGCGTCACCAACGTGGCGGAGAGGGAGGGCGGCCCGCTCCTCCTGGGGCTCATGGAGGTGCAGGAGGAGGATGCGGGGCTGTATTTCTGCATCGGGCATCATGGAGGGGATGTAAGAGTTAACACAGTAACTCATCTGAGTGTCGATGGTAAGCAGTTCCATTTCTAGTAGTTTTTATCTCACATGTAAGCAGGGTTTTCATACATCAGGGATGTATGGATGATTTCAAAAAATTATAACTATTAGATATAGAATTAATGTAATACATCCATGATCCCTCCGAAAAAAAAAACAACCAAAAAACAATAAATATGCCCTGCAAAGTATTTATAAATTAGTAGTTTATTGTTCATATTCATAATAATTCCTATTCTCTTTGAGATTGATTGCTAAATTGCCTGCAGACTATTTATGATATTGCACTAAGCAAGTGAGTCAATGCAGTAGTGTGGCATCATGGGAAATGCTACCATCATTAGCTCAACTCTCTTCTCATAACTTAACCCTAATATGGTATTTGGGTCAATGGGACCCATTTTTTAGTTTTTCGCTATTTTTTGTGATTCACCTGCACTAAAATGCACTTAATGACGTCTTCAATATCAGTTGTAGTTTCAAAGTTTGTTGTTTTATTATCCACTATTTTGAATCTGCAAGTTTAACTAAAGCCATTAAAAAAATAACTATACTAATTATCATTTGATAAGATCTAAATTTTTTTGCAGTGTAAAGTATAAAGTTGCATCACATTAAATACCCAAGTACCTCAGAATCGTACTTGTCAACTACTTTCCATCACTGTTTTTTTATTCTTTCACAGAGACACAAACAGTATAGATCAGAAGTGTCAATCAATCAATGTTTTGCTTGTTATAGTTATTTAGTATTCTGTGTTTTCAGGAGCCGATGGGAAAGCTGTCATAGATGGAGGGAGATGTTTCAGTTTGCAGATCTGCATTCTCTTTCTGTCGTTACTGTTCCTCTGTCTTCTCTGCATCACGGGATTCTGCCGCTGCTCAGGTGTGTGGTCAGGTGTTTCTTAGGGTGTGTCCTAATGTCTTTTTCTTCCGTGTTCGTGTGAACGAGTGTGTGTTGTTTAACTCAGGAAGTGTTCACCTGATCCTCTTCACATTTGGTGGATTTCAGGGATTTAGGATTCTGTCTCCTGAATAAATGTCACATCTCCCGAACACTATGTGCTACAGGAACCAAATTTGGTGAACATGTGTAGATCCACTTTATATCGGACTACTACAACACAATACAGTACAGTACAGTGTAGTACAATATAATATGTTGCAGTACAGTGCTTTACAAGGAAAACAGGAACAACACATCAATGCAAAACATGCGGCTACTTATCTTAAGGTTGTTAATTCATTGATATTAACACTGATCTGTCAAACTAATCCCCAAAGTTACACTGATCACCACAAAGCTCCACGTGAAAATCACTATGAGACAGTGGAGGCTCAGAAAGACGCGTCAGGAAGTTAGCGATTGTTGGTAAATGCAGGGAAAAAAAAAGGTAAGAATCATCTCCTTGCGACAACAGGAATGATATTAAACTTCACATGTAGAGGAAAAGCCTGTCAGGAGTTTCAAGGTTTCGAACACTTCTGTGAGTTTTTTTTGCTAGTAGTAGTAGTAGTAGTAGTAGTACATTGTTTTGTGCGTAGAGTTTTGAAGGTCACACCTGGCGAAGAGGAGGAGTCTGGAGGTCACACCTGTTTCAGCAGCAGCCCGTAGGGGCGGATGGACTCCTGCACGATGGCCTTCGTCTGGACGTCGTTGCAGCCTTGAGGGATGTAAACCAACCACACGCCCTCCCTCTGGCACATCTCTCTCTTCTTCGGGTTGATGCGGTTCTGGAGAACCACCTCGTAAGTCTTGCTGTCCACTTTGGACTTGAACTTCTTGCAGTACTTCTGTGCCATCTTGATGTCCGGCGTGGAGTACACGCCCCTGCCCTGCGTCTCCCTGGCGACGAGAGTGGCGGCGGCGGCCTCCAGGAACTCGGGCTCTTCTTCAGGGCCGTCCCTGCGGTTCAGGATGATGCCGTGGGAGCCGTCCATGTTGTGCGCGTGGTAGGAGACGGGCCAGGCGTCCTTCCCCGTCCCCAGCCAGCCGTCCCCGCCGTCGTACTTCTGGACGACCCGCAGGGCGGCCCGGTTCCACCCACAGGGGCGGATGTACTGCTCGTCGCCACGTAGGAATTTGGTGTCGCCATCCTGGAAGATGAGATGGGTCGACAGTCAGAGGCGGTGGACATAACATAAAATCTCGCAAGTTTCATCAACTAGGATGAATCAGAAATAAGGTTTTGCTTTGCTGATCAACAGTCGCTAACACACACACACACACACACACACACACACACACACTGATGTTTTCACTTTATTCTCCTGTTACTTACCTGTAAATCACTAACTCACTTTTACACTCACTATTTTTTGCGTGTTGCTATGGCTCTTAATCTAAACAATAACCGAGGCAATGATGTAGGGTGGGATCCTGGGAAATGCTACTATCATTAGCTCTGCTTGCTTCTCTAATAGCTTGAGCTCCAGATGTCAAAACCAGTAAAGCAAAATTAAGGTAAAGTAAACCTAACAATGGCCTGTAGTCATGTGACCTCTGGCTCCTTAGTTATTAGAACAGCAAGCTCTAATGTTAGCATTACCTTAATCAGCATTGGCTCAGTTAGCTTTAGCTCAATTAGCGTGCTGAACTGGCTCAGGCAAAATGAGTTAATTAATTAATTAGCAGATGTATTTATTCTGTAGAGACAGACCTAACAAATCAAAATGAGGAATTTCCAAAAAAAATCCTAATTAGTAGTAACTGTGGAGTTAGGGAAAGTAATCATATTTAACGGGTAGTTTTAATGCCATCTCCCCCGCTGTAAACGGACCTCGATGCCGGAGAAGTCGAAGTCGTACTGCGGGTGGAAGAAGTCCCGCGGATTGATCTTCACCGTGGTGGTGATGCGGCCGGTCGTGGGCCGGCCAGGAGCCGCGGTGAGCGCCGGCGGAGAGTTATACAGGTCCTCCTCGTCGTCGTGCAGGGACAACGAGCCCAGGCTCGGGTAGTCCAGCTGCTTGAAGCCCTCCTGCCTGTAGAACTGCTTCAAGGCCACGATGTTTACGAAGTCCTGCGGAGAAAGCTGCGAGGCGCCGTCGGTGGACTCCACGTTACAGCCGCAGAGAGCCGAGAGGGCCTCCAGGCACAGCGGGGGCGGCATGCTGCGGATGAAACAAACCCCAGTTCCCCTAATCGGACAGTTCTGCTCCCTGCAGTTCTTCTACTTTTACTTTTAGTTTTACTTTCACTTTCACCTCAGAGGCACAGCTGATCCGAGATCAGCTTTTATTTTTATTTAACATTATTTATTTCTACAACATGCAAATGCTCGGATACTTTGCCAAAACACACACCTAACAAGTTAAATACCTTTGCATGTTCAAAAACATAATTAGGTTAATTAGGCATTGGTGTGATTGTGTGTGAGTGAATGGCCCCATAGGCAGATGCTTGTATTCCCCACTTCAAGCCTAAGAGAGTAATTATAGTATTGAAGATACTGAATTTATTTATTTTAAGATGCTTTGGGTTATTTGGATTATTAGATTTATAATAATTATTATTATGCTTTATTTGTAGTGCACCTTTGACACAAAGCGTAAAACATAAAAAAATCAAATACTCTACAAAAATATTATATGAAATTTTTATTTTATA
Source organism: Eupleurogrammus muticus (assembly GCA_036785175.1). Lineage (NCBI taxonomy): Eukaryota > Metazoa > Chordata > Actinopteri > Scombriformes > Trichiuridae > Eupleurogrammus > Eupleurogrammus muticus. Next base: position 12,757,084 of record JAYKQN010000020.1, read on the forward strand.
AGTAAATATAGCTGTCGAACTTGTACTTACTTTAGTATATGTACTTAAAGTTACTTTTCATCTCTGTTCACAGATAGTATGCTGATGTCAATAGCTAAATATGAAAATAAAATAATCTAATGAGCTGAACTCTCTCGTCAAACACTGTATGTATTACTTCAGCTTTTCATCTCCTCTACCTGCAGGTAGACCAGCTGTCTGCTGCTGCCACCCGGTGAGAAGCGATGCCAGTCTGAAAGTCTCAGAGGTCAGTAGAGGTCACTCTGCACAATTCATCACGAAGGCTTCCATCATGTATAATGTATGTGTGTGTGTATATATATAATTCAATACTACTAGATCATCCCTCCAGGAACTGACAGACTTTTATATCCGACACTGACTTTGTCTTACTTGTTGCTATGACAACGGCTGCAGACCAATGATAGGTTTTGTGTCTTTGTGTAAAATCAAAGTCCATCATTGTGTTCTTTTGCCTCTGCAGGCGATTTCTTTGCACTATTCCAGTCTGAAGCACGCGCAGAAGCCCCGCCCCTACGGCAAAAGAGGAGGGACAGGATTGACCCAAGATCCCTTAGACGTCACCTACTCAACTGTGGCCAATCGCATAGACCCACATCATGTGACCCCAGATAGATGAAACATACCTGAAAATTGTCAGTAATGCCAGTAATGAGCCATACTTTTTTCTTTTCTTTATGGTACATTTTAGATTGAAGAGAATGCTGTTTATAAGAACAACAGAACAAAAAAAGAATTCAGAACAAATGAAATAAAACCTGAAGCCTGAAAATACATTCAAGAAAAGCTATTTAAATTCAATTTATAAATCATTTAAAAAATATTTTTTGTTAAAGCTATAAACTGGTAAAATGCTGGAATATTACGATCACTTTTTTACAGTTTAAACTACAATAAAGATCTTCTATTGTTCCGAAGAGAGAGAGCATCATTATATCTAAATAAAACCATACTGCTGCAGAAATGTTTGAAAACAACAATAATAATTTACAAAGTTCTACCTTATAAAATATCCCCCAGTGTTGTTGTTGCATGTTATAAAAAAAACTCTTTACAGCAGGAATTATTAAATTTTAATTTTTTTTTATTTCTTTTTTAACATTTGTGTATTGTCTGCTTTAAATATCTTTAAATCTTGGTCTTAGAGGTCCTGGAGGGCCGGTGTGGGTTCAGGTTTTTTTTCCAACCAGGCCAACACTACACACACACTTCTACTAATAAAGGCCCTTAGCAAGATCTCTAATGGTAAATTAGAGACACATCTAGTAACTAATAAATGTATTCTTTCATGCACCACTTGTCCTCTCTTGTATCAGTAGTGGTGTAAATTCATCTGGAATCCAGAAACATATGATATGCCAGTATTTCACATCACGTGCATGTCTAAGCTTCATTCTGGGGTTTCATATGTAGAACTTCATCCCGTGCTGAGCGTGGTTGTGCTTCAGTTTGGCGTCAGCCGGTCTGGTGATGACAGAAGAGTAGATGACGTCGTGGCGGTTCTGGTCCGGCGGGGTCCTGTTGGGTCTCTCCCTCCAGTTGGGTCGGCCCAGAGAGGCGTAGTGGATCGACTCATCCGCCGGGGACAGATTCTCAGACGCCTCGCACTCTGTGGACAGACAGGTGCGTTTAATCCTATGAGGTGAAAACACTGGAGGATTACTGACAAGTCGTGGAGGCCTGGCAGGGTCACCTGTCTGTCTGCTGGACGACGTCCACGGCTGCAGTTCAGTGTCCTCACGGCACCCCGCTGCTGCTGCTGCTGCTGCTATTTAGTCATAAAATATAAATTATATCAAGATTAGTTTCCTTAACACAAGCTGTGATCACGTTGAAGATTCAATTGTGTTTGAATAAATCAAATGTAGGAACAATCACACTCTGAACGACACCACATGGACTCGTGAGTTTATATCCTTGCGTCTAATTTCTGTGTCAAGTTCCATTGGTCAGGTTGATGTTACAGATGAGTTCCACATTATTAATAAAACACAATATAATTAAGTAAAAAAACAGCTAAATTGATAACTAAACAGACAAACCAAGGGTCAGAGGATCAGACACATTTCACCAACGCTGTAACACTGGTAATGTTCATTTTGCTAAAGTTTTGAGTGCATAATTATTTTACATATTAAATACAAACCAAACAGAAGACAGACTGAATATGGAATTAATCATATTGTTGAAATTGCACTTTTTTCAATTCTTCTCTCCTTTTTTAGAAGGTTAAAGGTTAATTATCATTTGCTTCAATATTTTGAATGTATATGTTTATACGTTCGACATCCCTGCTCTTGACCTTCCATATGCGTGGAGCTCCCACCTGCTCGGCTGCATTTCCTCTTCCTCCTACACTTCATGCTGGTCAGTAGAACGCAGATGGCAGCCATGAGGAAGATCATTAACCCAAAACCAACCACGGCCACCAGCAACAGAACTGAGAGGAACAACATCTGGTCAAATAACATGTGAATATCTGACCAGGATACACTCATTTTTTACTTTTAGTAATAAACAGATTCACAGGCAACCAACCGTTCTCGGGTCTCTTCTTCTCATCTGTCTTTACCATAACCTCATCTGATAACCAGAAAAGAAAGAAGATAAAACACAGGTCAAAATTTAATTTGTCAAAATCCATTTCTCAGGTCAGTTCCAACAACCACAATAGAAAATCAGTGATAAAATGTCACTGGTATGTAGTGAAAACAGGCCTGTAGTGTAGTTTAGTCAGAAGATGGCGCTGTAGGCTTATATCTTATAGATGTATTTAAAAGTATTAGGGATACTGAAGAAAATAATAGAATAAAGTCAGAATTCTCAGTAAAGTTGTTCATATATTTCTATGTCTTTGCTGGTGTTGAGATAATATTGAAAGTAAGTTCCACCTGTTTTCATGTCAGCAGATGTTGGAGTTGCACGTGTGGACGAGTGGATCCTGGTTGTCTCTGGATGCACTGGTGAATAAAAAAAAAAGATTACTTACAAATCATGCACATTGATATTTTAACTTGCACTAGTTTTTTGTTTGTCAACAATGTTTTTTTAATATATTTATATATATTTATTTATTTATATTTTATTTATAATTGATAATTTTTCTTATTTTAGATTTTTATCGGGTCTGTTTCATCGGGTCTCAATCATCTGCGTTTGTCTTATTTTTAAATCATGTAAAGCACTAAGGTGCCATATAAATAATTGTTATTATAATATTATATAGTAAAGGTCCAGTGTGTTAGAAGTAATTGAATATGTGTATGTAATTATTATATGTAAATATGCATCTACACATACACATACAAAATAATAATATTTTTTTTATTCCCTTAGACTGAGTTAGTTTTATCTACAGGGGAAGTGGCTCTCCCTCCATGAACCACTATGTTTCTCTAGTAGCCCATAGCAGCCATTTGTTATACTCACTTTGCTGCAATCTGCAGCCTCACCACTATATGCTACCAAGAGGTACACATTGTAATATAATATATACAATAACTGTTTTATCTAATATCTAAAAATGAAAAAACAAGGCAAAAAAAACCTTTCTGCCATTACAATGCAATTATAGAGTTGACATGAAGTCTCGACAATGAAGTAAATAAAAATCTGTCTTGTATAATGAAGGAATAATGAATTATGAGTAGAAGTAGAACTACATTCTCTTTATTAATTAACCTCAGATAATGTTTCCCTGTAGACAGAATAAAGGTTTTTGAGAATAAATATGATGGTCATTAGATGGACAGTAAAGTACCTGTTAGGACAGTGACTCTTCCCCGCAGCTCTCTGTTGCACACATACTCCCCAGAGTCTCTTGGCTGCAGGTCCAGGATCTGCAGGGCGTCGTTCCTGTAACTGTACCGGCCGTCCTCCCTCTCCAGCTTCACCGTACCGTTTCTGTAGCGGGTGAAGATGGCCTCCCGCTTGCCCCCTTCCCTCCGATGAAACCACCTCTGTTTGTGTTTGGAGGAGCCGCTGCAGGGGATCAGCAGAGTCCTGCCAGCAGAGACTAGGAAGTCAAGACCTGAGGAGAGTGGACACAAAGGCGAATCGGTCATCTGTCATGGCGGCGTTCCCGAGGGTCCTATATTTCCAGGTTCTATGTTCCCAGGGCTCTATATTCCTAGAGCACTCCATTCCCAGGGCCCTATTTTCCCAGGTCTTATGGCTAACATGTTTATTGGATAAAATTACTAAAACCAGACACAAATTCTTACTTGGGTTGGATCTGAGGAACAAAGGCCCCTTTGTCATGGTCTCATTATGTGCCACCTAAATCTGAGGAACATAGGACTCTGGAAATATTGTGACCTTGGAATATAGGAGTGACATCTATCTGACAGATAGAGACAGTCAACAGAGGTATACACCTTTACTAAATTTATGTGCATTTAAAAACAAGTATATGGTATACTTGTCATTGATAATTATGGGAAAAGGGAAATCTGTTAACATAAATATGTTCATATCTGCTCTCATTCCCATAATGCACCATTCCTAGCCCCAGCATACCTGTCAGGACCTGCAGGTCAGCCACGAGCTGCTGGTTGCAGCGATACTCCCCGCTGTCGGAGTCGTCGAGCTGTTTGAGGCACAGGCCGCCGCTGGACAGCAGAACGTAGCGGTGGCGGTCCTGGTTGGTCTCGTAGTTGCCCCGCCGGGTGACCAGGACCCTCCAGTCCTGGTGGGTCCAGACCACATCGGAGGCGTCTGAGCTGCCACACAGCGGTAGGCACAGGTAGTGATCCTCTGGGACGGAGAAATGCACCAGAGCAGGGGGTACGGGACAGTTCTCAGAGCTTAAGGCCTCTGGCTGAACACCTGAGGATTAAAGAGGGACAAACACCTTCTGTATTATAACATTATAGCAATATTATAGAAGGGCCTCTTTAAATCTAGAGTTTACCAGAGATATGCCCATAATTTTTCAGAATAAAACTAATCCAGCACAGTCAAATATACTAATCAGCTAACATCTATAAGACCAAACCAATAAATTAACTAACCGATAATGAGTGGACATGAGTGGTTTGATCTCAGCAAGTCAACATTTGTGAACTATTATTGGAATCTTTAAACAAATAAAATCTATTTTATTACATTATGACAGTATATAAAGTGCATTGAATATGTGTTTATTAACTTTACACTGAGTAAACTCATTCTTATCATCAGTTATATTTATTTCCTCTACATTAACTCGCAGAGGTGGGGCTGCATTGCTCATATCCTGCTGATTTTTTTTTTTTAGAAATAGTTCCTGTTTTATGTTTTATTTTCAGCTTTTATCTCATGAGAACAGGCTCTCTATCTGCTTCAACTGACAATGCAGGAAATGGCTGAAAGACAGAAACTATATGATTATACAATCCTTTCCAAAAAGAAAAGAAAAAAAGGGTTAAATGTTAAAAATGTTACTCGAAAGAATTCAGGGGGGAAATTAAAATGAAAAAAAATGAACAAAAATGAATTATCAGTCACCATTTTACTGTGACAGAAGTGAATTATTAACACTTTACTGTAAAACATAAATACACCTTTTACAGTAGAATATTCAAATATCTACATTTTCAGGTGGATACATAAATAGTCCTTATGTAGACATGAGGACATGTAAAAATAAATTTATTTTAATTCTGTTTTTGTTGCTGAAGTAGTAGTTTCACTGCTTTTGAGTTTAGAACATAATTGTATTGTTGAGTTTTACTGCAGCATTTTTGGAATAATGTGATATTTGACATTTAAAACAAAACATTTGTACGATAAAATTATTGTTTAGTGAGATTTAACATTTGTTAATACATTACAAAAAAACTGCTACACATATGCAATACAACATTATAGCTGATTTATCAAGTGTTCTCATAATAAAATGTAATGTTTAAAATAAAGATGATATTTTTTGTACCTGTGGAGTTTTCACTGCATCTGATCATAAATGTCTGCAGGAACCAAACATGGCTGAAGATCAATAACCCGATCACCATCTTCAGAAGGAGAAGAAGAATAAAACCAGCCAAGTTGTGCAGAACTGCTGCTGATATGACGCCAGGAGAAATCCTCAGTGTGTGGAACGATTTTACATTGGTTACCGCTGCTCTTCCTCCTCTTCGTCTTTGCGTCGTTGGAAAATTGAGCATCACAGTCCTGGAAACTGGAAAATGTTTTTAGGACTCGGAATGTAATAAACACCATGAGACAAGTTTCAATGCTACTTTTATACTACTATTTTATTATTGATACTAATTCTATTTTTAATCAGATAAATGCATTAGGCATTATTGTAGGGCCAAATTTATCTATGATATGATGTCAATTTGTATTAATAGACTACATACTATGAATATAAATACCTTTTTTATTGTATTTGTGTTTTGAAATTCTTTATTTCCTCTTATTTTGTTTTATCTATGTATTGTTTTAAACACATATTATAAAACAGCTACAGAAAACATATAAATCATGTTGTATTTCTATATTGTACAGCTATAGTGTGATATTAGAGCAGTATGCATCATACACATATATTTCATACAAAGTGACTATTTTATAACAATTAATTCATATATTCTTGTCATAATTATAAAAGTATCTATTTCTATTTTGTGGGTTGTATTCTTATATATACCATTATCTTTTATTTGAGTGTTTGAGTTCTTGTTTCATGAAGATGGTCACAGCTGTGGTGCTGCCTTCCTCCATGCTCCTGGCTGCTGCCCTGTGTTTTTGTTAGTGCGACAGGTACGCTACATGTTAAGGTCTGTTTATTGTGAGTTTTAGCTGGGTTTTCACCTTAAAAGATCTAAAGGGAGTTGAGTGACCAGGAGAGTGAATTCGGCTGCATATTGACATTCCATTTTAAGTGATCTTTTAATCGGAACATCATGACAGGTGAATTAAAACCTGTGGGTTATATCACGTTCATCATGCTGTGACATACTATACGATTAACACTCACATCTATCAATTACAGTCAGTTCCAGTGTTTACTTCTGCAAACTGTTTTAATGAAGGGTTAAATGACGGACATGTCTCTGCATCTTTGCGACCTTTGACATAAATACAGAAAGTACATTGATGAATGCTTCTTAAAACTGTATTTCACATAATGTATTTTAAGTTTTTGACTTTCTTATCTTCCCAACCATGACTTGTCACTGACACAGATAGGACATTCTGACATTTTAAATTACCCAGCCAGAATACGCCTTATATGTAATCATGTTCTGTTATATACCCAAACCTCACTGTGTTTTAAACTATTCACTGTGTGCATGGATATGGTCTTTTTACTTTTAACAAATCTGGGCTGGGGCACTTCACATTGAGTAACAAGCCATGTAGACAACGTTAACAAACACTAGGAAGCTCAGATCATATCTGCATGCGTCAGGCCTAGTTGAACACAGCACATACGCAGTGTAGATTTATAGAACACCAGGTCACTCAACTTCATCACTGAAGGAAAGAGTAAAAAATCCTTATCCAGTTTTTCGTTCACTATTCATTTGATATTGAAAAAAGCAGTCCATCCATTTTTTTTATTTTGGTTTTGGAAACAAGTAATGAGAAAAAAAGCAGTTTTTTAACTCTTTCATTTTTGGTTTCATTATGAATAACAAAAAAACAAGTGATACACATAATGATATTAAACACAAAGCAAATGCATGAAATCTTTAAAAAAATGCTATATTTTAGTAATAAGAAAGAAGCAAAAATGTTTTTATTAATATATCTATTTGTGATATTTTTTATGTTTTTTGTTTTTTATCCAACAGAGGCAAAACCCAAAATAGAAACAAGCAGGCGCTGGTCATTATTTAGGTGGTTTTGGGTTTCTCCAGTAAGGAATACGGAGTATCACTCATCTGTGCTGAACCTGTGTATAAAGAAGACAAATTACAAACAAAATTCATGACTGTGAAACTTACTAGAATCTACTTTCTGTCTGATACATTAGTCCAATTTTGTCCAAACCTAAAATCAAAAATAGGGAAAAGGCCAAACCAAAGGTAATAAACTCAAACCAAGATACAGCCAGTGTGGAGTAATAATAACTTTGGGTTGTAGTTTAGTTTCTTTGCATTTATTTTAATGGACAGACTTTGTTACATAGAAGATTTTTACACATAATACGGCATACAAGGTAACTTAAACACTATTAAACCCAAAAGAACTTACCTTTTTTATTTTTATCAGGGAGGGGGATCAGGGAGTACAGTGGTGTGTCTGTAGAAATACCCGTCTGGGCTCCTGCTGGTGGATGATCGGGAATGGTGCAGTATGTTGGCTCATTCTGGTTTGATCCACCTTTTAAAACATTTGCCAACAAGCATTTAATAAACAGATCTGACCTTTTACAGCACAGGGATTCCTACCCTGTGGCGAAATTTGAGCTTTAAGATGTGTTTTAATGAGTGCTGCAATCTGGGAGCTGTTTCAAATAAAAGGTCAAATGTGTATATAAATATTGCAAGAGAAAAAATGGGAAGTAAGATGTTTCCGTCATGTGGCATGAAGCAAAAGACACAATCCAGCAAAATGTAATAGTGTAGGCGATGTTAGTATTTGGAATTAAGACATTAGCAGAACTAAAGGCTTTCAACACACACACACACACACACACACACACACACACACAAACACACACACACACACACACATGTCTGTAAAACTCTGATAGCGATCATTCTAATAGGTCAGCAACTAATGACTAAAATGTTGATCACTGTTTCCCAAGCAACGGTTCAAACTAAAATGTCTTTTTTTTTTCAAAGATAAGACTAAAGAAAACAAGAAGACCCGAAAAATATCAGATTTGAGGAGCTGGAACCAGAGAATTTGGACATTTTCTTCTTAAAATGACTCAAACTGATTAAACCAATATTAAAATTGTTGTCAATTAACATTATAGTTACAAACTAATCAATTAACCATAAAGTGCACCTTTTTGTTTCTTCTTTGGTGAATCCAGTGTGGTTCTAGTCATATATGCACCATCCGAAACATACACAAAGAAGCATCAATATCTCTCGGTTTCAAAGGTGGTCCATCATTTACCTTCAAAGTCCACCAGGGAGTACTCAGAAGGCCCTTCCACACCTGCTGAAAAGGAAAAAAAAAAGAATTTTTCACATGTGATGTTTCAGAAGCGGATCTAGATCTCTTCTAGATCGATGAGGGGCGCTACATTCCCTACGACATGGCTCCAACCTCACCCGGGCATGGCTCCTTCTGCTGGTGCAGGCAGGAACTCCACAAGCCTGCTCAACACAGATGTGGCTACTGATTGGCTGAGGGCTGGAGGCAGGTACAGCAGTCTGAGTCTGCCTGTGTTGGTGTGCAGTGGTTGGAGAGCTCATGGCTGCACTCTCCTAGAGCAATACAATAAACTACAGTGGACGGTTGGGCCCACGCTTACTCCTCTGGAGGACTTACCTGGAGAAATACCGATCCGAGAAAACGTGTGAGTGATTTGTGTTCTAATGCTACTGATCTTGGGAGTGGAAGCATTCCCACTGGAGAGACTGTGTGAAAAAAGATATTGTTTTTCTGTTACCTTTTTTCGAGGGCCGAGGGCCACGCTTTCTGTTTGTTAAAGAAGCCTGATTCAGTCCTTCTGAAACCTACCCGCATTTCCTTAACTTCCCCATACACAATGAAATGTATAATTGTTTAGAAATCTTTTGTTCTTGCACTGTTTTTTTAACTGCCCTGCTTAAGACCAGCCTCTCATGACATCACTATATACATATATGACGGTGCAAAATGACTGCAGGCACAGAAAGTACAGCATAGGGGTCACTTTCAAAACTATTTGCATCACAATGAAAAAAATGTAGTTTGTTTTCTAAAAGGAATATTTCTCAGTTCTCACCCTTAGCAGGTTGCGCCACACCACTCTGTACTTCAGCATATAGGTGGGGTGCTTCTCCACACACTACTGAAAGGAAGAATAGTGAATAATTAATTATAATTAAATATTAAATATTAATTATTCATAGTTCAGTGATATAGTTCATATCATTCATATGATAATGAAGAGGCTGACTGTGAAACCATGTGAGATCTACATACATTTTTTCTGATTATAATTTAGCATTTTCGAGTAATGGAACACTGTGTCTGTCAAAAAAGGCCTATATGTACTCGGCAATCCCTTTTCTCTAGTTATCTGATATTTCATTTACAATTACATTGTCCATCTATTCATCAAAATTGTGTGCAAGTATAAATGTTCAGGGCGAACTTCTGTTACCTTGTCTTTTAAACCTTCGCCTCAAACGACAGCAGACAGTGAGCACGATAACAACCAGGACGAGCAGTAAGGGAACGACTATATACACCGTCTTATTGTCTTTAGGATATAATGGAAGATAAAGAAAAAAATCGAAACAATTGGTTATTTACAGTTCAGGAGCTGGAAGCACCAGATGATCAACTAAGTAGCTTCAGTTTTTAGTAAATCAGGCTGCACCTCTAAAACTATACCAATGTTTTATATAGTAAATGTATCACTAGTCTGATTGCATTAAACATTTATAGCTTCTGCCCTGAAATGTTTATGTGAAATTCTAAATTCTATACGTAGAGAATGAAAAAATTATTACAGAGCAGAAAATAATGTTACTACATCTAACTATATACATAACCCATACAATAATTCACAGTTCTTTAGTTGTTGGTGATGTTGTAGATGTTGTAGTAGGCAATGTTGGTTTTCCTTTATCTTCTGTAGAGAATGAACATCATATATATTACAGAGCAGAAAATCATTTTTTAATTGTATTTATTTTTAACATCCAGGTCTGCTTCATCTGACTTTTTCTTTGTGTGTGTTGCACTCATACCTGTTTCTTTAGTTGTTGGTGATGTTGTAGAATTTGATGTAGGCAATTTTGGTTGTTCTTTATTTTCCATAGACAATGAACAAAATATATATTACAGAGCAGAAAATCATTTGACACAATGCACAACATGAATTAGCAACAGCTCATTGATTCACTTTGTCTATTATAAATTCTGTTTTGTGAACAATGATTTTTTTAAATAAATGTCAACACTATTGTTACTTTTTATTTCAAGTTGCCAATAAAAGTTTTCACCCCTCTTAGATTTCTTTTTAATGTTTCTTGACAATGATCAAGAAAAAAAAGCTCTCGTCAAAGAAAGAAATAAGATCTCTAGTCTAAATGATCTAAATCATTTACAAATATATCAACTATTTCATTTAGAAATGTGTATATATATATATATATATATATATATATATATATATATATATGAAAAAAAGCTGATAACTGGCATGCTAAAATAAATACAGGTAAGCAAAAAGCGTGATATTTGCCACTAACCTTTAATGTAGTGGAAGTAGAACGTAGCATGAAATTATACTTCAGTAAATGTATTAACATGTTCTCTCACCTTCGACCACATGAAGGTACACAGCTGGTTTTCCATCACAGTTGTACAGGCCGGCGTCATCAAGCTGCACCTCTGATAAAATCAGCTTCTTGTCGATAGTTGAAGCTGAATGACGACTGATTGGTTCTTGGTTTCCACCAATCTGTCTGCTCCATGTTGGTACATGTGATCCTCCAGCACCATGAGGACATGTCAGAGTGATGCTGAACGTCTCTGTGACATTGAGTATTTTTGTTCCTATATGACAAACATAAAACATCATGTTTTATAAAGAAGCATCATAAACATTTTGAGAGTTTTGTGTCTAACAAGGTGCCTAACTTTTCACAGTGTGTATGTTTCAGCCAGTAAATCAGTACAGAAATAACACTAAATAACATGTGCACTGCATAAAATGAAGTCGTCTAGTCACAGAATGAATGTTTCTCAAAGACACATTTAGTTGTCACATTTGCTGTCTGTCACTGTCTTGTCTGGGTTTCTGGTCATTTTGTGGTTTGCTTGCACACAGCAAAGTATTATCATATTTCCGGGTTTTCAACAATACAAGTAATGATTCTACTTCTTACATTATATTTATTGTTGATGAAATACGCCCATGTCATTAATATGTGAATGTGTTAAATAAATTAAACTTTAGCTTGAACTTTAACCAGAAAGTGCAACAGCTTTGATAAGTTAGACGTTACCTGATGGGATCACTGTCAGGTTTGCAGCTGGAACATTATGACAGAAGTATTTTCCAGAGTCTGAAACATTAACTGATAGAATGAACAGTGATTTATCTGCTGTTGCATCATATCGTTTTCTGGGATCATTGATTCTTTCAGTGTCATCACCAACAACTGTTATTAGGTCAACTCTACTTCCTTTAATATTTCTGCTCCATGTCACTTTATCCTCCACAGAGTAATGCTGAGGACACTTCATAGTGACCATCTGCTTCTCCTGGACTATATATTGGCTCATTTCTGAAAAAGAAACAGTTTAAAAACTATCAGCGATCTTTGTCAGAATGTCCTCATTTCTAATATTGTAAAGAATTCAGAAGTTGTCACATTGAACTGTTGAGTTCTAAAATGAACTTTGCACATGTTTGTTCTACAAACTATGGTGTAGAAGGAGCCATTTTTATTAGATCTATAATAATATGTGAATATGTTTCTATGCTCAGTGACTCATGAAGGTAAAATGGCCCAGAATAAGCCGAATACATTAATCATATCATATCATACAATAAATAGAAACATCCATCCATCCATTTTCTATCCCGCTTATTCCCTTTCGGGGTCGCAGGGGTCTGCTGGAGCCTATCCCAGCGCATTTTATGGCGAGAGGCAGGGGGATACACCCCAGATGGTCGCCAGCCAATCGTGGGGCACACACACCATTCACACACCATTCACACACACACTCACACCTATGGGCAATTTAGATTTGCCAATTAACCTGAGCATGTTTTGTATTGTGGGAGGAAGCCGGAGTACCCGGTGAAAACCCACGCAGACACGGGGAGAACATGCAAACTCCACACAGAAAGGTCCCAGACCCAGGCCCCAAGGCGGTCTTGAACCTGCGACCTTCTTGCTGTGAGGCAACAGTGCTACCCACTGCTCCACCGTGTCGCCCCTAAATAGAAACATTATGGAATCAAATGTTAAAATTAAGAAAAAAAATCTAGGTGCAGGATAATACGTTGAATTTTTGTACAACCAATAAATATACAGAAAAAGACACAAGGAGACTAATTTGACCTTAGCCACAGCAGTTTCACATCATTAAACATTATTGTAATAAAATAAGTTTAAGATTGTGGCTCAGTATCAGACTTATCTTACTATCATTATTATTATTATTAAAAGTTATGAAAAGAGAATAAAGTTCTTACCTGCTGTAACATTACAGCCCAGAACTAAAGCCAACAGGCAGATGTTCACCCTCATCCTCAAACAGAATGAACCAGAATGAAGCAATAGACAATGATCACAGTTTGTGTGTGAGTGGAAGACAGGAACTCAGCCTCCGTGTGTGTGTCTTCTTCTCACTTACCAAACTGTACTTTCATTTCTCACTCTTTCGTTCTTTTGGTTTTTGTGGTTAGAGACTAACATTTTTTATCTCATGTGAACATCAAACTTCACACGCACATTTATCTTATAGCACTGAGTACCATTATATGACTTCATTACATGTTTTTGTTTTAAACCGAGCCTGAGAGACTTTAAAAATTTACTTGCTGATATTCTTATTATGTGTGTTGTTGTTCTCTCTCGTGCTCAATTTTTAAAAACCAATTATGCAAAAATTGTATAGCAGAGCTCCAGAATATAAATATTTAGCTTTGATTGCATCAAATATATGACACTTATGCATGAATAAAATGTTTACTGTCTTATTTGAGAGCCATCAACTCAATACAGAAATGGATCATTTATTTATGAGTGTAAAAAAATATTCAATCTTCCAGCAATAAAGGTCAGGTCACTCATGCTGAATATAGACACTTTGTTGGTGTATTCACAGTATCACTTCCCCCTCAAATTATTGTTTTAATTTCCATAGACCTGAGCTCATATCACAGCCACACAAAAGATATATTTGCTGTTTGTCCTGGTTGCTTCTGTGTGTAGGACACAGGGAGCTCAGCCAGTGTGATCATCAAATTACTCAATATCTTGATATCAAGTGGGCCAAACAAGTAGAAATATACAAAGAATATGAAGTACATTATGAATATTTACACAGCCAAAAATGTACACCATCATGTTGCTTCAGCAGCACCTACAGGGGGAATGCCATCAACTTCCTAAGAAACAGGACAGATTTAAAATGGCTTTATTGGTTCTGCAGGTCGTCCACCATCTTTGTAGAGCGGAAACCTGCGGGAAAACCCAAGAAAACAGTAGGAACGTCACCAACACTTCACAACAGCAAATGTAAAAACACCTTATTTCATTATTTCATCATTGTCCCGTATCATTATCAATAGTATGAGCAAATGGCAAATAACAGAAAACAATTAATTTAAATTGACTGTAATCACGTTACAGAGTCAGAAGTAAAAGCAGAACATGAGTCAGCAAAACATTTATGTAGCTTGATGTTAACAGTTGCAGTAATTATGTGAAACATGACAAGGTTGTTCATTTCCTCCAACTTTGTTTGTTTATTTTGAAGAAGGATTATTTTCTTGATTTTAAAGATGTCTGGTCAAAAGTTAGACCTCTGGGTAAAAATAAATGACATCAGTATCGCCATCATGAGGCCAATCTGAGGCACGTAATGGTTGAGCTCATGATTCCTGAAAAGACACATTTACATCCAGTTTTGCTGCTCACGAAGTGAATATATATACAACTGCCATGACTCCTGAAGTCAAATAGAGATTAACATGAGCTTCCATCAACTTTGAACCATCCAGTAAAATGCTTGACCCTGATCACATAATACATGTATACTTATTGATACTTAATGCTCTTTTTTGTAATCATTGCACAACATTACTTTGGTTATTATCACTGTATTTATTGCACAACTGACAGGAACACATTTCACTAGCAATGCAATTGTGTGCACATATTGAATAAAAAGTTATTATCTTTTCACAAAGTTCTGAGCTACCATAATAACTGTGCGTATTGTCTAGTCGTTTATTTATTCCTAGAGTTTTGGGTCAAAATTTTCCAGATCTAAAAATATTGAATGTTGAGTTGTCCTTGACTTTAAAATGTGATCTAAAAAAAATGCTGTTCAACATATCCATATTTACAATGACACTTTAGGTTATTTACCTCTTCTGTAGGTAACGATAAGAGGGATGCTGGTCATGACTATTAAATAAAATATTACGATCGTCACACGAACAGGCATTTGCCACAGGTACGGAGACGCTGCAAGACAAGGAAACATAGTCAGTAATAAATCTATTTCGCTTCAAGCTTGGTACAAATAATATTTCAATTATATATAATTCACTTTTATTTAAAGGAGATGTGAAGCTAATTTGAGGTTTGAACTTAGAGTTGTTCTAAACAACTGGATATATTAACTATAATAAAATTATAAAAATTGTTATTTATTACATGAAAAAACTGAATTCTGTTCAGAATGATTTGTAACATAAGCCCCAGTACTTCACTAACTCTACTGCCTCTGGTTTAGAAAGAGAAATAACTTTGAAATTTAGTGAATTGTTAGAAATAAACATATTGTTGGTGAAAATTACCAATGGGACACAATTGTAATGTGAACAGATGAATTAGGCCTCTATTCTGCACAGTAAATGTTGTATTATGCAAGTAATTATTCTTTCTTTTACAGTACATTTAGTGTTGAAATTTAAAACACAACCACATCCAGCTCTGCTTCATCTGACTCCTTGTATTGTGTTGCACTCATACCTGTGTTTGTAGTTGTTGGTGATGTTGATGTTTGTGTAGGCAATTGTTCTTGTCCTTCTCCTCCTTCTTCAGAGAATGAACATCATATATATCACAGAGCAGAAAATCCTTTTTTTAATTGTATTTATTTTTAACAACCAGGTCTGCTTCATCTGACTTTTTCTTTTTGTGTGTGTTGCACTCATACCTGTTTCTTTAGTTGTTGGTGATGTTGTAGTAGGCAATGTTGGTTTTCCTTTATTTTTTGTAGAGAATGAATTAAATGTATATTACTGAGCAGAAAATCCTTTTTTAAATTGTATTTATTTTTAACATCCAGGTCTGCTTCAACTGACTTTTTCTTTATGTGTGTGTTGCACTCATACCTGTTTCTTTAGTTGTTGGTGATGTTGTAGATGTTCTAGTAGGCAATGTTGGTTTTCCTTTATTTTCTGTAGAGAAAGAATTAAATGTATTTTACTGAGCAGAAAATCATTTGACACAATGCACAACATGAATTAGCAACAGCTCATTGATTCACCTTGTCTATTATAAATTCTGTTTTTTCAACACTGCTTTTTTTAATTAATTACTGTATACTGTACTGTAATTAATTAGATACTTTGTATTTTAAGTTGCCCATAAAAAGTTTCACCCCTTTCGGATGATCCAAAAAAAAATGCTCTTGTCAAAGAAAGAAATAAGATCTCTACTCTAAATGATATAAATCATTTACAAATATATCAACTATTTCATTTAGAAATGTGTATATATATATATATGAAAAAAAGCTTAGAACTGTCACATTAAAATAAATTTAGATAAGCAAAAAGCATGATATTTGCCACTAACCTTTAATGTAGTGGAAGTAGAAAGTAGCATGAAATTATACTTCAGTAAATGTATTAACATGTTCTCTCACCTTTGACCACATGAAGGTACACAGCTGGTTTTCCATCACAGTTGTACAGGCCGGCGTCATCAAGCTGCACCTCTGATAAAATCAGCTTCTTGTCAATAGTTGAAGCTGAATGACGACTGATTGGTTCTTGGTTTCCACCAATCTGTCTGCTCCATGTTGGTACATGTGATCCTCCAGCACCATGAGGACATGTCAGAGTGATGCTGAACGTCTCTGTAACATTGAGTATTTTTGTTCCTATATGACAAACATAAAACATGTCATGTTTTATAAAGAAGCATCATACATTAGGAGAGTTTTGTGTCTAACAAGGTGCCTAACTTATCACAGTGTGTATGTTTCAGCCAGTAAATCAGTACAGAAATAACACTAAATAACTACTAAAGTGTCATGTGCACTGCATGAAATGAAGTCGTCTAGTCACAGAATGAATGTTTCTTAAAGACACATTTAGTTGTCACATTTGCCGTCTGTCACTGTCTTGTCTGGGTTTCTGGTCATTTTGTGGTTTGTTTGCACACAGCAAAGTATCACCAGACATAGAAAACCATCCAGGTCTATGTACGTGTCACTAAGGTATTCAGATGTTCTAGGATCTAGATAGTGGCTCAAGCATTTTTCTCACACTACATACATTGTCTGATGGTCTGGGTTGTCTCGTAGCTCTGCTGTGTTATAAGTGTGTTTCCTGTCTGTTTCTTGCACAAGTTAAATATTTAAATATTAAAATATATCTTCTGTTTATCATATTTCCGGGTTTTCAACAATACAAGTAATGATTTTACTTCTTACATTATATTTATTGTTGATGAAATACACCCATGTCATTAATATGTGAATGTGTTAAATAAATTAAACTTTAGCTTGAACTTTAACCAGAAAGTGCAACAGCTTTGATAAGTTAGACGTTACCTGATGGGATCACTGTCAGTTTTGCAGCTGGAACATTATCACAGAAGTATTTTCCAGAGTCTGAAACATCAACTGATCTAATAAACAGTGATTTATCTGCTGTTGCATCATATCGTTTTCTGGGATCATTGATCCCTTACGAAAATTAACCATGGTTTTACCATGGGAAATACCGTGGTTTTACCATGGTTTTTTGGGTCATGGTTTACCATGGTTTTTTTGTGGTAACCATGGTTATACTATGGTTTTTATGTAGTAACCATGGTTCTACCATGGTTTTTGGAAGTACCATGAACCAACCATAGTAATACTATGGTATCCAAAAACCATGGTAGAACCATGGTTACTACATAAAAACCATAGTATAACCATGGTTACCACAAAAAAACCATGGTTAACCATGGTTACCCAAAAAACCATGGTAAAACCACGGTATTTCCCATGGTAAAGCCATGGTTAATTTTCGTAAGGGATTCTTTCAGTTTTATCACCAACAAATGTTATTAGGTCAACTCTACTTCCTTTAATATTTCTGCTCCATGTCACTTTATCCTCCAAAGGCTGAGGACACCTCATAGTGACCACCTGCTTCTCCTGGACTATATATTGGCTCATTTCTGAAAAAGAAACAGTTTACAAACTATCAGCAATCTTTGTCAGAATGTCCTCATTTCTAATATTGTAAAGAATTCAGAAGTTGTCACATTGAACTGTTGAGTTCTAAAATGACCTCTGCACATGTTTGTTCTACAAACTAAGGTGTAGAAGGAGCCATTTTTATTAGATCTATAATAATATGTGAATAAGTTTCTATACTCAGTGACTCATGAAGGTAAAATGGCCCAGAATAAGCCGAATACATATAATCATATCTGCAGGTCAATAAATAGAACATTATGCAAACAAATGTTAAAATTAATAAATGTGCAGGATAGTACAGTGAATTTTTATACAACCAATATACAGAGAAGACACAAGGAGACTAATTTGACCTTACCCACATCAGTTTCACATCATTAAACATTATTTTAATAAATTAAGTGATTTAAAACAGTTGAAAGCCTAGTGCGTCTCACACAGACACTGAAGGATTGTGGCTCAGTATCAGACTCATCTTACTATTATCCATCCATCCATTTTCTATCCCGCTTATTCCTTTTCAGGGTCGCAGGGGCCTGCTGGAGCCTATCCCAGCGCATTTATGGCGAGAGGCAGGGGATACACCCCAGATGGTCGCCAGCCAATCGTGGGGCACTTACTATTATTATTATTATTATTATTAAAAGTTATGAAAAGAGAATAAAGTTCTTACCTACTGTAACATTACAGCCCAGAACTAAAGCCAACAGGCAGATGTTCACCCTCATCCCCAAACAGAATCAACCAGAATGAACTGAGTCAGTTTGTGTGTGAGTGGAAGACAGGAACTCCGCCACTGTGTGGGTGTGTGTGTGTGTGTGTCTTCACTCACTTACCAAACTGTACTTTCATTTCTCATTCTTTCGTTCTTTTGGTTTTTGTGGTTACAGACAAACATTTTTTATCTCATGTGAACATCAAACTTCACACGCACATTTATCTTATAGCACTGAGTACCATTATATGACTCCATTACATGTTATTGTTTTAAACCGAGCCTGAGAGACTAAAAATTTACTTGCTGATATTCTTATTATGTGTGTTGTTGTTCTCACTCGTGCTCAATTTTTAAAAAACAATCATGCAAAAATGTTATAGCAGAGCTCCAGAATATAAATAGTTAGCTTTGATTGCCTCAAATATATGACACTTATACATGAATAAAATGTTTACTGTCTTATTTGAGAGCCATCAACTCAATACAGAAATGGATCATTTATTTATGAGTGTAAAAAAATATTCAATCTTCTAGCAATAAAGGTCAGGTCACTCATGCTAAATATAGACACTTTGTTGGTGTATTCACAGTATCACTTCCCCATCAAATTATTGTTTTAATTTCCATAGACCTGAGCTCATATCACAGCCACACAAAAGATATATTTGCTGTTTGTCCTGTTTGCTTCTGTGTGTAGGACACAGGGAGCTCAGCCACGTGTGATCATCAAATTACTCAATATC
This sequence comes from Eupleurogrammus muticus, assembly GCA_036785175.1. Classification (NCBI taxonomy): domain Eukaryota; kingdom Metazoa; phylum Chordata; class Actinopteri; order Scombriformes; family Trichiuridae; genus Eupleurogrammus; species Eupleurogrammus muticus. The sequence goes on from JAYKQN010000020.1 coordinate 12,776,848, forward strand.
TTGATTTCAAGTGGCCTGGACAAGTAGAAATATACAAAGAATATGAGGTACATTATGAATATTTACACGGCCAAAATGTACACCATCATGTTGCTTCAGCAGCACCTACAGGGGGAATGCCATCAACTTCCTAAGAAACAGGACAGATTTAAAATGGCTTTATTGGTTTTGCAGGTTGTCCACCATCTTTGTGGGGCGGAAACCTGCGGAAAAACCAAGAAAACAGTCGGAACGTCACCAACACTTCACAACAGCAAATGTAAAAACCTTATTTCATTATTTCATCGTTGGCCCGTATCATTATCAATAGTATGGGTAAATGGCAAATAACCGAAAAACAATGAATTTAAATTGACTGTAATCACGTTACAGAGTCAGAAGTAAAAGCAGAACATGAGTCAGCAAAACATTTATGTAGCTTGATGTTAACAGTTGCAGTAATTATGTGAAACATGACAAGGTTGTTCATTTCCTCCAACTTTGTTTGTCTGTTTATTTTGATGAAGGATTATTTTCTTGATTTTAAAGATGTCTGGTCAAAAGTTAGACCTCTGGGTAAAAATAAATGACATCAGTATCGCCATCATGAGGCCAATCTGAGGCACGTAATGGTTGAGCTCATGATTCCTGAAAAAACACATTTACACCCAGTTTTGTTGCTCACAAAGTCAATATATAAACAACTGCCATGACTCTGAAGTCAAATAGAGATTAACATGAGCTTCCATCAACTTTGAACCATCCAGTAAAATGCTTGACCCTGATCACATAATACATGTATACTTATTGATACTTAATGCTCTTTTTTGTAATCATTGCACAACATTACTTTGGTTATTATCACTGTATTTATTGCACAACTGACAGGAACACATTTCACTAGCAATGCAATTGTGTGCACATATTGAATAAAAAGTTATTATCTTTTCACAAAGTTCTGAGCTACCATAATAACTGTGCGTATTGTCTAGTCGTTTATTTATTCCTGGAGTTTTGGGTCAAAATTTTCCAGATCTAAAAATATTAAATGTTGAGTTGTCATTGACTTTAAAATGTGATCTAAAAAAATGCTGTTCAACATATCCATATTTACAATGACACTTTAGGTTATTTACCTCTGCTGTAGGTAACGATAAGAGGAATGCTGGTCATGACTATTAAATAAAATATTACATCGCCACACGAACAGGCATTTGCCACAGGTACGGAGACGCTGCAAGACAAGGAAACATAGTCAGTAATAAATCTATTTCGCTTCAAGCTTGGTACAAATAATATTCCAATTATATATAATTCACTTTTATTTAAAGGAGATGTGAAGCTAATTTGAGGTTTGAACTTAGAGTTGTTCTAAACAACTGGATATAATAACTATAATAAAATTATAAAAATTGTTATTTATTACATGAAAAAACTGAATTCTGTACAAAAATAAAACAGATTTGTGACATAGGCCCCAGTACTTCACTAACTCTACTGCCTCTGGTTTAGAAAGAGAAATAACTTTGAAATTTAGTGAATTGTTAGAAATAAACATCCATCCATCCATCCATTTTCTATCCCGCTTATTCCCTTTCGGGGTCGCAGGGGTCTGCTGGAGCCGAACCCAGCGCATTTTATGGCGAGAGGCAGGGGGATACACCCCAGATGGTCGCCAGCCAATCGTGGGGCACACACACCATTCACACACCATTCACACACACACTCACACCTATGGGCAATTTAGATTTGCCAATTAACCTGAGCATGTTTTGTATTGTGGGAGGAAGCCGGAGTACCCGGTGAAAACCCACGCAGACACGGGGAGAACATGCAAACTCCACACAGAAGGGTCCCAGACCCAGGCCCCAAGGCGGGTCTTGAACCTGCGACCTTCTTGCTGTGAGGCAACAGTGCTACCCACTGCTCCACCGTGTCGCCCAGAAATAAACATATTGTTGGCAAAAATTACCAATGAGACACAATTGTAATGTGAACGAATGAATTAGGCCTCCATTCTGCACAGTAAATGTTGTATTATGCAAGTAACTATTCTCTTTTTTACAGTACATTTAGTGTTGTTGAAATTTAAAACACAACCACATCCAGCTCTGCTTCATCTGACTCCTTGTTTTTGTGTGTGTGTGTTGCACTCATACCTGTGTTTGTAGTTGTTGGTGATGTTGATGTTTGTGTAGATATCTGTTCTTGTCCTTCTCCTCCTTCTTTAGAGAATGAACATCATATATATTACAGAGCAGAAAATCCTTTTTTAATTGTATTTATTATTAACATCCAGGTCTGCTTCATCTGACTTTTTCTTTGTGTGTGTGTGTTGCACTCATACCTGTTTCTTTAGTTGTTGGTGATGTTGTAGATGTTGTAGTAGGCAATGTTGGTTTTCCTTTATTTTCTGTAGAGAAAGAATTAAATGTATTTTACTGAGCAGAAAATCATTTGACACAATGCACAACATGAATTGGCAACAGGTCATTGATTCACCATGTCTATTATAAATTCTGTTTTTTCAACACTGTTTTTTTTAATTAATCACTGTATACTGTACTGTAATTAATTAAATACTTTTTATTTCAAGTTGCCCATAAAAAGTTTCACCCCTTTCAGATTTTTTTTAATGTTTCTTGACAATGATCCAGAAAAAAATGCTCTTGTCAAAGAAAGAAATAAGATCTCTAGTCTAAATGATCTAAATCATTTACAAATATATCAACTATTTCATTTAGAAATGTGTATATATATATATATGAAAAAAATCTTAGAACTGTCACGTTAAAATAAATTTAGATAAGCAAAAAGCATGATATTTGCCACTAACCTTTAATGAAGAGGAAGTAGAAAGTAGCATGAAATTATACTTCAGTAAATGTATTAACATGTTCTCTCACCTTTGATCACATGAAGGTACAGAGCTGGTTTTCCATCACAGTTGTACAGGCCGGCGTCATCAAGCTGCACCTCTGATAAAATCAGCTTCTTGTCGATAGTTGAAGCTGAATGACGACTGATTGGTTCTTGGTTTCCACCAATCTGTCTGCTCCATGTTGGTACATGTGATCCTCCAGCACCATGAGGACATGTCAGAGTGATGCTGAACGTCTCTGTAACAGTGATTATGTTTGTTCCTATATGACAAACATAAAACACGTCATGTTTTGTAAAGAAGCATCATAAACATTATGAGAGTTTTGTTTCAAACAAGGTGCCTAACTTATCACAGTGTGTATGTTTCAGCCAGTAAATCAGTACAGAAATAACACTAAATAACTACTAAAGTGTCATGTGCACTGCATGAAATGAAGTCGTCTAGTCACAGAATGAATGTTTCTCAAAGACACATTTAGTTGTCACATTTGCCGTCTGTCACTGTCTTGTCTGGGTTTCTGGTCATTTTGTGGTTTGTTTGCACACAGCAAAGTATCAGCAGACATAGAAAACCATCCAGGTCTATCTACGTGTCACTAAGGTATTCAGATGTTCTAGGATCTAGATAGTGGCTCAAGCATTTTTTCACACTACATAGGTGGGTAGTTGCTGGTTTCAGGTGCAGCTTTTGTCTGATGGTCTGGGTTGTGACGTGGCTCTGCTGTGTTATAAATGTGTTTCCTGTCTGTCTCTTGCACAAGTTAAATATTTAAATATTTAAATATATCTTCTGTCCACCCATGTCATTAATATGTGAATGTGTTTAATAAATAAACTTTAGCTTGAACTTTAACCAGAAAGTGCAACAGCTTTGATAAGTTAGACGTTACCTGATGGGATCACTGTCAGTTTTGCAGCTGGAACATTATCACAGAAGTATTTTCCAGAGTCTGAAACATGAACTGATCGAATGAACAGTGATTTATCTGCTGTTGCATCATACCGTTTTCTGGGATCATTGAATCTTTCAGTTTTATCACCAACAAATGTTACTAGATCAACTTTACTTCCTTTAATCTTTCTGCTCCATGTCACTTTATCCTCCACAGGCTGAGCACACTTCATAGTGACCATCTGCTTCTTCTGGACTATATATTGGCTCATTTCTGAAAAAGAAACAGTTTACAAACTATCAGCAATCTTTGTCAGAATGTCCTCATTTCTAATATTGTAAAGAATTCAGAAGTTGTCACATTGAACTGTTGAGTTCTAAAATGACCTCTGCACATGTTTGTTCTACAAACTAAGGTGTAGATGGAGCCATTTTTATTAGATCTATAATAATATGTGAATATGTTTCTATACTCAGTGAAAGTAAAATGGCCCAGAAAAGGCCGAATACATTAATCATATCTGCAGGACAATAAATAGAACATTATGGAATCAAATGTTAAAATTAAGAAAAAAAAATTCCAGGTGCAGGATAGTACCTGTTTTTTTTGTACAACCAATAAATATACAGAAAAAGACACAAGGAGACTAATTTGACCTTAGCCACAGCAGTTTCACATCATTAAACATTATTGTAATAAAATAAGTTTAAGATTGTGGCTCAGTATCAGACTTATCTTACTATCATTATTATTATTATTAAAAGTTATGAAAAGAGAATAAATCCTCAAACAGAATGAACCAGAATGAAGCAATAGACAATGATCACAGTTTGTGTGTGAGTGGAAGACAGGAACTCAGCCTCCGTGTGTGTGTCTTCTTCTCAATTAAAAAGCTGCACGTTTGCTTCTCGCTCTTTCGTTCTTTTGGTTTTTGTGGTTACAGACAAACATTTTTTCTCATGGGAACATCATACTTTACCCATATGTTATATTATAGCACTGAGTACCACTTCATTACATATTAGGTTATTGTATTAAACTGAGGCTAAGAGATTTTGAAGTTTCACTTGCTGATATTTTTATTAATATTTGTGATTGTTTTAGTGTCTGTGTGTGTTGGGGTTGTTGTACAGGTCATTTATTCTCAGATCTCAGATCTAAGATTAACATAGGTAGGCAACCATTTGTCATCAGGTAGATAATGAATCATAGACACAAGGCTGCCAGAGCCAAAATTCAGTCGTACATTAAAAACATCATGAAAAATCAAGAACATGCTCATCTTAAAAAAAATAAATAAATAAATAAAAAGGTACATATTCAGCAGCAAAAAAACAACTACTACTGGTAAGGGCAACATTATTTCGATAATTCAGAAGTTTAATGAGGCTGATGAGCATCAATAAAGTCATTGGCGGCCTCAACACTAAATATAGACACAATGTTGGTGTATTCACAGTATCCCCATCCCGTCCAAAAAATAATTTTTGGAATTTCCATAGACCTGAGCTCATATCACAGCCACACAAAAGATATATTTGCTGTTTGTCCTCTTTGATTCTGTGTGTAGGACACAGGGAGCCCAGTCACGTGTGATCATCAAATTACTGAATATCTTGATTTAAAGTGGGCTGGTCGAATGTTCGGCCTGTAGAAAAGAAAAATCAAAATCAACATCGCCAATATGCGGCCAATCTGAGGCACATCATTTTATTTCCTGGCCGATCTGACATAATCCAATATATATATATATATATATATATATATATATATATATATATATATATATATATATATATATATATATATATATATATATATATATATATATATATATATAATACTAATCCTTACTCTTTTAAATCTGATTGATTGATTGATTGATTGATTGATTGATTGATTGATTGATAGATATGTAGGTGGTTGTGTATGTATGTCTGTGTGATCTGAGCTCAGTATCTCAGTATCTCAGCAGAGGGAGCCCTCTCTCTGCTGTTCAACCAGTGAAATCTTCTCTCTGCGATAACACTGCTGCATCCTCAGCTGCTCTTCGTTGTGTCTAAAACAAACAACGAGACCTGGAGCTCCGTAGAGCTGCTGTCTGTGTTTCAGCTCGTCCTCATTCACCCCTCACCACAGTTATGTAACAACTACTCCTACTCACATAGAAGAATTAAACAGGAAAATAAAACTGCCGGCGGCACAAAAGCGACTATTTGAAGCACACCGAGTCTCCGTAGTTCAGTTACGTACTGTAAGCGCTTTTATTTTATCGTAAAAAACGATTATTATAAGCTATTATTTTTCGGAGAAACTCATGCATGAATCAACGTGATTTCACTCTGAACGATTTTATTTCGTTGCTAGACCATGATTGGCTTAGTGGTCTTGTCAATATAAAGTAACCCCGAAATTCTTCTTGTTCATTGGCTGAGTGGTACTGTCATTCAAAATAAAGCCGTCCTATTGGGTCAAATCACCTTTAAATTGCCTCCTCTTCAGAAAACGTGAGCTAAGCCCGCCCATCGCAGTCTTGGAGTCTCATCATTGAATTTTTGGCTGCTCAATCAAAAGACTCTGTGCTGTCATTGGCTGTTCCTTCGCAAGGGGCGGGATTCTTTGAGAAAGTACGTTTCCTTGTCTGTCATATGCGAGAGCGAAGCTAAAGGGAAGGACCGATATATCGTTCAGAGGCAAACTAAAGACAAATATTAGTCTTCTATGCTAAAAATAAACCGGCAATTGGAATTATAAATGCTATTCACGTCTTATATCACTCAGTTAGGTTCATGTTAAAGCGAGAGGCTGTGGCGTTTGTGTTTGTTTAGCTAACGTTAGCTGTTATCTCTCCTTCATACACACACACACACACACACACACACACACACACACACACACCGCCCCTGTGGCGATGAGTGCGGATCTACTGTCTGATTTGGACAATCGATTCTTCGCTGATAACCTCCTGACGAGCGAAGACTGGGGTGAGTCTTCATCTAAAGCCTCCAATCATGGAAATGCATCATGTCTCTCTAGTGTGTGTGGGTGCGCGCGTGCTTCCTCGTTCTGTAGACCCGGATATGTCAATTTATCTCTATCATAAGTGGGCGGAAGCGTGATGGCCACACATTGAATGAGGAGTACGTCTCAAAATAAACAGAGAAAGGGTTTATAATTATTCTTCCTGTTGATACTGGGTGTTAAACTATCCTTCAGATGTGCTTTCAATTGGATTTTGTGTAGTTTCTTAGTGTGTTTTTTTCAAACTGAAGCTTCAATATTGGTTTCAAAAACTGAACGTGAACGTGCCATTGTGTTAGCAGAGGCAATAAACGCTGGAGTTTGTAGGGAAGATCCCAAATAAACAGTTGATATATTAGCTTCTAGTCTTATGTTTCCAGATCTAGGGATGGCCCTAAATGACTTTACTTGAGGTCTGAGTCTCTGGAGGAAAAAAAAGAGGAAAACTCAATTTGTGTCGATCTGTTTTTACCACAGATTGGTCAATGTTTGGTAAATACTACACATTTTTCGGTGAAATTGTATTTCACACATGAACACTACAGGTGGAAAAAGTAGTAGATCCTACCAACCGGGTATTATTTAGTATTCAGGCTGCAACTAATGACTAACTAAGAATATTCTGGATTGGAGATTATCTCTGAATAGTCAAAAAGGGGTGGATGCTATTAATTTCCACTCCTGTTGTGACATCACAACAGGAGCCATTTACAAATAGCTTGTGTTTAACTAGCAACACTTCAGAGGAGTGTAGAACACAACAGAATGAGTGGGTGGTCTTTCATTTATCAGAGACCAAATATTTACACAGTGTTTTATTTTATTATAACAGGGCCTGTTATAATAGGAAGGAAGTCTGAAGTTTGGATTCAGCAACCTATAGCATAGGATTACGCTGTGGTCGCATCATTATATTAATAGTTGTGTAGATTTGTAGAAAGGTCAGAATGAAATCATCTCCAAACCCTGCAGACACACATCACATCTGGTGATAGGAGAGTCAATCAAAGACAGAAGTGACATAATGTTAATGTTAGCCGATGGTTTGAGCCACCTGGACAGAAGTTCATCCGTTCCCAGTCGCTCTCTCTTCTTTAAACACCTGTAGCTGAAAGTCAGTGAGAAAGCTGAAATTTTTCCACTGATTGCGACTGGTTGACTCATTATAATTTTACCATTCATTTGTGCAGTCAGGCAATAAACTCAATTAGATTTAGCTTCAATGATCCCCCAGAGAGAATTGAATCAAAACAGCAGCAGGAAGAGTTTCAACAGGAACCACACATATATTCACTTTTACAGTCACAACTAAGGCTACATAATTTGAAAAAATATTTGGATAAAAAAAAAAAGATTATTTCATAATCAAAATAATTGAGCAGTATATCAACTTTATATTAAAAAAAGGGACTGCAGATTGTAAAATCAGTTTTCTCAAAATAATATTTATTAACAAAATAACATAATATTTAGCTTCTGCCTCAAACTAAGAAATTTAAAGCTCTTGTTATTTTGCCTTCATGCATCTTTGACTTTTTCAGGTTTAGCAGCAGAAATGTTCTAATGGTTGTTTTTATCATTTCTTCTCTTGATTTAACCTGTGGAGTTTCTTGTTGATGTGAACTAGCTCTTACCCTCCTTGCCTCGTTTCTGTTGTTCCAACAACAGAGCGAGACGTCTCCTTGTCACATCTCATTGACTTCAGGAGTCATTTTCTCCGCTTATAAATGTTCTTTCTTTCCAAAATCAGATCACATCAGTGAGTTCAACTCATGAACTTGTAATAGACAGGTTGCAGGATTAAGCAGCTTTCTCATTCACCAACATTTGTGTTGACTTAAATTGTCGTTTTGGACTGTATTTACAGATCCAGAGGCGTCTTTGTGTCGCTCAGTTTGTCTCTTTCTGCTCACGACTCACGTGTTTTTACATCTAACCGTGCGTCTTTCCTCAGATGCCTGCCTGTATCAGTGTGAGAGCATGGAGGAGGGAGAGGACGGCGACTTCGGCCGAGGGATGAAATACGACGCGTCGGTACGCCGGACAAAAGAAAGTGTCACCGCTCACACAGCCACAGTCTCTGCCCGGGGGGCCGAGAGTGTAAACTGACACCAGAACGGACAATCCAAACTCGCTCTAACATTCACACTGATCTTTCCAATATGTTATGAGCCCAGAAAAACACAAAAGTTCTTCATTTGACAGTCTATAATTGTCAATGTCAACTATATCAATGTAGTGTACTTCTGATAAGTTTTATGTTAAAAACAGTGCTTTTTTCAAAAATAAGGATATTTCTAAGTGACCCCATACTTTTGAACAGTAGTGTATGAAGACCCACATTTACGTTAACCTTGTAACTGTGTACTTCTATTAACGTTTCTAAGAAGCATAAATTTAAAATAAATAAAGCTAATATATGGCTTTTTCTGAATTTGTTTATAAGACCTGAATGTTCCTGTAATCAGAGACTTTCTCTGTAGCAGTGAAATGTGTTTTTATAACGATCAGTAGGTACAGACGTGTGGGAGGGTAATCAGGCTAATTGTCTGTTGGCTGAGTGCAGCAGGTGGACACACACACACACACACACACACACTCATACTGACTAATCCAGCAGTGGTTTGGTCTAATATGTTTTTCCACCCTTTCTCCTCCCTCTTTTCCCCTCTCAGTTTGACAACGACCTCGTGCTCACCCTCGATCCCGACAACCCCACGTCGCCATGGCAACACCTCGATGACAATCTGTTCACAGGTACGTACACTCGGGGCACCTTATAGTGGCCGCGTGATTTAGCGTTTCTCCTTTTACGCCCGAAGCGTCCTCACTTCACGTCTCTGAAACATGAGACATACTCTTTTCACTTTTTCACATAAGTGTTTTTAGAAAAAAGTTCCACTTTCCTACATCAACAAGTTCTAAACCGATGAAGTTGTTTTACTCAGAATTTTCATGTGTGTATGTGTTTATCTATTAATATCTACTGAATATATTGCTAGCAAATGTATGGAAATATAATCCGTGCTTTTACCAATCACTGAATTAAAACTCGCTTAAAAAGCCTCTAAGATTAAACTAAGCTTTGTTAAACCCCACTATTGTTTATTTACTTATTTATCAGCATTTTAAAAGTAGGAAATATTATCTGCTTTGTTCCGATTCTTCTTCCATGGACGAATTAAATTCATGGATTACATTATATTTAATAATGTGTGTTTCTCTGAAGGGGACACTCCAGTGATGAAGAGTGAAATGACGATAACGCAGCCTTTACCAGTGGAAATGTGTAAGTTGTCCATTATTTTAAAATGCAGCTTATCTAGTGATCCAAAAAAAAAAAAACAATGATTCAATGTAGTTTCACTTTTTTCCAGGCCTTTTTTACATAAACGTATTTGTTCTCTATATTTATAGATATTCCTTCCATGTGAAAATATTGCATTTCTCCCCTTTAATTACCAAAGCATTGCATGATGAGTTAAGCCGGCGTCTGTTTGTGTCCAGTGTTCCAGGTGAAAGCAGAGCCGCCGTCTCCTGCATCCTCGCTGGAGTCCGACTGCTCCGCCTCGTCCCCTGATCCGCAGGTGGGATTTGGTTTAGTTTGACCTTGTGAGCTCATTAAATTCTAATTCACTCTCGCCAAATCCCTGCATGAACACTGGCAATAAGTTCAGAACGCTGTGACTGATATAAGGGAAAAAAGTTGCACGGAAAAATGCTTTTAAAACTGCATAGTTTCTGCTGAATAAACACGTTTTCCTTTTATGACAATATTATGCGGTCAATAGAACAAAAAAAGTGAATTAATATAAAATTTAAAAAAATGGAAAATCAAACTCTTATCTAATTTCTGATTTCTCTTTTTTTTTTTTTTTTTTTAATCAGCAGTTTAACAACAACTTCACAGTTACTCTTTAACTTCCCCCTACACCGAAGCAGCTTTTTCTTCACACCTACTTCGGGTGTGAATTTTTAACCCCTCAGACAGTGCCTTTACATGCACAGCTTAATAGAGCTATGCTCAAAATTACGTTTTTGGTGTTTAATCAGACTTCTGTCCTTGTCTGAGTTTACATGCAACAGAGAAAACTGAAATACTGACTTAAATGTGTCCTCCCCTCAACACCAAAATGTGTAATTTCAATGGGTCAGTACAGACCCCTTTCTGGTTAACCAAACAACACTCTGGCATTTTCGAACAAGATGGATAATTGCATGGCTTTTTCATTTTTATATGTAATGTACACTGTACTCATTGTGCAGGAAGGTGGCATTATTTTATTCTGCTCTGACAGCAACATGCAAGAGAAAACCAGAAAAGTCCATTCATATTATCTGGAAGTCTTAATCCATAACAAACCCATTTAAATTCACACTCAGTTAAGATTAAAGCATTATGAATTTTTAAAGTGTCATGCGGAGTTCTCACCTGACCGAGCCTCTCCTGTCCAGGTCACGGTGAAAGGCGAAAACCCCCCGACTCCTCCGTACATGTACGGAGACGTGCTCTCACCGCCGCTGGGATCCATGGAGGTCACCGTGGCGACGTCAACAGTCAACCAGCGGCAGACACAGATGCCCACAGCCGTGCAGACGGCGTTGACGAACCAGATCCCAGCGGTCATCAATGGGATACAGACGCAGGCCACAGGTCGGTTCAGCCCGGCCAGTGTGAGCAGGGTTTGGGGAAGGCTTTTTGTTTGATATCAGAGGTTCTGTTTTTTAAACTTCTTTAAAATGTCTCAGAAATCTAGTTAATGCACTATGCACAAAGGGTTATGTAGATTGTTGATAGGCAGGTTTATTTGCAAAGCACATCAACAGCAGGGTAATTTAAAGTGCTTTACTTATAACATTAAAAGCATCAAGATACAATTTAAGTACTGTTGAAAAGGGGAAGATATAAAAAAAAAATAATTAAAAATAATAACAAAATTATACAATTAAAAAAAAAACGTTATTAAAATGGGGTTTTGCTTTAATAAAGATGTAAATATTTGATGTTTTTTGCAGTCTTGGCTTCATCCACTCTGAAGGCCAGCACGATCCTAAGCACTAAACCTCCCATCCAGCCCAGACCCGTTTGTGTCACCTCGCACCCCGTCCCCCCGACCCCTGCACCGGCCAAGACCCTCATCCTGCAGGGCCTCCCCGCCATGGACCAGACCAGACCTGGTGAGGGAAGCCGTTCATTTGGTTTTATTATAAAAAAATATATATTATTATAGCTTCTGACATTAAAGAGCACACGTTAGAAACGGATGTATCGATTTCTGTGAAACATCTGTAGCGCTGTCCAACTAGAAGTCATGTCCCCCCACCCCCCATTCTTCCTCCAGTCGTCCTGTCTCAGTCCGTCTGCCTCGGCTCAGCGCCGGCCATCGTCAAAGTGGAGCCCGTCTCTCCCGGCATCGCTCAGCACTGCTCCAGCCCCGCGGCCCCGCCCACCAGCAAGCCCATCGTCCCAGCGACCACGGCGTTGCCAGGCAACAACTCAAATGATATTGATGTGAGTAGGCTGAAAGCACAGTCAAACCACAGTGCATGTAAAATATAAATAAAGGGAAAAAATGTAATGGTTGAACATGGTTGAACTGTGTCTCTCTATCTCTCCCCCCCGCTGCAGATGAAGGTGCTGAAGCGGCAGCAGAGGATGATAAAGAACCGCGAGTCGGCCTGCCAGTCGAGGAAGAAGAAGAAGGAATACTTGCAGAACCTGGAGGCTCAGCTCAGAGAAGCCCAGCAGGAGAACGAGCGGCTCCGCAGGGAGAACCAGGCGCTCAGGGAGAGACTGGCTGGGAAGGAGGTGAGGGGTGGAGATGACTCCTCCCACAACAGAAAGCAAATGCAATACTTCATTCGGCCCACAACTGGGAATTTACAGTTCTACAGCAGCAGGAGTACATGGCCAATTAGAAAGAACAATATTAAAAAATACAAATAAGTAACACAATATGAGATAATATTACCTAATTTTCAGTGTTGACTGCTGCTGCTGCTGCTGAGCTGAACAACAGGTTGAACAGTAGAAAATAAACAATGAGGGAGAGGGATGAAGGTCACACTGAGCTGCAGGAAGAGAAACCTGTAAAATGTGATGCTGGAGATCAAGCGGGGAAAAAAAAAAAACTAAAGATTTTTCTTTTTTTACCACCCAGGGCAGCGACTCGGCAACTAACAAGAGAGCCGTGTGTGTCATGGCTGTTCTATTGTTCATGACCTTCAGCTTTGGACCCGTCAGGTAGGAGGCATTTAGATTACTGTCATTTGTGAACGCCGAGGTGAGGGCAAAGTGTTTCACACTACTGCAACACTGAGCTGGATGTTTTCCAAGTTAAAGCAATTTAATTCATAAAAAAAACTCACAAACCGAGCAAATACAATCCACAAGGGCTCAAATACAAAAAATACTTAGATGAATATCAAGAAAAAATAAATAAAAAAGAATAAATAAGAAAATTTTCCGCCAATAGGATAAGATAATTCAAAGTTATAATAAAAATTAAATAAAATTGGATTAATTATACCCAATAGAATATATTTTCACCTGATCAGATTTTATTTTTCACAGTGTAGGGTTTAATCAGTCTTTACAAAAGACGTGAATCGGATTGTAAAATTTAGTATAATTAATCCAATATTGAGTAAAATTACAATTTATTATTCCTTTAGGAAAATAAGATTAAATTGCTGTCTTTTTGCCATATTTTTTTCTTTTTAATTTAGACATCACAATGTTTATCTCATATAATGTCTTATGGTTAAATTAAGGAAAAGAAATTAAGAATACATGAGACATAGGAAAAATGTTCTGCCAATGAAAAATGTTATTAAGATAATATGTAAGATATTTTCACCTAAGATTTATTGTACGGTGTATTCATCAAATCCAAAAAAATAAAATGAAATTTTCTGGAATATAATGTTGTGTTTCGCCCCTGTAGCATCACAGACAGGAAGCTGTCCACAGACCTTCAGGAAGGGATGGTGTCGTACACCGCACGACGGCTGCTAGAGATCGAGCAGCAGCAGCAGCAACAGCAGCCACAAGAGCATCAGCAGCAGGTGGCTGTGCAGCCCCCCAGCAGAGAGGAGGACAAGACGGAGACAGAGGAGGACGCAGACACGGATAGATACGCATCAGAGTCCTATCAGTTCAGGTGAGAGGAATCGCATCCAATAGCATCACTATTAAAATAATGTTGTTTTTGACAAAAATTTGTTTGGTCTAAGTCATCTCTTGGTGATGCTGCCTAATCTGGTAAAATCACCTTAATCCTGAGGTAAAAGGATAATACTCAAATTTATAAAGAGAAGAGGGGTCTGTCAGTCTAATCTAAACTTATATGTAGATCAAGAGACACACTTTTAACATAAATGATGAACACAAATGATTGTTGCATTTGTGTTGCTGTTGCAGGAACCTGAGTGACGTGTTCAGTGACATGAAGGACCTGGTCCTGCAGGACATCGACCGTTACTTCAGCTCGTCAGACTGCCGCCAGTTCAACCGCTCCGAGTCGCTCCGGTTAGTCTGAATGTTTCAGCGTCAGTCCAAGTCCGAGTGTGATTATTTCAGACATTTCTCCTCTCATCCTTCATCCTCATCTCCTCCTTCTCCCTCAGGCTGGCGGACGAGCTGAGAGGATGGGTTCACCGACACCAGATCGACCGCAAGAAGTCCGGGGGGAAACCAAAGATCGCCAAGAAGGCCAAGATCGCTCAGGTGATGAATCGTCTTCTTCCTCCTGTTAATAACCACACACTGTCTCCTCCTTCCTCATGTTTGGAGCCCATATTTATTGTTTCCTTTTAAACTTCACATTTTAATTGATGTTTTTGTTTCTGTCCCTTTGCAGAAAGCTCAGCTGAGGAAGACAAACTTCTCCAGAAATCTGCTGATCCATGCACACCGCTCCATTGAGAGGTGAAACGAGTCACTTTCACATGCAAATGGTCGTGAAATAGAGAATAACAAGTGAGAAGAGCACCAGCGTGTTTCTGTCAGCTGGAACGGGGAAAACCCAAAGAGTCAGAAGAAGAGCATTAATAATTTATGCATTGATGATTTGAAGCATTCATTTCTGTACTTCAAAACACATGTAAATATGTTTTCATTATTATGGTGTTATAACAATGTCACCTTGTTGTAAACAGGTAAAACATTAAAAAAAGAATCTTATTTCCCATATTCCAAACTTGTGAATAAATACCTTGATGTTGGATACTTCTTTCAGCTTTCAGCATGAAAGAATGAGTAATGATCACTTAAAAAAGCTGACTCAGAAACCACAACTGGATTTGCACAGATCTTTAATGGCAGCTGTTTGAACCCGTTCTCTCTGTTTCTGTGTGCAGTCAGCTGCAGGTGCTTCCTGGTCCAGAGGTCACATACAGCGACTTCCTGGATGCCATCGACCGTCGAGAGGACACCTTCTACGTTGTATCTTTCAGACGGGTACGATCACGCAAACCCTCCAACTTCCAGCTGGTCC
Source organism: Eupleurogrammus muticus (assembly GCA_036785175.1). Taxonomy (NCBI): domain Eukaryota; kingdom Metazoa; phylum Chordata; class Actinopteri; order Scombriformes; family Trichiuridae; genus Eupleurogrammus; species Eupleurogrammus muticus. Next base: position 12,792,122 of record JAYKQN010000020.1, read on the forward strand.
CTCTGACATATTATTGAAGGCTTCAATAATACTAAGCCTTTATTTCTATTTCAAAAAAGGTTAAATGGAGGAAATCAAAAGAACTATTTTTCAAACAATGAGAATCCATCCAAGCAGCTAAACTGTTTTTAGCTGTGCTAACATAATTTCTCAAGTGTTTTATAATTATCCATTAGCTTCTAATGCAAATAAAAAAACATAGTTGCTGATGATTGCTGGAAATGGGCCTCTACGCACCTATGGAGATACTGTGATAAAAAACAGACATTTGCAGAGAAAAGTAACAGTGTATAGGGTGTATTTCTGATTAATTTAAATCTTGAAAATACAGTTTTTCCTTTAAAAAAAATCTGGGCTTTTCTACGTTGCCTCAAACTTGTGAACTGTAGTGTGTTTATTAATGTTGATTTGTTGCTCAGGGCTGTATTTATCCCAATAAGATTTTAAATCATTTGCTGTGTTCCATCAAAATGAACAGGACCACCTGCTGTTACCGGCCATCAGCCACAACAAGACCAGTCGGCCCAAAATGTCCCTGGTCATGCCGGCCATGTCCGTTAACGGTGAGCCTGTCTCCATGTCAGCTGACACTAAAACGACTTTCTGCACATTTTGAGAGAAAGCCAAAACAGACAAAAACGGCTTGGACTAACCCTTTTAAATATTCTTGCGTCCTGTTCCTCAGAGAGTCTGTACAACTCATCTCAGGGCTACGAGATGATGATGCAGGTCGACTGCGAAGTCATGGACACCCGCATCGTCCCCATCAAGTCCTCCGCTGTCCCGCCGTCCCTCCGCGACCCGCCACCACCCCCTCCCTCCGCCCACCACGGCCCCCACCACCATCACCACGGCAACCACACCTCGCTCCGGGGACGCCACCAGCCTCACAGCGCCTCATCCCCCTCCTCTTCGTCCTCCCCCGCCGCCCCCTCCCCGCGGCAACCTCTGCCAGCCCGGCGACGGACCGCAGAATATTTCATCAGCCAATCGGGAGGTGCTTAGACAAAGCGGGTGCGGTGCTGTCGCCGCCGTGATCACAGAAGAAGAGGCGTTGTAAAGTTCGAGGAGCGAAACTTTTAAACCTTGAGACAGGTTTCCTTTGATAATAATCTCCTCATCCTCACATCAGGTAACATTTGGGGTCTCCTATTTTGTTTTCAACACTTTGCTGCAAGTAAAAAATCAGGAAACATTTGAAGAAGTGTTTTTTTTTGTTTGTTTGTTGTTTTTTTCAGTAACAGCAGAGCTCCTGTTTAAAACCTTAACAGAGGGTGGACAAGATTTAAAAATAAGCCTCTTTAGAAGATGATATCCTAATATATACACGCAGATTCCTAATCTTGGACACAGACACGGCAGCACTTGGAGATTCGTGTTTGTTTTTAATATTTAATTGTGAAAAACGTTCCATTTGAATGAAAAGAACGACGGGGTCAGCGCGGTTTGGAGAAGACGGTTTTTACATTTTTGTTTGTATTGTGGCTGCTGCACGGTCAAAGCTGCTACAAGAATCCCTAATCCTCTGCACTACGTCCTTTGCGTTCCATTACTTTATTGTTGTTTATTTGTTAAATTGTCTTTTCATCAAGTTAGAAACAACTTTCACTCCAGTCAAATACAGATGTGTTTTAGCTACTTTAGAATCTGAGATAAATTTCCATCCCGAGAGCTGACACTTCCTGTCGTCATGGCGCTCAAATATAACATCTCTACTTCAAATGTGACGTCCACCTGAAGAACATGGATTATTTTCGTTATTGATTTGACTACAAATTAAACCTGATCTTTATTGTTTCATTCTGAATAACATTTTTAGAGTTTTGAAGGTGTGAAAAGGACACAAATTCTCCGTCAGTCCGGCACACGAACAATCATGTATAACCAAGAAAATCAGGGAATCCTTAAATCAAAACCACTTGCACTGAAGCGATTCTCAAAACGGTTTAAGATCACCGCTCAAATGGTGCAGCTCTGCTCTGAAATATCTCTCTTTGGCGGTTTGGCGTTTTTATTAATAAAGGAGCGTGGCATTGTGACTGTGCAGCTGCAGCAGAACAAACACAACTCAGCATTTTTTTATGCTCGACGCCACCGAAGGCTTCGCTCCTCCGTCTGTGGATTTTTGTACATTTGTGTCATCGCAATCTGGTGATGCGTAAAGAAAAGAAACAAAATGAGCTGTCGTCACCGATAATTAAATCATGTCAAGATCTTGTTGTTTTCAAATTCTGGCAATATTTCCACTACTTCTTCCCCACTTTTTTCTTAAATTTTACAGAAAATAGCCGGAACATAAAGTACAACATTTTGATTATGTTGTTTTTTCATAATCTTCTTTTACTAGCTTTTTTAATTTTTATATGTGTGTTCCCCCTCCTGTGATGATATTGAGTAATATAGAGTTTTGGCATAATTCAATTGTTTGAAATATTAAAGGACATCAGTTACTGTTTTTTTTTAAAAAAACAAAACATTTTTGTCCCAAACTTGAAGAGAAGGGAAAATATGAGTTCATTAATATTTTGTTATCATGCATGACACATACAATTTTCACAAAGGACTTAAACAGTAATTCAATGATCAAATTATCTGTTGATTATTGGAGTGATTTCTCATCGTGTTTCTGTTTTTTTTTTTTTTTTTTTTTTTTACTGGAAATTGTTGAAAAGAGGATTATTTAATAGTTGTAAATATCAGTGTTCACTGTGTAGATATGTTATGTAGGTATGTATGTTGGTTTTGTCACGTTTGTTTGTTTTTTTTTCACCTTTTTTTATTTCTTTTTTATCTTTTTTGAAAACAAAATATTCAAAATGAGAAAAAAATGTAAAACAATATGAAAAAATGAAGCTGGAAGTGAAAAGGAACTTTAATATTTTCTATCTGTGTTCAGTTCAGTGGACCAACATGGTATAAAATATTTATGGAAAATATTAGACAGATGTATGTTTGTTTTTTCTTTTTATTGTACAGAATCAGCTTGTATAAAGCTCCAGTTCCTCCACTAACTTTATGTTTTCAAAACAAAATGAAATAAAAGAAACTGCTCGCTGGCCTCAGTTTTTCAGACCAAGAACTCCTGAACATTTCTTTTTTAATAAATGTTTTAATGATACTTTTTGTATTATTATGGTTTATAGGTTTGCATTTGATCAAGTCAGAATTTCTTTAAAATCTTTTGTAAGAAGATCAGCTTCCTCGTCAAGGTTTGTGACGTATAAATAACTCCGATGATGTAACAATGGCGCTGGGTTTTTTTGTGAATGGGCCAGACTGATACTGATGATTTGAAAAGTCCAGATCATGTTTTTCTGGCTCTGATCCAAGTCCTTTTTATATTGATTATCTGCAGATACTCAACGGAAACATCTGCAGCATCCTTTTCACTGGCTAATTCATTGAAATACTGAAGGTCCCATTTCACAAATAATCTATTTATCTGATTAAATCTGATATGTATAGTGGTGTGCCATCTGGGCCTGCAAGGCCTTCTCTTCTGGCCTAAAAATATAAGAATCCCACACTAATGTTATATTTTGTCCATGAATACGTATTAAATAAATTCCAAATGGTCTGTCTGTTTCCTTTCATTGCTAGCCCCCTGGTTGCGCTGCTTCCAGACGTGTATTTTCATATTTAAGCATTTAACCAATCACATTTCAGCAATTATTTGTTGCCAGGGTCAAATAAATCTGCCTGGAGGCCCCCATAAGCAGTTCTGTGGGCCCTGTAGCATAAAATAAATGTCGAACAAACTGTTGCTTCAACCAATCAGATTTTAGGTTGGCGACACCTACTAGCACGCTTTGATTGGATAGTCAGAGAGTGAACTAGCCGGAGCTAGCAAACTGCACCTGTAGCGAGCTGCACAAGCTAATATTTTGTTGTATTGATTTCATAGCTGTTTAATAGCTGTAGCTGTTGTGTCAACCCACAGTGACTGGAGGAGGAGAAGAAATGGATTTGTTTGCATATTTACTGCCATAGCCATTTTCAAGATGGGCTTTTCAAGAAAAGCTAAGTTAGCAATGTCTGGCAACTCCGAAGCTAGCAAGCCTGTCACAACCGGGAAAATGATTTGTTCTCTAACTATAAGCGGTAGTAGTTGCTTGACTTCCTTCAGCAGAAAAATCGGAATGAGTGTACGTGGCAGCTATACACATGTGTGTGTTTGGCGGTGACCATCCACGTATCTACTGCTTCTGTTGAACGGACATTCTCAGCCCTAAAGCGAATTAAACCTTTTGCTAGAAATACAACTTTCAGCATTAGCTTCGATGGCGATAGAAAAAGACTTCTGGATGGAACTGAAACAGATAATCTGAACAACAGAGTAATTGAAATCTTCTTGGGGAAAGAAAGTAGGATGCATTTTGTCTACAAATAATCAGCATTTTTGGTGAGTAAAATGTTGCTATAAAAAATAGTTAAATTAAAAAATAGCTATTGAGGGTTAGATTGATTCGGACGGAGCACTACTGAAGGCCGAGGCGTGAATTGCACGGCCCGCTACTGGATAAAAATGACCGTTCCCGATTGTCATAAAGGAAGACGAACCCTCTTTGAGTTATTGGAACCAAGAAACGCAGCACAACTCCACGTTCTGCAGGCTGCTTTCCTGTACAAAGCATCAGATTCAATGAACATGCGACACTTAAATACTGGAAATGATGCCAGCTTTCAAACTCCAAACTCCAAAACTTTCAAGCAAGGTGTTTGAGCCGTTGCCTTTTATGTTTTTTTAATATATAACTCAGCTTATTTACATGAAATAATTTTACAGCCTCTGATGAAGGAACTGTACTTATATGGATTTTTTCTTATTTTGGCCGTTGACTGATGATGTTTGTGAATTTGCTGCGTTTCTTTCACCTCCTCATATTAGAAAGGTTTCTAATTTATACTAATTGACTTAACTTGCATACCTTTAACCAGTTGTTAACATAAATGTTTCCTAGAACCTGAACAGGTTTATGTCAGTTTAAACATTTTGTCAGAATACATACATGCAAAACTCAATATATACATATACAGGTGCATCTCAAATCATTTAATTTTGAGATAAAGTTCTATTTTTTGGTAACGGTTTCAGAAAATGAAAATCTTATATAGATTCATTACACATCAATTGAAATATTTTAAGGCTTTATTTCTTGTAATGAGTTTTACTTTCTGACAGGATTGACAAAAATATTTAACGATTTTCACATTAATCTAATCAATTTGAGATGCATATATACACATACAGGGCGACACGGTGGAGCAGTGGGTAGCACTGTTGCCTCACAGCAAGAAGGTCGCAGGTTCAAGACCGCCTTGGGGCCTGGGTCTGGGACCTTTCTGTGTGGAGTTTGCATGTTCTCCCCGTGTCTGCGTGGGTTTTCACCGGGTACTCCGGCTTCCTCCCACAATACAAAACATGCTCAGGTTAATTGGCAAAATCTAAATTGCCCATAGGTGTGAGTGTGTGTGTGAATGGTGTGTGAATGGTGTGTGTGCCCCACGATTGGCTGGCGACCATCTGGGGTGTATCCCCCTGCCTCTCGCCATAAAATGCGCTGGGATAGGCTCCAGCAGACCCCTGCGACCCCGAAAGGGAATAAGCGGGATAGAAAATGGATGGATGGATATACACATACATACACATTTATATATCTGCATACACACTTGCATATATATTTGGGAGAAAAAGTTTTAGATTTTCAGAATATTACTGTGATTAGTCAGGTGTGCAGACGTGAGGCTGATGGGAGTCATTAGTTTGGATCCTGTCATGACCCTCGATGAAAAGTCAGAGAACATTTTTCAGCTTTAATTTTTTATCAAAAATAATGTAACATCTCTTAAACACATGTCTTTTTGAGGTATGAAATTGATCAGTTGTCAGGTGGTTTGCAGTCAGAGATTGTGTCCTTCAGTCATCAGCAGCCTGTTTGTTTCTTCCTGCTATCATCAAAGCTTCACGTCCTCCTTCCTGCAGATGTTTTGTTTCAGCTGTGCTGTGTTGCGTCATGTGTCGCTTCATATTTGACACTTGTGTGAAGCTTTTACCACAAATTGAGCAGCTGAAAGGTTTCTCGCGCGTTTGTCCCATGTGCTGTGCCATGTGTCGCTTCAAGTTTCCTCCCTGTGTAAATCTTATCCCACAAACGGGGCAGTTGAATGGTTTCTCTCCCGAATGAGTCCTCAGGTGTTTCTTCAGTTGTAATGAAGCCTTTACCGCAAACAGAGCAGCTGAATGGTTTCTCTCCAGTGTGGATTCTAATGTGGGCCTTCAAATTGTGTTTGTGATTAAATCTGTTGCCACACTCGCAACAGCGAAAGGGTTTCTTGCCCGGTTCTGCTGCTGAGTTCTCCTCCGTGTCATCGGGCTCCACCTGCTCGCCGCCACACTTATGTCTTCTAAACCCCGAGAGCCAAGTGAATTTTTTGTCACAAATACTGCAGCTAAACTGTTTCTCACCAGTGTGGACAGCCATGTGCTGGGTCATGTGTACTTTTTGTGTAAAACCTTTACCACAGAATGGGCAGCTAAATGGTCGCTCACCCGTGTGAAGTCTCTCGTGTGTCTTCAGATTGACCATGCGACCAAATCTTTTCCCACACTGAGAGCAACTGAACGGTTTCTCTCCTGTGTGACTTGTCATATGGCCCAGCAGTGACCTCTTGCAGCCAAATGTTTTATTACAGTCAGAGCAGCTAAAGGGTCTTTCCCCTGTGTGAATTCTGACATGAGTCTGTAGATGTTCTTTGCGGCTGAATATTTTTCCACACTCAGAGCAGCTGAATGATTTCTTGCTGGTGTTAAATCTTGATTCAGTATCGATGAATTTGACAGAACCTGATTGAGGTGCTCCGGTCTTATTCCAATCACTGTCACCAGCTTCTTTCTCAGGTAATTCTGAAGCCTTGACATTATTTTGTGGATGCAAATGTCCATGTGGATTTAAGTTCCTGACTGCTTCTGATTCTCCACATTTCTCACTTCCCATAAAGCATCTGTTCTCATCAGTTTGTCTTTGGTGAAGAAGTGAGGACTGAGATTTCTCTTCATCATCGTCACTCTTCACAAGGATAGGAGTGAATGTGAACTTGGTGATACCAGCTTCCAGTCCTTGAAGCTGTTCTGCCGCCCGACAGGTCCAGAGTTCCAGAGGTTCTGAGGACTCACCGCTACAGTTGTGACTCTTGAGCTGATAAAGCCAGGTGAACTTCTTGTCACAAACATTGCAACTGAATCGGTTCTCCTTTGTGTGGACTGACATGTGTTGCGTCAGGTGTCCGCCATGTTTAAAACCTTTACCACAAACTGTGCATCTGAATGGTCTCTCCCCTGTGTGGATTCTCATGTGAATGTTCAGATTATCCTTGCGACCAAATCTTTTCCCGCACTCAGAACAGCTGAATGATTTGTCGCTGGTCGCTGCCTCTCTGTTCTTCTCAAAGAGGGTCTGATGAAGTCGCGATGACTCACAAACACACTGATGGCTTTTGAGCTGAGTGTACCAAGTGAATCTTTCATGACAAAAGCGGCAGCAGAACCGTTTCTCCCCCGTGTGGACTGACATGTGGTATGTCAGATTTACCTTTTGTGTAAAACTTTTACCACAAAACGAACAACTAAATGGTTTCTCCCCTGTGTGAATCCTCATGTGTATCTTCAGGTGTGGGCTGCGGCCAAATATTTTCCCACAAATAGGGCAGATGTATGTTTTCTTTCCAGTATTATCTCTTGTATCACAAACAGGGACTTTAATAATTTTCAAAGAGTTTAGAACTGTCTCAGGTTCACTGATCTCTGTCCAATCATCATCACTGACTTCAGTCTTAAACTCGGAAAAGTCTGACACCTTGTTGGCAGTATTTGGTTGTAGACATGGATTTACAGTCAAGTTCCAGCCTGAAAGTGTCTGACTTGACCTCAACTCCTGTTGCTCTGGGAGAACCTCTTCTTTACTCTCCAACAGCTGCTGAACCTCTGCAAGAAACAAGAAACAGAAATGTCAATGAAGCTGATATTTATTGGTCTTTCTTTAAAATTAACGAGAGAAATTCATTTGAACACTGCTAATTTTTTAATAGCATTAAGGGAGAGAACTTTTTACTGCTCTAAAAATGTTAAATATATAAATATTCATATTGTTTAAACCTGAATCTTCGTCATCTTCAGTCTTTATCGTGAGAGGAGTGGATGTAAAGCTGGTGATGTCAGCCTCCTCCGGTCCTTGAAGCTGCTTTTCCTCCTGGCTGGTCCAGAGTTCCTCCTGTTCCCTTTTAATGTGAGAAGGATCCAGACCTCCTTTACTCTCTAACAGCTGCTGGACATCTGCAGGAAACGCATTAGAAAACATTTTTTTTTCCTCTTTTTGAGATCTTATTTTTCATAAATTGACCTTTAGTTGTCTTAGTTATTATGATGACATAGAAAAAAGTAGTGTTGATCTGCTGTTTTAAACAAGTCAGTGTCACACTGTCAAATTATTATTCATCTACTTTGTACCCTATGTATTCTATTCACACAGTTAGTTAGCTAGTGTGCCAGGAACATACCCATCATATAATATTAAATAACTTCTTTATGGTTGCTGATATAGTAGTTAATTTTGGGAAAAATGTGGAAAACTGTATTATGTACTTATTTTGTATCAAAAAATAAAACACTATTATTAACTGTTATATGGCTATAGGTAAATTCCACAAATTAATGCAAATTATATTATAAATTTTCATATAATTTGTATAGCTGTTGTATTCTCACTGTATGTGAACTGGAAAGACTGAATGGGTAATACAATTTTGAATAAAAAAAGAACTTATGCAGAAGCCTGTTCACATAACTTTTATTTATTTTGCTCACGTATATTTATCATGAAGGTAATTTTTAAACATAATCTGTCTAATGTTATGTTGTATGAATTAGGAATACACACACACACACACACACATAATTTATACAGTATTGGGACGCTTTATGAAAAGGCTCTGAAACCTGCAAACAGACGCTCTGCTGTAACCCGATCCTGCTGCAGTCCAGCACCGGGTTACCATGGTGACGCACCTCTGTCACCATGGTAACACATCAGGGTTGAAGGTAAAGCTCATGATAACAGACAGAGAGCCGGAGCCGGGCTGCTATCTGATAATGCAGATCACAGTTCGCTGATATGTTTTATTCATTTTCATGCTGTTATCATGATTTTTGTATATATTCCGTTTTTGAAGCGGTTGTTTACGTCCTAACATAGGGCACGTGACTCGCTTCCTTGTGTTTAAAACGTCACAGCTGCCCTATTAAAGCTTCACTGCGCTGAATAAGATGGGGGAAAGTCAAATGTGTTAATAATTATTGTTATTATAAAGCATCTGACCACAGCCAGCTAGCGTTAGCTTAGTAACGTTAGCAGTAAACAGGACACAAACCTGCTCCTTTCGGATTTATTTCCGGGTTTAAAAGCACATCCAGCAGTTGTCTGTGTCGATCCATGTCTGTTGATCAGTAAACTTGGCCGTGCAGCGGCTCTCTGTCGGTGTCTCATCCGGCTGAAGCGGTTATTCCGTTCACAGCGCAGACAGTCAATGGAAAACATGTTAATAACGGCCACTACCGGGGAAGTTTCAAAATAAAAGTACGACTGTGATGACTTATACCTCACAAGTATTTTCTAATGATGAAATTATGTCAGTGTAAAGTAAATGTCTTTTCGTTGTTTACAATGTTTCAGACAATATGTCTGTGTATTTCAGATATTATTTCTGGTTATTTTTATAGTATTAATGTGTGAACATTTAAAGGCCTCACTTTTTTTTATTTCCTATCATGATGAACTTCTGTATTCTAATATCATAAATCATTTTGGCATTGATGCCCCACGATTGGCTGGCGACCATCTGGGGTGTATCCCTGCCTCTCGCCTTAACGCGCTGGGATAGGCTCCAGCAGACCCCTGCGACCCCGAAAGGGAATAAGCGGGATAGACAATGGATGGATGGATTTTGGCATTGAATGGTGTAGTTTAGTAATATACAATAAATTATCCGCCTATAAGGATGTTTGATCCCTTCCATACCCAGTTTCATTCCTCTAATGTGTGAGTTAATTATTATGGATTTAATTGCAGTCAAATAAAAACAGTGGTAACAGGCAGGCAGCTTGGTCAAAAGCCTTATTTTATTTTGGTGCAACATTGTAGGTATTTTGAAATATACATACATACATACTATAATTTGTAGCAGTTCTTTCTTCTATGGAGACAGTGTTCCAGTGTCTTTGTTTTTATTGTTGATTCTCTCTTGATGAGGACCAGGGAATATTCCTGTACAACATAATATCATGAATCTGAAATACAGTGCCAAATTATAGAAACCATATTATAACTTCCAAATTGAGTAGGTGTAGACCTTACTTTGTAATATATATAAATAAAAACCCAACAGTTCTCCATAGAATATACCCTTTTTTAATTTTTGCTTGAAAAGTAAATAAAACATTTTGAATGATGAAGAATCCTCTTCTGTTGATGAACTGAATAATCTCAAAGCTCTAGAAAGGACTTATTTTACTTTAAAAAACTTTTAGAGGCCTGAAGAGGTAACATACAGTGAAAGCCAAAAGACATAAAGAAAGAAATTTAAAGAGAGCTTGATTTTATTATGAATACAAAATTGTGTGTCAAAAACGATATTCCCACCATGCATCCTTGTCCTATTGTCTCATGAATCCTGTGAATATTCCAGGGACAGGAACTTGTTTAATTGTATTAAACTTGTGGTGCTTTCTTTCACATCTGTTGCTGTAAAGTTCACCAGGAACAAGAAATGAAACATTCAGCTCATTGTGGAAAGAAAATCTCTCACGGTGTCGTCACCACCAGCCTGAAGTTTGAGGAACTTTTCACTTTTAATGAAAACATTCTCCAACTGATTAGTATTCTTAGTTTCTGGGATTTTGACAACAACCAGTCCCTGTAGGCGCTCTCCCTCCTGACTGATCCAGCATTCCTCCTGTTCCTCTTTAATGGGTGGGGGCTCCTGCTCTGCCCCCCGATGTGGGTCTGTATGTACTGACGTGTGTCCGCTCAGAGTTATCAGTTCTTTTCCTTGCCTGCTGTCATCCATAGGATGTTGTTTAAAAAGTGAATTCCCCTCTGCTTCTGATCCTCCATCAGCTCCTGTTTCCTTCTGTTCAGTTTGTCTTTGATGAAGCTGGGAGGGATTACAAAGTGTTTTTTTTGTCGCAACCACTGCATCGAATGGTTTCTCTCCTGTATGCTCCCTGGAGTCTGGAATCAGAACTGGATTGTGTGTAAATCCCTGACTACAATACAGGTAACTAACCGGCATCACTTGTTCATTGTTCTTGTGCTCAGAGCATGAATCCGAGCCAAAGGACTCTTTGGTGTCTCTGCATCTTAACGTCCTTATACGGACCGACTTCCTGGCCTGTTTTGATTCTTCAATATCAATAATGTCATCTTCTGTTTGCATCTCTTCGTTACTCTCAAAGCCCGAATATGAGCCAAGTAATTTTTTGGCTTCACTGCGTCTCATCGCCGTCATACGGTCCACTGTCTCTTTCGGTCCTCCACCGTCCGTTTTGGACCTGTGTTCATCGAGCTGTGTGATTGTGGGGAAGTTTTTTCCACAAACATTGCAGCAGAAAGCCTCCTCCCCTGCATGTTCTGTTGGGCCACCTGACGAGGGAAGCTGGAACTCACAGCAACATTTGTAGGTATTTCGCTGAGAGTGGAAAACAAATTTCTTTTTGCAGACCCTGCATTTTGTTCTGGAGGTTCCGGAGTGACATGTCAGGTGAGCCACCAAATTGATCCTGGTTGCAAATTCTTTACAGCAAAGTGAACAGCCAAATGTCAAGCTGTTGAATGGTTTCTTATCTGTATTACATCTCAGGTCACGCTTTATATTTTTCAGAGAGGTTAACTCTGACTGAGGTTCACTGAATCCAGTCTCGGCACATTCTGAAGACTCTTCGTCACTAAGTGGAGGTATGAGTCCATCTGGATGCGAGTTCCCGTCTACATCCAATTGTCCATCAGCTTCTGTTTGCATCGGTTCAGACGAGCTGCTGGCTGGAGGTGCTCCGTTCTCCTCAGATTGTCTTTGTTGGTGCTGGAAGGGCTCACACAGACACGTGTAGGTTTTCAGTTGTGACTGGAAAGTGAACCGCTTGTGACAAACGCGGCAGAATGCGTTTTTGGCCACTGAATGCATGTGCATGTGGGATACCAAACCTTTCCTACGTCGGTGTTTTTTACCACATAATGCACAAACAAATGAGCGGATGGCCGGTGTGAATGATCTTCTCTGAGCTTTTAAACCTGACTGAGGTTCGCAGGGATTCACCCAAGGACCACTGTATTCAGTCTCAGTCCAGTCCTCCTCATCACTAAGTGGAGGTAGAAGTCCGTCAGGGTGCGAGTTCCTGGCTGCTGCAGATCCTCCCACGCCCAGTTGCGAGGATTCACCCACACACTCATGTGTGAGTGTGGCAAAGCTTTTCTCACAAACACAGCAACTGAATGGCTTTTCCCCTGCGTGCTGATCACCCATGTGGATTGTCAGATACATCTCATGTATAAATGTTTCATCACATAATGGGCAACTAAGGGGTTTTGTTCTTGTACCTTGATGCACTGTCAAGTGTTCTGATCCTCCATGGTCCTCTGCAGTAGCGGAAGGATTATCAACACCAACCAGCCCCTGCAGCTTTTCTCCCTCCTGACTGGTCCGGAGTTTCAACTGTTCCTCATTTGTTTGTGGAGGCTCTGGGTGAACCAATTTTTTACTCTCCAACAGCTGTTGGACATCTGCAGGGAACAGATTCAGATCAGTAGACCTGTCACTAATAATTATCATATGAACTTATCATACACTATATGACAAGACAATATATCCTTAATCTGTGTATCATTTGTTCTTTCTATCTTAGGTTGACAATCGATGAATCAAAATAGTTGGCGATTGATGTAATAGTTGATTAATTAGTCGATTGATTAAATAGTCGACTAATTGTGCCTTCACGTCATATGAGAAAATTATGATAAATGCTAGAAGCAAACAACACACAGCACATGACTACCCACTCACTCAAGCCGGATGACTTTTATGACACATGAGCTGAGAGATAAACTTTAACCTTTCAACGTGGCGGGGAGCAGCGAAAGTGTCGTAAATGTATGCGTGAATGATAAAAGTTCTATTCTGTTAAACGTTCTCTGCTGTTTTTAGTTGGTTAGTGTGTAGCTCACATGATGCTGTGGCATACATCATTTTAATAACATCGCAATTTACATTTATTTACGTTAAAAATACATTTATTTTTTGCGGTTTGATGCATTCTCCTATTGCTAAGATGCATGAGCAAGCCTAACGTGTTTTACCCAAGTAACATGTGAGGATAAATTCTGGGTAGGATAAATTCTGGGTAAAACACTTGGAACACAACACACTCGTAATTTCCATCTCACAAGTTCATCTTTCCCATACCACAAGAAGGCAATATAATCATCTATAGCCTTCAAACAAAAGTAGTGATCATTATTGTCGTGATGTAAAAAAACGTAAATCTTTTCATGTTCTTGCATTGACACTACGCTAAATAAATTGTAAGAAAGTCAAATGTCTTAATAATAATTACTATTGTTATGAAGCATCCGCAGCCAGCTAGCGTTAGCATAGCAACGTCAGCAGTAAATAGGGAACAAACCTGCTCCTTTCGGAATTATTTCCGGGTTTGAAAACACATCCAGCAGTTGTCTGTGCCCCTCCATCTCTGTTGTTCACAAAACTCGGTTGTGTAACGGCGTTTTGTCGGTGTTTCATCCGGCTTAAACTGATATTCCGTTTACAGCGCAAACAGTCAACAGAAAAGAGTGTAAATAACGGGGACCCCTTTCCGGGACGTTTCAAAATAAAAGTATAACTGATGACCCCACCAAAATCTATGAGGGACAATTCCAAAACAGTCATGTGGTGAAACCCTATAAACTTATTACCATTATCAATATATATTGTTTTAATGTGCCATATTTTCCACCGTATGTTATCATATTGTACTTCTACCATATTATACCTTATGTTGTATTGTATCAGGGCGACACGGTGGAGCAGTGGGTAGCACTGTTGCCTCACAGCAAGAAGGTCGCAGGTTCAAGACCGCCTTGGGGCCTGGGTCTGGGACCTTTCTGTGTGGAGTTTGCATGTTCTCCCCGTGTCTGCGTGGGTTTTCACCGGGTACTCCGGCTTCCTCCCACAATACAAAACATGCTCAGGTTAATTGGCAAATCTAAATTGCCCATAGGTGTGAGTGTGTGTGTGAATGGTGTGTGAATGGTGTGTGTGCCCCACGATTGGCTGGCGACCATCTGGGGTGTATCCCCCTGCCTCTCGCCATAAAATGCGCTGGGATAGGCTCCAGCAGACCCCTGCGACCCCGAAAGGGAATAAGCGGGATAGAAAATGGATGGATGGATGGATGTATTGTATCATGTTGTTGTGTTATATTATGATAAATTGCATTTTATTATACTATTTTATATAGTTGTTTAAAACCTATATCATTATTTGTACTGTATTACATTAAGGTTAAAAGTTATTACATATAGGATATGATGGTATTGGTATTTTTATTAACTTGCATTACATGATACATGGTCATATTATGTAAGGTCATGTTTGGATATGTATACATGTATATGCATATATATATATATATATATCATTTTTTTTTAACTTTTCCTTTATTCTTTCTACATTACACCATTATATTATTATATAGAGACATTGATTTTGTATTATATAATTGAATATAATAGCAATCCTTTTACAGTATTGTACCACAATAAGCGATGATGTCACCCACTGAAGCATACTTTATCCTATCATCTCACGGATCCTGTGATTATTTCCAGCGACAGTAACTAATTTGATTGTATTGAACTTCCTTGTGATGCTTTCTTTCACTGTTGGATTGACTGCAAAACAGTAAACAAGTGGAATTCAATCAACTTTAATCAGCACAAGAAAAACATTTGTTGCTGTGAAGTTCACAAGGAAATGGAAATCAAGAATCCAGTTTATCATAGAAAGAACATCTCCCACTGTGTCCTCAACACCAGCCTGAAGTTTGAGGAACTTTGCACTTTTAATAAAAGGTTCTCCAATTTAAAATGGTCTTAATTCCTGTTGCAGGTTCACAAAGAGCAATGAAAACCGATTAAAAATGATTTTTTTTTAATGGACACAGTCAGGGCTGTACAGGTCAAGCATTTGACTAGATACTCATAGATTGTGCAAGTAGAAAAAAGGGACGCACACATGCAAGTATGGATTTCAAATCTTTCATTCGTATTTTTCACAGTGCGGGCATGGTTTTGGTCCGTTTTCATTTAGACTACATTAACATATTTTCTGCAAAGATGAGCATCCTTTCAGCCAAAACCCTATTCAAATCTATAGCAGTACTAAAGAAGTGAAATATGCATTTGCTTTTTTCTTTTATACCAGGAATGAGTACTTTTTGGAACACTCAACAATTCTGCCAACCAAAATTATATATTTTTTTATTATTGTGTCCTGGAAGAGAAATCCCTACTCTGCTATGCCATCTTTTATTCCCCATACAAATAATATAAGGATGAAATGACTTGACTATGTGTTGTTAGTATATAATTATCATTAAAAATAAGAACAGTTGAACAGAGAAACACAGCATGTTTACTAAAGTGATATAAATGGGAAACAGGCCAATGTGCACTTTAAGATGCCCATTTTCAGAAGGAGTCTGCAGGTCCACACAGGAGACCTGGTGTGACTACACTTACACTTTAATGCCGCTAACACTCCGCACCACACACACCCAAATGAGAGCTGAAGGTGTGATCACTGATGCTGCACGTCTCCACCTTTTTCCCCCTTTGGTGCCTCAGTCCTGCCTGCATCATCAACATGCTCAAATGACGTTAAAGAACAACCACTCGGGAAAAAATGCTTAATTATCATTTGCCTCTGATGCAGCCAGAGAAATAGATATTTAAATACAGTACTGGTTTAGTAAAAGATTTTGAGTGAATTACTAGATTTTTCCACTTTGCTATGCAAGATTTTTGTCAGGAAGGAACATTTGATCTGTTAATATAGTTGAAACAAATAAATGGCTCAACTTTTATTTGGTATTTTACCATATATGCAGGTGTGTTACAGTGTACAGCCCTGCCAGTCTCAACCATTTGACACTGGAGATGAAGTGATCTCGACAACAACCAGTCCCTGTAGGCGCTCTCCCTCCTGACTGATCCAGCATTCCTCCTGTTCCTCTTTAATGGGTGGGGGCTCCTGCTCTGCCCCCCGATGTGGGTCTGTATGTACTGACGTGTGGCCGCTCAGAGTTATCAGTTCTTTTCCTTGCCTGCTGTCATCCATAGGATGTTGTTTAAAATGTGAATTCCCCTCTGATTCTGATCCTCCATCAGCTCCTGTTTCCTTCTGTTCAGTTTGTCTTTGATGAAGCTGGGAGGGATTACAAAGTGTTTTTTTTGTTGCAACCACTGCTTCGAATGGTTTCTCTCCTGTATGCTCCCTGGAGTCTGGAATCAGAACTGGATTGTGTGTAAATCCCTGACTACAATACAGGTAACTAACCGGCATCACTTGTTCATTGTTCTTGTCCTCAGAGCATGAATCCGAGCCAAAGGACTCTTTGGTGTCTCTACATCTTAACGTCCTTATACGGACCGACTTCCTGGCCTGTTTTGATTTTCCAATATCATTTATGTCATCTTCTGTTTGCATCTCTTCGTTACTCTCAAAGCCGGAATATGAGCCAAGTAATCTTTTGGCTTCACCGCGTCTCATTGACGTCATACGGGCCACTGTCTCTTTCGGTCCTCCACTGTCATTTTTGGACCTGTGTTCATCGAGCTGTGTGATTGTGGGGAAGTTTTTTCCACAAACATTGCAGCAGAAAGCCTCCTCCCCTGCATGTTCTGTTGGGCCACCTGACGAGGGAAGCTGGGAGGACTCACAGCAACATTTGTAGGTATTTCGCTGAGAGTGGAAAACAAATTTCTTTTTGCAGACCCTGCATTTTGTTCTGGAGGTTCCGGAGTGACATATCAGGTGAGCCACCAAATTGATCCTGGTTGCAAATTCTTTACAGCAAAGTGAACAGCCAAATGTCAAGCTGTTGAATGGTTTCTTATCTGTATTACATCTCAGGTCACGCTTTATATTTTTCAGAGAGGTTAACTCTGACTGAGGTTCACTGAATCCAGTCTCGCCACATTCTGAAGACTCCTCGTCACTAAGTGGAGGTATGAGTCCATCTGGATGCGAGTTCCCGTCTACATCCGATCGTCTATCGTCTTCGGTTTGCATCGGTTCAGGTGGGCTGCTGGCTGGAGGTGCTCCATTCCCCTGAGGTTGTCTTTGTTGGTGCTGTAGGGGCCCACAAAGACAAGTGTAGGTTTTCCGTTTTGGCTCGAAAGCAAATGTTTTGTAACAAACACAGCAAATTGCGTTTCTGCCTGTTGAATGAATGCGCATGTGGGCCATCAAACCTCGCCTACATTGGACCGTTTTAAAACATAACGAGCATCCAAAGTTGCGGAAGGACGGTGTATCTGATCTACTCTTAGCTTTTAAACATAACTGAGGTTCCAAGGGCTCCATCCAATGACCATTTAATCCAGTTTCAGCCCAGTCTGAAGCCTTCTTGTCGCTAAGTGGAGGCAAAGGTTCTTCTGGGTGTGAGTACCTGGCTGCTTCCGATCCTCCACAACCAGGCTGCAACGATTCGTCAACACACTCATGTTCACTGAGCTGTGTGATCGTGGCGAAGCTTTTTTCACAAACACAGCAAGTGAATGGCTCCTCCCCTGCGTGCTGATCACCCATGTGTATTGTCAGATACATCTCATGTATAAATGTTTCATCACATAATGGGCAACTAAGGGGTTTTGTTTCTGTACTGTGGCACACTGTCAACTGTTCTGATCCTCCACTGTCCTCTGCAGTAGAGGAAGGATTATCAACACCAACCAGCTCCTGAAGCTTTTCTCCCTCCTGACTGGTCTGGATTTTCTCCTGTTCCTCATTCATGTGCGGTGGCTCTGGGTGAACCATTTTTTTACTTTCCAGCAGCTGTTGGACATCTGCAGGGAACAGATTCAGATCAATAGACCTGTCACTAATAATTATCATATGAACTTATCATACAATATATGACAAGACAATATATCCTTCAATAGAGCTGCAACTAAATGACTATTTTGACAGTCCATTCATTTATCAGCCATTGAAACAATAAATTATTAGTTGTGTGGTTCATAAAATCGTGTAAAATTATACTATTTCACTATTATGTGATGAGTGACTAATGTGGACACAGTTACTCTCGGTTATTTAAAATGCAGTATAATAGTTACAGGATAAGCATTAAGACTATGTGTAATGATGCAAACGTAAGAGTTTTATTCGCTAATGCAGTTGTTATATCGATATTCAAGATGGACCCTGTGTACGGAACGGATTGTGTATTGATTAACAGAACGGCGGCAGCTCTGATACGAACGGTAACTAAACGAACCTGCTCTGCGTATCTTGTGTGGGAGGTGAAAAACAGCATCCAGGATTTTCCGTTGTTCCTCGTTCTCCTCTTTTAACAGGCGGAGCTCCTGCTCAAACTCCGCTAGCGTCTTTTCAAACAGCTCAAACATCTCCTCAGCAGCAGCAGCCGCTCGCTGCTTCACCGCCAATCTCAACATTTGGACTTTAGCCATTTTAACACGCCGACGTAAGTTTTTCAACAACAAATACCCGCTTTGAATAGAAAAGAAATGCGCATAAAAACAAGCCTGTTGATGCTGTTCGACGGTAACGGTAACAACATCTACTTCCGGTTAAAAAATAAGACTTGTTAAATAAAACTTTATTAAAAACTGTTGAGGGAAGAAAGGGACAGCATAAATAAAACAAATATAACAAATGAAAAGCGGAATGAAAAATATAATTCATTCATGAACAACATAAAATTATATATCAGTTAGAGACCAAACCAATACTGGCATACTTAAGAGACAATAACTCACAATACATATGTACTACTGCAATACTTTAACTATTACACTTATTACTACATACAAAATAAAATATTCATTAAGTTTTTTTTAAATATTAATACATCAATACAATTAGGAAAAAACGATCTTAAACCATAAAATAATATTTAAACGCTGCGACGTATGTTCGCTGCAGTGTTGTTTACGACGCAGTGACGCAGACCCGGAAATGTAGTTTTCAGAGGCGGATGCTTGTCGTTGTTGTGGCGGGTAAGTATGTCGCTGCTTTAACGGAGCTTTCAGGTGAAGGTTTTTAAAGTCACCGGTACCGGTTCCGAGGCTGTCAGTGGCGTACCGGACAGCCCGACCGCCACCCAGTCAGACTTAGCGAGACACCGGCTCTCCACACCGGCTCGTCATGTTAACGGGAGCCGGATAGCTTCTAGCATGCTAGCTAAACATACGGTCTCTGCCGGTGAGGAGCTAGGCTCCCCGCTAACTGACAGATGAGCGGACCCGCAGTGTTTCCGCGTGATTACCGCCTTCATCCCACAATTTTAATGGCTTTCATCCATGAAACTCAGTTGCATTGATGTTTGCAAGTTAATGACACAAACGTTGCCGCTGATTCTCCTTTAGATAACATCTGGTTATTTAAAAATAATTTCATAGCAATTCATTCATTCAAAACAACAAAAAAAGACCTGTAATTGTTACATTCATGTAACTTTATACATTCTATGCTAAACGCTAGATAATGTATGTTTTTAAAAAGAAAGGAAATTAAGAAAAAGATGAAAGATATAAATAATAACTATAGACAAGTGTAACAATAAAATATAAATAACAATAAACATACCTAGAGCCCATTAATTAATAAATGGACAATACAATATTTAGATACTATTTTGATAATTACATGATGATTTGATTTATGCTTACAGCATCTTAAATGTGGTTTTCTCTGTTTTACTGAACAAAACATACGGTTTTGGACTGTTTATGCTACTGGATCTGACAATATACAGTATTTCAATTGAAAACATATTTTAAATCCATTGACCATTTCACATTTTATTATTGTCAAAACAACAAACTTCAATGTATTTTATTAGGATTTCAAGCTATAGACAAACACAAAGTAGCTATTTGTTCATTTTGCAATTGTGGCAGAACAATTGTGAAATGGAAGGTAATTGATGTAATTGATATCTGGTGTTCAATTTTTTTTACAAATAAAAATCTGAGGAGTGTGGTATGGGTAGTTATTTATAGGTTTTTATCAACACATTATTTGACTCTTTTTTTTTTTTTTTTGATGATGTCACTGTCTCAGAGGTCAGAGGTCATGGTTCTCCACAATGAATTCGGTGCGCAAACGCCTCAAACTGCCTCCATCCAGAAGCCAAACTGCTGTCTCCGGGAGCGACACTGGTGCCCGGAGCGGTCGCACACCACGCTACAGCCCTCAAGCCATCTCCCATGATGCTTTGCTGCTACCTCCTCCTGCAGCTCCCATGGGCGGCGGCACTGAGGAGGAGGATGAGGTGGAGGAGGATGAGGAGGAGGGTTACCTGCTGGTGGAGGAAGACACCACCGACTCCAGCCTCGTCATTACCATGGGTAACACACACTGTATAATGATGCTGGAAAATACACTGAAATCTTACATTAAACTTTTTTCATAGCGCTTAAAAAAAGAAAAAAAAATCACATATAAAGACAAGTATCTCTTTGTGTCAGAGGACCGTCAGGTGGAGCTAAAGGCTGCCAGGAGGAGAACAGCAAGGAAGAGAAAGAGGAAAATGAGTGACGAAGAGGAGCAGAGGGAAGGAGCCTCAGAGAGCGAGGAGGAGGAGGCGGGAGTAGACGTGGAGATAGACAGGCAGCTGGACCAATCACTGGAGACGAAGTCCAAACAGCACAACCTGACGACCGTGAACGTCAGGAACATCATCCACGTGAGTCGTGCCTGTTACCCAGCATGCATTTCACACAAACACCTGTTACTATTATATTACTACTACTACTACTACTACTAAGATTTTTCAGGTGAGATGATAAGAAGTAACTTTTGAACATGTTTTTGATCTATTAGTATAATGCCAATAATTAATGAATGGAGATGTACAAATAAACCTTTTTTTTTTTTTTACAGGAAGTGATCACCAATGAACATGTGGTGGCCATGATGAAAGCCGCCATCAATGAGACAGAAGCTGTCCCTCCATTTGTGAGTATTCGTGAATCTCTGGCAGGGGAGGCAGAGCACTGTGTTGTCAGTGTCTGAACCCACCTGTGGCTTCACAAACCTGTTTTCTTGTCTTCAGGAGCCCAAAATGACACGATCCAAGTTTAAAGAAGTCGTGGAGAAAGGAGTGGTGAGACACCTTCTTGTCTTTCTCTCTCTCTCTCTCTGTCTGTCTGCTTGTCAGTCAGCCTGTGTCTGTCTGTCTCTCATCGTATATGTTTTCTGTCAGGTGATTCCAGCCTGGAACATCTCTCCCATCAAGAAAACCAGTGACATCAATAAGGTAAAAGTTCCTCTAGATTCCTCCACTTCTATTTACCTCTGATGTTTTTTCATCACACTATATATATATATATATATATATATATATATAGTGTGAAAAAATATATATATATACACACCATATGTTCTTTTATTTAACTTGTTTTGAAATATTAGATATTAAATAAAGTGTTGAAATATCTATTTCAAACAATAAAATGAATAAAAGGAAAACAATGAACCACATGTACATTTTTATCATAACTAGCATACAAAATAAAACACATGAGTAGTTTATCCAAGGAGATTTTGTTTTTCCCTGTGTACGCAGCAAGTGTTCTTCGCTTCTCTCTTTCCTCTCAATGTTGCTTTACTGTTACTATTTCCTTTAAATTTGCTTAATTTTTATTAATGTATTGTTTTTATTGAAAATAGATGCATCAAATAAAACCAAAAGCTCAGACTGTTTGTGTCTCTGCAGGCTCCTCAATTTGTCGACATCCCTCTGGCTGAGGAAGACTCCTCCGATGAGGAGTACCATCCCGATGATGAAGAGGAGGATGAGACTGCTGAAGACGTGAGTCCGCTCTAATTGGCTGCAGTAAGATCTCACACCGATGATTTACTGACACTGATTATTTTTTTTCGATCGATGTGGTGCAGACATTCCAGGAGAGCGACATGGAAAGCACGGCTTCGTCTCCCAGAGGAAGTCGATTAAACAGAGTGGAGGAGGACAGCTGCAGCCCCTGGCAGGTAAATCTGCCTATCAGGTTGTTTTCTAACTAGAGATCATTTACAATAAAAAACTTTATTTGAATGTCTTTCAGCAGAAGCAATTACTTCTCTAATTAGAATATTTAACTGTGTATGAATATTTGTCTCCAAAAACTCAGCCTGGTGTCTATTTGACATAAATATTGTCTCTTCCTTCTACCTGTCAGACTTCCCGCAGCCGTTCCAGGCGTTTTAGGGCGGGGTCTGTCTCGATGGGCCCTCCTCCTCCTCCCAAAGCCCCGCGTCCCAAAGCAGTGCCGGACAGCACCTTCCTGGAGGAGCTTCATGCTGTGGAGGAGGAGCTGGCTGTGTGTATGGAGCCTTACCAGGTAACACTGAAAAACACATGGGGCTTTAGTGGAACTTTAGGACCAGAAGTTGCCATCTGAATATTTAGGACATTTAGGAGGAAGTTGTATTCAGCCTCCTGGTAGAAATAGATAAATCAATATAAGTATGTTCTAGCTAGACTTTTTTTTTTTAATTGCCCAGCCGTGTGTGTGTGTGTGTGTGTGTTTGTGTTATTTTATTGTCAACAAGGAACTGGATGTAAAACAGAACTGGAATCAGAACCAGGCTGAGTCGGAGGAAGAGGTCGGCTTGATGGCCTATCGGACCCGGTCGAAGAGGCCACTACGTGACGTCCCTCTGGGCCAGCTGGAGGCGGAGCTCAGAGCCCCTGACATCACGCCTGACATGTACGACTCCAGCTCCGCCCACGAGGACAGGGAATGGACCGATTGGCTGCGAGGCCTGATGGTCACAGATATGGACAACGAAGGTCTGACAGGGCAGAGTGTGTGTTTTGTGTGTGTGCTTGCATGCATCTGTGGGTTTATGTGTTTGTCATGTAGTGTGTTACTCTCTCTTTCAGATGAGTGCGATGATGAAGACGATCCAGAGTATAACTTTCTGGCTGACATTGACGAACCGGACAAAGAGGATTACCGTGACGACAAGGCTGTCCGCATCACCAGTCAGTACACACACACACACACACACACACACACAGTTTATCCATTATCCATTAATTTATCCATTAATTGATCGTGATTAAATTCTGTTCAATAATCAACGGTGATATCTCAGCTCAGTTGTTTTTTTCCTGCAGAGAAGGAAGTGAATGAACTGATGGAGGAGTTATTTGAAACGGTAAGTCTTCTAAATATGCGCACATTCAGCCTTATCAGATTGCATCACACAAATAGAAACGATTTTGGGGGATGTCTTCTTTTCTTTTCCCTTTTTAATGTTATTTTTTAAACACACATTTGTATTGATCTTTGACTCTCATACAACATTTGTTTAAAACAATTTATTAAATCTTTTAGGTTAAAACAACTTGTCTCTCTCTTCTGAACCCTGAACTTTGAGGCATCAGTGTAGGAGAACAATGATACATTATGTTGATAATAAAGAAAAAAACAACTTATATCTACAAAAAATACTTTATTTACTTCTATTACCATTATATTCTTGTCATTAAACATTTTTTTTCATGTCATTTAATTGCTTAAATAGAGCAGTATGTCTGGAAAAGGAAAGCAGGGACACAGTCGGAGCTCTTTTTGTAAATTTAGTTGTTTTGTGTGTTCTTAGTTAAAAGAGGATCTCGCAGGACAGGAAGTGGATGATGAAGGCCATGAAGAGGAAGAGGAGATGCAGGAAGAAACCCACACTGTGCAGACACACACGACTCAGGAGCAGCACGCCATGTAAAAACGCACACATAATCACACAGACACACACACACACACATGCTTTTAACTCACACTGACCCTGCTGTTCTATCGTAGATGTCAAGACAATGACGAAGAGGCAGAAGATGCACCAATCACAGAGCTGCGAACAGTGAAGCAGCAGCTGGCGTTGATCAGGAAGAGGCAGCAGACGAACACACATTATAACACACACACACGGTGCCCTGAGCCATACACACTGAATCTGAACGAACTGCAGAAGAAGAGGCTGCAGCAGCAGCTCCAGCAGGTACACGCACGCACGCACGCACACACACACACACACACAGCAGGTTATATTCAGCCTCACTCTCCAGATTGTATTACATCTAGATAATTGAAAATGATCAATAATCTTTATCAACTGATACAGAAAATTTTATAATAATATATGTTCTAGCTATATCGTCCAGCTCTACAAAAATCTTCATGTAGATGCTAGTTACTCACACTCTATCTTCTTAGAAACATGTTCTTCATCAGTTTACAGTCAGTAGATAGTCTTAGTTAAAACTCTCTCCCTCCCTCTCCCTCAGCACGTCCAGCTCTTGGTTCAGATTCACCTGTTGAGTTCACCTGTGGCTAAACTGCACAGTGAAGCTGAGACCACTCGACAGTTCCTGGTAATTACCCATCTGTGAGTGAAACCATTACAGTTTTATTTGCTTATGTGTTGCTATGACGACCCTTCTGTCTGTCTGTCTGCTCCTTTTCTCCTCACTCCGTGTCAGTTTGAGTTGGACCAGTTGGCTCTGAGAGGGGAGCTGCTGATGTCTCCAGGTGTTCCCGGGTTCCGCAGCTCCTTCAGAGCCTCCAACCTGCAGGGAGCGCTGCAGCTGCTGGAAGAGCTGCGGCAGGCTCCCATCACCTACCTACCGCAAAAACGTGCGCCCGATGCCCGCGGATACAGTGAGTCCGTCTGCCACTAGAAACCGTTGGAGGTCCTCTTAAAGAAGCAGTCTGCTTAGTCAAAACTAAAAACTTTTTATCCTTGTATACTATTACTGCAATATATTAAGTACATCAAGTGCATAATACTGCTAGTCATTACATAATTTTGATTCAGCCTTACAGATTTTACAAATTTTCTTTAGTAATGATTTATTCCCCATGAATCACAAAGTAATACATTGCTTTTTTAAAATGCCCTGCATTCTACTACCTGCTGCTGCTTGGCTATTGTTTTAGTAACTAGCCCATTTAACGTCGGGTACCTACAGGAACCCACAAAACTTGCAGATTAATGTGTTTACAATTCACAATCTAACCAGGTGTGAAAATGCCTCTGAATATAAATTGCAACCATTTGCAAGCTAACATAATAACCATAATGACCATAACAGGTTTGAAAGTGAAAATAAGACCCATAACAAGTTTGAATGTGAATATATATGTACTGTATAATACTAATTTACTTTTACAGTAGTAGGTTTTTCTTGTGCAAAATCTAGTTGTAAATGGAGTATTTCTGTGTTGTTAGATTGGTACTTGTGTATGATTTTCATGTGTGTATGTGTGTTCAGTGCGCTGTTTCCCCCTCATGCCGGCTGAACTGGCCTGGCTGTTTGCTACTCGTCCAGTCTTCCTCTACCCAGAGCTATTGCCCACTGTGAGCCTCGACCCAGCTCTGTACTGTCCCCGTCGGACAGCTGCATTCACTGTAGCTGAAGACTGGTAACCACACACACACACATGCTGTGAATGCGCTTATTGGTAAAATGCATTCCCTAATCATTTGTGTGTGTATGTAGCCTGCTGGTTCTGGGTCTCAGGAACATGGAGGGGTCATGTGATCCAACCAAACTGGTCTCTCAGTTCTTGCTGAGAAAGTCTCTTGTTCAAGTCCGGCGGAGAATCCTTCAGTGCTGCAGACCTGGTTTCCCCGACAACATTGTCAAGGTTTGTCCTGTTTTCTCCCTGTGAAGGCCCAAAGGCATAATGCTTAGGGTGCATAAGACATGGGCCTACATACCCTAAAGAGAGAGCCTCCTACTTTTCCTGCATGTTATTCCTCTTACTCTCATTCCTCCTTTCCTGTCTCTCTACTTTCATATATCAATAAAGGCACAAAATGCTGATGATCCATAATGTTATCACTGGTCTTTTAGGTCTAGACTCAAATTAGTCAGAACAATGCAAGTAAAAATACTTCAACTATGTTTGGTTTGTGCAGGTGTTCAGGTATCAGCGTGTGATATGGAGGATGCCGGTGGCGTGCGGTCACATCGATCCAGCAGAGCGGCGCCCTCCAGTGGAGCGAGAGGAGAAGGTCATGCCGATGTGGCTGGTGGTGAGAGCTCACACGCTGACTGTAGAAAGTTGTTGTTTTGTTTTCTTTCTGACAATCAATCACATTTTGTAATTCCTTTGAAAAATAAAAGTGTGACCTTTCATGGAAAACTGAATTTTTTGGGTGACCCCAAACCTTTGAATGGTAGACACTCCTCCCTTATAAATTCACTGGTATGAATTGACACAATTTTAATCCCCCCAGAGGAGTCTTCCTGTCATCTATCCAAGCATCAAACGCTTCAACAGTCCCGCGGGCTCCGCCCCAGAGGCCCTGCCCCCCACCCGGTGTGGCCGAGCTCGTCAGAGTCACCTGACCTTCATCCGCTCCGCCTCACACACCTACAGCTTTCCAGCGGGGACACGCTACCCGCCCCGCCTGCCCCCCGAGCTTGACTTCCGCCGCATCGGTTTCGTTCTGCTGCAGGCCCCGCCCCCTCCATCCTCCTCCTCCCCACCACCGCTGCCTCCCCCTGCTCCTCCTACTTCTCCCAGACCACGATGCACCCGAGCTCTTAGCCCTCCGCGAGTCCTCCTGCATCGCCTCCTCTTGAACACAGAGTCCGACATCAGCACACCCACCATCTCCACGACAACCAGGGAGAGAATCCGACGCCACTACCAGACCTTCGCCGGTTTGAGGAGGAGACAATCGGCTCCTGTGGAAAAACCCACCCTGAACAGAGGAGCAGGGAGTGACAAGGAGGGAGCACTGACTCCTCCTCCTCCTTCTGAAGGCCTTACCCCATCTCGTCAGGACTATGACATCATCAAGGCGAGACGGAACGAAGGGGAAAATGATAAAGACTCAGAAGAGGAGGAAGAGGGCGATGTCCTGCTGGCTCTGTCGGAATCCTCGTCTGGTGACAATTTGTCTGACTCCGCCTCCTCAGAGTCAGAGCAGGAAGATAATCTGATGTCATGGAGACCAGAAAGAGGAGATGAAGATGGAGCAATGGCCTCAGAGGAATCCAGAGCATCCGTCCTGCATCTGCAGGTCTGTCAAAGTCTCAGAGCGAAAATCATGATGGAAATGATGAAGATCAATAACGCGTGTGTGGCGTGCGTGCGTGCGTGTGTGTGCGTGTGTGTGCGCGTGTGTGTGTGCGTGTAGGGAAAGCGGCCATCAGAAGGAACTGATGATGAAGATGCAGTAGACCAAAGGGAGTCAGAGGATGCAGCATTTGCACAAGATTACCTCCTCAGAGTAAGAGAGAAGCTTCTCCATCCCTTTAAGTGTTTGCAGAATTTTTGTAATTATTGATTTTACAGCAGCTTTTCTCAAAGGTTTTTTTTATGTCATCTTAGCACTGTTGGTTGTTTGAGCTGAATTATTCTTCTAAAGTAAAATGCATTTTTTAAAAATATTTTTTCTCAATTATCTTGTTTTCAGGCTTTATATAATTTCAGCCAATACCAAAGTGACATGGGCCATTATATTGATCCTCCTGGATAAAGGTTAACGTGTCAGTGTTTGTCTTCGTTCCCCGTTTCCTGTGCAGGTGTGTGACGCGGTGCAGGTGTGTCCAGGTCGTGCAGAGGAGCTGCTGCAGCTGTTGGAGGACTTCTCTGCGGCGGGGCCCCCCGGGGGGGTGGAGGGCCTGTACAGCCGCCTGAGCTGTGTGCTGCAGCCCTGGCCTCAGCTGCTAAGAGATTTCGCCGCTTTCCTGAACCGAGCTCAGGCCCGCCGCTGTGGACTGGTGAGAGACGTCGCACTGACCCGAACGAGTTGTCACTCAGAGGAAACCCGCCTCAACTCTTCTTCTGTGGTTTCTTTTCATCAGCTGTTGGAGCAGCAGATGTTTGAACACAGTCGGCGGTTTCTACGACGACTGGGGCGGAGTCTGGGAGAAGGTTCTGCCCTCTACCAGCAGGTGGTGTCAGTGCTGCAGGGAAGCTCCGCTCTCCCACCTGAGCACATGGAGCAGGTAAACTTTTTATTTTATAGATAGGAAAAGAATGTCTCTATCACAGTATTGATTAAGTTTTAATCAGCTTTCGGTCATCTGTCAGATCTCATCTCTCCTCAAGCACCATCCTGACCTGCAGCGGGAATTCTGGGAGTTTTTCCAGCTGCTCCATGCCCAGTCATCCCCTACAGCAACCACCTCGACAACCACAGAGGTGGGACACATCTCCCAGAATCCCTCCGACAGAACCGGACAGGCGCCAGAAGAGAGCAAGACAGGAAGTGACAAACAGGAAGAGGAGGAGTCGGAGCGAGCGGTTTGTGCCAAAAACATCTCGATGAGCTCCAGTGGGGAGAAAGTCGTCATCTGGACCCGGTCAGAAATACAACATTTATACATACATACATACATACATACATACATTTTAACTGATTACATACCTATCAATTAATGTGTTTAAAAAAGATTTCAGCATGTATTCCTCTGACTACTATCAACTTTGTCATATTTATATGCTTCTTGTTTAAAAAAAAAGTGGAACAAGAATGTGTGCTAAATTTTTACTGGGATTGTTGGAAACAATAAGTTAATTTAGAGTTTTAAAAATATATATTTTCTACAGACTTGACGTGAATAAGAACAAAAGTTGATTTACTATGTCACCATTGTAATTGGGTGTAGAAATATTGACCTTGAAAGTAACTGAACTAATATTTATGACCTCTTGACTTCAGCGAGGCGGACCGCGCCATCCTGACAGCATGTCAGCAGAGAGGAGCCAATAGAAAAACGTTCAGGCACGTCTCCACTCAACTGGGAAACAAAACTGCCCAGCAGGTGAGTGGAGAGGGGGCGGAGCTTCTACAGCTGACATCACTCTTACACTTTGAATATTAACATGTTTCTGTCCCACAGGTGAGTCTTCGTTTTCACGACCTGATGAATCTGTTCCACTCGGCATCCCAGAAAACTATTTCCAGTTCGTCGGAGGGACAGCCAAACATCAGGCAGGAAGCAGCTCTGGACTGAACGATGGCAGACAATCACAGACCCAAAGTTTCCAGAAGGACACAATATTTTCCACAGTCCTCTACGTGTTGTTAGATCTTATTCAAAGGTTGAAAAACTGAAGACTGAAAACGTTCATCAGAAACTCATTCTCAGTCCGTTTCTGTCTGAACTTTGCTTCTTAATAAAAACAGATTTTATTTTCAGGACTATTATTATTATTTGAAAGTCTTAAAATGTAATAAGAATATATCAATATAGTCGGTTGTACAAACTCTTGATCAGAATGACACTGATTTATTAGTGTAACAGCTGAGTCTCTTGCTATGAACATCTATTTCTTTAAAATATTGATCAGCTTTTAGAGCAAACCAATCGATCAGTGTACCGGACAGTCTCAAATGAAGTCGAATCAGCCATTTAGAGTATTTGTTGTATAAAACAATGTTTTTTTTTTCAATACTTCACTTTTTTTTTTAAACACTTGAACTTCTTCAGAATTTGTCCTGTTTGTGATATTTTATTTTCCGACAGCAGTGAGAGGTTTCATCTTCCCCTGATGAACAGGGGTTAACTAGAGGCCTTGTGTGTGTGTGTGTGTGTGCGTGCTAGTGAAGGTTGTACAGATGTTCAGTGAAGGATTTATACATAATGTTTGGTTATTCATATTGAATATGAATGCATGAAAGTCGATTGTTTGCCTCAATAAAATATTTTTACATGTTTTTTAGACCCATTTTCATTGATTTTAGTTATAAATTATGTTATTTGATGACTCGGTGGATTGTTCTGGATTTTCAATAAAATAGACAAAATTTCTTGAGTTGATAATAAAAAAAGCAAAGTATCAGCTCGAAGAATCAGTCAAAATATTAATATACCTAAATATAAAATAGTAATAAAAATGGTAACTGCAGTAAAGTATTTAATATATAAAATAAAACATTTAGTGATATTTGTGAAATTGTAACCTAAAAAATGCTTAATATGTCGAGCAAAGAGCTAATAAATCAATATATTTGCTGGCGTTTATTAAAAGCATCTTGCGGAGGGCGGGGGTCTGTGTGATTGACAGGTCAGTAAACCAATGAGATGTTTACATCACATCGCCTCTAACCATTTTTGACCAATCAGAAAGCCTCTTTCCGGTATTTTCGCTTCATGTCCCGTCTTTCCAGTTGACAGCTGTGACGGTCAAGTTATCTACACTTATACCGGAAAATACACAATCTAACTTTCAAAATAAAACACAAAGTTTCACGCACGGATCAATAGGGGCACTTGTAATGTGTCAGATGTACTAGAAGGAGGTGACTATAAAGGGATATTACATTTCTCAAACTAATGGAACTATTTGTTTACCGTTTGAGTTTGTCTTATTATAATATACCAAACATTTGTTTATGGAGCGCTTATATTTTGAAGGTTATGTCCGGAACCGTGTATATTCCTCAGAGCTGACTTGAGCGGAGTGTGGACGGTCTCTGCTGGTGGATGGTCCGCTGCATATTTCTCATCGATTTAGTCGAGTATCAATGACCTGGTCCTCATGATGGTGGCCCGCCTCTTTCCCGCCGTCACGTTGCTGTTGTCAGTTTATCCCGCCGCGGTGTCCTCGCGCGGCAGAGCCGTGCTCGAGCTCGGTCAAGCGGACTTCGACTATCTGGCTTCGGAGCATGAGACCATGCTGGTGAAGTTCTACGCTCCATGGTAACAGTTACCATGGTGGTAACCATGGTGCCGGCGTTAGCTAAACGTTAGCTTTTTAAAGCTTCAAAAAAACAACTAACCGACTAACCTAAACACAATTTCGTCTTCTTCTTTTCATAATTTCAAACTTTATCACCCAATTTACCTAACTCATCTTCCTCCTCCTTATTCTCGCTCTCCTTTTCTCGTACGCATCCATCACCTCTTCTTCCGTTCTCCTCTTGTTCACCTCCCAGGTGTGGGCATTGTAAGAAATTAGCACCAGAGTTTGAAAAAGCAGCGAACAGACTGAAGGGAAGCGTCCAGTTAGCCAAGGTAACATTCATGTTATGTGAGTACTATTAGCAGCAGTAGGAGGAGTAGTAGTAGAATTAACATTTAAGTCTAATTGTTGTCATTCATTCATAATTTTCAGAACAGCTTCATGACATTTATTCTTTTGTAGATTTTCTTTCCTTTCTCAACTGTCTCTTTCTCTCTCCTCACCTGTGTATCTCGCCTGTGCATCTGTGTGTCTCACCACCTGTTTGTGTCCCACCTGTCTGTCTCTCTGTCTCTCTCTCTCTCTCTCTCTCTCTCTCCCTCTCTCTCTCTCTCTCTCTCTCTCTCTCTCTCTCTCCTCACCTGTGTGTTTTAGGTGGACTGCACTGCTCACTCTGACATGTGTGCTAATTTCGGCGTGTCTGGTTACCCGACTCTGAAGATCTTCAGGAACGGAAAAGACTCCGGCCCCTATGAAGGCCCCCGCTCTGCAGGTAAACACCACAACAAATGTTCAAATAAACAGAATAATGTTTGAAAATGTTGGTACGCGTATTTATGTATGTGTGTGTGTGGGTGTGCGCGTGTGTGTCTGTCAGATGGGATATATCATTACATGAAAAAGCAGACTGGTCCTGACTCAGTATACCTGAAGACTGATGAAGACCTGCAGACCTTCATTCAAAACTATGATGCCAGCATAGTCGGTGTGTTCACGTTATTTTCTTTATGTTAATCTCCACAATAAATTATACTACACTTTGTATTTCAGTTACTAATTTTTTTTTTTCAATTCTATTTATCATTAACAATAATAACATTGTCTGGGATAAATAACGCTCTGCTTGAAATGACTAAATACATGTTAATTTGGAATCCTATGTTGCTTTTCTGACATGTGAATAAAATGTGTGTGTCTGTCCGTCTCAGGTGTGTTCTCAGGTGCAGACAGCTCTCGTCTGTCTGAGTTTCTGAAAGCTGCGGGTTTGCTGAGAGAACAGTTCAGATTTGCACACACCACTGATTTGAAGCTGGCAGAGCAGCACGGAGTTAACTCAGAGTGAGTTCACATGCACACCAATAGGTTGAGTTTGTATAGATATGTTGTGAGATTAATGTAGGTATTTTTTATAAATAATTCTACGGGTCAAGTATCTTTATTAATTGTATTACCCTAATTATAAGTTTGGGTGGGTCAGTCAGGTCTTTTACAGCAAAAGCCCTGTTAACAGTTCAATGTAATTACAAGCAAAGCAAAGAGAAATGAGACAATAATAGCCTTTGCATCACTGGCATAAAAAATGTAACTTTGATTTAGTTACATGTGTTTGTCTGCAGATGTGTGTTGTTGTACAGACCTCCCAGACTGGCCAACAAGTTTGAGGACAGCGTCGTCGTCTTCAAAGATTATCTGACCATTGGATCTCTGCGACGCTTCATCAGAGATCACATGTAAGACTGACACTCTGTATGTGTGAGTGTGTGTGACGTCAGATAATCTCATTTGGAGACTCAAACATATTTGTGATGATCCAACAAGAAGCTAAACTCTCTTCAGAAAACAGCATTTATACAGCTATCTCTCATCCTGAATCTGTTTACCTGTCTGAAGGTATGGCCTGTGTCCTCACATGACTATGGAGACCAGAGATCGTCTGAGAGTTCGTGACCTGCTGACAGCCTTCTATGACCTTGACTACCATCACAATCCCCAAGGATCCAACTACTGGAGGAACAGGTAACATACACAACAGCAAGACTCTATACCTGTGTACATGTCACTCTTACTGAGAGAAAGTGAAAAATGTGAAGGGAATTGTGTCTGTTGTTTCTGGCAGATTCAGATGATCAGATAGATATCCTCAAGTTATGAAGCTCCAGCAGCTAACTGGCTTTTTTAAGCAAAAAGATGTGAATCTTGGGAGATGGAGAGGTTCTGTATATGATGGTTTAAGAATTGATGTAACAAAGAAATGTTTGATAAACATTTTAACAGAACAGCTTTTTTATTGATTATGAGCTATTGTTGGTTTGAAATGTAGGCAGTTTGATGCTCATTACATTTTCCAACCTGTTACCTGAGAACATTTGTCATGTCTCGTTTCCAGGGTGATGAAGGTAGCTTCTAAATTTAGTGGGCGGGGCCTTACCTTCTCAGTAGCCAATAAAAAGGAGTTCCTCTCTGAGCTGGAGAACGACTTTGGTTTGGGGACGTCAGATGGCGGCGGGCTGCCATTTGTCACCATCCGGACCCGTCTGGGCCACAAGTACACCATGAGAGAGGAATTTACGTACGTATTCAAGCTGGGGAGAAAAATAGTACCAAAGAGTTGATTTTCCAGAGCCCTGTGAGTCTTGTTCACTACACTAAACTAAAGCAGTTATCTGATTTTTCCTCCAATTCCGGTCAATCACAAATTTCGCCCATCCTGAAAGCTCATCCTGTTTTCACACTGACATTCATCAATTTGATGTTCAGATACTCTTTCCTCACCTTTGCTTCTGTGTTTGCTACAGGAGAGACGGTCAATCCTTGGTCAGGTTCCTAGACGATTACTTCACAGGTCGCCTGAAGCGTTTCATTAGATCAGAGCCAATACCTGAGAGGAACACAGCTCCTGTGAAGGTGAGAATGAATCAAGATGTGGTAGGAAGGAAACTGAGCAACTTTACACTTGCTGCAGGTAAACCCTGTATGTATGTATATGTGTGTGCGCGCGCACGTTGCAGGTGGTGGTGGCTGAGTCATTTGATGACATCGTCAACGATCCAGATAAAGACGTCCTGATCCAGTTTTACTCTCGTTCCTGTCCTCACTGCAAGAAACTGGAGCCTGTCTATGCAGAGCTTGCTGACACAGTACGCTTCATTTTCATCATTATTTTAACTATTATTACCTCTGCCAAGGAGGTTATGTTTTAGCCAGTGTTTGTCTGCTTGTCTGCAAAGTACCTGAAAAAGTTTAGGCCAAGTTTTTGTAAAACTTTTGTTGGGAAAGGTAACATGATTAGATGATATATACATATTTATATATTTTACAAAAAAATGAAATGAAGTTAAATGAGAAACTTTGAAGAGAGAACTGCACAGTTGATCTGTGATCCAGAAAGATCTCCCTAAGTATGTTGACCTATCTGTCTGTCTGTCTGTGTGCCTGCCTGTCTCTCAGCTGTACGGAGATCCAAATATTGTCATTGCTAAGATGAATGCTGTGGACAATGACGTCCCGACAGGCTACGACGTTCAAGGGTGAGAGACCAAGACAGTAGAGAGAGACAAATGTCAACGAAAGTTTTTTTTTTTTTTGTTTTTTTTTTAACCTGCGTCTTTCTCTCATTGTCCGTCTATGTCTTTTCAGTTATCCGACCATCTACTTTGCTCCTGCGGGTAAAAAGGACGAGCCGATACGATACGAGGTAACACATACAGCAGCTGAGTAATAAAGAAAAGCTTTTATTTTGTAAGGTAAAGATATGTGGTGATGTCATGTGGTGTAACCCTAAAAACAGGGTCCTAGTTTCTTAAAAACTCTTTAAAACAAAAACACACATGCTATTAACTACAGTAGTTTTATATTCTAGTTGAATTCAGTATTTAAAATGTATCATTGTTCTTTTGTTATACCATTCATCCTTTTGTGTCAAAAAAATCACACAAATTTTTCATTTTTGTTCAAAAAAAAGCAAAATTTGATGGATGCTTCTGGTGGGAGCGAATCCTTATGTCATTGAATTCATAGCATGTGTCACTTTGACTTGTCCCAGTGGATTCCGAAAGTTTGGAAATATCTTCTGAATATACAGGTGAATCTCAAATAATTCGAATATTTTTGAATTATTTTGGGTTTTCATTATCTAATAAGAAACAAAAAAAAATAAAAGGCTTGAGGTATTTCCCTATATGTGTAATAAATTTATTTGATTCATTTTATTTGAAGTTTTTTACAATATTCTAAATATTTGAGATGCACCTGAACTACAATACTTATGAGTCTCCGTCTCCTGCCTTTACATTGGAGACAACTCAGTCCAGAGCTGTGACATCAGAGACGTCATATCAGCACTGATCCACATCACAAGTTGTCTAACCATCACATGATGTGTCGCAGGGCGGTCGGGAACTCAGGGACTTCCTGCGGTTCCTGAAGCGGGAGGCGGGTCACAGTAAGCTGCCCAGCAGCTCAAAGACTGAACTCTAACAGATCTCCTCCACCGATCAGAGCCGACACCAGCTGTACTCCAGGAGGACCTGAGTCACAGAAATAAAGGGATGCATGAACAACTGTAGGGCAGACTCTGATAAACTGAGTCCAAAGCTCAGTCAGATCTGAGCACGACAAGACATGAAACACATCATGATGTCATTCAATGTGACATTTCAAGGATATCATAATCTTCATGAATTCACTTTAAACCAGACAAAATAGAGGCTGCAGAAAAATTTCTTCAGTGTCACAGAAATCCAGTTACAGCTAATACTATTTGACAAAGTAAATTTAGATTTCAGCTCTACTTCCTGTTTACATTTACCAATTAATTACGGGAAAAACTGGGAGTAACAAAATAAGATAAAGAAACATACCACTACAAGGGATGAAATGTAATAATAGGAATTTTTGTTTTAGTATTATTGTCAATTTTGTTTCTCAAACTTGCAGGGAGTATTTCAAACCAGATAATGTTGTTTTGTAATCTGAAACTTGACTATTCTTAGAAATATTAATTCTGCCATGGAAACTGTTTTATTTATATTTAATTCATACACAAAATAATGTGTCTTATTTATTTATTTAATCATCTGTGATGCATATTTTGTGTTGTTGAAGCACAAGTTTTTTTTTATTATTTATTTATGTATTTGAATGTGCAAAGACTCTTTCTAAATGCTGCTGATGCAGAAATCTGTTCTGAGCCTTATAAATTAGCAGAAGACAAGGTTTCACTGTTTGACTGAAACTCCAACAAAAGGATTTATTAAAAATATCAAACATTGTTTAACTCTTTTCTGCCTTTTTTATCCATGAGTTTTGGTTTGACCATGTTACATACATGAGACTCCAACTCCAACCCTTAATCAATACTTAATGGCAGCCAGAAGCAAACAGGTTTCTCACCTAATAAAAGTTTTGTATTTCATTGTTTTAAACAAACTACTTTAACACATGTTGATTGAAACTTTATTAGTTATTAAAATTATAAAAAGGTATATTTTGACCACATTTAATTAAATTGATTGGTGATTTGGAGTATTACCGATCAATTGACAATGTTTTTTTAACTCTTACCGTTGATGATGAAATTTAAGGACATCCTCAACATAAATTTGTAGTTGACTATTGTTGTTGGACTTATCAGCTGTTTGATTAATATTCAACTAATCGATGAATTGATTTGATCAGTAAAGCTGTAAAATTTGGGTTTTCCATGTGTAATAATACAAGAGGGCCTCTTTTAATCTGGATCTTAAAAGAAATGTGTTCATATAGGTAGATCAGCTGGAGAAATGTATAAACACCCAACAAATCATCCACCAAGATCAAATCAATCGATTAATTGGTCATGCCTGTTAAACATACTGTATAATTGAAATAAGAATTATATCCTCTGAGAATGGTCTAACCAGTGATATAGATGACATATGATGTCCTGCAGCAAAACTTTGGAAAACAAGAATATTTGTAGATGCTGGAATTCATAATAAGGGAAAGGAGGAAAAGACATGTCTGGTGGGATTTTTAAGGATTTTGATAATTAAATTCATTTTTTAATGGAAAAATAATACACACTATTTATAATTAAAGGTAAGGCTATACAGTGTACTTAATATAATTTCTTAAAACATGTCTGGAGGGTATCTATATTCTAAACCTTGTCTTCGCCATAAAAGGCTGTGCATCCATTTCCACTCATTTATCCGATTGCTGGAAACGTACGTCTATCATATCAAAGCTGTCGTCTGATTGGCCGGAACAGTGTTGGTTGTCCCGCCCCCGCCGTTGAGCCCTCCTTCTCTTCGAGCACCAGAAGCTTCCAGCTCGGCTGTCAGTGGCACGCTGTGAAAATGCTCGGCCAGCAGGTTTTAGTGCTAAGTAAGTATCCGAAAATATTTAAACAGAAAGTTTAACGTTTATACTTTATCACGGAGTATTTATTTTACCGGCAGCGTCTCCGGTTTAGCCGTTTATCGTCAGAGCGGCTCCGGCTGCTGCTACACAAAGCGACAGAGCATGCACTCACCATGCTAGCAGTTAGCATCGCCGTTTACTGTCAACGAGGAGAAGCTAACCGGTGTTAGCATCTTTAGCTCGACTCATGTGTTCAATGCTAAACTAGCTTAGCCTCGTTACTCAGCATGAAAACGATGCTGAAGTTAGCTTCTGATTCGTGGTTAGAGGTAGCATGCATTTCAGCAATATCAGAGGTTTTTTTATAACTAATCAATCAAGATAATAGTAACAGGCTCAGCTCTAATTATCTTTCGTTAGCCGAAATTAACGGATACTACATTAATTGATTGATAAATTCAGACTTAGCTGCACATCAGTGAGGGTGTGGCAACTATTATAATGAAAGAATAACAATAAACTGAGCAATTGAGACTATTGGAGGTTTGGTTTTAAGTTTACATTTACCCAATTATGAAAAATTGTGACTATTAATTTAATTGATTAATTATTAAAGTAATACATAGATTGTGGAAGCATATTGATCAATACGGGGGAATTTGAAAGTGATTTAGCAAATTAGTATTATGTGTTTGAGGTCCCGCCCAAAGTGTTTAGTTTGTTTTTTCTGCTTATAAAATATGTAAATCCAGTTTAAACTGTAGATTGGTGAAAATGGTATGAAATCATACTTTTTCTTTTTGACTCTTAGTCAGGCAGACACGGCATGTAAGAAATCAAACAAATCCATGTCTTGATTATTAATACCCCTGTTTGTTGAAGCAATATATTGATTTGTGCAGAGTTTAACTACTTGTCTGTCTGCTCTCATCACCACAGACCAGAACGTGAAGAGGGAGTCAGGACGTAAAGTCCAGACTGGAAACATCAATGCTGCAAAGGTGAGTTTCTACTCCACATCAGAGACAGACTGGTCTACTTCATATGAATATTTAGCTGAGTGATCCAGACAAACAGAAGAGGCCTTCACATTTTTAACTTGACAGGAAAACAAGAGTCACAATAATGCTTATTTGTATCAGAGGGTTCACTTCTGAAGATATTTTAAACTATGGTATTCAAATGTTCGGCATATCAACAAAAATGAACCTACCCCCTCAACTGTGAACGCCGTATATGTGTTAAGAGAACTCCTGGTAGACAAAGAGAATAACTGCTGCTCGCCAACGAAATTGTGCTTGTTTGTAGGCATGTAAATGCAGTTTTTTTGTATATCTGGTGTTATTTGAATCAGATTAGATGAGGTAATGAAATCTGTCTGTGTTGCTGGTAGCAGAGTTTGACGGGCTACTTGCCCTGTTTCTGATCTGTGAACAACAGAAGAACAATGTGGTAAATAGTCTGTAACATGTGTGTGTCTGTTTCAGACCATCGCAGATGTGATCAGGACCTGCCTTGGCCCTCGGGCCATGATGAAGGTGACTGCTGTGAAAACAAATCACAACAAAGTAACACAAAATCTTTATAATGGCAGAATAACATGGTGTGTGTTTGTGTATAGATGCTGCTTGACCCCATGGGAGGCATCGTGATGACCAATGATGGAAACGCCATCCTCAGGGAGGTTAGAACATCATTTTTATTTTCACACAGAATTCTATTAAATTTTTCTCATACATGTGGGTCAACACCAACATCCCATCTCTATGGTAACAGATCCAGGTTCAGCATCCAGCTGCCAAGTCCATGATCGAGATCAGCCGCACGCAAGATGAAGAGGTGGGAGACGGGACAACATCAGTCATCATCCTCGGTGAGAAAACTTTCAGAAAACCTTATGTTAAATGGTTCAGTGGAAATCACAGAAGACATTCTAACTGTGTATGTGTTTGTTAGCTGGTGAAATGCTGGCTGTAGCAGAGCAGTTCCTGGAGCAGCAAATGCATCCCACCATTGTCATCAGCGCCTACAGACAGGCTTTGGAGGACATGCTGGACACACTGAAGGAGATCAGGTACACACACTACTAATTCAACTGATAAAAACACATGATCTAGCCAAAGAAAATAAATGACAATAATACTACCAAACTGAACTAAAGGGTTGACCAATCAGGAGACAGCGAAAACATTCAGGTTCGATTTTGGTGATTTTTTTTTTTTTATTTAAAATGTACAGTCAGGATTTCTGTGAAGTTGTGATGTCACAAAGCAAGCCAATTCCAAACCCCTCAATATAAACATGACAAACGAAAGGACCCCTTATTTCCAGAGAGGAGTTTGAAAAAGATGTAAAACAATATTTAGATGATATTTGATATATCTCAAGAGATAGCTTAACTTCAAATAAAACACAACACTTCAAGGTAAGTCTACAAATCAAAAAGTAACATGTAAATGATTGAGACTTCATTACACAGCAAAGATGAGTACTTTAGATTAACTAAAATGTTCAACCAATATTCTGTATCGTTTAAATTACTAAAACCTGGAAACTGATTCTGGTGGTTGAGAGATCAATGTTTCTATTTGCCAAAATATTGTGAAATGTTTCATTGAGGCTTTTATTTTGAAGGTTGTAATGATACATTGAGTAATTGATCTATACCTAGAATGGTAACTGAAAGCAGAACAATGAACTCCGTGATGATCTGATGGACCTCAGGTTAATGCCCCCTTCCTCATCCTCTCAGCACCCCTGTGGACACATCGGACCGCTCCATGATGCTGAAGATCATTCACTCCGCCATCAACACCAAAGCACTGAACCGCTGGTCTGATCTGGCATGCGGCATTGCCCTGGATGCTGTGCGCACTGTGGAGCTTGAGGACGCCGGACGCAAAGAGATCGATATCAAGAAGTACGCCAAGGTGGAGAAGGTACGGATTGCAGCTGCCCTCTTCTATATCATCCCTGACACTGTGGCATTTCTGCTTACTCTGCCAACATTTCCCATGATGCATGTTTTCAGGTTCCAGGCGGGATCATCGAGGACTCATGTGTGCTGCGAGGCGTGATGGTGAATAAAGACGTGACTCACCCAAGGATGAGACGAATGATCAAAGACCCAAGAATTGTCCTGCTGGACTGTTCTCTGGAATACAAGAAGGGCGAGAGCCAGGTAACCCATACACACACACTCTGTAACACACGTTCAATACTTTACATACATATGAGGAAGGGAAACCATGTGATGTAGGAAACATTACGTGTTTACATCTGGTAGGCTGCAAGGATAAAATAAAAGGCTTTTCTTCTTTTGTTTGTGCTACAAAGTAACATAGTGGAAGTTCTGAATTTAAATTTTAAGTCAAATGTTTAGTGTTGGAATCTGATGTAAGACTTTCATGGGCTACTAATCATTTTGAATACGATGTATGACTGGGTATAGCTGGTGACACGTTACATGGCAACAAAGGAATAAAGGATTTTTTAAACCACATTCAAATGGCAGTTAAAGATCAGCAGACTGAAGAAAACACAAAATGTAAAGGAATAACACCATTAACTTAACATACACTCGGCCGTGTCCTCCATGTGTGTAGTGTTTTAACTTTGTGTGTGTATGTGTGTGTGTGTGTTTCAGACTGACATAGAGATCAGTAAGGAGGAGGACTTTGCCAGGATCCTGCAGATGGAGGAAGAATATATCCAGCAGATCTGTGAGGACATCATTCGTCTCAAACCAGACCTGGTCTTTACTGAGAAGGGCATCTCAGGTACATAGCATGTTTCTGATTTATTCTAATATAATTTTCTGACAGTATGGACCGATGTCTCAATAAATGGTTTCAGGATGTAACTCCAGTTTTCTCTGTCATCTCAGATCTGGCTCAGCACTACTTGGTGAAGGCCAACATCACTGCCATCCGCCGAGTGAGGAAGACAGACAACAGCCGCATCGCCAGGTAACGGTTCAGGGAGAAGATATAATTGTTGTTGGTTTATTATCATTGTACCAGCAACATTTTACATTTCACAATATGTACAATATGCAGGATATGTCATAGACATATGATCCTGTTTGTTTTCTGTGGTGATGATGATAATAATAATAGTACATTTTATTTAAGGATGCCTTTATTGCACTGTACACAACAAACAGATAATACAAACATAAATGCATAAGATATAAACAAAAGGTGAAATTAAGAGAAGAAAAAAGAGCAGGTAA
Source organism: Eupleurogrammus muticus (assembly GCA_036785175.1). Lineage (NCBI taxonomy): Eukaryota > Metazoa > Chordata > Actinopteri > Scombriformes > Trichiuridae > Eupleurogrammus > Eupleurogrammus muticus. The sequence continues at coordinate 12,833,702 of JAYKQN010000020.1, forward strand.
AATTACAGGGAGAATTTCATTGTGTCGGATGAATATTTGTTACGTTTTTTTTCCCCTTATTGTTGGCACTTTCTGTTCCGACAGTACATTTGGAAGTGTTAGGAGTGATCAATGAAGGATAAAAACAAAAATTAATGTCTTGTATTGTATGTATTTATACAGATGATTGTATATCAGTTCTTTCTTTGTTTAATTTATGTGTGTTGTGTGTATATATAAAGTGTCACAATTTGTATTGAACAAGCTATTCAATTGGATTGATTGCTTGGCATCACTTTGCTCTCCGTCCTCTAGGGCGTGCGGGGCTCGTATCGCCAGTCGGACCGATGAGCTGCGCGAGGAAGATGTTGGTACAGGCGCGGGGCTGTTTGAGGTGAAAAAGATCGGAGACGAGTATTTCACCTTCGTCACTGAGTGCAAAGACCCCAAAGCCTGCACCATCCTGCTGAGAGGAGCCAGCAAGGAGATTCTGGCTGTGAGCTCATTATTGATCAAATATTGATTATTATTGGGCCAGTCTCTGCCATCTGTAAAACCTGATTTCTGTCTTCAGGAGGTGGAGAGGAACCTGCAGGACGCCATGCAGGTGTGCCGTAATGTGCTGTTGGAGCCCTTCTTGTTGCCGGGCGGCGGCGCAGTGGAGATGGCCGTGTCAAAGCGTCTGACGGAGCGCTCCCGCGGTCTCACCAGTGTCGAGCAGTGGCCGTACCGTGCAGTGGCTCAGTCACTGGAGGTCATCCCCCGAACCCTGATCCAGAACTGTGGAGCCTCCACAATCCGAGTTCTGACATCACTGAGGGTAAAAAGCTTTATTTACAACCACGGCTGCAACTAACGACTATTCTGAACACTTGATCTGTCAATTAATGAAACAATAGACCAGTTAGTTGTTTGCTCCATAAAATGGTGCAAAATGTGATTCATTATTTCCCAAAGTCAAGGATGCATCCTGAAATCTTTTTTGAATTTGAATTTTCTTTTTAAGAATTATTCAGTTATTCAAGTATTAAAATAGTTGTCAAATAATGTAAACATTGGCAACTAATCAACTAGCTCTATTTACAACCATCCAAGTGACATGACTTAAGGTGCACAATTTAATGTAAATGGTCAGTTTCGTTGAGTTTTTTATCTAATGTCTTTATGGTGTTTTTGTGTTGATCATTTCTTGATGAAGGCCAAGCACACTCAGGAGAACAGTGTGAATTGGGGAGTCGATGGTGAAACTGGCGTCCTGTCAGACATGATCTCTCTGGGGATCTGGGAGCCACTGGCTGTCAAAGCTCAGACGTACAAGACTGCTGTGGAGGTGAGGACTATTACTCTTACCATTGTAATGTTCTGACGTTCTGTTTGTCAGTTCTCACCGTGACTCTTTATGTCCCACAGACGGCCATCTTGTTGCTGCGTATCGACGACATTGTTTCCGGTCACAAGAAGAAAGACAAAGACGAGCAGATGGGAGGACCAGGAGCCGAGTAGAACCACGGCAGTTAGGGCAAAATCAGAGTCACTCCGTCACTGTGTGAGTGTGTATCTGTGTGTGTATGCGAGTGTGTTTATCTCTGTGTGGGGACCAGATGACTCACCAAAGCTTCAAAACCGTCAATAAAGTTAAAGTTAGAAACTTTCTGTGTTTGATCTTTCTTATGTTTCTGATGTCTTTGAAGATGAGATGGAGACATTTTCTTCCATATACTCGCGTACATACAGATTGGATATTGTTACCATTTATGAATTCCTATATATCTCTATTACATGTTTTTACATTAAATCATTGGCCTGGGAGCTTATTAGTGATTAACACCTCATGAACTCAACCACCCCAGCCTAAATGTAGATCACGTTTTAGATGCAACTGCATATATTGTTTTATGCGAACGCTCTAGACATTTAAAAAAAAAAATGTTTGTTATTGTGTTGGGTATTTTAAAGGGAATATTGCAAGTTTTGATTCAATATCCATTGATGGATGTTTCTGACAAAGACAAGAGGTCACTTCAAACTTCGTCTTTTCAAACCAACAGTGATTTATATTTCACTCAAAAAAGGTCATACTATAGTATTTCGCTCAAAAAGGGTCATAGTATACTATGTCGCTCAAAAGAGGTCATAATATAGTTTTTCACTCAAAAAAGGTCATACTATACTATGTTGCTCGCTTTTATATATTTGTTATAAAGGGACTTTTAGATGACCAGAAACCACCATGAACACAAAATTTACATTTAAGAGACCCAGTCGATTCTTCTTTAAACTGTTTTTAATTTTTTTTTCATCTTGCCAACAGTGATTTGTCATTGGCCCATAAGTGACTGACACACCATTGTGTGTTACTTTAAATGTCTAATCATGACACATATACACGTTTATGTTCCTTTTTTTAAGGAAACAGATGATCTGATCAAGTGAACGCCCTGACTTTCCGATTATCTCATTTATTAATTTATATTTCAGGTAGTTTCACGGCATTATTCTCGTTATTAATCAGTGTTGTTAATAAAGAAAAGAAAGTCCAGTGGGCGGGGCTTGTCTACAATCAGCTGACATATGAAGCGGGGGTCACGTGACCCGCGGCGCTGCTCAGTCACAACAACCATGGCGGCGGAGGGGAAACGGAGCTGCGGAGTTTCTTCTTCTTTCTTCCTTCTGTTTGCGGTCTTCAGTTTGTCTGAAAGTTCGTTTAGCGGGGAGGAAACTTTCAAGAGGAAGGTGAGAAAATATTTAATTCAATTTTAACCTCGAGAAAAGTCCCTAACGTAGAAAATAAAATAAAACGGAAAACAGACTGTCAGGTTCATAGGAAGTGAAACCGTTTATTTTGCTGCTTCTCGGTTATTTTTGTGTTTTTTGTCAGCTCATCGGCACACTGCGTATTCGCTAAATTTCGTCAAAGTTTGTTTTAACTTGAGACAGAAACGAGCAGAAATTGTCAAAACGGAGATGAAAGAATAAAATAAACCAACTTAATGGCAGCCAAGGAAAATGTAGTTAAATCTTTACTGCATAAACGTTCCGATGCAGTAGCATCCTACTACCAAGTTCTGTAAGCAGCTAACGATCACCACATGCGAGTAGGTGGTCATTGTTATTGGTATAAAATTTATAAAACTAAAACAATCTCATTTTGTTGTTTCTTGTTCATGTATTAATCTCAACGGGAAATTACTTTTTACAGGTACAACTTAGCTTGAGCACCAGTGTATAAAGAGATAATGTGAATCCAAATATGTAGAAATGTGTGCAATATACAAAAGTAGGTTTCGGTAATGGACGAGTGTTTGTGGTGAGCTTTTCTTCCTGTCAGCAGTTATTGATCTGTGAAAGTCAATTAATCAGTGTCATTGATCACTGACCTGATTATTCATTTCCTTTGTCGACATCTCTTCTTTGATATTGACTGTTTTTCATGATGGAACAAGTAAAACTTGTTGAAGATGAAAGTCCTTAATAAAAAAAAAAAAAACTAAACTAAAATTAATGAGGGGATTTGGCTTGGATCATAACAACAACTGCTCACTCCATGAAGAACAAGAAACTACAGAACAATTATTTTCACTTTATCTTCATATCACAGGTTATTTCTTAACAAAATAAACAATTTTTTTGGTATATTTTTTAAAAGATATAAAAAACTTTTGCAATTTATTACATGACTTTTCTACATATTTCACAAAAAGCACAATTTTTTATTATTCATATACATTAAGAAGAAGCTCTAACTTGTTATAAGAAATTAAATGTATAATTTAGTTTTATGTGTGGCCTGTGTTTTGGGTTTAGAGTGAATTTCGTACCATCATTTATAATTTTAACAGCTTACAAGTTTCAAAAAAGATTCTATAAAATTAAAGATATCTCTTCTTCTTTTTGTCTTAGTTGTCCGTAGTGTTGAACCCTGGCATGGAGTCGCCTCCTGGCGGCGACCTGTTGCACGTGAGAGCTGTGGGAGACAACGACACTCTGCACTTCCTGTTGTGCAGCCAGGGGGCGCCGACCCTGCTGCTTGTCCACACCAACACCACTTCTTCTACCGTCGAGGTGGGCGGGATTCATTTACATACGATACAGTCACAATTCAGCAAAAACACCTAGACAGGGCCCGGGTCCTAATTATCGCAATTATGATAGTCGTCCTCTGAAATCAGACATATAAGGTCACATTAGCGACTCTGCCTTTTTGTTGTGTTTTTTTTGTTGCTGATTTACTTCCTGTTCTGATGTTTGTTGTGTATTTTTCCTCTCAGGTCGACTGGCCTCAGTTTTTAAATCGTAGCGTCAGCGGCGGTCTGAAGGTGGAGCCAGAGAGCAGTGTTTTGTACAGCAAGGCCATTGTCTTCAGCAGGGTACGTCAGCGACCACCTTAAATCTAAAACCCATTAGTCCACCTTAAAACTATAAACATTTTAAAACGCGTGTGTGTGATCAGCTGTTAGAGTACAATGACGTGAACAACACAGCCGAGGCGACCTCTGACCTCTTCCCTGCGTATGAGCTGAAGGACTTCCTCTGGTCTCGCCTCAGCCTGTCCGGTCTGAGCGCTCTGCTCTGCGGCGCCGCCGAGTCGTTCACGAACGGCTCCCTCTGCCTGCAGGTGGGTCATCATGGTGACCTGTGACATCTGTGGCTTGTCGTTTCGTTAATCACGTTGAAAATCTTTTTTCTGCAGTTATCTGCGTTCGACTCGGAGGGGCGTGATCAGCTCTGGCCCCGCCTCCTGCACACAGCTAACTCCTCCCAGGTGGGGGTGTGGCTTGAAGGCGTGTTGCCACGGGCAGACCGTTCCAGGTTTCTCGTGGAGCTGCAGGCGGTGGGCGGGGCTTATCCTCTGAACACAGTGGAGATTCTTCGCTCAATCGACGATGAGTTCACGCCGTCGATATTCAAGGTGAATATATTATTGCAACATCATGCAAATTTGTTGCATAGGGCTTGTTCTTATTTTTCCATGATATTAAAGTTTGCTGCAAGAAATGAAATGTGCCCTGGAGATTCAGAAGATTTTTGTCAGTCAGGAGTGAAAACCTAGTCATATAATGTGATTATTTTTTTGTCTTTGCTATGCAAAAGAGGGTTAATGTTAAATGTTAGATTTTTTCCCCCACAAATTAACTGACTTTGTTGACCTCTGACCTGTCAGGTGACTCACTGGGTGACAGGGAACAGCAGCTCTGGCGTCGGTGGGTTCGTGCAGTGGAAACCAGTAGCGTACCGGCAACACGCTCCGGTTCTGGAGGACGCCACGCCGTGCCATCATTCAGAGCCGCAGCCGCAGAGCAGCAAGGCAGCGGCCGCGATGTCCGGCCTGATCCAAGCATTTTACACTGAGCCACAAGCATTTGGACTCAATGTGAGCTTCGGCCTCGCAGGAGACCCGTTCTACAACAGCACCCGGTTCCTCAGATGGTCTGTTCTGCTTTATTTGATCAATATAGTTCTTTGTTCTATCAGAAATATATGTTATATTAAAGTTTGACTTGTTTCAGGACAATACTGGTGGGCGTCGGCTCTCCTCCGATGGACTCATTCTCGCCGCTGGTTCTCACCATCATGGCAGTCGGCTTGGGAACTCCCATGATTCTCCTCCTGCTGGGCGGAGTCTGCGTCTGCATCCGGAAGAGGTCGGAAGCCTCTTCATTAACCTATGAGCCAATCAACTGAGAGCACAGCCAAGTCCCCACCAATGAGGACAGAGACAGTTTAAGATTTTAAGTTTGTTTTTAGAAGACCTGCTGATGAATTGATGGACAGGTGACATCACTCACCCGAAGACCCGCCTCAGACAGTCCGGTCAGCTGTTTGAACTTGAGGGGACAGTTTTAACATTTTTCATTTTTTTACCTGTTATTTTTGTTCAATTTTCAATATGTGTTGAAACTGATCGACAAATGATTATTCAAAGATAAATTAAATGATCAAGCTGAAAAAAGTGGAAACATTTTTTGATTTCATTCTTTAAGCCACACGTCCATGCTCCGGTGAGACAATTAGAATTAGATTTTTTTTTTTTTACATCTTACAACTATTGTCCAACTCATAGTTTTTACCTTTTTTTAAAAAGCTCATCATTTTTATTGCCTCAAAACTTTCTAAACCTTGAAAAAAATGTTAAATCCAAACATCAGATGTTTCCAGAGATAAACCGAAAATGTATTTTTATTTCATTTAAAGCTATGATAGATTAAGAGACAACTAATAAAAGAATAGTGGTTTCACATAGAATTAATTTATATAATAAGTTTTTAAAGTATCACTGTCAATGTATTGAAAGCTTGGCAGATATTTGTGGAATTTTGGGACAGGACACATTGTTAGAAACAATGCATTCGAGATTTAGTCTGGTTGAGAACGTTGTTTAATTTTAAATAGAAAGTGGAAATTGTGTGAAATGTAAAAGGTCAAAAGGCTTCTGCGAAGCCTGAAACTAATTTTCACTTCAATAAAAACTTCTGTCAAAGCGACTCTGTATTACCCCTCTCTTTAGTGTCCCCTGTGGCAACGTGTGGCTACTACATCTTAGTTTTCCTTCATTTCCCAGGATACCTTTGCTCTAAAGAAATAAACATGTCACCCGTTGAGTAACTTTATTCAAGTTCAGAGAAAATCATTGAAATGTTGATCTGAAACACAAATCTTGTTTTTCTTGTGCTTCATATTTCTGTTTAGTTTTGTAACATTTAAGCTTTCTGTTGGTCAGTTTATAACAAACTTATTCTGGCTCAGTTTAGTTCATCTGAAACAGAAAAATAGGACAAACGTGTTTACAGTCAAACCCAGAAAAGAAATTTTGATTACCTGTTGCCAAGTTTATTTATCTGAAACCTGACATTACAGCAAGTTTAAATGAAGAGGATGGTAGTGTTTATGTAACTACTTGCTTTCTCCCCATCAATTTTTTTCTCAACTTGATTTTAGAAGAGAAAAAATGTCATGTTTGACCAATCAAAGCCCAGCAGGAGGTGATGCCATCCAATCAGGTGAAGCAAGTGTTCATCTCTCCATCTCTCTCTCAAAATCAGAAAATGCAATCCAGTTGCCTTCTGGGCTGTTTAAATTTTCTGTTTTCCTTTGTCTCACAAAAGATAAAATCTGACGTTGAAACCAAAACTTTAAAAGCAAAATTTACAACCTTGGGCTCCAAAAAACATCCAGATCAATACTGATCATCTTTTGGTCCTTTAACTTAACCTCAGATTTTCATCTTTTAAGTACAAAACCAACTAAACATGGTGTCATCGCCTCAAGCCCTAAAATCTCATTTAAACATTTTATATTCTTCTCTCAGACAGGAATGCTGCATGTACAACTGATTATAGAACAGCAGATGTTATTGATGGTGGTTAAATTCTTAATGAAGGAAAGTGAAATCAGCTCAGTCTCCTGTGTCCTCGCAGCTCGCCTCACCTCTGAATACTTTTTAAATAAAAAAAAAACAAAAAACGAAAGCAGTAGAGGTTCCTTCAGGGTTCTTGAGTCCTGATCCCTGCTGGATCTCAGTGTCCACATCACTTTCAGACTCCATGTGATGCTAAAATACTGATCAAAAAACCTAACCCAGTCCGGCTGCCAATGTCTTAGATGGACTCGATCTGCCGCCGGACCTTCTCAGAGGCGAGGCGATCGAGCGACCGCTGCCGGATGACGACGAGCATGGCAAAGACCGCCGTCAGAGCCAACATGGCTGCCTCGAACTTCCAGAAGAGGTGCTCCTCCATCACTGTAGAGCGACAGCTGTAGGAAAGACAAGGACATAAAAGTTTCATGTAAAAAAAAAAAAAAAATGACTGGACGGAGTAATTGGATATAACCGTCTCTCTGGGAAACTGTCCTGCTTTCGGTGGACATTTGTAAGGGGCAGTTAAGAACTCACCTGTACAAACAGACTAATGGTTTGCCTAAATTGATTTTGGTTGCTGTTCCTGTTTGGATTTTTCTTTTCTTTATCTTGACCGCGTTTCTTCGGTTTGTTTGTGTGTGTGTGTTTTTTTATTGTATTTTAAATGTCTCTTTCTTGTGAAGCATTTTGAATCTCCATGCTGTAATAAGTGCTATATAAATAAAGCTTTACCTACCTATTTACTTACAATACTTAACACAACTTGAAGAACTTTTCACAACTTCTCAGAATAAAATAAGAGATTAAACCTCTAATATTCAGTAAAGTAAAGTTCTCATTCTGACCTCTTGTAGTCGTCTTTGTTGGATTTGGTGCAGTTGACTCTCTCCACGTATCCCGTCTGAAGGCAGGCAGACCACGATTTCTGAAACACAAATATTACTTATTAGAGCTGAAATGATTAGTTTAATCGATTTGTTACCAGCTATGACAATAATCTCCAACTATTATGATAATCGATTCATCAATTTGAGTCATTTGTAGGAGAAAATGTCCATATTCTGTTTCCTGCACCTCAAATCCAATTTTTTTTTGGTTTCTTTAGTCTTCTAAAAGTACACTGATGATAATTGGATTGTGGACTGCTGGTCTATAAGAAAAGTTACGTCTTCTGTATAGTTTGTGCCTTTTTTTGGAGGGAAACGGTGAGTGATAATTTTATAAAGCATATATATATATATATATATATATTTATATATAATATAAATTTAATGTATATAAAATAATATATATATATATATATACACAGTACTACTCGGAAAATTAGAATATTGTGTAAAAGTTGTTTTATTCATGCAATTCAACATAAAAGGTGAAACTAATACATTTTATAGACTCATTACAAGCAAAGTGAGATATTTCAAGCTTTTATTTGTTTTGATTTTGCTCATTAGGACTTGCAGCTTCAGAAAACCTCAAATTCAAAAACTCAGAAAATTAGAATACTGTTAAAAGCTTCAGTATTGAAGGCTCAAAGTGTCACACACTAATCAGGTAAGTAATCCAAAACACCTGCAAAAGGGTCCCGAGCCTTTAAAAAGCCTGTGTCTTTGGTTTAGAAGAATTCACAATCATGGGGAAGACTGCAGATCTGACAGTTGTGCAGAAAACCATCACTGACTCCCTGCACAAGGTGGGTAAGACACAAAAAGTGATCGCAAAAGAAGCTGGATGTTCTCAGAGTGCTGTGTCAAAGCACATTAATGGACAGTTAAGTGGAAGGCAGAAGTGTGGAAGAAAACGGTGTACAAGCCGGAGGGATGACCGCAGCCTGGAGAAGATGGTCAGGAAAGGGCCATTCAAAAGTGTGGGGGAACTTCATAAGGAGTGGACTCAAGCTGGAGTTGCTGCTTCAAGAGAAACGACACGCAGGAGGATGCTGGACATGGGCTTCAAATGTCGTATTCCTGTTGTCAAGCCGCTCCTCACGAGCAAGCAACGCCAGAGGCGCCTTAGCTGGGCTAGAGGAAAGAAAGACTGGACTGTTGCCCAGTGGTCCAAAGTCCTCTTTTCTGATGAGAGCAAGTTTTGCATCTCATTTGGCAACAAAGGTCCCAGAGTCTGGAGGAAGACCGGAGAGGCGCAAAATGGAAGATGCATGAAGTCCAGTGTTAAGTTTCCCCAGGCTGTGATGACTTGGGGATCCATGTCAGCTGCTGGTGTTGGTCCTCTGTGCTTTATCAAGTCCAGCATAAACGCAGCTGTCTACCAGGACATTTTAGAGCACTTCATGCTTGCTTCAGCGGACCAGCTTTATGGGGATGCAGATTTCATCTTCCAGCAGGACTTGGCACCTGCCCACACTGCCAAAAGTACAAAATCCTGGTTCAACAACCATGGGATTACTGTGCTTGATTGGCCCGCAAACTCACCTGACCTGAACCCCATAGAAAATCTGTGGGGCATTGCCAAGAGAAAGCTGAACGGGAAGAGACCAAACAATAAATAAGAGCTCAAGGCCGCGATTGAAGCATGTTGGTCTTCCATAACACCGGAGATGTGCCACAACCTGGTAGCATCCATGCCGCGCAGGATTAAGGCAGTCATTCGTTCAAAAGGGGCCCCAACCAAGTACTAAGTACAGATGCAACATTTTATTTTCAGAGGCCTGACATTTTTGTATTTAAAATCCCTTTTTTAAATTGATTTCAAGCAATATTCTAATTTTCTGAGTTTTTGAATTTCAGGTTTCTGAAGCTGTAAGTTCTAATGAGCAAAATCAAAACAAATAAAAGCTTGAAATATCTGACTTTGCTTGTAATGAGTCTATAAAATGTATTAGTTTCACCTTTTATGTTAAATTGCCCGAATAAAACAACTTTTACACGATATTCTAATTTTCCGAGTAGTACTGTATATATATATATATATATATATATAAAATGTAGACAGCATATGGCCAGCAGGGCTGCACTGAATGCTTTTAAGTTTTTAAGAGCCTATTATAACAATCACATTTGAATTTTTAATTAACATTGCTTGCTGTCTTTCTCTGGAAATTATATCCCAAATAACAGAAAACATATTTCATAGCAAAGAAAAGGTGCGCTGACATGTTCGCACACACAGGAAACTGTTATGGAAACAACACATAACAAGCATCAGTTCATTCTGAATCTCTCTAACACATACCGCCTGGAAAGAGTTACACTGAGAGCACTCGGTCGTCACCACAAAGTCCTCCAGCATCCAGCAGGGGTCAACCACAGCTTTAGCTGCTTGGAAACAAACACGGGTCAAAGGTCACACTCCCACCTTCTGACATAGAAACTGATGTTCTGATGGAACACGGAGTCTATTTTTGCAGATTTAGTACCTGTAGTTTTTTCTTCGCTCAGCAGAGCCGCTCCAAACACTCTGAAACACAGACAAAAAACAATTAGACCTAGTTATCCATCTGGGCTTGTACTCATAAACATTCTGGGAATTCCTAACATAGCCTCGAATGTTCTCACTGTTATCCAGCATTTAGTAAATAATTTTCTATTGTTTGCCATTTTCTCCTCTTCAGTTTCAGTCCTGCTCTCATCCTGACAGTTTTCTCTTTACAAAGTAATGAGATGCTTCGTGAATACTTTTATATTAATTTCAGATCAAGTATTAACTTTAAGAGGAATTTTCTGAGAAAACATCATGATTCAACAACAAGAAGGTCTGTTTGCTGTTGGGTAGATAGTCTACAGTGGCTTTGGAACTAGAAGCACCTGAAAGGACCATCAGAAACTCATAAAGCACAGATAGCAACTCACAAAACACTGTTATAAATGTTCAAAGCTATAATCACCAAAAAGACCACAAGAAACCGATTTAACTGACCTGAGGGACACGAGGCCCCAGAACAGGGCATGAAGGGCGAGGACTCGGGGGCGGCAACACGCCACGGGAATCCGACAGTCGCTCTCCATCAGCCTGCTCCTCCACCAGGACAACACCACAGCCACACTGTCTATCTGTCTGTTTCTTTGACTGACTGACTGACTGACTGTCTGTCTGTCTTTTGTCTGTCTGTCGTTCTCTTAGTCTCTCTGTCTGCCTACCCTCCTGTCTGTCTGTCTGTCTGCCTATCTGTACGTATGTATGTCTATCTGTCTGTCTTTGTCTGGCTATTCATGTGATCAGACTAAACTGTGTGCTCATTTTTGGTTTAAAGTCTTGAGGCTGCCAAAACCTGAGAGATAAAAAAAAAACAAGATAGAATTAATAAAAATCAATCAATCAGGTTTGTTCTGATTGACTCTGTTCAGTAAGAGCATTCTAACAGAATCATTCTGTTTTTAAAAAGTTCATCCGAAGCCAACGGCTCACGGTGTATTAAAATGCATCAGTCAGCTAACTGCCAATGATCATCAATACTAATACTTGCCATCAGTGTCCAAATGCTGATTCTAATTTTTTTTAAATAAACATCAAGAGTCTTAATTATTTTCTTCTCGTTCTGAATCATTGCTTCACTCTTTATTAGAACCGTAATGGTTTCTAGGAGAAAGAAAGTGAAAGTATTTTGTTTTATATTTTCTTAATAAACTTCTCTGCTGTGTCGTTTGATTTGTATAATATTCAGGGGGTTTTAATGTAAAATAAGCACCTGCAAGGGTTCTGATCCAATAATTTTCGGGCTCTTGATAATTGTATCATCTTATCTAACTTATACTCAAACACCCCCGTCTTCTAGTAATTTACCTACAGCATCTCACATTCGTTATAAATTAACAAACTACAACAATGTTCGCTAGGGATAATACTATGAAAATAATTTACTATAATAATGTAACGCTCTATTAATACATGTTGATGATAATACTCTACTTTTACTTACACGGCTTGTTAATAACGTTTGTAAAAATGAATACCCTAATAATAAAATAAAATACGTTAAAGAATTTCTCCACCACCGAGGGTAAAGTACAATATTTCTAACATCCAATATGTTTACATCTTTAATTTACTGAAACTTTCAGACTCAAAACAAAGCTATCAGGGTTAGCAGAGGAGCTAACGAAGCTAATCGTAGTTATTCCTTTTAATAAAATAGGAGACAGTCACATTATACAAGGAACGTTTACCGTCGTTAAAAGAAGTTTTTGGGTTTTATTAGGATAGTTCGGTAATATCCTAACGTGGAGTGTCTGTGTCGTTGAGAAATGTTACCCAGGTCTCTATTTTGCTAATGCTAACAGTTAGCCTGCTAACATTGTTTGTATACTCAGCTACATGCTAACGTTAGCTTAGCTGAGCCCCCCGGGCTGAACTTACCGAAACCCGTTTGAACAGTCGTTATTTTAACATCCCGCCGGAAACCGAGAGAAAGAAAACGATCACAACAGCGTTAAATATGGCTTTTAACGAAGTTCTGGCTTAATCTACCGACTGTTACCGGAATTATTCGTGACGGAGATCGACAAAGGTGGCATAAAATTACGTAGGCAACACGTCCGGTAGAAAACCTTCACAATAAAAGTCTAATAAAAGAAAAGTCTTCATCTTTTTGCTTATAGAATTGATGAGTTAATTATCTCTGCAAACTATATAGTTTGTGTGTTAGAACACCAAATCATCTTAGTTAAAAACATACAACAGTCTTTGTAATCTTTGTAATTTTTATTAAACTTAAGTTTCCACCATTCAACAGTAATAATGTAAAAGTCAATGAATCTTTATTTTGAAGGTATAAATACGCGTCACTTCTAGTCTTGTTCTAGCGCGTTGTGTTGGAAATGTAAACGTTATAGACATGTTATGTCATCAGCGTTTCTACTTCACAAACTTAGTTTTGAAGTTTAAGTTGATTTAATAACACATTAATGAATACAGATTTATTTTTGTAAACTGACAACTGTAACAAATCATCATGAAATTGTTATTTATTTATGTTTATTAATATATATTTATATAAAGATACAACTCATAAATTCATCCAATAAATAAGATGAATAAAATCAAAACAGCTCAAAATAAAATAAGGAAAAACAACAATTTATATTCTGCCTTTTAAGTTTCTGAGTGATTGTTTGAGGTCACAAGAGTAAATTTCTTATTGTGAGGTTTAGGAACACAGACTCTGTCTGTCCTCTTTAGGGGGGGTCCTTCGTCTTCACAAAGAGTGGAGGAAGAAATGTGGGCACCTGGAGCCCCGCGGACAGCGACAAACCTGACCAGACTGACTCCGCCCCCAGCCCCGCCCCCACCAGCAGTACTTGTCCAGGTTACACTAAAAGACAGACAGAGAATCAAATTAAATCAAAATTTTTTTGTAGAGCAGATGTCATTTAGTTGTCGTTAAAAATGGAACACAAAGTACATTACATAAATCATCAGTATGAAAACATAGTGGCACTTCAGAAAGTTATTGTTGCTGTGAAATAAGTAAGACAGAACCTCCTATACTACAGTAAACGTACAAAAGTATTATATTCTTGATGCAATAAAGTACTATGAATTGAGTATTATGAATTTGATGTAGTTGAAGTATTACACTAAAAAAGGCCTTATAAGTATCATAAGCTCGATTCCAGTAAACAAACACTTAAGTATTATGAGCTCAATGTAGTTATAGTATTGCAGTAAAAGTGCATGTGTATTATAACAAAGTATATGAAGCCAACTGCAGTAAAGTAAATAGGTATTATAAGTTTGATATAAAAGTATTGCAGTAAAACTATTACTATTATGAGGTCAATAGAGTAAACGTATTGCAGTAAAAGTATTATAAGCTTGATGATAATACATTATACTCATATTACTACATAGAAATACTGAAGTAAAGTACAAGAATCTCAAAGCTTTGCTGATATTTATTTGAGGAGCTTTTTTTTTTTTAAACTTTTTAAATCAGTTACTCTTTAAAACAAATTAAAAGCAACTCTTTGCTTTTAATCAGCTCCATCTTCCAGGATCATTGTGTTAGGTCAGTAATCTCAGACTGAGCCACTCAAACAAAGTTATCATCTTGGTGGTCCAGAGATGTTTGTTTTTTACCAGGACGGTGACTCTGCGTCTCTTCAGACGTCGACAAAGTCCGGGAAGTCGACGGACAGCGTCATTCTTCGGTGAGGTGATGAAGCTTGACTCAGAGTTCACTGCAGCTTCAACCTGACATGATAAAGACAACAAGGAGCTTTTATTACTCTGCTCTCAAAAAGCCTGTGGTTTTGAAAGGAGAATTCTGAATTTTTGTTTCCAATGTGGACCATATTTTTATATCTTTGTGTATCTATTAGAGTGAGTTAGAATAATGCTGTTACAGTGTCAGTGATAAGAGACAACATATACAAACATGATTAAAGGTGAATCTAAAACTAACATCCAAATGAGCAAAAATCTTAATATTGTCAGTAATATTTCAGTAACCATAATTTCCACAAATTCTGTGAGAATCACAAAGAAATCTGATGCTAAAAAGACTGGAGACTTATGGTGGAGTTTGTCTTTATCTCATAATTTTTTTCCCAATGTCAATCATTCGAAGCATCTTTCAACATTCAATATGAGCAGGAGATTTTTTTCCCAGCATGCACCTATCCTACCTGCAGCGGAGGTGTTGGCAGACTGCAGTTGGCCGTTTGCAGACAGAGGCAAGTGACCAGCAGCAGAATTACGACACACAGCTTCATTTGGCAATCAATCAAAATAATTGTCACCAAAAGGACTATGCTCCCACTGCTGGCTCTCACTCTTCAGAGAAAGTGAACATGATAATCCTCTTAGTCTGGTTTAGGAGTCACATGACATGATGCACACACTTGACAGATTGTGATTTTCTTTTTGGTTTTACAGGTGCACAATAGTAGTGTCTCAAGTATTAATCAAAGACAAGCTTCTTAAGATGGTGTACAAATGTTTTTGCAAATCATGAGTTTAATGAAAGGGTCAAATAAATGAGAGATTAAGGAGTTTGCTAAATACATTGACAGTGGGCAAGCATACTAAACATTTTGGCTGAATATATAGCGGAATGAGATAAGAAAGTCAACTTATACAGTTTGTATTGGGTATTCTAAAATGTACAGTTTGTGTTCATGTAGGTTTGTCATTTGAAAGCACATTGTACCAATCCCACAATTCCCAGTTTTGAGAGATTTGACAGGTAAACCAATCTTTATTTGTTAGATCTACATGATGCAGTTTGAGACATCTAAAAAAATCATTTACAAGTTCCATTATTAAAATACTTTATTTAAATAAAATTTAAACAGATCAATAACTTATAGCTCAATTGAAACAGGCAGGTGTGTCAATCATGTGACGTCAGCGGGGGGCGGTGCCTCGCCTTTAGAGCGGCTGCAGGTCTCTTCAGCTCCTTCATCACCTGCAGACCGAGAGTTTTAACGGGCCGCGGGATCCGGGACCGACTGGGACCGGGAGCGGGACCGGGAACGGGAACAGGCAGAGGAGAGGGAGGAAGGTCCGAGTCCTGCTGATCCGGTTCCGTGACTTTCACCGTGGCCGGTTTGTTCCGGTGAAACAGGGACTCTCGCCGACTCGTGCACGGGCTCGCTGCTAATACGGCCCGGAACCCATAGGGCGTGGTCACCTTCTCCACGTGCGGCAGCGACATTGCCGCGCGCGTCGTCAGGTCAGTGTCCGCGTCCTCTGACGCGGTGGCGGCAGCGCGGCGCGGCGCTCTGACGCGCGGCGACGGCAGGCGGAGCAGGAACCTGGGGGAGGCCGAGGGGCTGAGCCGGTTCTCGCGCCCCGCCTTCGGGCTGCCGTCGTCGGGCTCGGACAGCAGCCGGACCCGGTCCGGGGAGCCTCGGTGAAGCCGTGGTGAGAGGAGGGGCAGCGGACTGCGCGAAGGGATGAAGAAGCTCGGGATCCGGTCCGGGGTCAGAACCAGTTTCCGTAGTGTAGAGACAGATTTAACTGCAGACATGATGCTGCAGAGATAGACACATGACAAACAGGTTCGAAAGCAGCCACCAACTGTTCCATGTTCAAAAACGTTAACATTCTCAGTTAACAAATTAAAAAAAAGATCTAGAAATGGAACCTTAATCAACAAGCCATTTAAAGAAAGCAGAGTCAACACTGGATCACCGGAACCCACTTACCTGAACCTCCCTGAGTCTCTACTGTGGACCTGCTGGTCCTGGTCTCCTGGTTTATACCTGCACCAGCAGGTGAAGTCAATCAGTCTGATTACACTCAGTCCTGCAGAGTCCACAACAATCCAGACCAGGTCCATCAAAGCGTTCAAAGGAGTAATTTAATCACTCTCACGCCATACACTAATAAAAAGATCTATAAGCAAAAGAGAACTGTAACTTTAAGCTCTTTATTTATACATTTGTCTTTATCACTCACTGTCCTTACTTTTGTTATTGGCATTTCTGTGGATCATTAGTGGAGTAGCAGGTACAATTTGTTTGTTGGTTTCCAGATTTTTTTTCATTTTGAAGTAGAGAAAAATCTTATATGGAAAAGAATGTATTATAAAAATATTTTTTTCTTGATCAACTAGAATAAAAAAAAAGTCCAAAAAGTTCACAAACTACATTTAGGTTTTTCTTATTTCAACTAATAAAATTCATTTTAATTTGACCAATATAAAAAAAATAAACATGGGGAAACATTTCTCTGTGATCAGACTGTGACATCAAGATGATTAATGGATTTGAGGAGGCCTTAAAACTTAAAAGCAATATTTGATTACCCTTTGTTTTTTTTATTGATACATTTTAATTGTTTGTTGGGCTGATTGGGTTTGGCTCCCCTATCCCAAAACAGACTGATGACAACCTGAAACAAACCATTATTTTTTATATGAAAAATTTATCCAACATGTTCACAACAGATGAGGATATCTTACTGCAGCGAGACAAACAGGAAGGAGCTGCTAAAAACAGCAGGAAGTTAGGATCCTCCATAATAAGAGTCCAAAATTGCCCCCCCCTTCAAAAAAAAGAAAAAGGGAAAGAACTGAAAAAAGACAGAAGTACCCACAAACAACCACACTCATCTTTATCACATAATTTTATCATTATCATCATGTTCCCTGTATTTAAAATCAGTCTTTTGGTTCCCAGAGTTTGTGGTTTATCCTCACAGTGCATCGTGGGAATTCAGCCACACGGGAGCCTCATGGTGATCTTTTTGACCAGCCACTCGGTGATCAGTTCTTCTCTCCATGGAAACATGATCAGTCTCATTATGTGAAAGTTTGTTCACCACATGGATTAAAAAGTCTGCTGTGTCTCTTAGCCCCTGCCCCTCCCGTGGCGTTCAGTGTGTGTCGTTGGGAGGGGGCGGAGCCTCGTCCAGCGGTCAGAGCTGCTGGTTGGCCGACAGTCTCTGTGGCAGCTAGCGTGTGATTGGTCTGAAGATCAGAGTTTGTCAGTCACTGTCAGAGCCAACAGCTGACGAGCCTTTCCTCTTCCGTTTTGGAGGTTTTGGCTTTGAGTCCTCCTCCTCCTGAAAACACACAAGAGGTATTTTATATTTGTCAGAAGATCCCTATGAAGTAAAAATATTTATTATTACTTTGTGTCTAAAGGAACAATTACAAAAATCAGTTTCAGTACGATAATCAAGATTTGATCAGACAACAGCTCAAACTAGTATGGAGATGGACAGAAGAGTTTTTGGAATGTGTTGGTTCCATTTGTGTGGTGACATGGTTCTGCTGGGTTTGCGGCAGACTGGAGGGTGTCTGTGAGTGTGTGTGTGTGTGTGTGTGTGTGTGTTTGTGTGTTGTGCCGGGACTTGAACCTGTGACGCTACGTACCGAGGCGCTGCTGGAGCCGCTCTCGTCCTCGTTGTTGGTGGGCGGAGCCGCTCCTTTGCGGGAGCGAGGCGACGTGGCTGGAGCCTTCCGACGTGACTTCAGAGGCTTTGACTGGGAGTCCTCATACTCCTCCGCTAGGGCAAACAAGTCGCTGAACCTGCAGGAGGAGGAAGTAAGGACATCAGCACTGGGTGTGGTGGCATCTGCCTGTGTGTGTTTGTGTGTGTTTGCATACCTCATCTTGTGTGCTTCGTCACAGCTGGCCTGAACATGCTGCAGAGCCTGAAGGATCGGAGTCTGACTGAAGACTGACAGGCAAACACAATCCATAATCAATCCTACACATCAGTACATCATCAATGATCAAAACTGTGTGTGTGTGTGTGTGTGTGTGTGTGTGCACACTCACAGCTGTTCTTGGTGTTACTTAGGCTCAATCTCAGGTTGTCCATGTGCTCCAAGATCTGTTCCAGAGTCAACTGAGCCAGTTTACTGCTGGAGCTACGAAGACTGACGACAAAAAAAGACAGAAAGAGAGAGAGAGAGAAACAGAAAGACATAGATAATGTTACACTACGAGTTTCATCAGCATTTCAGGAAACTGACTGCATCTTGGTCTAAGTGTGGACATGTCTCAAAGTCTTTTCCCTGACAGTCCCTCCCTCTATCTCTCTAGCGTTGTGTTTTCCTCTTTTTCACGTCAATTCAAAGATTTACTGGCACTTAAAGTACAATATAAAACACAGGCATGGCAATTTCTCCCTGTTCATTGTAACTCCAGCCCTATTAGCACGGGGAAAGTATTACCTGGGTCCTCTAGTCATTCTGGAGACCATCTGTGATTGTAAACTTACAAAGTAGAAATTCCACTGCAAATTACCTACTGCAGTCCACACAACACAGGTCATGTGATCTTATTAGCTCATGTGACTTGGAATCCTGTGAGGTTTTTTTTGTATTCTCTGTGTCATTTTAGATAAGATAAGCCAAATTATTAATAATTTTCTTTGCCTCTGTGTGTCCTCACCTCTGTCGCTTGCGGGGCTGGTTGTTGTTCTTGATGAGCTGGGCTTTGATGTGTTCTCCCAGCGTGTCGTCGCATTTCGAGGCCCAGTGTCTCAGGATGCTGGTGGTGAACTGGTCCTCTGGGTGACAGGGACGACTCAGAACCATCTTCACCATCTCTTCACTGGGCCTGAGACACAGAGACAGAAAAGGGACATGAACAGGGACATAGGATTCTGAAACATGAATTAAAATCTTCATATCATCTTCAATCATATAATTTTCAGAGACAGATTGTGTGTGTGTTTTGTACTTCTCTCTGCGTAGCTGCAGCAGCAGACAGGATAAGGCCTCTGGATGTTCTGCAAACACAAACCAATCAATCACTGAAAAACAGCGAGTCAATGACAGAGACAGAATGAAGACAGACATCCTGACTCTGAAAACACTATTAATTATCAAGATGATGACAATCAGGTGAATTTGTCGCTTTCTCTAAAGGTCCGACGTGGATGATCTGAGCACAATTTACCTTTATATTTGAGGTGTTGCAGGATAGGGATGATGGTTTCCAGCGGGATACTGTGAGCCAGAAACAGCTGCCAGGTGCTGTACTGCTCAAAGGTCTCCCAGTCCAGAGACTGAACTGTTAACAAATGGAGAGGAAATAATAGAAGTTAGTAGTCAAAGACATAGTAGTAACAGTAGAAGTAGAAGAATAATAGTAGTAGGCGAAGAATATGTAATAGTATGAGAACGAGTAGTAGTAGAAGTAATAGTATAAGCAGAAGTAGTAGAAAAAATAGATGTCATAATAGTAGCCATAGAAGTAGAATTAGAATAGGAAAAGACGTAGAAGAAATAGAAAATATAGATGAAGACACAGCAGTAGTAAAAGTAGTAGTAGAAGAAGTAATAGAAGTAGAGGCAGTAGTAGAGAAGAACTGAAGAACTTTTCTCCTCGAACTGAATTCAGTTTTACAAGAAACACAACAAAAGAATTTTGTTCCATTCTGTACCTGTATCTTTGTTTTACTACTCAAAAAAATGATTATGTGTGTGTGTTCTTACTGAGGATGTTGAGGACTGAGTCTTTCCTGAACATCACCAATGTCCCCATCATCACATGACACATCAGCTCCTGTAACTGCAGACACAGACAACATGTTATACTGAGCAGGCGCACACACCGCACACAGTTTTGTTTTAACAGCAGCTTGTCTACGGTCACCCTACCTGTGTAGAGTCAATGACGGCTACGATCATGTTGAGCAGCTCACCACTCCGTAACGTCTCATCTGGAAACTGAACCGAAACAAAGAGAGATTGTGTTTGTGAGATGTCAGATGTCATAGGTGTGTGTGTGTGTGTGTTCTCTGTGTGTGTTTACCTCAGAGTAGATGGAGGGTGTGAGGTAGCAAAGAAGTCTGACGTCATCTTCCTGACACGCCTTCATGTCCATCATCAGACAGGTGTGAAGGTCACCGAGTGCTGTCGCCTGAGCAAACGACTCGTACAGCATCATCTTCCCATTGGCTGCTTTACTGCAGACACACATGGATTTTTTTTTTTTTTTTTTTAGCTTTTAGTGTTTTTCCCCCCCTTTTTTGTTACGCATATTTTGAGGTCAACCCTGAGGTTGTCAAGGCTATTCCATGTGTTGCTAATGAATAAAAACTTGTCTTCTGAACTGGTAGAAACAAGTTCAGCTAGAGAACAGTCTGGCCTCACCTGGCTTTGAGGTAGTATAGCAAGTGATAACCGATCTTGGGTTGTTTCTGGTAAAGTTCGGCCAACATGTCGAGCAGCACTGAGAAGCCGCTGTTATCCTCCTGCATGGTGACCAGGTTTCTGAACACCAGACAGACAGGTTTACACACGGACTCCTCCAGGGACCTGAGACACAGACAGGTGACCAGAGAGAGAGACAAGGTTTACACACAGACTCCTCCAGGGACCTGAGGGTAGTGAGACAGTGATCAGAGAAACAGTCTTACTCCTCAGTGATCTCCTCTGGCAGCACATCTCCTCTGAAATGATCTTTGAACAGTTCAGACAGACAGGAAGCCAGAGCTGACATCTGTTCGGTGTCAAAGTCCTCCTGCAGGAACACGAAGAACAACTCAACACAGTATAGCAGAACTCAACAGAACCAAATTAATGTAAAAGTATTAGAATATAAGAACAATATAACAACATGAAAGAAAACTCACCTCCAGAATCAGATCCACAATTTCCTGCATCACCTCACACTGAGTCTCTGTGTCACTGAGGAGAAGATAACATTATCAGTAGAAGCAGCAGCAGTAGTAATGTGACTAACAAGATAATAAAAACATCACATTCATTGTCATTAAGCCAGTTAAATCACCAGTAAAGTTATAGTGATTTTTAGTTACAGAAAGAAACACAACCTCTTTGTTTACTTATATTTGTTTACAGGACAGTGATCCAGGTCTGATATGGAGACAATGTTGAAGTATCACAGCAACAGACTAAAGCAGTCATGGACCTGAAGGGGGACTGCAAGTTCTCACCTGGATTTCTGCAGCTGCAGGACCTTCTCTTTCATGGTGTCGTCTAATTGGTCCTGCCAGGGCGTGATGTCGGCAGGCTCCTCTATCACAGCCTCTTTGATTGGATGGAACCTGAATTCCCGTTTCTTTCCTGCACAGTGATCAGTTGAGAAAAATCAGACAAGAAAAGTGATGACAGAAAGAAAGAAGGTTTTAATTGATTTAAACAGATTTATAACAATTAAACTGCTTGATAACAGGCATTCTCTTCAGGCAGGTTTGAACTAGCTCATTTAAGCAGGTTTAGACTGGCAGCTTCATCAGTTTAAACTGACTTATGTCATCTTAACTGGTCTATCAGTCTTACAACAGCTTTAAAACTGGTTTATAACAGTTAATCTGGTTTAATTTCCTTGCAATCACCTTTGTTATTGACCTCCTCCTCATCATCGCTGAATGCAGCCTCTGTGTTGTCATAACAACCCTCCTCCTTGTCCAACACATGGTTGTCCATCTCCAAGGAAACGGCCTCCTCCATTTTTACTGCAGGACACAGTTCATGCGTACATATTTATAGTTTTCATGAATGTTAAAAATTCCATCCAGACACGTTTTAAGAATACTCTCTACACAGGCACAGTTTGATTTTTTTTTTTATTCTTACTAAAAGGTTTTTTTTAGTTACTGTTTTTCCCTTTATTGAGGAAAGCTCGTGTAGGTTCAGCATTACCTTTACATTAAGTTTTAAGTTATAGTGTGTGTGTACCTTCAGTAGGGGGAGAGGGCGAGCTGCAGAATTCAGGGAATCTCTCTCTGAGCATCGATCGAAGCTCTCTGTCCAATTTTGGATTATCAAAAAGTGGAGCTAGATGACTAAAACACAAGTAGAGACCAATTATCAATAATCAGTTAATAAACAACATTTTGTAGAATCGTAGACACTGTGTGTGTGCCTCTTACGCTAGCACTCTCTTCTCCATGATGAAAGTGAGCGAGTTGAAGACGCCCTGACGAACCTGAGACTCCAACGGAGGAAAAAAGTGAGGGATTATCTAAGGGGAAAAAAAAAATGAAGGTTAGAATAAAGGAACTGAAGGGGGAAGAAAAAGACACAATACAAAACATGTCTTATTTTTCTTGAGACTAAGTTCGGCCATTCAGAGAAGGTGTTGGCACTGTGTGTGTGTGTGTGTTTGTGTGTGTTACCCTGCACATGAAGTCCAGCAGAGTGGCAGTGATGGCAGGATGAGGCTTCATGGAGTGATGCATCACCAGGATGGCCGGTTCTGAAACACACAAGAAGAAAACAGCACACAGTGAGGACAAGACTCCTTGGTGCTTCTGTCTGACACTTAAGATTAAAAGGGGAGTCTCTGCACCGTGCACCTATAATGTTTTCAACAAAACTATTAAAAACCTGCCAGTGAGCCACACCACTGCACTGAGTGACATGTTTCTTAGTTACAAAGACTTTGGTCACTTTAGTTTGTTCATCCACAGCTCTATGTAGATAAGATAGTGTAATTAAATTATGTTTGACACATGCTCAGGATTACTGACCACAGCTTTTACTCTTTGGAGTGTTTTTGTTAAGGTCTACTCCACTCTTTAGGGTTATACTTAGTCATATTATTGGAGTGGACTAAATATTAGAAACACAAAGTCACAAACAATTGAAAATCAGGTATAGGAATACATTAGGTCATATGCGTTGTGTTTGTGTGTGTGTATGTGTGTGTTTGTCACCTATGTTCATGATGCTGTCTTTCTCTGGGTTGAAGAACAGCCAATCATAGAACAGAGCTAGCTTGGCGTTGGAGGCAGCAACATTTGACTGGAGACACAAATACATCAATTGATTATAGATGATATTATAAAGGATGTCCTGCAGACTTGTCTGAAACTCCGCCCTTACCGTGCAGGTGGTGAGCAGCCAGCCAATGATGGCCCAGCGAGGCAGGATGTCAGAGCTCAGCACCTCATTGGACGGATGGACCACGCCGCAGATGTAGCGAATCAGATCGCAGCGCAGGGACTGACTCTCTGCTGTGGACAGATACTGTCTCTGGAACCAGTCCTGGTAGCGCTTTTGCTGCCCGAAACGCACCTGAGCACATGTGAGGACAGACAGAGAGAGGTCATCATCGGAGACGTCTGATGTGAACTCTGACATAAAGAAACTACTACCGCCTTTACCCTGGAGGTCATGAACAGCAGCTTGGTCTCCATGTCAGGTGTTAGGCGGCACGCCAGGAATTTCCTGGAGGTCCGAGCCGTCAGCAGCTGAAGAAGACCTGAGACATAATCACATGATCAACATTTACCTTCTTGTCAGATTGACAATATGCATGTGAAAAAAAAATAATCAGACAACCAGTGACACAGAAGATGCTGCACAAAAAAACTGAACAAATCGATTCAATGCTGTTCTTTAAGTAGTGTAGCTTACCAGTGAACTGTGGACTGAGGACTTGTGGGTTGTGCAACAGGTCTCTCCAAACCAGATCCATCTCTGGGATCCGAGCGACGTTCTGCAGCAGGCGAACCAGATCTCTACCAATGGTCAGACACTCCATAAACTACAGAGTCAGAGAGAAGAGGTTGTCAGTGTAGCAAGCAGGTTGTTTAATATGAAAAAATATACTCGGAAACAATTTGTTTTCTGATGAATAGTAAAAAAAAAAAAAAAAGATTTTTTTTTTTTAAATGGCTTCTTCTACTCCCTTACCTTCTCTCTCAGCATGCTGATGCAGAAGTCAACCTCTTTCTGTCGCAGGATGAGCAGGTTCTGGGTTCCGTGGTCAACAATCAGGCGAAGGTAGGTGTAGACTGACATCGCTATCAGCATCCCACTCTTCAACACCCACTCCCTAGAGACAAGAAATATTCAGTTGCTTCAAAGAAAAAGCCCTAAAGCTGCTTAACAATAAAAAGCCTTTAGTTATTTCACAATAAAAGTCCTTAAGCTGCTCCCTGTAAAAGACTTAAAGCTCCTTTGTAGCAAAAGCTCTAGAATAGCTGTTTTTAGTTAAAGCAACAAAAGCCCTTCCCCTGCTTTTTTGCCAAACTAGATTTGTTAAAACCATTTTTGAAGTGAAACGTACTTTTGGTCCAGTAGGATGTCGAGGACGCTCTCAGCCAACCACAGGTTCTTAGTGGAAATATCTCCACCTGCATACAGAAAAACAGAGGAAACAACACATGACACAGAGATAAACCTGTGACTACTGCTGCTGTTCTTTAATCAATCCGATCAGCGGCTGACCTGCGATCTGTTTCAGCAGTGTCATGACGACGCCATCAGCTCCCATCACGCCGCTCTTAACCAGTTCTCTGACCAGCCACACCAACTGCACACACATACACAAACACTGATTAATACCACCGGTGTATCCCGTTGTGATGCAATTAGAGAACACTTATTCTAAATCAGATTACCTGTGTCCTGGGGACGTCCTGCAGTTTGAGGAACTTCTCCATCAGGATCTGGTTGATCTTCACCAGGATAACATTCATCCCGTCTCTATTGAGCAGCGTCAGATCTCTGTAACACTGCCGTCGAACACAAGGACAGAGTGATGTTACAGTGAAGACGCAGCTACATCAGACAGAGCAGTAATGCAGTGTTGTCTCACCCGCTGGGCCTGGGATGCTTCTGTGAGGACCAGCGTGAACAGACCCAGACACACCTCCTCATGCTGCTGCTGACCTTTACATACCTACAGGACATGTACACAGAAAATCAAGACCCAAAATGTTGAACATTATTGTAATTAAGAAAACTAGTGTTTGCCATGGTTACAGGAGGCAGCAGACAACCCTCTGTCACGAGCGGTGTGAAACATCCTCCAGATGGAACAAGATAATATCCATCCCTCCAGGAAATTGTGATTTTTTTTTTTCGATTGCAAGACATTCGCTGCAATATTTGCAGGAATAGCCAGAACCTTTCATCAAAAAATGGCCAAATTAAAAGACAGCTTGTGATTTGGATACTTTTTTTTGCATTTGAGGACATTTCAACTTACAGTACACAAAAAGTGTTTTTATATTTTACACAAATCTGATACATTTGCAGTCTTTGTAGCATAACATTTCCACTTTGTTTCCTTGGAAAGCAATTTCCTGTTGAGCTGCGGTGAAAGAATACCGGTAGTAACAAAAAGAGGACATTTGGCACCTAAGACAATAATGTTGAAACATTCCTGCTTTATTTGACTCATTAGGACACTGAAACATGTAGTTTCAGATAAACTTTAAATCACATTTGCACAGAAGGACGACTGTGGTTTATGTCCCATCACACATATCATCTTCTAATGGTCAATATGAACAGCAGGAACAAATACAGGAAGAAAAGCATGATTTACAGTTCATTTGGACAACTTCTTTAAAAATACACTGAAACAATTGTGAACCCATCCTTGAAAAACTGACATGAACATGCCTCCATGAAATGATGAATTTATCAAACATGTGAGTGAACTTCAGTACATTAGAGTCAGAATGTTGGTTTCAGTGAAATAAATTAAAACTATATTAAATAAAATGTTTCCTTACATTGGCAGTGAGTGCATCATTGGCTTCTCTCTCTGACAGCCCATTGGTCAATGCCTGGACAATTCCAACACAACGCTCCAATCTCTGCACACAATAAACAATATTTCAGGTCCATTAGTGACACACACACACACACACACACAGAGTAAACAACACTCTCATAGCTCGTAACCCAGCACACACACAATCTAAATAGCAACAATTAAGTAGAAGAAGCCATTTAATTAGCATTACACTTTTAGTGGCAGCTGTAAATTGAATTTCCCTTCTGGGGGAAGTCTGAGTTATCATTATTATTTATCATTATTTCATAGTGAAACACAAAGACAGCAGAAACAGGACAAGAGTTAATATGTAAATGTAAAGCAATACCTGAAACAAACAAACAAACTTTTTGTTATAATGTTAAAAGAATAGTAATATTGCAATTAATCAAAATATTGAAAATCAGCCTAAACCTAGAGTGAGAAATCTAGAACTGCTTAAACCACTGCGATGCAAAGCCGATAGTTCAGTAGTGGCACAGAGACTAAAACCAAAGTTTTTAAATAGCTAATAGTTTAGAGCGGTCCTGAAGCTGAGAAGCGGCCACCTTCTCTGACACAGAAAATGGGGTGGGCTTCCTGATCTGAGGGAGGATAAAGATTGACATTTCATGTGATCAGTGAGTTGAGAAAGAAATTTTTGAGGTCCAGGGCACCGGTCTAGGATTTGATCCATAGCTGCATTAATATCACATACAACCCCCTTTCCATCTGCTCGATTAATTAACTAAGAAAGATTACGAGAAGGTTGGAACTTCGTGCCACAACATACTATCATTTTATTTTTAATTAATGTGTATTACACACAAGATTTGGTACTTTAAAGTAGGCATTCAAGTCCAAATGCGCGAGATAATTTATTTATGTTGAAAGTAATGCTTTGGGTTTCCAGGATTGTTATTAATAATAAACACACTTGCACACTCAGAGTGTTTCTCACTCTTCTTGAGAAACACACGCACAGATTTAAAGCACACATCACACTCCTGACAAGTGAAATACAAACACTGCGCATGCGCTTGTCACTTTTCTTTCTCATCCATATGTTTACGAAGGATTAGCATGCTATGCTAACAGTCCATCAGCTGTGTGACTTTATATCCGTTGCCGTGACGTCTTCGGGAGCACGCGAAACCCCACAAACCCACCTGTCACCTGCCCAGCGCGGTGCTGTTAAACCGGAAACACCACGGCTACACACGGCTATGCTATTAGAATGCTGTTAGCCATGCTAACTAGCCGCTAGCCGCCGTGCAGCCTGGTAAAATGGAACCGTCGCGTCTCTTTGTATCCGCGGGTTGTTTTCAAAACACAAGCTGCTCTCAGACTGCTGGAGCCCGAAGCATCCCGGCCGGGTTCATCCGGGTTATCGGCGTTATCGGTGCCGTTAGCCCGGGTCAGCCTACCTCCTCCAGTTCATCTTTGGCGTCTAGCTGTGTAGACAGCAGCAGCCGGCCCTGCGGCTTCGCTTTGGCCGGCGCAGGCTCCATCTGCTCCCGCCGCGCCTCGCCGCGCCTCGACGGGCCCCGCGGAGCTCAGAGGCGCCGAGACTCCGGCTTCAGCGGGGTTATAGATGTTTCTGCTGGTGCACCGGGGTATTCGGTGCTCCTGTCAGTACTGGGGCCGCCGTGTGAGACGCTTTGGTCGGTAAATGTGTGTTTTTAAAACTTATTTCGGGGCTGCGCTCACTCTGAGTCCCGCTCCGTGTCACTGTCCGACCGCAGCAGCATAACGGACATCCGCGGAGCAAGGGGGCGGACACTACCGGGCCTATGGGCCAATCAGCGCCTTAAGACGGCCGAGTGATACGTTTACGGGCCAATGGAAGAAGAGATAATCTGATCAGGCTGTAGCCAATCACCAGCCCACTATACTGAAGCCCACCTGCATAGGAACTCATTTAGTTATAATAACGGATTTATAAAAATCTGACTGTATGTAGTACAGCAGTGAGTGGTACCTTATACCTTATACATTGTCTGAAAATATGGATGGCAAAAAAGGAAAAAATATGAATACATAATAGAGAAGAAATGCAGAAATAAATAAAATAAAAAATGTCAAAAGAGATGAATATAGAAATACAGGAATAACTTAAAATATTTGTTATGGAAAAAAAATCCAAATCATTTACAATTTAATTATGTCGATTCGTTAACAAAATTATTTTTTATTATAATAACTTTTTTCTTGTTATATCAAATCAATAATTACTGCTTATTTATTTAAGCCAAAAACATACTTAACAACTTCGATTGATTTGATTTGATTTTTACACAATCATATTGAGTATAAAGTAAGTGTATAGGATATCATCATAGATGTTGTTTTGACTTTGATAATTTGACATATTAAATATAAATATAATACTTATAGTTATTACTTATTATTATTATCTAATTATTATTCTTCATTCTTTATTATCACTTTTCTCTTTGTCTTTATAATAAAATACTTTTTTTATGTCTGTATGATAAAATACTTAGCATTTCTTATATTCAAGTCAGAATTATTTATTTACACAGGAATCATGTGCAACTGTCCAACAGTTGTTGAAAGTACACAGAAAGTGAGAGGATGGTTGATGTTTCACATACAAAACTCTCCTTTTTCTGTTAAGATGAATTTATGGAGTTTGTTTTATCCGATGAAGGAAAATAACATTGCCACACAAATAATTAAACACACAGTTTATTTCTGTATTTACACACTAACTAACTTTTTGGTTTTCAGATGTTTTATTTAACAGTAAAACATTCGTCTGTCTGTTTATTTAGTTCGAGCCCTGAAGAGTCTGAACCGATGTGATGAATGATGTCAGAGGTAAACATCCAATCAGAGTAGCAGGAGGAGTTTAATAGCTGTCAGTCAGTCAATCAGTCTGTCTGGTGTTCATGTGACCTCTGACCTCAAACATCCTTCTGTCTGTCTATTTTTTTGTCCTCCCTCCATCTTATCGTTTATGAATCTCTCTCTCCTCCTTTTTTCCTCTCTCTCTCTCTCTCTCTCTCTCTCTCTCCTCTGTCACTTGTTGCTTTTGTTCTCTCCCAGCAGCCAGTATGTCCTCATAGAACCTTTCCCCTTTACTTCGATCTCTCCTCTGAGCTGCAGCTGGAAGCAGCCAAACTCCTCCACAACAAGTCGAGTCGCCTCCGACACGTGAATCTTCAGAGCTGCAGAGAGACCACATCCAAGAAAACTCACTTCAACACTTACTGCACGGTACTCAACTCAGTACTTGAGTAACATTTTGAGGTACTTGTACTTCACTTGAGTATTCCCAAGTGCTGCTACTTTACATTCCACTCCTCTACATTGCAGAGTAAACATGTTTACTTTCTCCTCTGCTACATTTATCTGAGCTTTTGTTACTTTTGGTTGCAGATTTGACTCAATGGATTTTTTTTCACCTGATAGGGGCAATTTAAAATAAACCACATAATTAAAGATGAAAGCCGTGATTTCATCTGTTTAGTCTGCTGATGTCTTTTTACATGGTTTCATGTCAGTAAAAGCTCAGAAGTTTTTTTTTATGCCAAAAATATTTGCAGTGTGTATGTGTGTGTGTGTGTGTGTGTTTATATGTGTGTTACCTTCTCCATTGGACTCCATCCGTGATGCTGTGTTGACTGTATCTCCAAACAGACAGTACCTGGGCATCTTCAGTCCAACCACACCTGTACACACTGGACCTACACATACAATTAAAATAAAGGGTTAACACAACTTAATTTGTCATTCTACTTGTGTTACATAATGAACAAGTTTATATAAAAGAAATACAAGATATTGACACAGCAGAGCTAGAGATCAAAACTCTCTACTACACACACACACAACACACACACACACACACACACACACACACACACACACACACACACACACACACACACACACACACACACACACACACACACACTGACCACTGTGTATGCCGATACGGAGTCGGAGCTGCTGGTCGGGTCGATGTCGGATCTTGAAGTTCTTGACAGCGTCCAGTAGGGCGAGCGACATGCGGGCGACCTCCCGGCCATGCAGCTTCCCGTTCCTCACGGGCAGACCTGACACCACCATGTAAGCGTCGCCGATTGTCTCTACCTGAGGGCAGCAACAATTCGACAGCCGGGGTTACTACAGGTCACACACTATAAATTTTATTATTTGGGTTTTATGCATTTTTATGGGTGCAAATAAAAATAAAAAAAAATAAAAATGGAATTTAGTTTCAGATGTGAGCAGTGTCCAGTACAAAGCCAGGGTCAGGACATGATATGCCTAACTTAGCATAAAGACAGCAGGGGAATCTCTGTAGTTTTACCTTGTAAACATCAAAGTTGTCGATGATGGCATCAAAACAAGTGTAGAGGTCGTTCAACAAGGTCACAACCTGTAAACAATATACAGATAAAAAAAACTCCCAGTCTGAATGTTTACAGGAAAATTAAAATATATCAAATCTGCAATTTAATGTGTAGTAACAGGTCAGAGAACCAGATATAGTCAGAGAGTTGAAGACATTCATTTTGAAAAGCGCCTTGGACAGCACTTAAGGTCATGTACATGATGTTGATGTGTAGTAAGTCAGAAAGGTAGAGATAGGGTTATTGGTGGTGTTAATTTGTGTTGCTGTTGGGAGTGAGCGAAGGGTAAAGGTGCTTCATGTTTCAAAGTTGGAAGAACGGATGGTGTGATTGATGTGGGTGTGATAGCAGGGTGTTGTCAAGGATGATGTGTTCGATTGGGTTCTACTGATCTGGAGCCAAGTTCTACTGACCTGTAGCTGGGTTCTACTGACCAGTAGCTGGGTTCCATTGAGTTATACTGACCTGCAGTGGTGTGCTCTCAGCAGAAAGGGCGGTGAAGCCAATGATGTCACTGAAGTAGATCGTCACAGAGTCAAAAGCTTCAGCCTGAACCGTTTCGCCTCGTTTCAGCTGCTCGGCCACAGAACTGCATCACAGACAGTAATGTTGAACTATGACACAACAGTATAGTACTGCAATCACTGTGGTAGCACCGCAGGATATTTACTGTGGGAGTATCTGGTACAGCAGGGCTTCGGCTTTGCGTTTCTCCTCGTGATAAGCCTGCGTTCGCTCCTCCACCAGCTCCTCCAGGTTGTTGGCGTACTGCTCCATACGGGACAGCAGGTTGTCCAGGATGTTCGAGCCGTAACCCCTGGCAACAGGTAGACAGATTGTGCTTTAACTTTGCAGTAAAGAAAAGTTGATTGTTACTACAGAGTCCACTATTCTGTGTAATTGATCTTGTGTGAAGATGCTAAAGTTCTAATGTAAAACTGATGCATCTCGTCAGCAGTAACTCCACCCCATCTTTTTTCTACCTGTGTTGCTTCCTCAGCAGGATCTTCACGGTGTGGAAGTCGGGTCGGTCGCCCGGCTCTTCACTCCAGCAGCGCTGGATCAGGGCACCCAGCTCCTCGCTGTGACTGTGGAAGCATAGGGAGGGACGGAGGGGGGGGGCACCGCCCTGACGTACCAGCTGAATGATCTCTGGGGGGGGGATGAACAGACAGAAACATCTTCTTTATTATTGTCATTCATGGAAAGGCATTTGTGAAGAATGGATAGATCCCCGCTTTGAGAAAACAGATGTTGCATATCAGCCTTTCTTTGACCTCAAAGGAAATAAAAACCAACCACAAACAAATTAAAAATTAATTTGGAGTATTCAGAGTAATGATCCAATCTCTGTCACTGTCACTAACTGCCATCTATCCATGTCATTGTGTTGGTAGAAACTGTAAGAACCCATAGTGTCCACTGGAGGGCGCCACCTACCTACAGATCTGTTCATCTATCCATCCATCAGTTGTCCACCTGCGCTGCACCACAACAAATCCAAACTGTTTGTACATGCAGGAAATCTAAAATCTCCGTGTTGAGATTTTGCTATTATAAGCATCATACTTTGGTTTTATATATATATATTTTTTTTTGGTTTACATTATGAATTACTTTAGTTTGATCACAAACATCAAAACTGACGTGAAAAAAAATTGTATACATCAGGTTGTGTTTGCAGATCTCATGTGATGTTCAAAATCCATCTGAAAAAATGTTTTAAATAAGCCTATTAGGATGATATTAAAAAATGAAATAGATTTACTGAAGTGTTGTGAGTATATTAACAGTAAATTTAACTTATTTTCATAATTTATATATTCCATAGAGACAACAATATGGAGAAATCTGTGAGGAGATCAATATAACAGCAATGAACTGCATTACTATTTATTGAAGGGAATTATTTTGTGTGAACTTGAGTGAACAGTCAGACACTCTTCATGTATCTTGGAATGTAATGCTGCTCTGTGAATGTGTGTGTATGATGACAGCGCCATGTTATCGAGCTGTCACTGGGGAATGTAAATAAACAGATCCAACACCGTCATCACACACACACACACTGAACACACACTCTAACCACAAGTCTTGAACTGTGGTGAGTTACACACAGGAATCCGCTTGGTCCACCACATGGTCAATAGCACATGAACGTCTCACCTTTGGGAGTGAGGGTGTGTGAGTCGAGGTAGAAAACTCCCCTCAGCAGAGCCAGCTCCTGCAGGATGATGCCGAAACTGTACACGTCTGCTTTCTGAGTCCCACAGGGAGGGGGACAGTCCATCCTCATCATCTCTGGAGCTGTCCACAGTTTGCCTGCATGAACAGGTGTGTGTGAGACTGTGAATAAGTCTTTATATTTATACACCTGATACTGTATGAAGTGTGTGAACTGTTCATGAATAATGGAATACACTTTATTTAATCTGTAAAATTATAAAGGTGAATTTTGTATGCCATACTCATCTTTGCATTTAAAAGCATTTGCTGGCGAATCCAGTGTCAAACAGGTAAACATTTTAGATTCAGTTTTCCATTAGTAAGTTCTGTATTTTGTCCAGTTTAATGCAATAAAACAACTTCACGTGGTCATGTTACTTTCTGTTGCCCACCTGCACTTGTCTCGTACATCATATTAATATATTGTACCTGTAATAAATGTGTGTGTGTTAGTGTGTTGTATTACGAGCGTAATATGCATGTGTCTCCTCATGGCAGCTGCTGGTTCGGAGACTCTCCAGACCGTAGTCAGTGATCTTCAGAACAAAGCGACTGTCCACCACACAGTTTGATGACTTCAGGTTGCCGTGGGAGACAATGACGCTGTTGTGGAGGAAGGCCATGCCCTGTGTGACAAAAAAAAACCCCAAAGAAAACTGTTTTTTCTTTCAGTTAAATGTGTTTTTTCCTCTTTTGTTTATTCATCCTTCTAAAGGGATGGAGGATATAGTGATGTCAGGCTCCATAGCTGTTCTCCGTAAGCCCCGCCCACCCAGCTCTGTCCTGCCCCGCCCACCCAACATCCCACTGGTACCGTGACAATGTCATTGATGAGGGAGTATCTGAACATCCAATCCAGTGTGATGCTGTCACTCTCCATCAGGTCCTGAAACACACACACACACACACACACACACACACACACACACACACACACACACACACACACACACACACACAAACACACACACACACACAGACAAACACACACAGGCAAACACATATGCACACAGTCGGTACAATGTCATAAGATATCAGTGTCCAGATGTTTATCTGTTTATGTGGAGGTTTGCATCTTCTCTGTGCGCGTTTCTCTGTGTAATCTGTTCTTTGTTAATCTTCAAGTATGCTCATAACTGGAAAACATCTTTCTAACATCTGTGAAAATTTTCTTTCATCTGCACTATAAAGGAACAGTTCTTCATATGCCTCCTGATCTGACAAACTGGAAATGAGGCTTAAATTAAATTATTAATATTAAAAGTTGAGTATTAGGCACCCTAGGAGATTATTTTCACATTGTAATTTCACCCAAACCTAAAATTTAAAAAAGTTAGAAGAAACAGGGATGTGTTTGCAGTAATGATCAGGCACTAAGCCCATAAAGATTTAATAATTAGTTGTGTTTCACCAGGCCCATAAAAAAGGAATAATATAATATGTTCAATTCTTAGAAATAAATAAGTATATATGTTAATTTTAATATTATAAATGCAGAACTCCCTGGTCAAATTACACATTCTATAACAGGCCTTATTTTGAGAACTTTTAGTTCAGTTTTTTACTTTGCAATAAAGAATAAAGAATCTGTAACTGCAATGCCAAAATCTTTCCTCAAAATGTAGGATAGTTTAGTGACTGTTTTAGTTGTAAAACTTAGGTCCAGGTCCAGATAAATCAATAAATACTAGTGATGCACGATATATCGGCCAACCGATATATATCGGCCGATATGTCACGTTTTTTAACTTATCGGTATCGGTCCGATATCAACAAATTCTGGCCGATATGTCAACAATGTGCAGAGTTAAACCTAGTTAGTTGGGTCACTGTCTGCGTGTCTCTCGGCGACGCGCTAAGCTAGCTGGTCCTAGCGGGCTCCTCTGTCACATCGCCCAAAAAGACAAAAAAAAATGCGCGGATCGTTGCTCCGCCGTCCTTCCGCCTTCTCGTCGGCGGCCGCGGCGGAGGCGGAGGAGGCCGCTGTCTTTTCGGGCGATGCGATGTGACGGAGGAGCCCGCTAGGACCAGCTAGCTTAGCTTAGCGCGTCGCCGAGAGACACGCAGACAGTGACCCAACTAACTGTAGCGGTTTCTCCTAGCGGGCTCCTCCGTCACATCGCATCGCCCGAAAAGACAAAAAAATGCGCGGAACGTTGCTCCGGGGTGTCGGACACCGTCCTGCCGCCTTCTCGTCGGCGGCCGCGGCGAAGTCGCCGCCTTCGCGGAGCTCCATCGGGTCCGCTCCGCCGTACTTCCTCTAACCACATGACAGTTTTACAGTGAGCCTTCCTTTAAATAAAGAGCACTGTTGTGCTTTTCAAATGTACAGTGTTTTTTCTGGTCTGTACTAAATTTGTGACACTACAGAAAACTTTTTCTCTACATATATCGATATCGGCAAATATCGGTATCGGCAGTGACTGCCGATATGTATATCGGATATCGATATCGGCCGAAATTTTCACATCGGTGCATCCCTAATAAATACACATTTAAATAATCAATGCTCAATTCAAATAAATACAGAACAGCTTCCAAAATTGTGAATAGTCACTCATTTCTAATACTTTTTAGACACTTATTATTTTGCGCATAAGATTGTGCTGTTATTAAAATTAGCAGCTGAGCTTCGAAAAAACAATATTGTCAGAAAAAAACAGTCAGAAAGTATATAGTGAATGATTCCCATCAGGAGCCACCTCCACAGAAAATGGGTATATGGTAAGCTATATTAAGTGTAGTGGATCTAATCATTACCAGTTTTAGCAAATAAAACAATGTAATCTCAGTTTATAAATGAGATTACACAGTTTTACTGTTGTTTTTTTCCTCACTAGGCCTGTTGTGATGAAGTCTTACTCCTCTTAGTGCATAAAATAAATCAACGGTCATCTGGCAACAAGCCTGAATCCCACGCAGCTCACATTAGCCTAGAGCAGCCTGACATGTGTTGCTAAGTTACCGTGCCAGGGGGTTGCTAGGTTACAGTGCTGAGAGATAACGAAATGAGAGGTGGAGAGACTGCCTGATGTATGAAGGAATGTTAGGGGATTGCTGCAATGATGCACAAAGTTGAATAATAAATATTATATTTAGTATTGTAGTAAAGACCAGTATATATAAACTCATACATACTATACATTTCTGGCAAATTATAAAGAGCTAAAGAGATGGATATAGCAGTAGGAAGGTTTAATAGAAAGGTACAGACATTTATAAAAGATTGATATAGGGATAAAAAAGACAGCTGGAGGGGTTTATGGATAAATAGAAAAGTACAGATATGTATAAAGTGTAGAGGGTAGAGACATGATATAAGCATATATTCATCTATTGTGGTGTACTGAAGTAATCAGCATAGATTTGAATACTAATTTTGTTGCTTGATTAATCTGAAAAAATAAAACTTTGAAGCATTCGGTTCAAACCTACGCGTCTACAAAGTAAAAACAGGCTGAGACGGATATTAGTATGGTATAAAAGATACAAAGTTGTGATTTCTGTACCTGCAAGCTGCCTCTTGGACAGTACTCTGTGATGATGCACATATTGGACGGGTCTATGCAGGCCCCGATGAAGCGGGTCAGATGTTCATTCTGGACATCACGCATCTGCACAGGGACACACAGGCTGCAGGTTCAAAATTCCATCAACAACATCGGTTACATCATACAAGCAAGGGACTGAACCCTGACTATTGATTCTCAGTGGTCAACTCAGGTAGGATAGATTAGTCTGTAGCTTTTAGTAGTTACAGGTTTAGTAGTTACAACTTACAGGTTTAGAGAGCTCACTGCTTGAATGTTTAACTACACTTTATTCCTCCTCCACCCTCAGTTTCCTCTACCTCTTCATCTCTCTGTGTAATCTCCTCATCACTTGCACCAGCTTTTACAACAAGCACTACGGCTGCTGTGGTTAACAATGTTAGCCAACCAGTGATCTGTTTTTTTGTGGCCCATTCGCCTCTGTCAGCCACCGTACATGACACATGACCAGGCCCCTGGAGCCATGGCTTGAGATTTTAATTTCATTTTTTGCATTCAGTTGGAGGTATAGGAACTTTAGTAGGTAGGTCGGTCGGTTGTATGGTAGGTAGATTGATTGGCAGGCTGTCTGTAGGTGGATTAGCGGGTCAACAGAATGAAGAGTTGGGTAGTTTCGTTTGCAGGTCGTCAGTAGCTAGTTAGGTAGGTAAGGTTGGTTATCAGTAGGTAGATCTCTTACATGTTTTAGTTCAAACAGAACCTTCCTGGTCAGTTCGATGCGTTTCTTGTTGATATACTTGATGGCTGCCAGGTTTCCCTGCAGGAGACAAAACCATAAAGATCACCAGTTCACTCTTAAAACCATAATGATATTTCTATT
The DNA here is from genome assembly GCA_036785175.1 of Eupleurogrammus muticus. Classification (NCBI taxonomy): domain Eukaryota; kingdom Metazoa; phylum Chordata; class Actinopteri; order Scombriformes; family Trichiuridae; genus Eupleurogrammus; species Eupleurogrammus muticus. The sequence continues at coordinate 12,870,904 of JAYKQN010000020.1, forward strand.
ACAGCACTTTGAACCGTGAGCCATAGTGTAAGGCTGTCACAGACCTTGTAGTATCCAGTTTTAGTGTACATCTGGAAGTTTCCCTCCATGGTCATCAGGGAGCCATAGTTGGATCCTTTCTGCGACGAAAACCAAAGAACATATTTCTAGCAGCAGTGAGTGGAACCCATGTTTAATATGTATAATAGTCAGGATGATTATTACCAGAGACATGGTGAGTCTGCTGCAGGCTCTCCGCAGAACTTTATCAGGGTTCCTCATCTGGATGTCATCCCAGGAAACCCTCCACAACTGAGCTGCCAGCTCACTCTCCAGCTTCAGTTTCCTGTTGGACAGAAGGGAAAACGAGTGTGTGTGTGTGTGTGTGTGTGGTGGACGGTGGATATATTATCATGTGTGTTTGTGTTGTATGTCAGTGTGTGTGTGATGACAGAGATGGGGAAGGGGAAACAGAGAGAGAGAGGTAAGGGAAAAGATAAACAAGAAAGATGAGTGAGTTGAGTAGCGAGAGAAACAGAAACAGAAAAAGAGAGTGACAGAGAGAGAGAGAGAGAGAGAGAGAGAGAGAGAGAGAGATAAGGCTCAAAGAGGTTTGTCTTTGTCTTTCCTTGTTACACAGGTTGGAATTTGGTGAAAAACCTCTAAATAATGCATAGTCCTGGAATATGCCTGGAATTAATAACCTGTGAGACTGTGAGATAACAGTTCAGTATATGTAGAGGAATTCACTTTTATTCCCTCTACCAATGAGGTTATGTTTTAGTTGGCATTTGTCTTTTTTGTCAGAAAAATACCTCAAAATTGTTCTTTTCAGTGAGTGAAAAATAAATACTACCATGCAATACTGTGCCACAAACATCATGTGTTTGGTGGCTCGCCTCCTATCGCTATCACTTCTTCCCATTCCTGATCTGGATGGCAGCGTTGCAGACTTTAATGTTAAAGTAGGAGCCAGGATGAACTGATCAATAGTGCTCCATCCTTCAGCATCCAGTAACTCTGCAAATCCTGCTACGCCTCCTCCTCCAGCTGCTGTGACAGTGTGAGTTTTTCAATTCAACAGACAACACAGATTACTGAATCAATTCATTCAAGTTTTCTTCGCAGCTGAGGTTTTTAACATTTCATGAACAAATGAAAAATCACCAGGCCATCTTAACAACAGTTATCCTCACATGGCCAGTCTATCATTTCAATAATCAATATATCATCAGTACTGTGTAAAATCCCTAAACTATTCAAATTATGTAGAAGTTACTTCATCATTTTTATTTCCATGTTGATAATATTTATTATAGTCTGGAGTATAAATGCACACAGTCTGTTTACAACAGCTGTAATTCCAGTCACCAAAACTACAAAAGTAGTATATCACATATTTTTAATTTAAGATAAACTGTTAAAAATATCATAGTTCCATTACATCATCTGACACTCAGACAACTGTTGCATTTACATACACAATACATCATTTTTTAGCCACTAAGGATCTCACTCAATACTATAACAAAATATGCAGTTGATGGCACCATGAAGCAGTGTGGGGTCATGGGAGTTGCTACTAACCTTAGCTCAAATTTTTCTCTACTAACTTAAGATCCAGAATTTCAGGAGCCAAACTTTTTGCAGACGTCTCCTTCTCCCCAAAGTAAACAGACCAGTAAAAAAACTAGTCTAATACAGAATAAAGAAGTTTCATGTTAAAAGTCTCCATTGCTATTTGTCTCTATTTCTCAATATCTAGACATCTGATGACTAAAATCATTTATCTGGTTATAGATAGTTAAAAGAAACAACCAAGATCTAAAAACTGGTAAAATGTATAGGTTGCCAACAGCAACACTGACACATGCACAAAGGGGCCATTAAGAGGCAGCCATGTACAGTCCCCTGTTTAGATTAAAATTAATGTTACAAATAAAGGTTTTTTCTAGGTTTCTCTAGCAGCTGGAAACAAATTGGATGATGTAAATGTACAGCTCAGCAAAATATATAACATAAGTCTAATCATTTTTAGATATTTTTTTGAGGAAACATTACAGGTTGGTCCAGCTAGGAACATTTTGACCTAAGGAAAATTAAAATGCATGTAGAGTTCCACAAGGCTCCACTCTGGGCCCATTGTTGTTCCATTTCATAGTGATTTTTTTGTGCAGCTTAAAGAAATGTGAACATTCTTAGTGAAGTCTGTACATTTTTTAAAAGTGATGACATGTCCTAGAAAATGAGTACATTTTGAGAAGTGCAGACATCTTTTATGAAGTTGGGACATTTTTGGAAAGTGAAGATGTTGTACATCATGTTATTGTTGGGAGTCATGCAAAAACAAAACAAGTAGTAGAATTTTACATGCGTAAAGTTTAATTGTTTTGTTAAATATCCTGTTTCATTTCATCTACACATCAACCCCATATCCTTTTTGTCTGGGCCTTGTGATCTCTCTGAGGGAATGTGTGAAAAGGGGAAGGCAGAGAGAGACACAGGTATAGAGATGAGATAGAGAAGAAGAGATGAGTGAGGAATAAAGATAGACAAGAGCAATGAAAAGAGAAAACAGAAAAAAGAGAGAGAAGTGAGAGCTCAAATCACCACGAAGTGTGTTTTAGATCTTGTGCATCTATCTTTGTGGGGGCACATTTGAGTGTTAGACCCTGGGAGTGAGGACATTATGGTCTGTCCTCACTTTGGGACAAACCTTGACAGAAGGTTAAAGTTGGTTTTAAGGTTAGAAAAGATTTAGTTTCAGGTAAGAGTTATGGGTCAGGAAAATTGTAATGTCCTCACTCGTATATGTACGTATGTTGGTGTGTGTGTTTCACCTGTAGATAAAGACAGTGATGGTTACAATGATGACAAAGACGAAGCAGATCACTATGGCAACCATCTGATGCATCGTAATCGTACCTGGAGAGAAAGGAAAAAGGGAACAGTTGTTACACAGTTAATGTCATCGGGGTTTAGGTTCATGGTCAGGAATAGAAAATGAATGATGTCAGTGAGGGAAGTAGGAATGTGAATGTGTGTGTCTGTGTGTGTGTGTGTGTGGGTGTGTGTGTGTATCTCATACGTGTGAGGCAGGCTGGATTGTCGTTTTTGAAACCACATATGGGGACATCTAGAGGCGGAGAGCCACTGGGCCACTGGAAGCTCCTCCCATCCTGCATCACCAGCTGGTTCATACTGCTGTTATACACAGACACCACCTGTGTGTGCACACACACATGCATAAACAACACACACATGCACACACACACACACACACACACACACTGTCACATCGTGACTGAGCCTGCACTTGCCATTTCTGCTTTTTCTACACATATTTGCCACTGCTCAGGCAACTATCTTGTTACTTCTGTACCATTTCTTTTCATTTAAATAAAACAACAATCATGTTTTTTTTATCAAAGCGATCCAAATCTTACTGAGAAGATTTGAACAACACAAACTGAATATGTGATCCAAATAAAAGCAATCAAAGATTAGATTACATGATCTAAATAAAATTTCAGAATCTTCTTCTTTTCTTTTAGGACAATCTATTTTCAAGGTTTGATCCAATAGAATCCGATCACCTTCAATGAACTGGCCCCTTATGATCACTCTGATTTAATTGTCCTTCTCACAGATTTCATATCATTTAAGAATTGAACATAAAATCTGTCTGTAGACAAAAAAATGAGTCAGTTCCTTTCATTGTAAAAATTAAGTTTATGAACAAAGAGAGACTTGACCTGATGGAATGAGTTTGATAAAAAAAATTAAAACAATCTGTACTTAAACAAAAATTGGCTGATGTGAGTTGTGAGTGGTATTGTTTGCATCATCAGTCAAGAGTCCACTGTGTTTACCTGAAACTCTCCAGATTCCAAGTCTATCATGTCCCACAGAGCAAAGTCCATCTGTCTGTCTCCAAACACGTCCATCTCCACCACTCCCATCACCCCTGCACATACAAAGAATCACACACTTCTTTTCCTTCTCTGGTTTAATATTACTATCTACAATTACATTTTACATACAATTTACAACCAAAAACACAAAATATAAAAATTCTATATTTAGCCAGTCTGCTTTAGGTAATGAAACGTGTGGGTATCTAACTAGAATTTATTTTCTATCCTTATTTACCTGTTTTGTATTTTTTCTGTCTGACTTATGACCTTTTTGAGTATCTGTTTGTGTTGACCAAAGTCATCCAAAAAACACTGACACCCAAGAATTTCACAGGATTTCAAAACAAATCACACACACACACACACACGCACACACACACACACACTGACCCCATTCACCCCACATATCTCAGTGTCTGACTGTGTGTAAAACGCAGTCATTGCCCTGGCAAGAAAAATACATTAAAAATCCCAAGAGACCATCCGAGAGAGAGTGTGTGTGTGTGTGTGTGTGTGTGTGTGTGTGCGTGCATGGTCAAATTAGCAGCATTTCATTCTCTACGTATCGTTTGTTACCTTTGGCTCTGCAACATCCAACATCAGGATATAAATACCAGAAAGAACATTATGAACTCTTTAAAGTTCATTAATGGTCAGATGTGATTTATACTGACTATTCATTTGTCATGTAAACGTCCTACAAAAATGCATCTCTTTTCTTTTTGTTGTTTCACAGTCATGAACCCACAGAACAGGTTGGCTCTCGTAGTTTTGTTTCCAGTGAAGCATTGTCTCACACAGGTAATTATTAATTCATAGATCTGCTGTCTGCCTGATAGTCATCAGTTTGAGCTGTCAATTTCTTTTAAACATGTGAGGCAGCAAATAATCAATCAATACATACAGTATTATTACTTTCTACACACTCCTCATACTGAAAACTGTTGTCTGTTTTTATGTCTCTTTTTATAAAATAATTATCTTTGAGCTTTAGACAAAACAAGACGGTGTAGCTAAAGACTGAAACGTCCTCCCTCTCATTCATCTGCTCATCAGCTGAACTGTCCACATATACTCTTCTTCTTCTTCTTCCATCATATTTTTCCCCACCCGTTCCTTCCTCCATCAGTCGCATTTGTTTACTGGCAATCATCCCTCCATCCGTCCATCCTTCATCCTCCTGTGACGCACAAGCTCAATGATTGATGACAGTGTTTCAGTGTGTGTCGGTGTATAAAAAAGCAGAACAATCTAATATAGAGCAGCCTGTTTATCAGCAGCATCAACACACACACACACACACACGCACACACACACACACACGCAGGTTCTCTGTTGTCATCCTACTGACAAACTGGCCTCATACAAACCAGTCTGGTTTGGTCTGGGCTGACTGATTCATTCCTTCCCAATAAGCTGAAATCATGAACACCAAATTCACTTGTTTTTCGGTTTACAATTAAATGTCAGTCTATCTGTTCAATATTTATACCAAAACATTGATTTTGGCTATTTTAACTAATTTGGTTGAGAGCAGACTTCATTCCACATAAACAAAACCTCTCTGAGTATTATAGGTCTTTACCAGTTCAGCAGCGACATGAACTTTATGAGGGTTAACTAGAGTTACAAAAGGTTTATTATTGATGTCCTCATTGTTTTATTGCACCCTCTGACAGTGTCATATATTTATTTTGTGCAGTTTAAACTTTATCTAACCCAGTGAGTCAGCTGAGAACAGCCTCTCATTTACAATTATGACCTGGGAACCAACTCCAGCCCCAGTGCGTGGGTCAGGGGCCCTGACAGGAGTAACCCTAAGATACATGTGTTTTGGTGGTGGGAGGAAACCAGAGCAGCATGCGGAAGAACGGCACAGGAAGAAAAGAAAGAATAAGCAAGATGTGTTTTAAGTGCAAACTATGATGTGTGGGTATAGTTTAGTTAGGTATAACAATTCCATGCATGCTTTCCCCCTTTCCTTCTGCTAACATTCATCAATCAAACTTTCACATACTCAGTTTTGTCTTCAGCAAAATGAAATGCATGCGCAATTGGATTCAGGTCAGGTCATTGACTTGACCATTGCATAATATTTCACTTCTTTTCCTTAAAAAATCCTTGGTTGCTTTCATGTTTTGCTTTAGAGCATTGGCCATCTGCAGTTTTAATACCATCCAAAAGGTTCTGAAGATTTTGGAGAATATGAGCAGATATTCATGCAAACATATTGATAAATACAATATTTTACCACCACCATGCTTCACAGAAAGTGGTATGTTTTGGATCATGAGCAGTTCCTTTCTTTCTTTCTTCCTGCTCATCTCTTCCCATCATTTTGATACAAGTACATCTTTGTGTTCCCTGTCCAGAGGCTGCTGTTCCAGCACCGTATAGGCTTTTATAGAGCTTTTTTTTGTCAAGCTCTAACCAATTTTTCCTTTTTAAGTCTCACCAATGGTTTACATCCTGTGTATGTGAAGTCTTCCTCCTGAAGAGTGGCATTGATCTGGTGAAATATTGTGAAAGAAGCTTTCTTCACTAGAGAAAGAATTCTCCTGCCTTCCACTAAAGTTGTTTTCTGTCGTCTTGTGGGTCTTTTGGTGTTCTTGAGCTCAGAATGTTCCACGCAGTTGATGTGACCACATCTAATGTATTTGCTAGCTCTCACCATGTATAAGGTACAAAGGCATAATGGGGGGAGTCATTGGAGTTGTTTCACCAAAACCCCAATAAGAGAGATCAGAGTCAAATTAGTGGATCAACAGGTAGCATCTGTGACAATCTGACATGTTGTGTGTGCAACCCTCTTCTCTCCAATTTATCCTCAAATTTTTTAATATGAAAACACAGCTGACACTCATGTCCCCTTGTCCGACAACTGTTGTGTTAGAAACCTGTATTTCCTACACCAGTCACCTGATTTGGATGTAAATACCCTTAAAATTAAACCTGACAGTCTGCACTCACAGCACATCTTGTTCGTTTTATTTCAAATCCACTGTGGTTAGGTACAGAGCCAAAAAGAAGAAAATCATGTTGATTTCTAAATATTCATGGATCTGACTGTAAGATGCTGAACATTTTTTCAGATCTGCTTCCTGCCAGAGACATGTCACCATCACTCAGTCTGACAGATTAGAGATCTGTGGAAACGATCCGATCTCCAGTTGTAAATTACGGTGTGTGAGTTTGAAAAGTCAGTAAATATGGGTGATTTTTTACAGTTCAAGAGGTTAAACTGCAGCAGGAATCAATACCAGTGGGTTCAATAAAAAACATTTGTTCTTTATCTTGTATTTTCTGTGTTTTAAGTCTTTTTATTTTATGGTTTTTCAGATTACAATAAGCAGAGAGGTGGCCAGAGGTCGTGTTTGTTGAGGTTTATTTAGAGTGGAAGTTTAAGCTTCAACTCAAGTTCAGTTAATCTAAGTTTAGTTTGGTTAAATTCAGTTTATTTTTAAGTTATTTCAGTTTGGTCTAGTTTTGGTGTATTTTAATTTGGTATAGTTAGGTTTAGTTTGTCTCTGATGTTTTTCTTCACATCACTGCACTCTGACCTTTGACCTGTTGACAGGACGTCATGAGTTTGACGTGAGTTTCCTGCCGCAGGAAACAAAACGTTTTGCTTCGCAATAAAATGTGACAGCTAGTGTCCGCAGGAGGGACGATCTCTCAGAGGTCACGAAGGTCAACAGACTAATGAAACAGAGGTGCGATTACTGCACAGAACTTATTGATCAATAAATATTGATCACACACACACATAAAATCTAAACATTTTCACATCTGAGTAGCAAAAACATTTTTTTTTTTAAAAACTAAATGATTGTTTGATCATCAAAACTCAAATTTTTCTCTCACTGAACTAATTGTTGAGGTTAAATATTGATCAGTTTTTACAGTTTATTGATCGTTTCCTTTTGTTCTAAAAACCTACAGATAAAAATGTAATTCATATGAATGTAATCTTTTATTTATAAAAAATATTGCACACACACACACACACACACACACACACACTCAGCTGTGTATGTGATCACATTAGTCGGTCATCTGCAGCTGAGCCCTGCTGTCAGCATGTCACTTCCTGAGGACGTTTGTTTTCTGCACCTGAACTCCTGCAATACACACACACACACATGCACACACACGCGCACACACAGTCATGTTTCCATCACTTTAGAGGACATTACATTGACTTATATTCACTTCCTGGAGACCAGAAGGGAGGTGGCTCACCACATGTGACTGTGCAAACAGATTCATGTCCCCACAACAGGAGGAACACCTTAACTACAAAGTTCATGTGAGCAGGTTCCCGTCTTTGCATATGTGGAATGTGAGCAGGTTTAGGACGGAGGTTGGAAGATAGACGAGGACAAGGTTACTAAAGATGGGCATTTGCCACAGGATAATATACAATTCTTGACCTCCCTACCACTCCCATAACATTAGAGGACACACTTTCTATGAACTTTAATCTATGCTGCTATACAGCTGCATTTGACCACATAGAAGTAATAAAGCTAAATAGCTGCATGTCAATGGAACAAGCTTTAACTTAGTTTAGAAGAGTTTCAAATCAGATTTCAAGTATATGTTAAATAATTTAAAGATGCACATGCTCTTAGTGGGTTGATGTTACTGACTATTCTGTGTATTTGAATCCTCATTCAATTTTAAAATTGTTATCTCAGTATATCTAATATGTCTATTCTGATTTGCTGAAATATTTGCTCTTCATTTGGCAGCAAGAAGATGACAGGAAATAACCTGAAGGTAATCGGACCGAAAACTCAGCACCTCCAGGACATCCCCCTCTTGTCTTATCCTGTCCTGTCTGGTATTTATTGTCTCATCCTCCTTCTCTGTGTCTCACTGTTTGAGGACATTCAGTGAAGTGTCTCTAACGGTTTTACCTCATCACAGTTTCTGGATTTTTCCACGCTTATCTTTAAACATTCACCGACTAAAGAAACAGAGCGCGATTCTATTAAAAAACCAAATGAGTGATTTAATGTTCGAAACAACACAGCGGCCAATGGCCCGAACCGATTTGATAGAGTTTAAATCACAGCCTGTCAGCTTCATTTGTTTTTCTTTGTTTGGCTTGAAACTCTGTGGTGATAGCAGTCTTAGACTCTTTCATCCAATCAGAAGCTGCTGTTTAACTGCTCAGAAGCTGTTGGACGGGATCTGATTGGTGGAGTCAAGTGCAATAAAATGTTTGTTTGATGGAAAATTCACACACACATACACACTCCATTTTTCATTCTCACTGACTTAACTCTTTTTTAAAACAATTATCTTTAACATTTTATATAATTTTCTTATGTCATTTTCTATATATAGATGTATTTTCATTTACATTACTATTATTACTCTTTGAACTAACTACTTACTTTTTAAACTATATTATGTTTTTTCATTTTTTTCTACTACTAATACTTTAAAGAATTAAAACTATTTTCAATGTTTTTTCCTACTTTCATAATTATTCAGATTTATTTTTTACTTTAATTAATATGTATTGCAAACATACAGTGGAAATAAGTTATTTGATTTGATAAGTGAGCTCTGACCAGCCAATCAGAAGACAGCAATGCCCACTGAGGTCACCATGGGAACGTGAGGCTGATGGTTTCCCCTTCAGTTGTTTTTCCTTTTCTCTCTCTCACACACACACACACACACACACACACACACACACACACACACACACACACACACACACACACACACACACACACACACACACACACACACACACACACACACACACACACACACACACATTACCCACATTCTCACGGCTCAGCAGGGAGTTAAAGTGGTAGCTTAGCTCTGTGATGGTAGGGACATGAAGACAGGACGTCTGGGACTGAAACCAACAACCAGGATGGAGATAATTAGATAATTGCATACAAATATGTGTTTAATCGGCAAAGTGAGGATGAACTCTGAGACTGGAAACAAACAGATGTTTCAAACAGGATGAAAAGTAGCGCAACTACTTCATTTTCTATGTAACTTTCATCATGAATCTATTTTCTGAGGGGAAATACTCAACTTTATTCAACTTTCTTTACTTCATTTATCAGAGTAAACCATGTGTTCCGTTTATAAAACATTACAACTTCATAATGTTATATGCAAAAGGTAAACTCCGTTTTCATGTGGACACGCTATCCCATAATACTTCTGCTCTCACTAATGTTGAGGGCAGGTTTCTGACATGTGAGTATTTTCTTTTCTATTTTGTTTTACAGGATGAGAAAATGCATCCACACTGGCTCCAGTTTATTTCTGCTCTTTCTGGTTTTCCGCTGAATAAAATTAGTTTGATCCAGATGTTTCTCGTCCAGTAGCGTGCTCCCCTGTGACACTCACGAATGTTTTCTGTGAGAAAATATATTTCTGTGCTCACCTGGGAAGGTTCTATTCCACATCCTTTTGGTCACTATGTCTCCTCTGGGCCTCTGGACAGCTCCTCCTCCTCTTCCTCCTCTCCACGTCTGTTCGCTCAGTGTCTCGTTCAGAGCGTGAGCGTAGAGCATCACTCCGTCATGGAACCCGCCGGCTATCACGTTAAACTGACAGAGGCACAGTTTCAGGTTTAACAAAGTGCTTCTATCATCTATTAGAATTGTTAATTATCTATCTATTTGAAATATTTATTATGGTAGTTTATATTTAGTTTTTATTTTATTTTAGGTTAATTTAGTTTGGTGAATCTTACAATGAAATAATGTACTGTGTGTTATGTTGGTTTGTTATTTGGAAACATGTAAATGTATGTACAAAATAAAGTAGGATAGAAATAATTATTAGTTTAGGTGTAAATTTAAGTTTAATTTTGATTTTAATAGGGTTTAATAAGGTTAAGCTCACGAATAAAATTAAGGTAGAGTGTTCTGTATTTGTTATTTAAATTTTTTACAAATGGGCTATGTTTTGTTGTTTTATATTAATTCATTCCCAAAGAATATGCTATGTGTGTGTGTGTGTGTGTGTGTGCTACCAGAGAGTCTTTGATGGTGAAGTTGAACATATCCTTTGCATCTCTCTTCAGAGTTTCAACGAACTGAAGATATTTTGGATTCTGTGGCTCCAGGTAGGTGAGCACCTTCACACTCTGCCAACACAGATTAAATATCAGGTTTCAAATCCCAATGAAACAACACATTTTATTTTGAATCTGTTTTTTTCTAACACTGTAAAGTAACTCTCGACCTTCATCTGAAATAGATCTTAGGCATTTTGATGTGTAACACAGTGTTTTCACAGAGTTTGTACAGAGAACAAGGTCTCACTCGGAAGGCGTGGCGAGCGGCGAAGTCGTCCGGGTCTCCGCGGCGCCATGGCCGGACAGGGGCCTGACGCTCCAAGCCCTCGGCGAAAAGATCGATGAAGAAGAACACGTAGTCGTCCAACTCCACCCCCTCCTTCCAAAGCATGACCATCAGTGTTCTGAAGATGTCCCAGGAGCAGCACAGGTACACCACTGAAGAAGAAAAAGAAGAAGAAGAAGATTAAGAAGAAGTTTTGTGAACCGTCTAAAACAATATATTCTGACTGAAAATGAGAAAAATAGACAATGAAATATATATGTAATATATATTTTTCGTTTTTTAGTTTTTGTAGTTTTTGTAGTTTACAAAAACACACACACACACACACCTGTTGGTTAAACTTTCTGTTTAAAATAAAAATACCAATCACGTTCACACAACACATATATGGTTGTGTTTTTATTTCCTGCAGTGTGACTGAAAGTTTAATGGAACAGAACCAAACACATGAACAATGATTAATGTAATAATACACACATGCACACGCACACACATAAACACACACACACACACCAGCGGTAATTACTCTCAGTCCCGGCCAGCATTGCCGGCGGCAACAGATGGCCTCAGTTAGAGGATGATGGGAACATTTAGTGTGTGTGTGTGTGTGTGTGTGTGTGTGTGTGTGTGTGTGATTTAATCTCTCTTGCGTCATGTTCACTATGATGTCAGCTTCTGAAGATCACATCTGACACTTTATTTGGAAAGGTCCTGAACCTCCTGTAGCGCCACCAGCAGGATGAACATCCCATGTACAGCTTCATATCACAGTGAAATGAATCCATGTTGGTGCAATAAAACTTTAATATTATGTTCCACAAATCAGTTGTTCACCACATTTATGAGAGGCATTAACCGTCTATTGCATAGTGTTGCAATATAGCTACAATTACTTTATCTATGTTTTTCTAAAAAGCTGTAATATAAAATCTATGTTTTTACAGTTAGGCATTTATTTTGGAGGACATACATTTTATAAGGTCACATAACCTTTTAATTCAATTTTGATGTTATAACTTATATAACTATATTATAACTTTGTTATATTAATATGCTATGTTTTTTTTTGCCATACAGCAACAATGTAAAATATGCATACAACCTAATGGAGTCCAATTGCCATGGCATGAAACTATCCTGAGATTCTGTTTAAAACTTTTCCTAATATATTTTAAAAATATTCATTTTTTAGGCCATTTAATGTAATAAAACATTTTACCATGACTAAGTGATATTTCACGCAATACAGGGTAACACTATGAACAACAACAATGTTGTACTTCTTTCTTCCCCTGCGCTAAATTACACTTCCTGATTATTTACAGGTGTGCACAACACACACACACACACACACACACACACACACACACACACACACACACACACACACAGTTCTGTCAGATTCACTGAAGTGAAAAATCAAATAATAATTAATGTTTATTTTGAAGAGAGGACAGAAGGAGGGAGACTGGTAATAAAAGAAGGAAAGGGAACAAACGACAAAAAGAAGAATGATCAAAGAGAGGAAGACAACGGAAGCAAGAGAAGGAAAAAGAGTGAGGAAGAAAAGAAGACGAGATACGGAAGGACAACACAGGGAGGAAATGGTTAATGAAGGAAGAGGAACAGTGGGAGAGAAGAGGCAGAAAAGAAGAGTGACAAGAAGAAGTAGAAGAAGATGATGAAAATTAAGTAAAAGGAGAAGTTGAAGATTAAAAAGCAAATGAAGAAAAAGAAGCACAAGAAGAAGAAGAAGAGGCGCCTGACCTCGGCCGTTCTCACGGATCTCCTGGATCATCAACTTGTAGTCGACATTATCAACCTCGATGGTGTAATCACGGATGGTTATGTTGCCTAGCAACGTGTAGAGTCCCTCCACAGCGAAGTAGCAGGGCCGGTCGTCGTTGGCGTCCTTGTTGTTGCTGAAGACCAGCATGGCGTGCTGCCGCCAGCCGAACGTCTCCTGGATCTTGATGCCGAACTCGCCCAACTTCTTATGGGTCGGGCCCGTGTTGGTGACCGCCGCGTACCTATCGAAGCCGACGGCCCGGGCGCCCGCTGTCACCATGGGAACATCCCAGTGGGTGGTGAAGCGGGCGACAGGTGAGGATGAGTAATCGCAGCCGGGCCCAATGAAGGCCCAGGGGTCATGGGAGAGCTTGAGGTCGACGGCGACCAGCGGCGCATTGGAGTCGGAGCAGAAGCCTTCAGGGTTCTCTGAGCTGCCGTGAATGAGCCGGAGCTTCAGGCCCGGCAGCAGCCAGGGGTCAGAGTTCACCTGGTCCACCGCCTGCCGCAGCGCTGGCGCCACGCGAGGCCACGACCATGCGTAATCTGTGTTCGTCAGGGGCAAGATGGCCGCCAGAGTCACCTCCTGCAGCTCCTCCGTGGCGTTGTCAGCGGGCTGAGAGGAGGCAGACGATTGGAGGAGCAGCAGGAGGAGGAGCAAGGGGCAGGGCCACGTGGACAGCATGGTGATGAGCCTGTCAGACAAAACGCAGGGAAAACAATCCAATTACAGAGTGGGAAAGACCTTGGTGGTTCTCAGTGTGTCCAGTAAATTCATCAGATGAAAACAAACATTTTCTACACATGAAGCTTCACATAAAATATTTCCCTGCTGTGAATTCTGGGAACTCAGCCAATACCTCTATGTGGGGGAGTGTCGTAAGTCATGTGGAACTATGCATAGCGGTTAAATCCGGTTAAACATCAGCAACATGTGAATGTGAATAAGAGTAAAATTTAACCGAGGAAAGGAATCATTAGGATGGATTCACAAACATTGACTTTGATGAATATCTGAACAGTCTCAGACCAATCTCATTTTACAGATAGCACCTTATAGGGTATGTAATTCACAGTAAGGTGTCCTTTGTATGATATGATGCTCTGAAAAAATGTTTAAAAATGTCATTAAATATTTACCAACTTAAACGTGGAGTAGGCAATATTATTAAATTATACCTAATTTTGACAGTTACTTAACATTACACATTACATATCACTAGAAAATTTCAATGTTAAGGCTTAAATGTGTGTTAAAACGTGTCCCTTTGTATTTAGTTGTAATCTTTAATCTGGATTAGGTCAGCAGACAGAAAGAAAAGTCTGGAATATGTATTTTCAACTTCTTACTGGACAAACTTGAGTAATACCCAAACTTTTATATTGTCCAGCACAAAATGTGTCATAAGCAGTGGGAAAAACAAAATAAGGTTTACTGCTTTGACCTTTTTTTAATGTGTTTTATATAATTTGTATGCCCCTAAGATTTAAAACATTTCCAAGAATTCAGTTCAAAAATCAGTAAACTACAACATTACAACTGTGGAGTTTAAAGACTGAAAGAATTTTTCCAATAAGATGAGGAACTCAAACATTAATTCATGAACTGAAATATCTCAAACTCTCAGTTTACTGTAGCCAGGCTCTAAATCAGCAGTAATTCTTTTAGATTATGTTTATGTTATGTTAATGTTATTATGTTATTATATTATTATATGTATATGTGTTTTATTGCCACTCCTCTTGTTGTCCTCTGTGTAACCTGCAGTTTCATGTGTCGAAGCAGCGAGCATCACTATGACAAACACATATGATATAGAGAATAACACACTCACACTCTCACACACACACACACACACACACACACACACACACACACACACACACACACACACATAGAAAAGTTTTGACTGCATGAGGTTTTCCTCTGTAATCATTCCTCCTGTTCGTACTAGATATTTAATGATACCTAAAATGTGTTTTAAAGGTCAGTGATGGTGGATAAAATCCAGAGTATGTCCACACAGTCACACAAATGCTGAATGTTGACAGTCTTTTCAACATTTAACTCATGTTTCTGTTGAGCTCTGGTGAAAGTGTAGTAGTTAAAACATTTCTAGTAGTAGTTGACTCAATATGTTTCACTGTGCATCTGGAACTCTGAAAATGGTAATAAGACACACACACACACACACACACACACAAAATAATGAACCTTTAAAGACTGAAACTGGTCCCCTAAAAGTGCACACACAAACAGACAGACACACACACACACAGACTCACACACAGATAATCTGATTCTGCATGGACGTAGAACAAACCGAATGAAGCTCAGATGTCAGAGTGTCTTTGAACACATCAGGTTATTACTCTGTACTGAATGAATGAACACATAAACATGTGAACACATCTCCTCCAAGAGATACTCAGACAACATGCGTGTGTGTGTGTGTGTGTGTGTCTGTGTGTGTGTGTGTGTGTGTGTATATGTGAGATTGAGTGTGCGTGCATGTGCATGTGTGTGTGTGTGTGTGTGTGTGTGTGCGCGAGCGCTATTGTTCTCCAGGAGTCTTCAGTATTACGTAACTGTTGCAAAACAGCAGAGGTCTCACAAATCATGTACACAGTAAATATAAAACACACACACACACACACAGAAGGTGTGAGCTGACAGGAGGTTTATAGAAACATTACAAATAGATGGGAAACACTAATATAAACATATTAAAGCAATATGGTGTGAATATTAGGTAAATATTTTTAGAACATGATATTAAGGAAATACTATTTTAGTATTATAAAACACATGATGTGTTTCTGTTTTTAAACTTAAAGTCTCTCTGCAGAGTTTGTGAAATTAAATGTTCCTGCAGACACTACACAATACTTCACTTTACCACAGCTTTGAGGTACTTTCCTTAAGTATTTAGATTTTATATTTCTGTATTTCAGAGGGATATATTGAACCTATTTCTGCTTTACATGTATTTTACATTACCAGCTAGAGTTAGCTGTAACTTCACAAACAAAACACAGTTCAGTTCATTAAACACGATTCATTTTTAGAAATTAAACTTCTGTGCATGATGTGAAGTATTTTTTAAAAAAAAGATTTTCTTCAAACAGTGACAAACCAAATATGATAACAGAAGCATTCATTAAACTCTGTGTTTATCATCATATTATTTCTATCTCTTATATTTGTAATACAATCTTGCGATAGAATTTTGATATTTTTTTTAATTAATACATTTCAAGAATATACATATATATAATTTATGAATGACACCAAGCAATT
Source organism: Eupleurogrammus muticus (assembly GCA_036785175.1). Lineage (NCBI taxonomy): Eukaryota > Metazoa > Chordata > Actinopteri > Scombriformes > Trichiuridae > Eupleurogrammus > Eupleurogrammus muticus. The sequence goes on from JAYKQN010000020.1 coordinate 12,887,244, forward strand.
AATCAAATAGTTGCAATCGATTAAAAAGATTTGTGGAATTAATAAAGTTCTCTATCTATCTATCTATCTATCTATCTATCTATCTATCTATCTATCTATCTATCTATCTATCTATCTATCTATCTATCTATCTATCAACATGTGAATCCACATATGATTTTATTATTTGATCCAGTGTTTCACACCACGAGCTTCATTTCAAAACTGTCACAGGGGTTTTGGTGAATTAGAGGATTAATAGACAAACAACTTATTAACCTGCACATTCCAGGGGGACACAATTAAAGCAGCTTTAGTTAGTTTACTGACAAAAAAAACCTCGTCAACAGTGCGTGCGAGTTTTTCTTTACCTGCTCAGACCTTCAGTCCGTCGCTTCCTGCAGCTTCATGTTCCAGCAGCAGCTCAGAAACACAGAAGAAGAAGAAGAACAAGAAGAAGAAGATGAAGAACAAGGTGTTTCCACAGCAACAAGAACAGTAGGAAAAAAGAAGAAAACCCCAAAAATGATCTGCGGTCCGTTTCCGGTTCTGCTCCCGGTCACTGCTGCAGACAAAACTGTTTTAAAACGTCCCGGTAACGTCCCTGTTGCTCCGGTAGGTACTCCACTGCCGTGTGTGTGTGTGTGTGTGTGTGTGTGGGTGTGTGTGTGGGTTGGTGTGTATGCGCGCGTGGGTGCGCGTTTGAGCGCGTGCGCGGGCGCAACGTGTGTGCAGCGGGAATATTCAGTTACACACGAAGAAGAGTTTGATTTATATGAACATTTAAGTAAATACAAACTGCCCAGTGTTTGTTGTTAAAGGGACAGTCCCCCGTTTTTAAATCCTGTCTATGAAGCTCTGGGCAGAGGAGCTTTAAGTGGGATTTGGCGGCTCCTGGTGGCCTTAGATTTAATAACTATATATCTGTAAAGCAATATTATTTTTTCATATGTTTATATTTTAAAATTTTGCACTTTTTTTTCGTACCTTATGCAGCCTTGCCATCTAACTCATTGTCCAGGCAACTATATAATGACAATAAAAGTCTTTTAAAAGTTGATGAAGTTGAAATTTTATCTGGTAATGATAATATTAACAATAATAGTACTAATATTTAAAATGTATTGTACTTAAATAGTGTTTTAAAAAAAGATATTTCATTTTATTTAAAAGTCAAAAACTGAAAAAAGAAAGCAGTGACATTAAATGTGTATAATTAAAACTACATGAAACTCATAATACCTATATTTTACTGCAATAGTTGAGCTCATAACATGGAAAACCACATACAATACACGCACAGGATTTACTGCTAAAAAAAATACTATGGAGTTCATCATACTTCTGTACTTTACAACGATCATTTAAGTAGTATTTTTGATGTAGGACTGATTATAATAGTATTTTTACATTGTTCTATTGATACTTTTGCTCCAGTAAATACCTTTTCCATCACAACAAGAATCAGGAATGTAAAGTCTAATGAGTCTATTATTCTTTTAACTGCATCAACATCAATTATTTTCTGTGAGGGCTTTTATTCTGAAACTACATGTTTTCTTACAGTTTCACATCAATAAATTGACAGCAAACTGAATCAGTGTTGTGACTTTTCTTGTTGTCGGCTTTTCTTCCTCTTCTATTGTTCGGTCAGGTTTTTTCTTTCTTCCTCTGATTATAGCTGCTATTTCAGTCTGTGTGTGTGTGTGTTTGTGTTTGTGTATTATTATACTCGTGAGGACATCTTGGTTCAGCTGAACACATATTTTTTCCTCATGAAGCCAAGTGTAGATAAAGTTTGTCCTCACATGTTCAGATTGTGTCCTCTTTTTTCTTGTTGATAAAGAAGAGAATGAAATTATTCAGTTTCATTGATGATTTTATCCTCTAGACAGGATAGTTTATACTTTAAATTTGATTTTTTTTAAATATCCAACCTTGCCTCAAGCTCTCAACTACATCACATTATCCTAAACTGAGCAAAGGAATGTAAAGTTTTCAGGCAAACTGATAGACATAACTCATGGGAAAGTTATACATTTGTTCAATACATTTTATTGGATCCCAATATATTTTTCATAAAACACCATAAAAACTACTGTACTACTAAGAAAAAAATCAATTTGATTAGTTATAGCGATATAAATTTAATAAATTATTGAAATTGAAATTCTATTGTGGAAAAAAGTTATTTGAATTTGAATTTCTAATAAATCAGAATTTTGATTCTCTTCAGTATTCAAAATTGTGCATGTCTATCTTTCATAGATTATTGAATTATAAAATAATTTTATATATATATATATATATATAAAAAAATAAGATTTTATGAACTTTTCTGATCTTTTGAATGACTCTGTAACATGCTCTATAATTAAGATTATATCCAGAACAGTATATTTGAGTGTGATATATGTTTATAGGTTATTGAGCTGCTGTCTCATTTTATTTCAGTGGAAGAAAAACTCACCAACAGCTACAGAAAATCAATATGTATATTTAGTTTTCGCTTCATGGCAGCCAGCGGTAACACCTGGTGTTTGGCTACTGTTTTAGCTTCTGAAATAATTAGTATCAAAGTCAAACACACGACAGTGTCATGAATGTTAGAAATAAAGGGTGAAGCTCATCTCTCAAATCAACACAGATAAAGACATTTTGAAAGTGTAAATTGCTTAAGTTTAAGCAACTGAATAAACTGCAGAGCTGCAAGGAACCATTTTTTTCTCGATTATAGTCATTTGATACATCAAGTCCAACATGACGTCAATGAACAATGAACTATGAAACTATGACGATAGTTGGCAGTCAACTGAACGATCAATTAATGTACCTCTGCAAATCCATTTCAAATATTTAGACCAAAAAAAAAACAGACCCAGTGATTTAAGATGATGATGAAGTCACAGATGTTGTGAGTCTCAGAAACAAAAGCTAATTTGGCTGTTAATGTTTGAATTGTTTATTGTTTCGACTTAATTCTGACCTTTGACCCCATAGAACAAACAGTGATAAAATCTGTTATTCTGATTAAAGTTTTGAATGCATTCATTCCGAGACATTAAATTAAGTTAATGAACAACACACACACATACACTCAGGATTGCGTGTGTGTTTTAACAGGATACACCCGGTGGACCAGGAAGTCACTTAAAACACACGCGTGCACACACACACACTCACACACACACTCTCTCTCCCTCTCTGTACCTCTTCCTGGAAATGATCACCACCCACCTACACACACTCACACGCGTGCACGCACACACACACACACACTCACCTCCTCCTCCTACATTTCTTGTTAATGATAACACTCGTGTGTTTTTGTTTCTCTTGTCCGACAGTGAATGTTGCACTTGAACGCAGCATGCGGGAAGTAACCGGCTGACAGTAATATATCAAGGCAAGCAACAGAACAGGAATGAATAAAATGATCTAATCAAACAAAACATACTATTGCAAGACACTTAACAGTTATTAAAATAGAATACATAACTATGATGATGAATCAATTTCACTGTGTTACACTCCATATAAAAAAGACCATACCATCTGTATGAACCTAATTAGTGCTCCAGCACATAAAATTACAGACATAAAATTAATTACTGATTTAATTAAAATTACCACTGATTTGGCAGAAGGCACATAAAGGGAAAAACATCAGGTTGAAATGTGTGACTAAATTTATTGAAGAGAGAAAATAAATGTTAAATTTAATCCAAGCTTTCCCAATGATGTCAGAAATGACTCTGAATGGAAGTACGAACACTTTATTCCTCAAGGTCCTTTCCACAAAGCCAAAGTTAAGGAATCCTCCCAACGAAGTTTGTTCTCAGTATCAAAGGCACAATATGTCCTTTCCTGGATGGATCATGCCCGCTGATAAATATCCCTGTGTACATGTGGCAGTATTTTGATTGTCATGAATCTACTTTTTATCCATTTTTTTACTATCTTTAATCGGATAAAGGAATTTAGTCATCAGAGATCTGGATCTTAAGTTATCACAGCAAAGAGATGAGCTATGTTAGCATTAGCTCAGTAGAAGCAATGAAAAGATGTTTTGCATATGTTCAACTCTAAACTGTTTTATTCAGTGATTTTACCTTTAACCATGTGTTTGCTTTGAAAAATAAGAGAAGTCACCTGCAGATAATCTGAATCTTGACATTAAAAGCTCTGCGAACAAATATAATAATCAAATAACACCTGTAAGCTCCGCCCCTCTACCCACAGGATCCGAACTGTTCATATTGGGGACATAAAATAAAATGTATGTTGTGGATTTTAGCTGTTTATTTGTCCACTGGTTCATCTTTTTAAGAAACACACAAACAGGAAAATTCCTAGAAGATTAAAATTACTTATGTGCATGACAAACAAATATCAACAGACTGAAAGGATAAATGACACATGAGGCACGAAGTTGAAAACATCAGATCTGTAGAGCTATGAGGAGTCTTATGTTTTCCATAGTTTGAGTTTTGCTTTAATGACTTTTCTTGTCTTATCCACCAATGCTTGAATGGAAGTGACTGCAGAATTAATTTATCTGCTGGATTCAAAGAAAACAAACTCACTACACCTTCTCTAAATATGAGAAACTGAATCTGGGTCTGGTTTTCTGAATATTTTTAAAATCATCTATGGCATTTTATTCACCAAAAGTTGTTGACAGAAGTTGAGTTGAGTTTTCTCTTAGATCCAAGAAACCTCTATGTCTTGCCTCTATGCAAGAAGTCTAAATAAAATCAGCAACATTCAGGATCCCATGCTCTGGTTGGCTGGAGGTGTGTCTCCCACCTTCACTCCCAGCCAATCAGAATCCTCAAAGAATATATCGCAGTATATGTACCTGCAGTAATATCAGACAGGACAGAGTCTGATCTCCAATTCAAAGAAGAAGCTGCTGCACAGTTAATTAAAAGTCTCTCTTTCAAAGGGTAGGTGAGGGTTCTTGTTAACTTGAGCACAAATATATTATCCTCTTTAGCTAAGTAACAGGAATAATCTTTTTAAAACAGAAAGAATCACTTTAAAACTTCATCTACAGACAGTAGATGAAAAAGTAGAGAATCCTGCCGTGGAATTTTTTTTTTTTTTTTTTTTACAGTCGCTTGCAAAAATCAGCTGTGCTTTAATAATTAATAAATAATTTTCCTCAGGTTTAAACTCTAACATCACAGGTTTGAATCTGGCTCAGACATCAGGTCACCTCTCTACATGTCCATTAATTTAATCAGCAATCTCCTAAATAAATCCCTGCTGCAGGCTCGAGCCCCGGCCTCTCAGGGTGGCCGGTCTTCAGGTGGTGGATCAGGTACGTCCTCCTGGTGAAGGTGCTCTTGCAGAGTCCACATCGGTGCGGTCTCTCACCACTGTGGATGTTCAGGTGTCTCTCCAGACTCTCCTTCCTGCTAAAGTCACGGCTGCAGAAGGCACAGCGATACGGTTTCTCCCCTGTGTGGACCCGACGGTGGATCTCCATCCTCCTGATGGAGCTGCACTTCCTGCCGCACACGTCGCAGGTGCTGCCCAGCTCCTTGTGGGACCGCAGGTGGTCCCTGAGGCTCTCGGTCGAGTCCAGGCGTTCCCCGCAGGAGCCGCACTGGCTCTCCGGCTCCCTGCAGTGGGACTCGGCATGCCGGATCAAAATCCCCTGCGTGTAGAAGGAGGTTCCGCAGATCTTGCAGCTGAAGGACTTGGGCGGGCTCACAAAGGGGGCGTTGGGTCGGAGGCGGCTGCAGGACATCTGGCCCTGGTTCTGAGATGAGCTGCGTTGGATGTGTTTCCGAAGAGTCCTCTGAGAGCTGAACTCTCTGCCACAACTGGCACAGGCAGGAGGCCCTGCCCCCCTAGTCCTATGAGGACCCGGATCAGAAGAAGCAGCGTTGTGCTGGTCTGGAGCAGCGGTGTCCTCAGCAGACGAGTCTGAATGGACCATGTCCCTGGCGGGCAGAAGCTCCTCCCCTTTGTGAAACAGGATCTGATTGGAAGAACCTCCCTCCTCGTCTGTCTCCATCAGCCAATCAAGACCCGGTGTGAACTTGGCATACGACTCCTCGAGATCAGCTGCAGCCTCGCCCTCTTCCTGTTTAACATGGAGGGAGTTCACGACGTGGCTCCGCCCACTCACCTGCTGCTCATCCTCTGTAGCAAAAATCTGTGGAACACCTGAAGACAAATAGAAAATAGGAGCTTAAACTTGACATTTGAACCTTATTAAAAATATACATATATATGAATAGAGCATCCTGTAGTTACCACATATGGCAGCAGAGGGCGCTGTGTTAAACTCTTGCTTTAAATGCTAATTAAAACATTTTTTAGCTTTTTATTCTCCCTTTTATTACAATGTTCACTCAAATGTTTTTATTTAGTTATATTTTCTCTGAATTTTTGAATCATAATTTAAGATTAAGCCACCGGTTGGAAAAATAATTACAAGATAAAATTGCACATTTATTTTAAGGTTGTATACTTGTTGAAGCAGCGCATAACTTCAGAAGTTTACTTACTTTTTCACAATAAAACTATGTGAAAGTGTCTTGTTCCACAAAGGACTGATTTTTGATTGAATCTGCAGCTCTCAGTAAATAGTCTCTAAATATTATTATAGTCTCTAAATATTTATGAATAAAATCAATATTCTGTTTTTGTCTCTACCAACCTTCCTGTTGGCAGCTGATCTCTGCTGGGACTGCAGCTGTCAGCATCGTTTGATCCTCAACCACTTCCTGTTTGACACTGAACTCTTCCTGTGTGTTGTCAGGCCTCGCCTCCGCTGTGCAGAATTGTACGCGATTGGATGAACTGGTCACGTCGTCCTCAGATCTCTCCCTCAGCCAATCAGGACACTGTGTTGTCTCTTCAGGTTGCGTTGCAGCTCTGCCTTCTTGTTTTACTTGCAAACTGAGGCTCTGCCCACTCACCTTCTGCTCTTCTTCTGTGGTAAAAATCAGCGCATCACCTGGAACAGAAGAAACAGATGATATTCAGAGTTTTATTAGACATGAGATAGTTTTAACTGTGTAAGCTCTTATGTGTATAAACTGTGATTCCCTTTGCACTAGGTTGGCATGGTGGAGGAAGAGTGCAGCAAGGAGCTCAGTTGGGCCAAGAAACATTGTCTTGTTTAATGTGTGTGGATCAACTAAATGATCTGATGATTCTTCCCTGTGAACATAGCTATTGTATGAGCTGTATTATTGGATTCTGGGTTGAAAAGGATCTGATATACAGCTGCCCTTGGTGCAGACGGACCATCACACGGGGGCCTATCCTAAAGAAAAAACACCATGTTCCAAGCTGCTGCTGCTTCTAGTCACTGCTATGCTGCACTTGAAGACATGTCTTCTGATGTCTGCATTGGGATGAAGCTGCAGCAGAAAAAACAAGAGGCAGAGACCTTGAGGTAAGTCGACAAAACATCAAGTTAAAAATCAGCAGGATGAGTCTGATTCTGAGCTGTGATATATTTTATGGGCAGAAGAGAGGCACACATGGCACTTTCGAAATGGAACCATGGAAAGCCTCTCTCTGGGGGAAATAACCAGTGCCATTAACTTGAGAGTAAAACCATAATAGTAGAATAATAGGCTTGGCACCCCAAGGTCGCCTCTGCCTTTTTTTCAGGTTCATCCTAGGACATTTAATTTTCACCAAGATTTTATTGCCAAGTTGATCAAATTGCTTAAAGTCATGTTTGAGAGATATGAAGTGGTAGAGCCTGCAGCAAGTAGTTAAGTGCAAGTCATTTTTTTGAGGTGTGCTTTATCCCACATTGATAGATACAATGAAGACAATTGCTCTATGTCGCCGGCAGTCTGTCCAAAATATATTTAAATCAAATTAGACAACGGGAAGGAAGATAAGACGCCTTTCACATATGTAACTGCAAACAGCAGAGGGGCAGCTCAAAAGATGATGAGATGGTACCATTTGTGAGCACAGATGCCTCAGGGTGAGTATATATATAAGATTAAATCTATAAACTTCTTGCTGATACCTCTACCACCCTTTCAAATGGCTTTTCAGCATTGAGCAAAATAGCTTCTTGGGACAGGTGTCCTTCTGCGTGACCCACATAATATCAACAAATCTCAAATGTTGTTAGCCGGGGAGTGAAAGACTACAATGCCAACCTGATACGAATGTATCAGAGAAGTTACAAGTCTACAAAACCTCCCAGTTCAGTCGCTATCTAGAGATTCATTTCTGATCTGAGTGATTTCTTAAAGGTGTTGAGGCTGGATAGTATCCATCTAGTTGACCTGGCTTATCAATGGAATGTATGGGCTATGGTCTAACAAAAATATATTGTTAATGTCACAAGATACTGTAGTTGATACCAGAGACCATTTTAACATCGAAAAGAAATCTATCCTGGAAAATGGGTCATGGGGTGGAGAGAAGAATGTATAATCCCTTGATGATGGGTTTCTTAGCAGCCAAACATCTACTAAACCAGAAGACTTGGACATATCTATGAGCACAGTTTTGTGGGCTACATTCTTATATTGGATCCATTAATTCATTAAAACTGCTACCCAGGATAATTGGATAATCAGTCCAATCGTTCAGCTTCTTCTCCATTAGTCCAAAAAATGCTGGATCATCTATATTTGGAGCAAAGGCATTTGCTGAACTGTTACCCTGGATCTTACAGAGCATTATTAACATCCTCCCTGCCTCATCCTTGGTCTCCCTTAGGTATTTATATTGTAATTGATTGTTAATAATATTGCCCCACCTCTACTTATTACAGCCACACAGAGCCCTCACATAGCCAAAGTAATAATAACAAAGCATGCGACACTGTGAACTTTGGCAGTGATACAGAACATTAGACAGAAGACGTCTGACAAATAAAGTATGTGACTCATGATATCCTGAAGCAGGGCTCAATCAAATAGGCATGGGACATTATGTGGGTCAAAATTGTGCTGTTTCACTTACCAACTCCAACATTTTACAGTGAAAACAAGCAGCATTGTACTAATGTCCAGATATAAGGTGTTTTTTGTCAGTCGTCCAGAAAAAAAAAAAAGATGCCAAAACTGTCATGTATTACAATCCTAAAACTTAGTACAAGATAGTTTAACTCTCTTAAAAGCTTTTTTGAAAAGTAAAAAGACATCAGCTTGTTTTATATTCTAGGTGGATTACTTAAATGTATATATATCTTTTATGATTACACCATTTGACATGTCATGTCAAAAAAAATACAAAATTGTGAATTTTGTTTGAAAAAAAACATGAACATAAACTGTACATTTTTAGAGACCTGAAGAATGCTCCTTTAAACTGTATAATAGCAGCTAGTAAATTGCATGTCCTTTAAAAATAAAAGCCCCACTTCTTACATCCAACAGTAAAAACATTGATTTTAAAGCACAGCTTTTTTTTTTTAGAAAAAAATGTAAATAAATAAATTGATGTAATTTGACAAAAGGGGGTTTTAGACTATATATATAGTTTTACTTTTAGTACAATTCTGTTTCAATTACATCAATTCATAACATTTATGTACTTTAATGCAATGCCTTAACCAAGTCAACCATCTCAAATAATAATGCATATATACTTTACTGCAATACTTTAAGTAGATTGTTGATATGCAGGACTGGTACTTGTATTGCAGTATTATTACTTCCTTGTACTGGTACTACTATAGTATAGGTGTATATGTGTGTGTGAATATGAAGAACTGAACCAACAGCAGCAGCGACATCTGGCGGGAAACAGCCATTACGTCACTCAGCGGATATTGTCCGTTTCCAACACAGCCAACAGAGGCGTGTGTGTCCACCGACCTGCCGGTGTGTCCCCCGCGGTGCCGTCCACTGTGTCCTCCGGCGTGTCCTCCGGCCGTCCCGCCGCCTCCAGCAGCCTCCTCTGCCGGTCAATCTCCTGTTTTGACCGCAAAACTTGGTCTTCATACTCGGCAATCGTTCTGGCAAAAAGCCGGAAAATGTCGTCCGTCGCCGCTGTCAGCCGCTGGTCGACACAGAGCCGCAACACGTCGAGCTTCAGCATATCCGAAAAAGAAACACAGCCGCAGCCGCAGCGAGAGATGGAGAAGAAAAAAAGAAAAAGAAGGAGAAGGAGAAAAGAAGCTGCAGGCTTAATGTCGGCTCAGCAGGAAACTGTCAATTTACGTACTTTTACTGAGGCGGCAGCCCGGAAGGTTTCACAATAAAAGCATCTTTCGCCACCACTTGTACAGAAAGACGTTTCACTTCCTAGCCAGGAGGCTCCCTCAGTTGTTGGATTTAGGACAAAGAAACACAGGTATTTAAAACTCAAAGTAGGTTGTGAAACTAAATGAACACGACCGCACCCCCTGAAACCTGGGAGTGGTCGTGTGAATGAATAGGTGTCACGAGCTCCCAGGTGTCCCACAGGCTCGAGCGAACTTTACTTTTCCCTCTTTTCATCAGCATTCAAGTCGTGGAACAATATAACAACAGTGGTAGGATCCTTTACTGCAGTAAAAAAATATATATATATACATAATATATAAATAGAGCTTATTTACCTTCTTTTATATAGGCGACAGTTAGCTAGTTTATTCCTGTGCTTCCCAATTAAGGGGCCAGGCCCCTCGAAAGGGTCAGCAGGTCGGACGAAAGAACGAGTTGCAATGAAAGCATGTGAGAAGTTTAAAAGGAAACCATTTTATTTGGTGCCATTGTGAACAATTTAGACATGAAATGTGGGCAGATTACACTCTTCTTTTTGCAAGATGTCAAAAGAAGTTAATCTTTCAACCGTATTTAACTGTATTGTTTTGATACACTTGGTATATTATTCATTGAGACAAATAACTTAATCTGTGAAATAAATAATGATTTAAACTCTCCGGTAACTTGGATATGAACCAGCAAGGGCACTGCTCTGTAGTGTACTAAAAATGAGATATACATACATAATATGGACAAAGGCACATTTAAGGGACTATTATTTTGGTTTGATTTTTCTAACATGCAATCCTGTTTATTCAGGGTCAAAGCACTTTATCACCATCCATGTCACTGTCCCAAAACATCAGTGTCATTAAAAAACAGGAAGGTTTTAGTTTTCACCTGAAGCTGCTGATTTAAAACAAAAATCAAAACTGTATGAAACAAACTGATGAGTATGCTGAATTTTAAATTGAAACTCTGTAAAATGCTCCTTTAAATAAAATGTTTTATATTTCTGCCAGTTTGTAAAGCCACTATGAACTCTACAGCTGTATGAAGTCTGTCTGCACTCCTTCCTGCCTCCTGATTGGCTCTTTGCTGAGCCGAACGTCCAGGTGGACCTTCATGTGGACGTCTCTGGAGCGTTTCTCCTGGTAGCTCTTGCCGCAGACCCTGCAGCTGTAGGGTTTCTCTCCGGTGTGTGTCAGCAGGTGTTTCTTCAGGTCATTCTTGGTAACGAAGGCCTTCCAGCACAGGTGGCAGCTGAATGCTCGTTCCTTCTTGTGAAAGCGGATGTGCGTCTCCAGGTAACCTTTGGTGCTGAAGCTCTTCTTGCAGAGGCTGCAGCTGAACGGTTTTTCGCCGGTGTGGGTCAGCATGTGGGCGTTCAGCCCTCCCACCTGCCTGAAGGCTTTCCCGCAGACGCGGCACTGGAATGGCTTCTCACCCGTGTGGATCCTCTTGTGGACCTCCAGGACGTGGAGCGAGGCAAGGCTCTTACCACAGGTCTCGCAGGAGACACGGTTGGCCGGTTTGTCACCGGTGTGGTTCTTGATGTGTGTGGTCAGGGCACCATTGTCAATAAAGGTCTTCCCGCAGAACTCACAGATGTATGGTCGATCCCCGGTGTGGATCCTCTTGTGGCGCCGCAGGGCACCGGGCCGTGGGAAGGATTTCGCACAAATGCTGCAGGTGTAAGGTTTTACGCCTGTGTGACTCCTCATGTGAGTCTCAATGTTTTGGTACGTTTTACCACAGATGTGACAGATTTTGCCAGCGTCTCTGTGAGTCTGCAGGTGGTCCGTCAGCATCTCTGATGGCGGTAAATGTTCGCCACAGACGCCACAGACCGACTCCTTCGAGTGGTTCTCAGCGTGTTTCCTCAAACTCCCTTTATTTTGAAAAGTTTCTCCACATACTTTGCAGCTGTGAGACGCCATCGGAGCAGAAGTCTTGGCGTTCTCCTTGGTGGCTGAACTGTTCTCTGTTGCAGAGTTTGGACAGTCAGAAGTTGGCTTGCTGCCTTCGTGGATCTCCCAAGAGTGACTCCTGCTGTGCGTTTTCAACGCGCTGCTCTCCATAAATGTTTTCCCGCAGCATTGGCATACGTATGGACGCTCCCCTGTGTGGATTTTCTTGTGGCGCCTCAGCGCGCCAGCTCGAGGGAAGCGTTTGTTGCAGACAACACAGCGGTACGGTTTGATCCCAGTATGGCTTCTCATGTGTGTCTCCATATTCTGGAAACCTTTACCACAGATGCTGCAGGTGCCGCCGGTCTCTCTGTGAGACTGCAGGTGACTCAATAGTCCATCAGACGAGTCCACCTGCTGCCCACAGACACCACAGATGTTTGCTGACTCTCTGGAGTGTGTCTCCGCATGTTTCCTCAAGAATCCCCGACTGTGGAAGGAATCTCCACAAACCCTGCAGCAGAGAGAGACCGACTGAGATGACTTCAGACCGGGGGTTTGTCTTATGTCCCTCTTTGGCTTTAGTGTCTCTGACTGATCATTGTGCTCCTCACTGTGGTCTTCATTGTCCTCTTCATCGTGAGTCTTCAGGTGATCCTGGAGCAGCTGGTTCTGTGTAAAAGTCTGTCCACAGACCTGGCAGACGTCCAGCGTCTTCCTGCTGTGGATCTTCTTGTGCCTCCTCAGCGCTCCAGGTCGGGGGAAGTTCTTGTTGCAGACGTCGCAGCTGAAAGGTTTGATTCCAGTGTGACTCCTCATGTGCGTCTCCATGTTCTGAAATATTTTCCCGCAGATCTCACATGTCCCACCGCTGCTGGCAGCATCTCTGTGCGATCTGAGGTGGGAGATTAGACTGTCCGAGGACTCAAAGCATCCTCCGCAGACTCCGCAGAGATGCTCTGGATCGTCCAAATGCTTCTCCACATGTTTCACCAGGTTTCCTTTGTGGCAGAAAGTTTTTCCACAGATGACACAGCGCTGAGCCGCTGGCCGCCCCGATGACACCGTTGCTGAGGAGACAGGACTGGCCTGGGCTTGGGGTGGAGTGGAGAGGTCAACCTCTGACATCTGTTTTTCAATAGGGTCACCAGTCCTGAGAACGGATGAACTGATGGAGTCTGGAGACAAAAGAAAGTGTTTTCACCATTAAAGACGTCTGCTCTTAAATTTTATTCAATTAACAGTCAGATTACATGATAACATAATATTCATTGAAAAAAAGTACTATGACCTTGATATAGATAAAGCATTGCAATAACAGCACATGGGTATTGTGCGCTTCATGTAGTTGTATTGCAGTAAAAGTACATCAGTACTATGAAATTAATATATTGCAGTATTTGCAATAATTGCTACATATGTAATGTAAGTTTATGTATTAAGCAAGTATGGCGAATTTAAGCACTTATAAGTATTTTGACCGTCATGCAGGTGTAATGCAGTAAAGTTACGTTAATTCCAATATAATTTAAAACACGTTTATAATTGCTGGGGGTATAGACGCCTCTGGTTGCCAAGCAACAATCGGACCGCTGATGTGGCTCCAACATGGCGGCTCGTGAGCTTCACCTGCTCGGTTCAGGCGAACCACCGGGCTCAGCACCGCCTCCAGCAGCCGGCTCTGCCGCTCCACCTGCCGCCGGTACTCCTCCACCTCCCGCTCCAGCAGCTCGGCGATCCGCTCCGCCGCGGCCGCTAGCCGCTCGGTGAGCAGCAGGCGGAGCAGGCGGCCCCCGGACCCGCCGCTCCGCTTCTCCAGCAACGCGAGGACCTCATCCGTGACCCGGGTCAGCAGCTCCGACACGGAATCCGTCAGGCCCCGCAGCCCGCAGCGTGGCAGGGCTGCGGCCGGAAACATCCCGCAGCGCTGCTTTCCCGACGTTACTCTCCGAGCAGAGGACTCCACATCACGAAGTTCAGCTGGAGCCGTGCGCGTGTACAATATTGTCCGACTGCCTCTGACGTCATGTGACGTAGCCAAAGAAACCTCGCGAGATCCAGACGGCCTCTAAAAAAAGCAGAAAGCGCTTCATTGATAAACCATGTATTATTGTATTGATTGAAGCTCCCATGAAATGGGCAATACACGTTCCTATTTTACATCCTCTGGGACCGTATTTTTATTTTTATGTATATATGAATATATATATGAATAATTGAAATCAAATGAATTAATTGAAGTAACTTTCAACTTATTAATTTCAATGAACCAACAATTCATTTAAGGTGGTTCAACTAATTTCTTTTTTTCAGTCTACAGTTAGTTTACTTCATGTTTCATGTTACTGACTTAATCTCATGCATGTATTGATGGTTTCTTTAAATAAAATGATGGAATAGTAAGCAAGAAAACGATAGGGGTGTGTTTCTGAATCAGCCACGATATCAAAAGTATCTGTAGTGATCCATTTTATTAAGACTTTAGAGATGAATTATGGATTATCAGATGACAACCAGACCCTTTTTCAATGCAATTGTTTTACAGTGATTCAGTTTACATGATCCCCTACCCAGCAGCCAGCAGGAAGAATACAACCACAACAACAAGGCTCATTCCCAGGTCATGGAGTTCAGACAGACAGGACTGGACTGCACTCCGCTGGGCTAGACACAATAGGACCGATTCGGTTGTACGTAAATACAAATAATTGTGCCCCGTATGTTGTTTCATGCTGTTTATCTGTTACAGGGTTTTAATTGTAACCTGCAATGAGCTTTAAAGGCGGAATGAGTAGGATGCCCCTAAAAAAAAAACAATCTCATTCAGCACAGATGATCTATTGGAGAGAAAGAGAGTGAAGGAGTGTATCTACAGAGACCCTGCTGCCCTCTGCCTGTATGCTTTTATTATATATATATATATATATATATATATATATATATATATATATATATATATATATATATATATATATATATATATATATATATATAAAAAGTCTCTGGGTGTTTTGGGGCATTTGGGCAGCGGGCCACCGTCAGCCTAGTGTAAATAGTAAATTTATACTGTGAACATCTTGTTATAAGCACACTGCGTTATTTAATACCACAGGGGTAATACCGATATTCATCGCTGCTGAATGGTTACCAGATTTCGAAGGAAATCATTGTACACTGTGTTCAGAGTTAATATACCCATGATGTTGAAACTGGGAAGCAGGCCCCACTGCAACTGGTCAAGTCCTGCTCATTGTGCCTTTAAACTAACTCTAGTACATCAAATAGTATCATTTACATTAAATACAGTACATGGTCCTTTACAAATAAAAATAACTCATTTTATAGCATGTAGGAAAAACAATGGTGCCTGCAAAAACATGAAATTTAGAGACAAACTTCTTGTTTGACAGCTTTTAAACTCTTGGGAACCTTTTTCATTGCTGTTGTACTGATGATCATCGGCACTAATAATGCTTACTGATGTTGTTTTTAACTGAAGACCAAAGTTTAACACGGTTGATTTGAGTCCAGCTCTACCATTCAGTTAGACCAGAAGAGTTTTACTTTGGGGTTGAAATTCACACTACAGTTGGACAAAGTAGAATGTGTCGAGCCTCCTCTGCTCAGCGCTGCTGTCTGGATCCGGGCCCGGCCCCTCTCCCGCTGCATGGACTTTGAGGTGTCCGTTGAGCGAACGCTTGGCCTGGAAGCTCTTCCCGCAGACCATGCAGCTGTACGGTTTCTCTCCGGTGTGAATCAGCATGTGTCTCTTCAGGTCCACGTCCTGGATGAAGCCCTTCCCACACACCTGGCAAAGGAAACGCCTCTCCTTGTTGTGAAAGCGGACGTGTGTGTCCAGAGTCTGTTTCTGGGTGAAGCCTTTACCGCAGAGGCTGCAGAAGAATGCCCGCTCACCCGTGTGTATCTTCAAGTGCGTCTTCAGGTTGCCGCTCTGGTTGAAGGCCTTCCCACAGAAGCTGCAGCTGTAGGGTTTCTCTCCGGTATGGATCCTCATGTGCATCTCTAGTGCACCGTGAGCCGGGAAGCTCTTCCCGCAAATGTGGCAAGTGTTGCTGATCTCGCGGTGGGAACGCAAGTGAGCGGCGAGGCTGTCAGCGGACTCGTACTGATGTCCGCAGAGTCCGCAGCAGCAGCTTGGGTCTTGCAGGTGAGTTTCCACGTGCTTCACCAAGAAGCTCTTCCTGTCAAAAGCGTCACCGCACACTTTGCAGTGGGACACCGGCGCTGTGCTGCGGTATCGTTTGGGCTTGTCGCTGACCTCCTTCCGGTGACTCGTCATGTGTTGGCGCAGGAGTCGCTTCTTACTGAACTCCTGACCGCACACGCTGCAGCTGAGTGTTGCCTCGCCGCCATGCTCCTGCATGTGTCGCTCCAAAGATGCCATGTGACAGAACGCCCGGCTGCACTCCTTGCACTGGAATGGTTTCTGTGTTGTGTGGACACGCATGTGCGACGTCATGTTGCCCTTCTGGCTGAACTTCTTGCCGCAGATGTCACAGCTGTATGGTTTCTCTCCGGTGTGCAGCCGGGCGTGTAGCTCCTGCGCCAGGATGGACTGGAAGGTCTTCCCACAGAATGAGCAGGTCTTACTCCTCTTTTGGTGGGATTGGAGGTGAGCAGTCAGGCTTTCAGCAGAGTCCAATCGCTCGCCGCAGAAACCACAACGGCAGTCTGGGTCTTTGGAGCAGACCTGCAGGACGTGTTTGAGCAGGAAGCCTTTTCCCTGCAGGTTGCGTCCACACACGTGACACCAGAAACTCGGAGCAGGCTGCTTCTGTTTGCTTGTGACACTGAGCGGTGGCCGTCCCCTCTTCTTTTTCCTCTGCTGCCTCAGCTTCACAGAACGACACTCTTCCGTCCAGTCGCTGTCCAAATCGCCGTTGCTGACGACAGAGCCGTTCGGTGAGATGGGCTGACAGTCAGTGGCCGAAGTGGAGTGAGGTGTTGGTGGACAGGAAGCATCGCTGATGATGTGTTCAGTTTCAGGCAGTTTTGTGTCTGCAGGGTCGACCGGTGGTTGCGGGTTTGAGTTGTTGAAGATCACTGACTGCGGTGGCTCTGAGGGCAAAACAGAACATCACTTAACTACTGGCAACTTTCTATAGGAATCTCATGTGATGAACACAGCAGAGTCCTGTTTCGACTTAATATCTCACAATAACACATAACTCAGAGGGAACAGGATCACACAGCTGAGGCTGATGATGAGGTCATAAACCAAAGTGATGTTGACAGGTAATGGTGAAGTTTGAAATTTTGATGATGAAAAGCCAGAGATGATGTTAATAATGGAAAAGCTATATTGTAGTCTAATAAAATGATAATATTTCAATAAAATACAGCACTTTGTTTGTACTATCCTAAAGGGAACCACTGTAATCCACACAAATACACACACACACACACCAATAAATTGACAAAGATCAGCTGATTACCACATATTGTGAATCAAAGTGTTACTTTCTTGCTGAAAACTAATAACGTAATATTAACATGGCATGCTGACAGTTTGACAGTAAACATCACAGCCTGTGATCACTCCTTTAGCAGCACCACTTCCTCTACCTCATCTTTATTTGCAAAATAGTTGTTAATAATACATTTCACAATCACAATCTTTACTGAAGGAAGAAAAATGTATTCTCAGCTTTAGAGCCATCCTTTGGATCATTGGGTTATCTAACCCCCCCTCCTCATTTTTTACAGTAAAAGTAGTATTGGCTGCAACACTACTCCTTCATTCCCAACAGTCTTGTCAGTCACTGTATGAACCTGGACTGTCTGTGTAACAGCTGAGCTGTTGGATGTGTACAATGACACATCCTTAATGGAGGTGATTCAGATACTGTGGGTGTGTCGTACTTCATAACTCATTCCATCATGCGACTGACCTGCTCTGAGCAGCTTGACCTCGGGCTTCAGCACCGCATCGAGCAGCCTCCTCTGGCGGCAGATCTCCCGCTCCGACCGCTCCACTCGGTCCTCGTACTCCGCCACGGTTTCCTCCAGCAGACCGACGATCTCCTCCGCGGCCGCCGTCAGCCGCTCGGTGAGCAGCGCTCTCAGCGGCACGACTTCTGCCGTCTCTTCCCCCTTCTCCACCTGCAGCAGGAAGTCCTCGGCGGCGGCGCTGATCCGCTCGTGGACCGACACCCGCAGGAGCTGCACGGCGCACATGTTGCCCTTTTTCTGCGCACTTTCAGCCACGCGACGGACAAAGCGAACCAGCGGCAAGGTAAACAGGTAAACACACCTCGAATAGACCCGAGGAGTTCCGCGTCGACGAGTGTTCGCTTCCTGCGTAGCGAAGCGGCGAAGGCGAACAGCGAACTCTGCTGGACAGGAGGGCGAGTAGTCGGCGTAAATGACCAGTTGCTGTTTAGTTTCACAGCGGAAATAATCCAGTTGAATAATGACTCAAGCTTGTTATTTTCCAGTGTATACATTGTGTGTATATTTCACCACAAAATTTCACACTGCACTGTTGTTCTGTCAAAACGAGACATCTGGCGACACCGTGTATTGGAAATCTTCCAGTATTTTATGCAATTTAAAGATAAATAATCTCTAATTGGGTTTTACCTTTGGTTTTTGTTTGCTGAGGAATTCACAACATGCTCTTGCACACAAGTTCCATTACACATGCTGATTCTTATATTTAGAGTAAATGTACATTATAAATAGATAAATCATATTGTAAACATATTGTGCACCAATTTGATAAAAGCGACACACTAACAAATCATGATAAAACAATTCGTTTCATTTTTTAATTTGAAAACGTTTTCAGGGGACACTTGAATTGCCTCAAGTGCCCCCTTGTACGGATGACAGAGGGTTTTATTTCATTCCATCGTCTGCTGCCTCTTTCTGGCAGTCATGATGTTGCTGTGCAAAGCAAAGCTTTGCTGAGCAGTAATTTGGAGAATGGGGATGCAGAGTTTGGTCAGGAATCAGGAACCGGAAAATGTTTAATGGAGATCTTTATCAGTTATTTATTTTGTCTAAACATTTGGTCCCTTAATATCAGCAGGAAACAGATGTTTGACTGGATGGATGTATGGAAAAACATAAAAACTCAGAGCAAACAGAAAATCATCTGCAGAGTGTCTGGTCATTATCTATTTCTGATTTAGCACAAAACAATATGAAACAATCAGAAAATAAAGATTTATTTATCTCAGTGTTAATGAAAATACAACAAAAACGTTAAATGATAACACACGTCAGTCCCTTTAACAGAATTTAACAAAATTAAAGTTTTTTCTTATTCTATGAATAAACAGATACAAGTTGAAACAGCTGCAGTTTTACCAACCAGTCACGGTCAGCCCGGCAAACCCTGCCCCTAAACTTCCTGCACGTAAAACCTTCCTGAAAGCAGGAACTGTTTTTTTTTTTAACATATGGATCTGTTTTACAGAAGCCAACTTCAGTCCAAATGCAGGTTTAGGACCCGAGTTCCTCAAAGGTTTCTTGGTTTCTCCTGGGAAGTTGTGAATGAGGACTGAGAGCTAAAACAGACAAAAAACGTTTTTAAAATTTTACCTGATAAGAAATCGAAAAGCAGAATCGACACAATGCTAACATGTTACTTTAGGTTTTCTTTTTATGTTGTGTCTCAAATCACATACTTCTGTACTGCCTTCTACATACTATCGTATATACTGCTTACAAAATTAATGATTAAGTATGTGATTTTTAGCATATTGTTTACACTGAATTGTACAATCATGTCTCGTAAAATGCATTTTCCTAGCCAACTTGATGCGTTTCGCCTTAAAAAAGAAGATAAATAGGTTGGTGGTACCTCCCCTTCCGCTAGGTAGTCAAAAGTCTTTGAAAATCTGTTTGCCCACTTGTCTCCACAGGAGATGATTATTAGCTGCCTGTTTGGCCAATCAGTGACATTGTGACAACTACCCCCAGAGTGAGAACTTTTAGGGACCCTGGTTCCTCTGGTGGAAACATGTGTAAAAAGCTGCTGAGTTTCTGTAAAGATTTCTGTGATGACGACTCCTGAGTTTAGGTTCTAAAACAGTTTGAGGTGACAAGTCATCATTCTTTAGTTTAGCAACTAAAAAACATCTGACTTAACGATTTGCTGTGCGACTCTTAACATGTCAAATGTCGCAGACTCACGGTTGTCTGATAGGATATTGTCTGTTTTAGTTTGTCTGCAGCTCACAGCTGGATGAAGTCGTGACCTCCCTCTGGCGGTTCCAGAGTCACGGATGCAGCCGGGTCTCTAGCGGTTCGTTCCCCAGAATGAACCTTCATGTGTGAATCCACCGAACGTTTCTCCTGGTATTTCTTCCCACACACACTGCAGCTGTATGGTTTCTCCCCAGTGTGTGTCAGCATGTGTCTCTTCAGGTCGATCTTCTGGACGAAGCCCTTGCTACAGAGCTGACAGCTGAACGGTTTCTCCTTTTTGTGGAAGCGCTCGTGTGTCTCCAGTGAGATTTTCTGGCGAAACCTCTTTCCACACAGGCTGCAGATGAACGGCTTCTCGCCTGTGTGGATCCTCATGTGCGAGTCCAGGTTGCCGATCTGGCGGAAGTTCTTGCCGCAGACCCTGCAGGTGTACGGTTTCTCTCCGGTGTGGATCCTCTTGTGCACATCCAGATGTTGGCTCATGGTAAACTTCTTGTTGCAGACGTCACAGGAATAAATCCTTGGCTTCCCGCCTGTGTGGCTCTTGATGTGTCTCCTCAGGACAGTGTTTTCAATAAAAGTCTTGCCGCAGAACTCACAGATGTACGGCCTTTCGCCGGCATGCAGCTTCATGTGTCTCTCCAGAGAGCCCTTTCTGGGGAAGTCCTTGCCGCAGTCTTTGCACCTGAAGGGTTTCTGTCCAGTGTGCGTCCTCATGTGGATCTCCATGTCCCTGAAGCTGACGCCGCAGATGTCGCAGATCCTGCTGGTTTCTCTGTGGCTCTGGATGTGGAGTTGCAGACTCTCCGAGGACTCCGACTGCTCTCCGCAGACGCCGCAACAACTAACAGGATCGTTTAAATGAGTCTCTGCGTGACGCACAAAGTTACCTTTATTGTGGAATGCATTCCCGCAGACCTTGCAGCAGTGTGAAGGGGTCAGACTCGGTTTCCTGCGGCGGTTCCTGGTGGCTGGCAGCTCATCGGACTCATGGCTGCGAACGTGTCGCCGCAGCTCTGTGCTCTTGCTGAAGCTTTTCCCACAGACTTTGCAGCTGAATGGCGATTCTCCATCGTGAGCCTTCACGTGTCGCTCCAGAGAGCCGGCATGGCTGAACTCTTTGTGGCATATAGTGCAGCTGAACGGCTTCTCGGCTGTGTGAATCCTCATGTGCGTCACCATGTTGCCCTTTTGGTTGAAGCCTTTTCCGCAGACGTGGCAGCTGAAGGGTTTCTCTCCAGTGTGCAGCCTCAGGTGAGTCTCCTGGGCTCGGATAGAGGGGAACTTCTTACCGCAGAAATCACAGGTTCGGCAACTGTCGCGGTGTGTCTGAAGGTGCAGCCTCAGGCCGTCGATGGACTCCAAACGCTCACCACACAGACCACACAGACAGTCTGCCTCCTTTGAGTGTTTTTCCACATGTTTCATCAAATAGCCCTTTCTATCAAATGGCTTTCCACACACACGGCAGCAGTGAGATGTCCCCTGCTCATCGTCCTCCTTCTCCTCTTCATCATCTCCAGCCAGTTGTTCCGGAGAGTTGGGCTGATGGTTCAGACCTGGAACGTCCTCAGGTCGGGAGGAAGTGCCTGGTTGTGGCTCCTTCTGTTGGTCATCCACAGACGCTACCTGCTTCAGGTATTCATCCTCAGAAAGTCTCTTGACACCAACAGATAGACACAACTCTGCAAAGAAGATCAAATGATACAGGTTTACGGCACAGAATCAAACACTGGGCTTTGTGTATTTTGTTTTTTCAGCTTCGTGTTAACATTTATATGTGCTGATATGTAGCCCAAGGGGAAAACCTTAAACTAAATGAAACTTAGGGAAAAGAAATACAGATGTCTTGACCTCTATGTCCTTATCGGTGGCTACAGCCCTGCTTCACACTACAAGTGTTCATTCCCCAATTTACACACATTCATATACTGATGGAGGTAGCTGTCATGTGACTGCTTATCAGATGAATTTAATCATTCATATTATATACTGACATATTCAGTGTCGGGAATCAAACTGCTGATACTCCAGGGAACTACTGCTCTATGTCTGATCCATGGACATTATTATAGACATTTGCAAAACTGATCATGTTAATTAATGAAAATAGATATCAAATAGTTTGTTTTACTTCCTCACTTATTTTTCCATTTGCTGCATCTCAGTCTCAATTGCCATTTGTTCCATATTAGTTGAGAGAAATGATTGCCAGCCAATCAGAAAAAAAACATATTCACTAAGACTGTAGTGAAATGGACATTGTGTCTTTTTTACAATGTGCTCCTTGGAGTATTTACGTAGATGTTTTCTTTCTTGCTTTTTCTGTGCTATTTTTCAGAAGGTAATGTAATTACAGTATATCATCTAAGTGAATATATTATAAATTTTAAGGTTCTTAAGTATAATATAGCTTTTGCTTTATATGTTGTTATCACCATATATGTTACTATGATACTATTACTACATTAAAATGTTATTTTAAAAAGACCAAAAATCAGTTTATCCGATTCATTTAGCAGATGGCAAATAATAAAAGTGATTAATGTCTTAAGCTGTTATATAGAAAGGAGGTTTATGATAAAACACACACAGACGATTCAGTTTTTTGTCATACTGCTTTCACTCAAAAATTACAGCATTTCATACCAAACTCAGGTTGCTGAGGAAAACCGTGAGATGCGGTAGAAAGCTCTACAAATGACAGCCAGTGTGACCGTGTCTGTGTCCGGGCACCGACCTGTCCTGGCGGCTGCAGACTCGGCTTCCTGCCGGGGCCCCTCCGGTTCTACCTGGGCCGCTCGGTTCGCTTCGAACACGGCGAAGATGTTGTCAACAGCCACGGTGATCCGCTCCGTCACCAGCCGCTTCAGCTGCTCCACGTCCGCCCGCCCGCGCTCCTTCAGCAGCCACAAAATCTCCTTTGCGGCCTCCGCCAGCTGCGCGTCGACCACCGCCCGCAGGCTGCGGTTCTCTGTCGTTTTGCACCGTTTTTTAGACATTCTTGGCAGGATTGCCACCGAACAAAGAGGAGAACATAAACAATGCCAGGACTCTTCCGGGGTCCAAGGCCCTGCGTCATCACCTGGGGACTTTTTTATTTTATTTTTGTATGTATTTTTGTCATCACCTAGGGACGCCGACGGGAAACGCCTCACGGGTACGTCACGGAAAACGTGCACAAAGATCTACATCAGGTAGATGACGCGTTCGCCTTTGCTTGTGCGTTGAAACGACGCGTCAGCCGCCATCTTGTGTCGGGGAGCTGCGCCTCCTTGTTACATGAGCCCACCAAGGTGGCTTGTTTAACAGCGGTTAAAGTCATTACAACTCAATAAGTTTTATGTGTAATAATAATATTGCACTTTGTCACAATATACACATACAGCTTAGAAACAAAAGCACTGCGAAACACCTATGTTGCTTAGGTCCGTGTTTCCTTCAAGGGCGACATTCATTTGGAACGATCGGAAATCCCGACACAAGATGGCGACCGTGTTGACGTGGCTCAAAAGCCTGCATGCGGGTTCTACATGCATATCTCTATAGACCGTAGCTGGCATCGAGGAACCGAGCTGCTAAATTGCTAGCGTCTAGCTGCGCGTGGACATTGTGGTGAAACCGTTCTATCAGTTTTAACGTTCCGGAATGTTTGTTTAAAAAGCGAAGCTCCCGGTACGACCTGTAAACCATACTGTACTAATAATTATGTCTGTTAAACGTTTCCTTACTG
Source organism: Eupleurogrammus muticus (assembly GCA_036785175.1). NCBI lineage: Eukaryota > Metazoa > Chordata > Actinopteri > Scombriformes > Trichiuridae > Eupleurogrammus > Eupleurogrammus muticus. The sequence goes on from JAYKQN010000020.1 coordinate 12,911,237, forward strand.
AGCTCAAACACCCAGAAACACGTCCTCATATGTTATGGTTTAATGACGTCTTCCAATTTAGATTATTATTGATGTGTCTAACAAGATTTGGTTATGATAAACTAGAACTTTATTGTGTTTATGCGCTGTTCGCTCGCTTTATGACCAAGAGGGCTCTTTATTTATGTATATATTGAAAAGTTAAAAATCTTTCATCACCATCTAGCCCTAAGGTTATTCCGAGGGGGTCACGTGACGTGGGACAGAACTCTTTTATATATCTATAACTCTCATATATATATATATATATATATATATATATATATATATATATATATATATATATATATATATATATATATATATATATATATATATATATTATTCAACCCGATATTATTCAACCCGATGTGATGATGGATCCCAGAAAGAATTAAATTAAAAAAAGGGTGGGAACCACTGAGCTTGAATTGACTCCTTTTTATTGGATCATACAAAGGAAAACACAGTTTATTCACAGTACCGTAATTTTAAAAAAAAATGTCTCATGAGAGCACATGTTGCTTCTGTGTTCTGCGTAAAGATAATTATACTTTATGTATTTTACCCGATTAGATGTCTCTGGATGCTGACCTCTAGATTGATACGAGCAGTTTGTAAAAGCTGTCAGGTAAAGTAGCAGTAGGCTTTTTATTGTAAAGTGATGTATATATATGAATTAGATGATGGTGTTTATGACATTGGCTCACTAACATGTTTCTCTTTGTGAAGTTTCAGGTCTACGCTGGAACGTCCAGCCTCGGAGCAGCTGAGATGCCTCAAAAGAAGAAGAAGAAGAGGGGTGTACCCGACAGGTGGCTGGACTATCGTCCCGTAGGACGCAGGATTCCGGGGACCCGCTTCATTGCCTTCAAAGTGCCTTTAAAACCCTCGCTTAACTCTAAAGTCACTGAGTCAGACTCCTTCGGTCTGTGGGAGCTGCTGGACTCTGTGCAGAATCAGAACCAGGACCTGGGTCTGATCATCGACCTCACCTTCACCAACAGATACTACAAACTGCTGGACGTCCCACAGTCCTGCTGCTACATTAAGATCCTCACAGAAGGACACAACGTGCCCACCAATCAGGTCATCCTGAGCTTCAAGCGGGCGGTGAGGCACTTCCTGAAAGAGAACCAGGACAACGACAAGCTGATCGGCGTCCACTGCACACATGGCCTGAACCGCACCGGATACCTCGTCTGCAGGTACCTCATTGACGTGGATGGACTGGAGCCGGCGGCCGCTGTGGAGCTCTTCAACACCTGCAGGGGCCATCGCATCGAGAGGAAAAACTACCTGCACGATCTGCAGCAAGGCGCCAGTAGGGGCAACGCCGGCATGGATGAGCCGGAGCAGGAGCCGATCAGAGGACTGGCGGTGGAGCGAGTGTATGGCCCTGCCCCTGCCCAGAGACCATCGCCAGGCCCCCCTGAGGAGACACAGGCAAAAAAAAAGAAGAAGAAAAAGAAGAAAGATCCTCAGGGCAGCAAGCCGCCACAAAGCGGCCTCCTCCCAACTCTGCCTCCCTACCAATGGAACCCCAACCCTTCTTGATGCTCCACCCCCTCCTGCCATGCACCTGGAGCAATGAGCTGAGCTTCAGGAAGCAGCTTCACACACAAAGAGTCCATGAACAGACAAAGGCATGTTTCTTCTTTTGATGAAGCATCAGCATGTCGCGATGCTGCGAGTGCCACAATGAGCTGAACTTCCTGCAGCCGACTGACATTTGTGTTTGAAGTGTAAAGATATTAGATGTGGTTCATATTTTATTTCAACGCTAAGTGATTTACGCAACTACTTTAAATCATTGGCTGGTGTTTCTGTTTATATATTTTAATAAAGTTTTGATTAAGTATTCACAGGCCTATATTCTTCGTTGACTTTCTGACATGTTTACGTGCTGGATGTTTGAGATCAGTTGGTTCTCAGACTAATGTCACATCACCGCAACGACAGGTGGTGATATTGACTCTTTAGCTTGATAGTATTCCACCATTACAAGTTGATGTTTTCTTTATTATTATTATTATTTTTTTTAAAAGAAGTCAATAGACGGGTAAATTAGACCATTAGCAACCCAGAGGTAAACTGGCACAATGGACTATCCTTTGTCACTATGCCCATAGTTTACTTCCTGTTTGCTCTAGTTATAGAGTGATGGCTCGATTCCAATCGCATTATCTGAATATGGTAGTTCAATTTGCAAGTAGGATTTCAGACCAAGAGCAAGACCATACAGAAAGAAACAGCCTTGTGCAATTATATGATCTTCATCAGCAGACCAAGTATTCAAATTTAGTTTTGTTTCCTAACGTGCCCATTCCTCCATGTTGGCTCTGAGTAACAGCTGAATGAAGCCCATCATGTGATAAAACAGAGCTCCAGAACCTTTTTAGTCAAGAATGGACTTTCAAGCTTAAAAGTTGTCTGATGTTACCTTATCAGATACTATCCTCTTGTGTTGATGTGTTTTCTGTTCAGGTTAAAACTGAATATTTGAAATTGCAGTGAAGTTTAAAGAAAAATAATATATAAATATTATATATTCTATATAAAAGAATAATCTTGTACTTCAATATCCAGAAATCAGCATCAACTGAAAACTATCCTAAATAGTCCTCCAGTCCATCGAGTTGAAAATAAAAAAACAACATAACGTAATTTGTTGGTTGTAGACATTCTTCTCTTTGCTGTATTTGCCTATTTAATCTGTATTAGTAGAAAAACAGAAGTAAAGTTTGCTTTACAGAAGCTTTTTATTGAACAAATGTACAAATGTCAGAAAACATACAGTCAACAAACAAAACTGACAAACTGTTGAAACAACATTCCAAACAACCAATGCAAAAAGAATTGTTATTCATTGAGAAGACTCCTTTTCTGCCTCTTCTTTCACTTCTTTTTCTTCACAGACATCTTTCTCCTGAAAAAACAAACAAGATCATATGCACAGAACAGTCAAAATATCACTATCAGTGAGAAAAACAGAATGTTTTACACTTGTGGTGCCCTATTCAGTCTATTCTCTTCTGTCTTTCTGTTGTTTTAGGAGACACTGGAAACATTGTGAATCTGCCCTTTAACACTTAAAATCTACAATAATTTTTTTCCCAAATACCCGTCCTCATCCTAATAAAAGCAGTTGTTCTTACCCGGTGTTTCTCGTCCTCCCTCTCCCTCCTCCTCCTCTGCTCGGTCTCCACCATGCTGTAGAAGTCGTTTTCGGCTCGAGCGATCAACTGATCTGGGCTCTCCTCTCCCTCCACCTCTCGTCCTCCGTCCTCCTCTCTGCTCTGCTCCGAGCGACTCCTCTCCTTCAGACGAATCTCCCTCTGACGAGCCTCAAGGATCTTCTCTCGCTTTGTCTCTCGCTCGAACATCTGCAGACAGATACAGTGAGATGCTCTGTTCACGTGCAGTGTACAGCGAGAGAGACTAGCTTTCGAACAAATTCCATTTGGAATATCTTTGCATGATTTATTAGTTCAAAAAATCCTTTTTCATCCTATTAAGCCTGATAAGCCCACCCTGTTCTGATTTGTCAGTTTTAGGAAGCTTCCTCAAATCAATGCTGTGCTACACACTTTATACATTTTGCTAAACCTTCTATCCGTAACAGTGATGTATATTTATTGAGAGTGTGAGTGTCTCACAGCAGCAAGAAGACTCTTCTCGTTCTTCTGGAGGCTCGACAGTCCAGAGCAGATCTCCAGCAGCGTGGCTTCACCCTGCTGTGAGCCGCACACCACCAAACGGCCATTTTCCTGAACCCGAAGGCTGTACAGCGCCTCATCACAAACCTGAACACAACATACAGGGACAGAAAACCATTTTGCATTTGCATCTCCATGGAAATGTGACCAAAACCAATTTGAGGGGACATCGGGGCACCTTGAGACTCAGCGTGGGGTCGTTCTGTTTGAACAGGATGTCCCAGACGTCCAGGACACCGTCCATCTTTACCGTGAAGAAGACAGATGGTCTAACTGGACTCCAGCAGGCGTCCGTCAGATATGACATCTGGTATCTGAAAAAATGCAAATCACAGCACTGTGAGATTTTAAATTGGGATGGGAGTGACAGGAAGGGACGAGATGAGATGAAACAAGATTAAAATAAGATGAAACAAGCTGCAACAGAAATAAACAAGATGATATTCATCTTTAATAATAACGGAATCAACCTGTTTCGCCCTCACCTGGTCCACATGATAGACGACTCCTTGATGTCTTCAGACCAGATGCGAGCTGTCCAGTCGCCCACAGTGAGGAAGTTTTTGGGGAAGAAGGGGTTCCTCTGCAGGGCGTAGACGGGTCCGTGGTGACCTTCGTACATACAGACGATCTTCTCCGCCGGAGTCTTAGCCTTCCTGTTACAGGAAACGACCATGCCCTGCTCCGTACCCACCATGAACTTAGTTGGCTGCAAACACAAGACGGTTCATGAAGGGACAACTCCATATTCTGTTCCGCTAAAGTGAGCCAAGCATAGCACAAAGACTGGCAGCCAGTGGAAACACTTAGTTCAACTTAGCATAAAGACTGTAGAATAAACAGAAGTCAAAGAGTAACTTACTGTCCTGGACCTTGCTAACAAATTCCACCTGCAGAGAGAAACTCACCATGGTGGCCTCGAACTCCAGAGAGATGGCTCCTAAAGCTCGGTCAAGGTTCCCCTCCCGACCCGGGTCCAGAACCAGACGCTCTGTGGGCTCACTCAGTTTGCGGACGTCCCACCACAGAATCTGACAGGTTCAAAACACCAATTCAAATGGCACCAATTTTCTACCCATAGTTCCACCGTCTGGTCCTGTTAGTGAAAGTCGTCTGTAGCCTGATAAACCTCATAGTGATGTCATGAGTCTACCTGTCCATCAGTGGAGGCAGAGAAGGCATCGGTTCCGGTCTTGGACTGCAGCCAGATGATCTTGTAGACCGGGTCTCTGTGACTGTGCTCCACTGAGGAAACCTCCACAGGCTGGCTGCCTCTTCGGGTGTCCCAGTATGCTGGAACAACACACAAAAATGCAGTTTAATGGATTACAGACAGGAAGTCACCTGTGCGTGTGTGTGTGTGTGTGTGTGTGTTCCCACCGATCTGTCCGTTGTAGCTTCCTCCCACTAGTGTGTGAGAGTCTTTCGGGTTGTATTCCAGACAGATGAGCGGAGAAGATGGTTTCAGACTCATCTCTGGTCTGTTGGGGTTCTCTGCAACAAAATCAATCATCCATGCATGAGCACAGCCTGTCCGTCTCCATATCAGTCTTCTTATCTGTCTACCCGTCTCACCCACCAATGTCCCAGATGTAGGAGTCAATGCTCATGTCTTTGGTGGTTTTCTGGAACTGCAGGCAGGAGTAGGCGGCTGCCAGCTTCCTGCCGCCGTCGGGATGCCACGACAGGCAGGTGACGGTGCGCTTCACCTGATTCGGATCTCTGCAGAGTCACAGCACACATTGACACTCACACAGCATCACACTGAGACCCGAGGCCTGAACTACGAAGCAGGATTTGTGTTTATGTGCGGTAAAGTCTATATGTCATAATTCCACCTTTCTGTATTTTGAGCCTTCTTTTATTATCACAACCTTCTAATAATTCTGTATTTCATTATCCTTCTTCCATTTAACCACTTTCAATACCCTGGATCACCAATGGTCAGTTAGATGAAACCAGGCAATAGAAAGATATCCAGGATATATTGAACGTTCTTTATAGTAGTTGGTTTCTCTCTCTGATAAATGAGATCCATTTTCTCCTCTGATTTAAGATTCAGATTTTTAACTGTTCCAGAGTTCACAGGAACCTCCTAAGAATCGTAAATGCTCCTCATCAATCAACATATGGCACCTGAACACATTGATAGTCTTGGCTGATGGCGGCTCCAGGCTCTCCTCTATCTCCTCCTCAACCTCGAAGTACTTTTGGTAGATGTCCTCAGCGTTGTTCTGTCTGATGCATTGCTCCATGACCTGGAACCAAAGAAAGACACCAGGTGACCTCACAGCTAAGGGGCGTAGCAGACACAGTCCCATTGAACAGGTGGTTGGATTCATTTCTTCATCAGGAACCTGAATCTGACCGTTAGGCGGAGCTTACACTGCCCAGCTGCGGGATGCTGTTGATGTAGCTCTCATCTTTCTCCACTTTCTTCCTGAAGCGGATGGTCTGTTCCATCTCCTGGGGGTTGACGTCTTTGGGCCACCCACCCTCCACGTGGTTTATGCCACAGCTCTCTGACTCAAACCGCTCTGTGTTCACCTGCAGACGCAAACACCTGAGACATGAATCATGGCTCAATCTTGCATCTAATCAGGCTCCATACTTTTTTTTAAAGGACTCTAGTTCAGAATAGGGCTGTGTAAAACAATCAATTGTTTGGTCCAGAAAACTATGGATCACTGTTTCCCAAAGCCCAAAATGATGTCCTCAAATGTCTGGCTTTCTCCACTAAAGGTTATCAGTTTGCTGATTTGAAAATCAAAGTTGTGCTTTAAATATGGGGATTCTATTGTAGTACTAAACCTAAAATACAATGAGCATCTTCCAGAAAATATGGAAAACCTGCTGTTTTAATATCAAGGGAAGGTTATTCAGGAATATTCAACAAGCTAATACATTACAAGTTAAAGTCATATATTTCAAATTGTTACTTAAGTAAATGTACAGAATTATTATCAGCAACATTTTATTAATTTACCAAAAGTAACTCATTATGCAGACTGCATTGCTTGTTGTTTATTTTGTGATTGTGAAAGGATTTCAATGGTGAATTTCTCAATGTGGGTCCAATGTAGGTAGATTAATAGTAAAAGTACATCCTTATAATATTTGACACTTTATCCGAAAAGTGTTGATTAAAGTACAAGTAGTCTACCTCAAAACTGTACTTCTGTATAGTACGTGAGTAAATGTATTTCGTTACTTTCGCACCCTGGTCAAGTGGTATCATGTAATACGTATGTCACGTGGCTGCAGGTAGCAGCTCACCTGGTGCTCCGACATGTCCCTGCAGCCCTGCAGCGCCTGGTCTCGCGGCGTTTTCCGGATGAACTGCAGAGCCAGACTCGGGTCTGGAGGGACGTCCACGAGCAGCTCGGCAGGCCGGTCGGAGAAGAGGCAGTGTCGGCCAAACTCGGCGCGGAGCTTCGTGTAAACGTGGACAATCTCCATCCTGCCGCCGGTGACCGTTTCAACGCCGGAAAACGGTTAAAAACGGAGCCAACGAAATGAAATAAAGTTTCCCCTCACCGCGGCGCAGTTTGTTGTATCCTAGCAACGCTGTGAACGCGGAAGTGCTGGCCGTATCTTAGCAACATGATACAAACTTTACTTAAAAATCGAAAACACCAATAAAAACGGATTATAGCCTACTCAAAAGTTACATCCTTTTAAAAGTTTAATAAATTTAAATCTATTCTCCAACAGTAAAGTCACAAAATAGAAACTGTAAAAAAATTCACAACAGAATGTTGATTTCTTGATTTATAGACACAATATTTACATCAGCCCTAAAAATCTGAGACGTGTTATACCCTAAGACTTGGTACCATACAGTTTTACTCACTTAAAAAGGTTTTGAAACATAAAAATTCTACCAACTAGCTTCATATTATAGATGGATTTAATATTTAAAATTCATTAATGTTTAATTTACACCATTTGACAATAATAAAGTAGCCAAAGTCATATGTCTACACGTATTACTAATAATATAAACAAAATGAAATACTTATCTGTATAGCACCTTTTTTCTTACATGTAATAATAATACAACTATAAACAGTGTTGGGAGTAATGCATTACAAAAGTAATGGATTACTGTAATGAATTACAGAAAAAAAGGTAATATTTTATAATATTATATTAAATTTTTTATTTTTTATATTTTGAGAAAGAAGTGAAACATTTTGACGTTTGACTGCTGCTGATCTCGCTGTAATTTTAGTGAATTTGTATGAAGAAAAACAAAAAAACACCACTTCAATCCATATTAAAAAAGGCATTGTATCACGATTTGTACAGAGTAAAATATTACCTTTTTTCTGTAATTCATTACAGTAATCCATTACTTTTGTAATGCATTACTCCCAACACTGACTATAAACAACAAATAAATATAAGAAAGGAGTATAATAAATCTCTTTTTCTCGTTCCAGTCCAGCAGAGTTCGCTGTTCGCTTCCCCCGCTTCGCTTCGCAGGAAGCGAACACTCGTCGACGCGGAACTCCCTGTGTTTACCTGTTTACCTCGCCGCTGGTTCGCTTTGTCCGTCGCGTGGCTGAAAGTGCGCAGAAAAAGGGCAACATGTGCGCCGTGCAGCTCCTGCGGGTGTCGGTCCACGAGCGGATCAGCGCCGCCGCCGAGGACTTCCTGCTGCAGGTGGAGAAGGGGGAAGAGACGGCAGAAGTCGTGCCGCTGAGAGCGCTGCTCACCGAGCGGCTGACGGCGGCCGCGGAGGAGATCGTCGGTCTGCTGGAGGAAACCGTGGCGGAGTACGAGGACCGAGTGGAGCGGTCGGAGCGGGAGATCTGCCGCCAGAGGAGGCTGCTCGATGCGGTGCTGAAGCCCGAGGTCAAGCTGCTCAAAGCAGGTCAGTCCCGCGGCGGCGGACCGGAAGCTGCGGAGGCCGCAGACGTCAGTACACAGGACATCACCTGTTCTAAGCAAACACTCACACTACTACTACTACTAGTACTACTACTACTACTACTACTACTACTACTACTAATAGTAAAACATCAAAACCCGTTACTTTGTTAGCAGGCAAAAACCACAACTGCCCCGATCACAAGGCCTGATGGGAAATTGAGTTCTTTATTTCTTATTTGCAGTCAACAGAAGTGTCAACTTAAGTTTCCACTTTAAATCTCGGGTATTTAATTATAGATACTAGGCTGGAGAAGTTGGCTTATCAACTCAAGCTTTTTTACCTAATTAAAGTTCAGGTTTCAAAACTACTACAAGTATGATAATAAAAAGTAATGGGGAACAAATCAGTTGGTTGTCAGTCAAAATTCATGTCCAGTGTATGTGTTGCATTGTCTTTTTTAAAAAGTATCTGCAGCATTTAAATGTTGTCAAAGTAAGTCTAATATTTACATATATAGTTGCATACTCAAATGAAGGGAGATCGTGTATATCCCACTGACATGTATGCATAGCTGCTGATCTTGATTTCTGTGCAGGTGAGAGAGAATGGCAAAATCGTGTTTAAAAAAAAAAAAAAAAAAAAGGGCAGTTTGCGCTCGGTTTTGATTCTGTGGTGCTGCACCATAGATTGGTCTATGTGTGGGAAATGCTGTGGTATGTGTGGGAGTTAAAAGTCAGGAGAGGGAGGTATGCAGTAAATACCAGAGGGGGAAAAACATTGCCTTGCATTGAATTCAGCAACAAAAAAACACAAGAAAATAATCTAACACCAGCCCTTCGAGAACAAAATCACACCACAAGCCTCTGCTCCATGAAATCTATTTGACTTTTCAGAGATGTCCATTAAGTCCTGAATGCCGACGAAGGACCAACCAGTGACGACTGCTGTGGAAATGTGTTCAGTTGAGCTCTGGCAGCTCATGAATGTAAGACATAAATCAGTTGCTGGATTAGTCTATAAGCGCTTCAGGAAACCCTGATAGAATAATGAACTGGCTACATTTTCATAACATGTCTCTATTGTTTTTTTTTATTTTTTTTTATTTCAGATTGTCCTACAGAGGCCCAGCAGCTGGTGGAGAGCAAAGAGGAAATTCATCCTGTGCAGCAGGAATCTCTGGACCAGGAGGAACCACATCCCCCACACATTAAAGAGGAAGAGGAGGAACTCTGGACCAGTCAGGAGGAGGAGCAGCTTCAAGGCCTGCAGGAGTCTGATATCACCAAGTTCTCCTTCTCTCCTGTTCCTGTAAAGAGTGAGGATGATGAGGAGAAACCTCAGTCCTCACAGCTTCATCACAGTCAAACGGAACAGGGGGAAACAGAAGCAGATGGCGGATCAGAATCAGCCAGGAACTCTCATCCAGACAGACTTTTACAACCGGTTAGCGAGGACACTTCTCTCGAGTCTACTGACACTGATGACAGTGATTTTGATTGGCCGGAAACAAATGAAGCTCAGTCAGGTGTAGAGGGCCCAAAACACTGTGAACCCCTGGAGAGCGATATTGGATCTTCGTTGAAGGAGCGACCATTTCCTTGCTCGTATTGTGGTAAAAGATTTAGCCTTAAGGGAAACTTGAATAGACACATACGAGACCACACGGGTGAGAGACCATTTCCCTGCTCTGGTTGTGATAAATCGTTCAAAGATAGCGGTTCGTTAACGGCACACATGAGGTGTCACACCGGAGAACAGCCGTATAGCTGTTTATTCTGTGGGAAGAACTTCAGCGGGAGGGGAAACATGACCAGACACATGAGAATCCACACGGGAGAGAAGCCATACACCTGCTCAGTGTGCAGTAAAAGTTTTCACGTGAAAGAACATCTGAACAGACACATGAAATATCACACTGGGGAAAAACCCTTCAGTTGCTCTGTCTGCGGTAAAGGTTGTGCTCAGAAAACGGACTTGAAAAAACACATGAGAGTCCATACCGGAGAGAAACCGTACAGCTGCCCGTTCTGCGGCAAATGCTGCGCCGAAAAAGGAGATTTGACCAAACACATGAGGGTCCACACAGGAGAGAAGCCGTTCACCTGCAGCGTTTGCGGGAAAAGTTGCGCCCAAAAGGGGAGCTTGAACATTCACATGAGGATCCACACGGGAGAGAAACCGTTCAGCTGCTCCATCTGCGGCAAGCGCTTCACCGTGACGGGACACCTGAAGAGACACATGAAGCTGCACGCGTCGGACAGCCCGGCGGCCGAGACCGTCGAGCCAGCGAACACGTCGTGACGCGTTTCACCGGTCAGGAGCAAGGACAAACCAGTGAGGCATTTAGAGACACGGCCACGTCTCGGCTCACGTTTATGAAGCTTCTCAGACTCATGCCTTCTTTTTTTTCCCCCTGAATTTTTTAATGTCTATTGGAATAATCCGAGTAGGGTTGTAAAGGAGCGGAAAATTTCCAGAAACCTTCCATGAGAAGTTAAGCTCCAACCTTTATCACCTAACTTACAAGACAGCTAGCTACTGTATGAATACATTATTTTATTTATATAAGTTAGACGTTAATACTGATAAAATGTGTCGTAACTGCTGGTTGAGTTTGATGAGGGAAACCAACGGCAATCCTGACGATGGGAACATTTCTCAAAAATGTTGAACTATCCCTTTAAAGATGGTTGTTTTAGCCAAGATTGTGCTAAACTATATTTTCCCCAAGTATATTTCAGTTCCCTGTTAACCCTCTATTGCATTAAATATCACATAGACATGGTAAAAATCGTTATTGTGAATATTTTTCATTACTCAAAATGGCCTAAATAATATATTTTTAAAAAGTTATAAGAAAAAAAGTTTCATGCTATGTAAGTCAATTGGGACTTACTGGACCATAAGGCAACAAATACATTTCAGCATATTAGAAAAAACAAAACTTGTAACAACAAAATTTCAATAAACTTAAAAAATATTAATAATAAGGTTGAGAGACAATGATGCTCACATAAATTGTATTTTCTACAAAAATAAAAAAAAAACTTTTTACAACCATATTGTTGCTATATGGCAGTACTATGCAATAGAGGGGTACTTGCCAACCATCAATTTTATACGTTTTGGATTTATTCCTCTTTATTTTTATTTAATCACATTAATTCCCATATATTCCTGTTAATTCCGATGGGAAGTTTTCTGGAATTTCACAACCCTAGATCTGATCAGAAGGTATAGATAGTTATCCTGACGTTACGTTTACACCAAAAGACGCCACCATTTCTTCCAGGGTTTGAGTATTCAAACCTGTACTGTACTGGAGCAAAATGTGAGCAAAATCTTCAATCGCTCTAATATACAACAACATTTAGAAAATACTTTAGGTTGAGAAATGCCAGAAATCTCCTTTTAAATGATCAAAAAAACATTGATTTCTAGTGTAGGATATGAGATATGTGTGGAGTGTGGTGTAACTTAAAGAGAAATGGCTGCAGTGTTGCGGCGGTGCCTTTCAGTACCCAGAGCAGGATCAGAACAAATAAAGACTATTCTTCCATGTGTCCGAATCAGGTTGCATAAACTGTTCAAGTTTCGATTAACAATGTAAGTCACGTTTCATGCACATACGTCATATTTGAGTCTCACACCTGTTAAATCGCTGAGAGATTTTTACATCAGAAAGGCCACAACACAGCCTTATCCCATATTGACAAAAATTGACACAAATATGATCAGTGATGAAATAAGCACCAAAGGCTGGGTTTATAACTTAACTGATCCTTTCCTGTAGACTTTAGCAGGCATCAAATACTGCCGAGTAATACTACAATTATGTAATGCTGGTTGAAAAAAAAAAATAACAAAGCAGAGATATACTGTGTTAATTCTGGGTATGAATGAATAGTGTAAACTTTTTTTTTTCTTGGTTTAGATACCTTGAAAAGTGCCTGAATTCTTTGAGTTCGCCGACTCAATAGATGACAATAAATAGATTATAACTCTGAGAAGAGTGAGGAACGTGTTGAGATGAGTTTGCTGAATTTGGATGGTAAACCGCATACCGACAGGTTTAGTTTCATTTACTATTATCTTAATGGGCACGCTGTGGTTGTGTAAAACATACGTTCCTCCTGACTCATGTTAAAGTCGTCGTACGTGATAAAGAAACCGTTGAGCAAGCAGCGGCAGTTTTCTTTGACTCGAAGCTCGGCTGTCGATGACTGACGTGAACTTCTTTCTCCTCTGTTTTTTTTTTAAAGTTAGTTTTGCCTGAAATTGATCCTCAGCAGCATCGTGCTGCCAAAATAATAGTAACCAAACCTTGTTAAAAGTCCCCACTATCAACTATAACATGTAATTACACACTAACAATAAATACGATCTCCTTAAGATTCTCTGTGAGTAGCTTTATTTTCGGAAGGAATTGTGAGCATCAAAAAGTATTTGGCAGGAATTTGCTAAAGAATTTTCACCCTGTATTTATTACGAGGCTGAGAGGAGTAAAACGAGTATAGTAATGCTTATGTATTATAAGCTTGATTTAATTAAAGTACTGAAGTATATTATATCATCTGCTGTTTCAAGAGATATAAAATAGATGAAGCAGAAAGTATAAAGTAGCAAATGGAAATACTCAAGTACCTCTAAATTACACTAAACTTCAGTACTTGTGTACAAATACCATATAATATCAGTATAGGGTAGCAGGTATGTAAAGTTTTTGTTGTTTCTCCTCCTATGTTCAACTCCTGCTCAAAGTGCACAGAAAAGAAGAACATGAGAAGAAAACTGCAGAAATCATCCCACAGCGGCTGAGAGCAGGTCAGGTGGAGGATTTCTTGCTTTCTACGAATCTTTTAAATGTATAAGAAATCATCGATCATTGTGTTGAGAAAAACCAGACAAAAACCACCTTGCCAGATAAAATGATAAACTTTTGCCTATAAAAATCTTCACTTTACATCAGAGCAGCTAAATTGCTTTTTGTCAGTTTTACACCCTTCATCAATTAAACATATGGTCTCTTTCCAAAGATCAATGGCAGCTCCACCATTACTTTCAAATTACACTTATGTGCATCATCTTTACCGCAAACAAATCAACTGAATGGTTTCTCTCCTGTGGGAATTCTAAGATCTAAAATTCGATGATCCCATTTTGACCATGGTTTGAAACAGGTTAAAGCATGTTACAAACGAGGAATTTTCCCAGTTAAAAAAAAAAAATTGAAAGGTCATTACCAGGCTCCATAGGACAAAAAGTAGAGACCACACATGGCTCTTTAAATTACAAAAGATGTTTATTTAACATAACAAAAAATATGGAGTCAGTTCATTGGCGTGGATGTATGTGTGACCTGTGTAAGACTAAGAAAACCAAGTTGACACCCCCATCAGGTTTTGGTTGGGTTAATCGTTTGGAAAATCAATGATGTCTTCAACTTAAAATTTACTTTTTAAAAGTAGATGAGATTCCGGCTGCAAAAGAGGAGACATGATAGTTCCGACATGTGTTTCTTTTATTTAGCAAACAAACAAAGAAGCATAGGCTCAATCAGCACTAGACTTAGTTCCCTATGTCTGAAATTATGTCTCTTAATACAGTGCATGTTGCTCATGTGTTTGCAGCAGGAATGTTTTATATCAAGGCTCCAGTGCCTTATTCATAGAGGTGCACACTGTCAACAACTTTCTTTCCACCATCATCATAGGTCACTCAATGCAGCCACACTGCAGACCTATGACTTTAAGCGCAGCACCGCCACCTGCTGCTCTGGAGGATAAACGCTTTGTCTATGAGAAAAAGCAGAATAAGAAAAGGGAACAGCTCATGATTATAAACCACAGGAATACACACAACCTGAACTGTGATAGTCAGATCAAAAAGTTCTGTTTTATTTACTGTCACATCCCTCATCTCTTCATTCTCCCTATTTAATAGCAGTTCTGGAGTTCCGTGTTGGGTCAAAGTGTTCTCCCCCTGTATGGACTACACGATACACTGATGGTATTTGAGCTCTGTGTACCAAGCAAAGCGTTTTTCACAAATGTTGCAAATGTATTGAGTTTCCGTGTCGTGGACAGCCATATGGGATTGCAAACTTCCCTTATGGGCGTATCTTTGACCACAGTTCGGGCACGTGAACGGCTTCTCCCCCGTGTGGGATCTCATGTGTATCTGCAGACTGGACTTGTACTGGCATTTTTTGCCACAAACCGAGCACGTTGACAAGCCCTCTCCCGTGTGAATTTTCTTGTGTCTCTTCAAGTGGAAGATTTTGTTGAATCTTTTACCGCACTCGGCGCAGCTGTACGGTTTGACCGTGTCTTCGCCCATTATATTTTCAGAGATGCTGTTTTTCGAGGAGTGTAGCTGCGGCCCTCTGGTCTCCTTCCAGAAGTCGCTGTCGGCACTGTCGTCAGTATCGGGTTCTAAGTGTCTGTCGGGACGCGAGTTCCCTGCTGGTTCTGACCCGTCAGCTTCTGTTTTCATCGGATTATCTGAGCTTCCAGTTGAAGGCTCTTGAAGCTGACCGGTCAAGAGTTCCTCCGGTTCCTCTTTAAAGTGTGGGGGGTTTGTATGCATTACTGTGTGTTGTCTCAGTTCTTTTTGGGGTCTGCTCTCTTTCCAGAAATCCTCAGTCATGAGAGATTCAGTAGTCTTGTCACCAGAGCAGCATTCCTTGGCATCCTTCCAAAAATCTGGTTGTAAAAGTCCTTTTGGATCTGGTTCTTTATGATGGTCCTCTCCGTCAGATTTCGCTTCCACCCGTTCAGGCTCTCTGTTCTCCGAGGGTTCAGCGGCACACCGGTGCTCGCCGAGCTGGTGGTACCAGGTGAACCCTTGGTTGCAGACGTCGCAGGCATAGTTCTTCTCCTTGGCGTGGACCTCCAGGTGTTTCGCCAGATTCCTCCTCCATGCGAATCGCTTGTCGCAAATCAAGCAAAAGAACTTTGTCTGTCCGGTATGGATCCTCATGTGTTTAAATAATGCCTCACTGGAACTGAAACTCTTGTTACAAACTGAACATTGGGAAGGCTTTCCGTCTGATGTCACGTGACAACTTAAGTTTCTACCTCTGGCTGTGATCCGTTCCTCAGTTTGACTCTGATAAAGCTCAACGTCACACTCGTGGCTTATGAGCTCCGACTCCGACAAGAATCTTTTCTCACATATGACGCAATTGCGCAGTTGTTCCCCCATATGGACAGATGTGTGTTTTGTCAGATATCCTCCTGTAGCAAATTCTTTCCTGCAAAATAAGCAATTAAATGGATTTCCCCCAGTGTGACACTCCACTCGCACTTTGTTACGGTCTTCAAATGAGTTGCTGGATGTTTTCTTATCATTGTTATCATTACTCATACAGCCCTTTTTACTTCTCTGATACGTGACACCTGACTGATGTTTTCTGGTCTCTTTCCAAAAATCAATGTCAACAGTGTCACTGGCTTGAAAAGGCACTTCATTGTTTGTGTATGTATTAGGATTTGATCCCGTATGGTCCTTCCCGTTTAGGTAAATTTTGCTCGGCTGGCAGAATTTGTGACAACACTTGTGTTTTTTGATCTGATAATGCCACGCGAATTTTTTGCCACATTCTGTACAGCTGAAGGGCTTCACTTCTGAGTGGACCGCCATGTGTTGCACCATAATTCCTTTTTGTGTAAACTTTTTCCCACAAATGGGGCAACCATGTGGCTTCTCTCCAGTGTGGGTTCTCATATGCACCTCCAAATGGGACCTGAACTGCCATTTGTGACCACAAACTGAGCAGGGAAACAGCTTCTTTCCTTTATGCATTCTCATGTGTGTCTTCAGGAGATAATTATTCGGGAATTTCTCGTTGCACTCGGAACAGCTCAGCGGGTTCTTACGTTTCTCAAGGTAGCGCTGCGAATACTCCCCGACACACCTGTGGATTCTGAGGTGTGTCTTCGATCGGAATCTTTTGTCGCAAACACTGCAGCTGAATTGTTTCTCCCCTGTGTGAGTTGCCATGTGGTAGTTCAGAGATCCCTTGTGTGCAAAGGTTTTCCCGCAAGCTGAGCAACCGAATGGTTTCTCCCCGGTGTGGGTTTTCAGGTGGTAGCCTAGATTGGACTTCTGAGTAAAAGATTTCCCGCAAACTGAACAGCTGAACGGTTTCTCCCCAGTGTGAATTCTCAGGTGGTAGTCCCGTCCGGATTTCATGATAAAAGATTTCCCGCAAATGGGACAGGGGAATGGTTTCTCTCCTGTATGAGTTTTCAGGTGGCAGTCCAGGCCGGATTTTTGCACAAAACATTTACCACACACGGAGCAACTATATGGCTTTTTTCCCATGTGGGTTCGCATGTGTACATTCAAATGGCCCCTCATTGCATATATTTTACCACACACAGAGCAGTGAAATGATTGGCTCTTAGGAGCCTTCTGGTATTCATCACTGTCATCACTCTCAGGCCCGGAGTGGTTAGAATCCTTGATGTCAGTGTCTGTGGAGCTGCACTCCTGCTGCTCAGGAGGAACTTCTTTTCTACTGTCCAACAGCTGCTGGACGCCTGTAGTAAACACAACAGAAACACATCACGGTACATTTATTAACAGAACTGCTTGGCGCAACATTGGATTTTTACATAATTTATATCAGTGGTTTCTAGGGTTGGGCTGATGGATGAAATTGACCGCCATCATGATGGGAAACCATCATTGTCGTACGCCGTACGTTTCTCGAAGTGTCCGAACAGGTCGTGATGGAGCGCGTCGATCAGCCGCTGTTTGAGCGATTCCTTAAGCTCCTGGAATCTGGACATTTTTCCACAGATACAAGAAGAGAGAAGTCAATTCTGACGCCTTTTATTGTTATTTACATCTTTCTTCTCTCGCGAAGATACCCCAAACCAGACAAACCCGGAAACAATACACAACTTCCGGTACAGTATACCGATCCTTCACAATAATAGTCGTGTATTTTACCAACCTCACTTGATTTATTAAAATGATCAGAAAACACCCAATCAAATTCTACAAACACTTTAACCGAGATATCTGCATTTCAGCTTTGTTGGACTGCATAAGAATTAGCATCAAAATAGTTTAAACACTAAAGTAAAGTAAAGGTACATGAACATACCTAAGCAAGTAATAAGTATTGAGGTGATGTAGTTAAAGTGTTGTAGTAAAAGTGCATTAATATTTTGGGTTAATGTAGTTCAAGATTTTTTTTTCTGAAACACACACATGTTGAAAGTCTTCAATTTGCAGCTGTAGATAAAATATCTAGAATATGCAGAATAACATTGATATAATTATTTCTTTTAAATAAGAACCTTTTATGGTACATCTGCTCTTCACTAGAACTGATGTGTATAAAATAATTGTTTCCACACACAGGCATCAGTCTCGAATATCCTGAAGTTATTTACTTCAGATTTAACAGTAAAGATTTACTGTGTATATTCAACCTCTGACGGCAATGTGAACACATTTGAATAAACATAAGTGTACATAATGAGAGATGATTAACATTATTGTAAATTATTACAGTAGATTGCTGTATATTTTCAGAATAAATTACGTTAGTCAAAAGTTTTACTGTAGAGAATCAGTCAGTTACTGTATTATACAGTTAATCACCCAATTGTAAAGTTTTTTGGTTTTAATCTACAGTAAAGACACTAGTTAAGAGAAGCACAGTATGTCTATTGTAAAAAAATAATTAGTGTCTTTCTGAATAATTGCTGCAAGTTAGTTAGCGCATATTTTAGGGTAGCAGTTTTGTGTTGTGTTGTTTTATTTGTTATATATGGATTTGGGCAATATATGAAGATCCATTCGTGTGACTTTCTTCCTTCACAGTTGCGTGACCGTTCTTGGCTGATGTGATGAAGGAGTCCTCATTGCGGTGCAGATTTTTGAGGGATCCAGTCCCTGCGCAGACTGCACAGCCCCAGAGAAATCACACGTCAGACGCTTTCCTACATCCTGGTAACTTTTAAAGACTGAAAATGAAAACATATTACACTACAACAAACTATAATAAATATGTTCTTTAATTTGAAGCATCTCAGGACAGAACACTGGCTCAAAGTAATCTTCCCCCAGTTAATATTCTTTTTGGTTTCCTAAACAATACAAAGATCAGACAGTTTACTGCAGAATATTACTTATAAATAAAATATTACTACAAATTCCTAGTTCATGCAGAGAAGTGCAACAAAACTGCTGTTTTTTTGGCAAAAAATTCTGAGAGATTTGTGCGTGTCCAATTTTTTTTTTTTACAAAAAAAAGTGTTGTCTATATCAATTATTGGCAGATGTTACAATTCAATCAAAGCTCACTGAAAGGTATTTTATACTAAAGTACAACAAAAGCTATTGCTAAAAAGCATCATGATAGGGTAATTAAAATGTTCAACCAAGCTTCACCTAGTATTCCATGACTGATATTTCATTTTGACGCCCAGAGCGAGAGGAGGGCGAGGAGAGTGAGGAGAGCAGGTTTCTCTGCCTGCATGCTAGAAAAGTTTGGTCTTGAAGTGATTTAATACACTACCATTCAAACGTTTGGGGTCACTTAGAAATTCCCTTCTTTTTAAAAGAGCAGCACATTTTTTTCCAATTAGGATATCGTTAGACCAGCACTCACACTTCAGCATTTTACTAAAAAGCAATTTGACAATTTAATATTCAAGCACATGCACTTGTAAGTCTTTGGCTTGTCATAAACATGTTTTAATATTATTATGTGGGGGTCCTGTCTTAGAATGTCTTCATAACATGGAACAGTCAGTTTTTTTTGTTGTCTGTTGTGTTGATTTTCTGCTACCATCAACCTGTCAAGGGACCAAAAATGAAAATTAGCTCTTGGATAGAATTTTGTGTATTTACATTTACATGTAAATATTTATTATATTTTTAACAATATACTTATGTGGCCAGATGCTGTCCAGTGCAGTATATACATGTCTTAGTTTCCATAACTCCTGCTTCTCCAAATTAGAGTCGACCCAAACCTAATGCCGGTGACACGCCAACTCTGCATAAGAACCACATATTAAACGCACAAACCAACCAGAAATGTGAACCACCACTTTCAAGTTAATTCATTTCATAATCCAGGTACTGGGCTGGAACATGACGTACACATCTCAGAGGTTTTCTGTGACAACATTGAATTTCAGAATGACATTTTTCACTTGCTTTTCTTTCAAAGTGATCTGAAAATTGTCTTTAACAATTAAACACACGTGTGATTTTTGACAAGCAACTTCTTATTGAATCCTTTGCCACAAACTCCACATCTGTACAGTTTCTCCCCGGTGTGAATCGTCATGTGCTCTGTGAGGTGAACGTTTTGTTTGAAGCTCTTGCCGCAAACGGAGCAGCTAAAGGGTTTCTCTCCCGTGTGAATCCTCATGTGCGTCTTCAGGTTGCCCTTGAGGCTGAACGATTTGCCGCACTCGGTGCAGCTGAACGACTCCTTGGCAACAACTGTCTTCTCAGCTTGGCTTTGACGGATCTGCGAAGACCCACCGACGCACTTGTGCGTTTTGAGCTGCGTGTACCACGTGAATCGCTTCTCGCAGAGGCCGCAGCTGAAGCGCTTCTCCTCCGTGTGGACGGACATGTGCAGCGTCATGCGCCGCTTGTGCGCAAACCTTTTGTCGCAAAACGGGCAACTGAACGGCTTCTCTCCCGTGTGGATCCTCATGTGCAGCTGCAGAGTTCCCTTCTGGCTGAAGCGCTTGCCGCAGAACGAGCAACTGAAAGGTTTCTCTCCGGTGTGGATCCGCATGTGTGCCAGAATGTTTCCGCTGCAGCTGAAACGTTTCTGACAGACGGAGCAACTGAAGGGTTTCTCCCCCGTATGTGTCCTCATGTGGCTCATCAGATGGTCCCTGCGGCAAAACGTTCTCCCGCATTCAGAGCACTTGAATGATTCCTTCTCAGTATTACACTGCAGGTCACTTTCATTAACATTTACTAGGCTATTTACACCTGCCTCAGGTACACTGATCTCCTCCCAATCATCACTTTTGTCAGTTTCTAACACTTTACCGCAAGGAACTCGCTTTGAACTACTATCTGGTTCTGATCCTGTGTGAATGTTACTGCCATTCAGGTTGCTACCATTATTGCTGGCCGTTTTCTTCCCTGTGTGGATTCTCATGTGTCTGCTAACATCTCCGCTATACCGGAACGTTTTCTTACAGACCGCGCAGCTGAACGGCTTTTCTCCCGTGTGAAGTCTCATGTGACTGATTGAGTTTCCCTTTTGAGAGAACCTTTTCCCACAAAAGGAGCAGCTAAACGGTTTCTCTCCCGTGTGAATTCTCATGTGTGCATTGAGATGGGGCTTACGGCCAAACCTCTGGCCACATTCGGAGCAGCTGAACGACCTCTCGACAGAGTTACAGCTCACGTCACTTGAGGGGTCTTTGTTCTTTTTTGAAGTGCTTAAACAAGGTTTCTCTGTCCAATCATCATCACTGATGTCAGTCTCAGACGAGTCTGAAGCCACGTCATCAGTTTCTGGTTGTAAGAGGCGACGTGGCAGTGAGTTCCTGAGTGGTTCTGAACTTGCATCGGTTTCTGTTTCCACTGGTTTAGTTTGTCTTTGCAGCTGTGAGGACTGAGGTTTCTCTTCATCATGTTCACTCTTGACAGGGACAGGACTGAATGTGAACTTGGGGACATCCGTCTCCTCCAGCCCCTGATGCCGCGCTCCCTCCTGACTGGTCCAGAGTTCCTCCTGTTCCTCTTTGATGTGAAGGGGTTCTTGGTGCTCCTGATCCAGCCTGGAGCTCCAATCCTGCTGCGAATCTTCACCGACAATCACTTTTCGGACATCTGAAGGTAAAGCTGAAACACAGAGACAGCCATAAACGTTTGTTCAATCAAGCTTGGGTCCACGTTTTGTGATTAGGGCTGGGTTTTCACACACAATGGGGGACAAAGCAATCAAGATCAAATCAGATAAACTCAATCTGCACATATTTGCACCAGTAGAGCTGAAACAATATGCAATTTTTACATTTGTTAACTATTTTGATTATGTATTAATAAATTGTAGCCATTTTTGAGAAGAAAATGTCAAAATTCTTCCAGCTTCTCAAACCTGATTAGTTTCTCTTTCTGTAGACTTCTATGAAAGTAAATTGGTGAGCTTTGGGTTGTGGACTGTTAGTCTGGGCAAAAAAACAGTGATCAACTTTTAACACAGTTTTATAAACCAAAGAATAATTAAACAGTTATTAGTTGCAGACTTAGACTTGATATTTGAATTTTTGACAAAAAAAACACCTGCTGTGAATGCGAAAAAAATATTTGTGTCGGTAAATATATTGTCAAGTTATCCATTTCAGCTTGAGATGAGTGAATCCTTCAAAATAAAACTTTCGCATCCTCATCCGGTGTTCAAGGCTTTAAACGTGTTTTATTTACCTTTTAAAAAGCGTCTTTGCTGTTTGAGGTGAAGTTTCAAGCTGTTATTAGTTTGTCAACTGTCTGTACCTGCAGCCCGGCGAACACTCACGCGTCTTATTAGGTTTAATCCGCAAATAGTAAACACGTTAATAACTGACACACAACATGCTGTGGGAGACCAAATAAAACAGCAGCAGCTAGCAGCGGCTAACGTTAGCTTAGCTCTCCCTGCGGTATGTTTACGGCAGCGAACGGACGGACACACCTTCTGCCCGCGGCTTGGCTTCCGGCTTTGGAAGGACACCCGGCCGACCCCGGTGTCGGTTCATCTCTGCTCGCCTCGGCTCTCCGGGCACCGCCGCGTTCCTCTGCTTGTTTGCGGGCAGGCGGCGGATTCACTCCGCTGCATCGTTACAGTAGGCTACAACACGACTTCCGGGACAGGCTTCAAAATAAAAGCACGTAGCGTTCGATTCAAATTAGCTTTATTGGCACGGACGTTAAAACAACATTATTGTCAAAGAGTTGAAGATTGATGAGAGGCAGTACAGGAGATTTTTCATTCTGGCCATCTCAAACACATACATTCTCCTTTCATACACACATATTTCACTCTTATACACCTAATTTCTCAATCAATACCTGTATTCATAAAAATAGATTTAGGAGTGAAAATATGAACATATGAGCAAAAATGTATAATGGAGAGTAAGTGTATGTGTATATACATACAAATGCAGTACCATCTGAGCCTCAGTCTGTTTTGACCTGCTGCATTTACTGATCAGACAGCAACAGATTGCTGATCATCCTACTGAGAGCCAGAGAAAACAAGTTATTGAATTTCTCTTTTCTGGTTTTTGAACCAGGAAGAAGTTCTGTCAAGATTCCATCCCAAATCACATCAGATTTAACACAATAGCATGTATGGTTTCAGAGATACAGGCCAAAAACAAATGTCAAGAGGACAAAAATGAGTTGCCGGGTCTCGGGATCATGTGTTCTCTTAGTGATCTCGAGTTTAGGGGTGTCCACCATGAAGCCTCGTAGGCAGACCCAACCCGGTAAAGGGTCCAATGCGGACCAGTGGATGACTGTACAAAGTGTGACAAAAAAAGCACCAGTTCCTGTTTTATAACAGAAATGTGAAATCTTGTTCAGGGCTCAAGGGATAAGTATTTACAGTTTTGTAAACAGTTTGTAAGACTGAAGGTAACTTTACCTGCATCTTATGCAGGTAAAGTTACCTTCTGTCTTACCTTCTGGAATAACTAAGTTACCTTATGGAATAACTAAGACACCATATTGTTGAATTGCATTTTTTTCCAATGCCTTCTCTACTGTTTTTCCTTTTTCTTCACATGAGATATGTCAGTGTTTTTATTTATGTGTTTATTTTTACTGGTCCACCCCACTTGAAATTAAATTATGCTAAATGTGGCCCATAAAATAATTTAGTTTTGCTTCAGTTTGTTCGCACATATACAAATAGATAAAGTCTTTTAAATGACCTTTTCAACAATTTAATGCACAAATTCACTTCGCACTCATCACAATCAGTTTGTTCATCCCAGAATGTGCAAGAACATAATCCATGATTATCATTGCAATGATTACAGCTTGATTACATTATGTCATGAATTTACAAAATATCTCTGATGAAAAAAGTTCAGCTGTTTTCACTTCGAAACTTCTTTCATCAGAGATATTTTTTAACATGTCTCTGATGACAGAAGCTATTCTATTTTCTCTGTTTAAGAGTGTAAGAGAAATCCCAGCGCATCCTAGCAAACACATCAGTGCAAACTTGCAAGTGACATTTAAAACAAGGAGAAGTTTAAACCTTAATCTGAAGAAATGTCAGTGACTCAGAGAAAGGCCGCATAAGAGATTTGAGAATCCGTCTCATGAAGTATGAAATGACCTATCTCTCTGTGAGCTCACAGAACTCAATTGTGTCTCCGTTGCCATAAAGTCCGAGTCCAGCATAGAGTGGCTGGGTAAATGTGGTCGAGACCCTGCGGAGGAGAAACATGGTCTCAGAGACGCTGTAGAAGGATAGAAGACCTGCTGTGTGATCCAGGTACACGCCGACTCTGGAGGAGGGACGGGGACCAGAGACGTATGTTTTGATGTCGTTGAACCAATACGTATATCTGTTCGGCCAGCAATCTAACCTCCAGGATCTGTCATCGTATCCAAACAGCTGCTGAAACGAGCCTCCTTCTCTTGTCATATCCTTGTATGCGACTGCTACGTCCACTCCGGAATCTCCTCCTTTCCACTCCACCTCCCAGTAACAACGCCCAGTCAGGCTCTCTCTACTCATGGCGTGACCCCAAGGAGTGAATCTATGTGGGTGATGAGGAATATGGGTTGAATTACACAACATCCACTCCAATGACTTCCGCTCCGCTTTTCTGTTCCCATCGAATAATACCAGACTATGGTTTACTGTGTTTGGATCCATAGTGAGTTCACGTGCGTACTGTAAGAATCCAGCTCTGGTCCTGGGCTCTGGTTTCATCACCGCCAGCGAGACGTTTGTCCTTGTGTTCCTCAGGATGCCCTGGAGTTGATCTCTGAGCTCTGACCCGGCTGCTCTCTTGAACTCAAAATGTCTCGGGGGACGCTTCTTGATGGCGGATGAAGTTTTCTTCAGCTCGCTCAGTTGTGACAGTGACGGGGAGTCGTGCAGGAACCGGCTCTGATCCTGTTCGCGCGAGAGCAGCTCCAGTTCTGCGTCTTTCCGCCTCAGCTCGCTGATCTCCCGCTCCAGCTCTTCCTGAAGCTTTTTTGTTTGATTCAGTTCGGTCTGCTGCTGGGACCTGATCTGCTGCTCCACGTCACAGCTTCTTTCCTGGAGGAGACGGATCAGCTCGGCGAAGATCCTCTTGTTATCCCCCACCGCTCTGTTTGCGGCACGGTTGACGGCCACAACATCCTCCTGAAGCAGCTTCACGTTTCTCTCTCCGTCCTGGATCCTTTGCCGGATGTTTTCACGAATCAGGTCGATCTCTCTTGCCCGCTCGTCCCTTTCTCCTGTAGCTGAGACCATGTTGTGGCCTTTATGATCCTCCACCGAGCAGAGGTAGCAGATACTCTGCAGATCAGTGCGGCAGAACATCTTCACCACCTCATCATGGCGGGAGCAGATGTTCTCCTGGAGCTTTTCTAAGGGATCCGCCAGCTTGTGCTTCTTCAAAGGAGCGACATCATAGTGACGCTGGAGGTGTTTCTCACAGTAAGAAGCCATACATTGCAGACAGGACTTGACGGCTTTCAGCTTCCGCTCAGTGCAAACGTCACAGGACACATCTCCAGGTCCGGCATAGCAGAGATCAGAAGCAGCGGCTTGGAGTCCGGTCTTCTTCAGCTGCTCCGCTAGAGCTGCTAACATGGTGTTTTTCCTCAGAACAGGCCTCGGCGTGAAGGCCTCTCTGCACTGAGGGCATTTGCAGATCTGATCCTCTTTCCCCCAGCAGCCTTCAATACAGCTCAAACAGTAGTTGTGTCCACAGGGAAGAGTCACCGGATTCTTCAGTAGATCCAGACAGATCGGACAAGAGAAGGTCTCGTGCTCCAGCTGGGATTCTTGCTGCTCCATTTTCTCTTCTAAGCAGCGACCGTCTGAGTTTCACTTCCTGGTAAGTGAAACTGGTTTGAGCTCTGTGCCGAACAGCATTTTATTCTGTTGTGAATGGAGGCTGGCAGCTCTCGTGTAGCAATACATGTTAGTCACACCCATCTGCAAAACTGTAGATCTGAAGGGGAGGGAACTCTTATGCTGTTTGAGAGCAGGAAGAGGAGGGAGGAGCCATTGAGGAAGAGCAGCAATATTAAAGGGATACTGGGTGTTTTTTCATCAAGTTTCAGTTCCTCCCAGCAAAAACGAAGAAATCTAATTTATCAAACAGGCTGTTTCCTAACTCATGCCTGCAATTTGTGAGGAGAAGACAACTACACACTTTGAAATCCTTTTTCTATCTTATATCATTATTATATCATAATAATATGGCATAAGGGTTAAATCAGCTGCAGTGATGCCATGTTATGTACTGATTATACGAGGATGTGACGTTATTACATTGATTAATCTGAGAGACTAATCAATGTAATGACGAAATGCCTGCTAGTTTTCTTTTAGAAGAAATAATATATATATAATCTTAATGTCTGAATGATATCGTCTTGAAACAGAAATTTGTCAAAGAACTAAGTAATAAGTAAAATTATCGTTTTTAGTCATCTAGTATAAATGATATATTTTATAACATATCTTATGATATGGTATAAAAGAATGTAAAAACTGTTATCTAACAACATTATAAATTATGATCTATGAACTGTTACTAAGATCTATATATAGCTTAGTTTTTAATATACATTTCAACAAAGCTCTTTGTTTTACAATATGTTCTCTCGGGCCTGAACATACCCCTTGAACCTCTCCTATAATTGTGTTATCTGTTCTATTTTGTTTCTGGTTAGATTTTATTCACCTGGTTGCTTGAATCTCAAATAAAGAAGTTTTCAGTTCTTGCATGCGTGCATGTTTTATAACAGATAAACAGACAGACAGATGGATAGATTAAAAAAAAACCTCATGTCTTTTGCTTGCAAATAACTTTATATCTTCATGCCATACACATATTTACATTATTCAGTTAACATCAAAAACGATTGTCACTCATTTTCTCTCTTCTGTCCATCTCTTTTTGTACGACCTCTCTCGCTCTCTTACAGACGGGCAGCAGAACAGAGCTTCGTATTGCTCAAAAAAGTGTCTGTTAATGAACCTGCATCATGAGAACTAGCCAATCTAGCTCCTATCACATAATCCCTGACATGTGACCTCTAGTGGCCATGACAGCAGTAATTTCCCAAATTTAACTAGCTTTAAGTGTTTTAGCAATCCTGCATCTCCCAAAGCAACACTTACATACAACTAATTTCAAAGAGGAAATACAGTTTCAAAGGTTAAGGGATGCCCCCTGGATTATGTAATGAGGTACAGCTGGTCATCGCCAAGTGTTGTTATACTTGGATATAACTGCAAAATGTTCAATGACAACCCATTTAATTAGTTTTTCACTCAGCAAGAAACCACAGCCCAGCCTCCAGAGGAAAACAAGTCTACGTTTGGATGTTGGACGACAACGTTTCAGACATAGTGACAAAGTCCACACAACAATCCTCTTAAGTTTCAGTTGTCTTAGCTGGAAGAAGAGGTTTAGGTGGTTGGATCAGTGCTTTAGGGCTAGACACCTGTTTGATACTGTTTACCAGACTTTTGTCCAATCATGTCCAGCATTGATCATTTTTACCTATAGCGTGACAATTTCCTAACACTAACTAACTAACTGTATCTGTGCCTAAATCTAATTACACCTTAACCACAGTGTTACACACCATATTTGTGCAAATATGCACCTATCATAATACATACATAGATACAAATGAAATGTTGATATTTAACATATGTGCAGAAATATTCAATCATCTGTTAACTTTGCCCTCTGGAGACTGGGTTCAATACTGAGGACATCTGCAGTGATAACATTGAGACATCAGTTGTATATGAGATTAGCTTCTAGGAGACATGGTTACCAGTGGGGGGGAGTCAGAAATCTGTCATTTAGTTTTAAGGACCTAATGCCAATCAGATGATGATTTGGTTTGAAAACTTCTCTCTGTCTGCCTATGTTCTGTCTATCCATCCTTTCCTTTCTTTTCTCCCACTTCACTGCTCTGTGTTCTGCTGCTGTCCGTCTTTGTTGGCGACATTTTTGAGGAGAGCAAGCAGCGGCCTCAGGCCCTGCTCGTCCCAGCTCTTCGTGGGGCCGCCGTGGCGCTTGCTGGCCGGCGGGCCGCTCCAGCGGAAGTGCTTCATCTTGTACGTGCCATCTTTCTTCTGGTGGACGCCGCCAGGCAGCCGCTCCTGCTCCTCCTGGCCCCCCTCGTCCTCTCCCACCGTCGGCTCATCGGCAAGCTCCCGCCTCCTCATCTCTTCAGGGAAAACCTCGGCCGACTCCTCCTCCACGCCGTTGGAAGCGTAGACTTTGATTGGGCGACGCTTCCGCCCGACAGGCTTTCCCCAACGGAAGTGCTCCATGGAGTAGGAGCGCTTGGCCTGCGTAGGAGAGGAGAAGGATGAGGAGGCAGACAGGGACTCCAGGTCTGATGGAGGAGGAGGAGGTTGGAGGTGGGCGTCGCCCAGGACGTCGGGCGTCATGTCGGTGAGGTCAGAGCGACACAGCTGGATGCACTCCTGCAGGAGAGGACAGAGGAGGTGGGAGAAGAACACATTTATTAACACAGCATTGGCTAATACTCCTCATCCATCTTGATGGCTCAGCTCAGCCTCTGTCTGAAACAAGCTGCTTTAGCACCCGTTACTTTAAGGCCCGCCTCCTGATGAGCCCAGTTCGTTCTGATTGGTCAACTTCCAGAGGCACAAATTATGGTAGCAGGATTTCACTTGTAAAAAAATGTATTATTTATTTCACCTTCTTAAATACATTCACACATCATATTTGCAAATGGAGATTAATCTATGGACTACTGAAAAGATTAACCGATTAGTCGTTTGTTTCATAAAAAGGTGTAAAATGTCAATCACTGTTTCCCAAAGCTGAAGATGCAACCTAAAAAGTCAAAATGTGTGTGTGTGTGTTTGTGTGTGTGTGTGTGTGTGTGTGTGTGTGTGTGTTACCATCATGCTGCTCTCGGAGCTGAGCTCCTGACAGCTCGGATGTTCCCAGCACTGACTGACAGCTCCTCTGGCCACGCCCACCATCATCACACTCACCAATAGCCATACAGGATACATTCTCCTGTCAGCCAATCAGAGACAGCGACTCATACATGAGAGGAATTCTATTGCCTAATCGGGTGCAGTAGGAATTATAAAATAAAAGCATGATGATATATATGAAATTTCGATTGAACTTTATTTATCTGGCTTTTTTAATTTTATATTTTCAAAGTGTATGTATTGTATAGAAATGAATACATAAAACTAAAAATAATACTACCAATAATACTTATCATAAATATATATATATATATATATATATATATATATATATAACAGATTTACAGAATATTTACATATGTAGAAACACCCATATTGTCAAGTAAATTAAATTAAATTACTCTAGATATAAGAACTACAATACATAGAGATTGCATTGACTTTCTAGAACATTCAAATATATATAGCATATATAATTGTAATAATTATTATTATGAAAAAATATTTTTAAAATATAATAAATAATAATTATAATTAAAAAAACAATTATAATAATCTTTTGCTATCATGCTATATTATAGATACAATTTATTAATCTTTATTCTTTTGGTGACTGACTCTTATTTAGATTTCTTATAGTAAAAATGTTACCATTAACATTATCTTTTTTAATATTTTAGATATTAAACTGAAACCTGTAATTATTTATCACACATAATGCTAGTTTTGATTTATTTTATTTTGTTATATTAAGTTATATAATTGTATTTCATATTATGACTTTTGCATTGTAGTTGTCAGCTTTGTGAACAATAAATCATTGTTCTATACTATTTTATTATATTCTGCTCTATTCATTTTAAATTATTTAGTTTAGATTAAATATACTTTATTCATCCTACAACAGGAAAATTTAATAATATTATATATTATTATTATATATAATTAATATATACATTTAATTTGCAAAAACAACAAGGACAGTTACACATATATAACAATAAATATTATATAGGTAATTATGTTCATAATATTTATTTAGTTTTTATTTGATGAAAAAGAGAAAAAATGTAATTGAATTATTTATACTCACCACACGGTGCAGTCTCTGCTGGTTACTTGTCTTTTGGAAAATGGACAGATTTCTGTTGTTCCCCTTCACTTTTGTTCCTCCGACTGTCTGTCCTGTTTTATATGCTCTCAGCCAAGGACACACACACACACAAACACACACACACACGACTGATGACATCATTACCTGAAATCTCCCCATCCGTTCTCTCATTCATGCTTGTAAACACACACCGCTGCATTGACATATGAACATAGGTGATGTTCCCCACTGTCCAACACCATATGCACATGCACACACACACACACACACACACACACACACCACCACCACCACCACCATTATCATTAACAATATTACTCTCCAATGATAAAAAATAAATAAATAATCTCCTAAAACTTAACAACAGAACTTCCATGGGAAACAAACCCACATATTACACATATGCAGCTCATGGAAACAGGCTTTATTACCTGGACTTGTTAACACAGGTGTAACTAGTGACATTAACAAAGGCCCCCACCTTGAGCGCTAAATGTCAGGCGACATATTGGGCAGATTAACACTGAAGTGGCATGTTGTCAGCGAGGGGAAAGAGGGGATTCAGACCTGTGAGTCAGAGTCTACAGTTACACACAAGCTCACCTGCTGCCAACATCTTCCCATTGTCTGAGCCCTCGGCGTGACCGATGAATCTGGAGGGGAAACCGGCGAAAAGGTTGATGAAGATGAAAAGCTCATCAGGAGTCTGCTGTGAGGCTCTAAGACTTTTACATCACTTTAAAGGTTTGATGTGTAATTTTCTGGGTTAAAAAGTCTACAAATGATTAATGTAATATCAAATATTTAGTGTTTCAATGTTTCATTCAGTGTTTTTACCTTTAATTATAGAGTCTGTTTGTAGAAAAGATAATCTGAATCTATTAGAGACACAATCTGAGCTAATTTGATCATCTCTTTGCTAACACTGAATGTCCACCGCCCACTAAGCAGCATCATGGAAACAGATTGTTAACTTGAAACTGTTTCATTTGGTATTTTTTACTAGTTTTAATCATCAAGTATGTTTGTTTTTGTTGAGAGACACCTTTAAGGCTCCTGAATAAAGAACACTGCCTGCAGAGCAATGAAGACAAAAAAAACATGAACTCCATCTTTTGTTGCTGTTTTGATTAAGAGATCCCTCAGCCACAGAAAATTACAGAGATTTAAAAGCATCTTTTGTAAGATCCACAGAAAGGGCGTCAACCATGCATATTCCTATTGGATGTATGGCTGCAACTAACCACTGTGCTGATCGTCCATTATTCTATTAATTATTGAAATGATTAATCAATTAGTTCATAAAATGGTCTAAAATGTCACTCACTGTTTCCCAAAATTGAAGATGCAGCCTAATTTTTTTGGTCCCGACCAACAGTCCAGAACCTTAAGATTATTAGTTTAGAATTAGACAAATGGAACCAGAAAATTATCTGATTGGAGGAGCTGTACCCATAAACTTTGAATGTTTTCTTTTTGAAAATTACTCAAATAAAATGAATCAATTTTCAAAATAGTTGGCAACATTTGTCATATCCTGTACATTTTCAGCTCTATATTTATATGCTGGGCTCTACTGTACATTATTAATCTTTAACTGGCTCTTCAGCACCTCAAGTGCAGTCTCTATCTGAAACAGGCTGCTTCAGCTCCTGTCTCTTTAAGGCCCCAGGATGAACCCTCTCTGATTGGTCAGCTTCCGGAAACTTGAATTTCTCAACAAATTCTTTATAGGTTCACAACCCCCGATCGAAAATATGTAAGTGGACAACACAAACAACCTCCCGAAAGTCAACAACTTCACCCACTTCATGCAAAATGCTTCAAAATGTTTTATTATTACAGCCATTAGAAAAGGACTTTGGTTTTATCAGAGAAGCTGCAGTACTTAAAGTCAGCCTGTCATAATGAACTCTACTTTTTTTTCAGTTTGTCTAATGGAACAACATGAGGAACTCATGGAGACTAGCAGGTAAATATAAACCCATTAGAGGGCTCCCACAGCCTTGAAACTCCATTCAACCCATTACAGATACACACACACCCACACACACCTTCAGAAACAACATGAAGAGGTAATGGCATGATGAACAAACAACTGGACTCAAATCATTGATGGTGGTCCATGGCGAGAGACGTTTCTTCTACTTTTGATCCTGTTTGATTTGGTGCCATAAATCACTAATAGGATGTTTGTCTATTTAAAACATTATTTAGCAAGTCAAAAAAGTCACACCTTTTTGTATCAAAGTATCAAACTAAATTATGCTCATGTGGTGAATGGAAAACAACAATACTTTGCCTTTCCAGTCTAGATCAAATCTGGAGAGGTTTTATTGATTTATTTTTTTATTATATTACAATTTAATGCAGTCAATCCTTCTATGGTCAATACTCTATACACAACATTTGATATTTGTCTCCCTTTGAGTGAAAAGTTGCAGAAAGTTGAGTTTGACAAATGTTAGTTCAATTCGCAATCGCTATTATGTCTGTTTCTGCGCACTTGTAGTCACATTACACGTAATGTATTAGCATCCCGGCCAATGGCTGCCAATCCCTTTAGAGGATTATCTGGATAAGATTTCATACTCAATGTTAAATACACACATTCACTCACTCAGCACTGAGACACATACTGACAGGTAGGAACTTTTTCAAATATGTAGAGTGTGTGTATGACATTATATAAATATAAATTCATGTTTTGAGCCAAAGGATCATACCCATATCTTTCAAATGTTTCCTAAGTTTACAATCTATTTAGCTTGAGTGGTGTTGGATGATTTCAATTAAAACAGTCAGTCAGTGTGTGTTTAAAGTTACTTATGATCTAAACAAGTCAAATTCAAAAATATAAATGTATGACTAGACAAGAATGTAGTGTGTGTATATATATATAGTTTACTGTCATTGTAGGTGTTGACAGTGCTTTACTTCTTTACACTATATTGCCAAAAGTATTCACTCACCCATCCAGACAATTAGAATCAGGGTTTGTCACCACCTCACAAATATTACATAGTCAACTGTGTTATAAGAAAGTGGACGTGTTTGGGAATGACAGGAAGCGGTAGGCCACGTAAACTGTTGGGTTTTAATGGCCGAGCAGCCACATCTAAGCCCTACATGACCAAATTTTATTCCAGATAAAGGATTTGAAGATTTCATGGCTTAATCAACACACGGACATAACATGAATGTCCAGCCTTCCAGGAGCTTTATATACTGATTGTATGAAATGTAGGATTTATGTAATTTATGTTCTGTTACGGCTACTGTTATAGGTAAAGGACTATGAATGTAAATTAGCATCACTGTGTTGTAAATGTTAATCACTGTGCACTTTCCCTTCCAGATAAAGTAAAGTAATAGAGTATAGTGATTATAATGTTTTTCTTTCTTGCAGACAATCAGTCCTTCTACCAACCCAGAGAATGTTGAAGAGCTAGCGTTTCTTCCATTGGATCAGATCTTTATCAAGTTTATCCCCAAACTGAATCCAAGTCCACAGTTTGGTCCTCATCTGGATCCTCCAGTGTCATGCCGGACCCTGTAGTTGAACTGGAAACTGACTCTAATTCTACCGTGGCCCTTGCTGGAAGTTGCTATGGGTAAATCAACAACAAGGACAAGTAACTTAAGGTTCATGATGGAGATGCAATCCCTTTTACTGACTTTAGTCTTGCTTGCCAGCTTGTATTTCCAGTCTTCCAATGGTGACTTTCTGACCTTTGATGACAACACAGATGTCAGACATGATGAGGATGTGCGTCCCAACCGCCTCAGTGAGGCGAACGCGGATGTACTGGACATTGACATGGAAACAAAAGGAGATGTACCTGAAGAAATCGTGGAGACAAATTGGGACGACCCGGACATTAACAAGGACAGCTACGAGGACGCTGACTGGCATCCTTCTAACACCCTTTTTGAAACGCACTCCAACTTCCGGCCCGGCGCCCCACCGGCGCTACACAACAGCATCAGCAGCACTGGTGTCGGCGCCGGGCAAACCCCCAACCAGAATGTGGACGGCTCGTCGACACGGTGTGGCGAGTACAGCAGCCAGCTGACTTCTAACGGCCAGTGCCGGCTGGTGGCAACGCTGCCTCCCGTGGGAAAGACGCAAAAACGTTGCCCGGATATGTTTCGGTGTACAGACGAGGTTTCCTACTGGGTCCATGAGAACCAGAACAGAAAGGAGCAGCTGGACGAGCTGAAGGAGACGATGACGGGGCTGCAGGAGGAACTGAGGAACCACCGGCATCGAGTCAAGGCCCTGGAGGTGCAGGTGCACTGGCCGTCCCCTGGTTTAGTGTTTCTGTCTATCTTTTTGTCTCGGTACAGCAGGGAAGTTCTCAACACGTGCCTTCTTGTGGCAAAAAGCAGATTTCAAAATTGGAATCGTAATGACTTTATAGCTCTACTTCCTGACAAACTGCCTTATTTGTTTCTGTGATGTTACATTTATCAATGTTCACCCACTGCACTCAGCAGAAACAAAACACAATAGGTGGTGGTACAATAGGTGGTGTTACAATAGGTGGCGATATACACACCTTAGCTGTTACTAGTTGACCTTTTTGGACAACAGAAGTCCAAAGACTGGTAAACCCGCAAGTTAGAAACCCAGAGGTAAACTCGTAAATAAGTGCAACACGTACTTTCTGTTGGCTCCATTTACCAAGGTACTAGCTACTTATGGTTTGAGTTACTCTGATTACGAGTTTCAGTCGAACTAACATGTTTACAGGTTCTTCTAAATTCTGGTTTGAGTCGGACTAACATAATAATTACATTTCTTAGGTGTCATATAAACACACTGAGGAAGAATTATTCAGTCGTGTATAACAGAACTATGTCTTCTCTCTCTCTCTCTGTTCATCTCTGTCCATCTTAATCTCTCTGTTTGGACACTAGTTAAATCCTCATTAACCCTGAATGCTAATGGAATTAGCTGCAGACCTTTTGACTGAGGTCCTGCATCCGTCTGGGTCTACCTGACCCAGACAGCATTTTTCTGAGGTCTGGAGCAATTAACAAAAATGTTTATTTTTTTTTTCATTTCAATTAATCTTTATTTCAATCTCAAGAATTTTTTTATGAGTGAATTTGTCATTTACTGCAATGCACTTGGCAAGATTTTCCACAAAGATGTTGCAGAGGAACTATTCTTTATCTTGATCTCCATATGAAAAAACTAGATAAAATTTCATTAAAACTGGCTATAGATTAAGGTTGCTTCCTCTCTTCTGGTTTGGTCTCTCAGCGTGACGAAAGCATCAGGCTGAACTCGACTTTTACCCAGCGGCTGCGTACGCTGGAGTCTCGTTACGCCGAGGCCAGCATGCTGCTCCACGTGCATTCCACGCTGCTGCCCGAGCTGCAGGCGCAGCTCCTCAACCTGTCGGCTGCCGTGCACGGCGTGGGCCAGGGCACGGGCTGCCACTTCAACGCCCTCCGAACCGAGCTGCCGCTCAGCATGCGGGACACAAAGGCCCCGGCTACACATGGTACACACACAGGGACAAGTGTCTTTGCAGGTTTCTCTGCTGTCACGTGGAACATTTGAAGACGAAAATTTAATTTACAGTAGTGTGTGGCCAAATAAACAGATACGCTTGCCACAACCTGTCACAAGGGAGGTCTGACTCCAGGAATATCCAATAATAATTTATTGATTATTGTCCGTACATACTAATGACAGGAAGTAATGTAGCTAGCTACTATGACATTTATACTGACAGCATCAAACCAAAAAACCATCAGAGATTTTAACTTGACTCAAGATTAAATGGTTTGATTGTGTTTCCGTCTCTGTCTTTCTGTCCCTCAGAGGGACAGTACCTGTCTTTCTGTCCATCAGACTGCTCGTCTCTGTATCACAATGGCGTTCGCCTCTCTGGAGTTTACACCATCATCCTGTCAACAGGCGCCACCCTGCCTGTCTACTGCGACATGGAGACTGAGGGTGAGATGCAAAAAAATCCCCCCAAAAAAACACTTTATATATTCATACATACATGCAACATATAGCAAACGATACACACATTATTTGTTAATTATTAATCATCAGTATATTTCCAGTTGGCGATTGGTATGGAATCAACAGATTTTAGTACATTAGTCCCAGTGATCAATATATTGTATTTGCTAGTTGTGACATTAGGATATCAATCAGTGGCCATATCATCCACTTTTCAGATGTTAATTTGGTTTCAGCTTGTTTTGTCTACATTAAATTGTTTTTCCCAGTACTTATATTTCTTAAATCTGTTGCTTGTTAACCAGGTGGTGGCTGGACGGTGTTCCAGCGCCGGCACAATGGCTCGGTGAGTTTTAACCGCGGCTGGTCGGAGTATCGTGACGGCTTCGGCGAGCCGCGAGGAGAACACTGGCTGGGCAACCAGTACATCCACCTGTTGTCCAATCTGGGTCACTACAGCCTCCGCATCGACCTGCAGGACTGGAACCATGTCCAAAAACACGCCCTTTACCATGGCTTCAGGTAGACAAACAGACAGACTTTATCAGAGATACTCTTCTAAAGCCATAATTCTGCCAAACACGTGTATATTGTGTGTATTATGTGAAGTGCTGAATTATATGTCAACTGATGAACTTTACATTTCATTTCCTGAAGGCAACATGAGACTTTACCATGCTACACCCCCTACAACAGTAGAAGGCCAAAGGTCTGAATCTGAAAAAGAAAGATCTGAAAACTGAAACTCAAATCTGCAACTGACATAAGACCTCAAATAATGTGTTCGAATGTAACATTATTATTGGAAATTGTACCTTTTGATGAGAAACTTGAGTGCATACAGATGTTTGGCTGAGAAATTTGTTTGTTTTCCACCGTTAGAAAAAACAATATCAGAGATAAAATTATATTTGAAAAGTATCTGTATGCAAAATACCAACAATCATGATCCTTCACAGTACAGATTCATTTGTTACAGACATACGACAGACAGGTAGACAAAGAGGCAGGCTTATGGTTTCCCTTCTACCTCATGCAGGATAGAGAACGAGGAGAACCACTACCGCCTGCATGTGTCTGGTTTCAGTGGAACGGTGGAGGATTCCTTCGGCTGGTATCATGACCAGCACGGCTTCAGCACTCCGGACACTGGCAACATCTGTGCTGAGATCAGCCACGCCGGCTGGTGGTTCCACCAGTGCTTCTACGCTAACCTCAATGGCGTCTACTACAAGGTAGGACTACATTGTATTCAGGACAAATGCACACATGATGTGGCTGCACGGCTCAGCCCCGTGCCTGGCAGAGGTCTGTGCTCTCAGAATGCATTTTGAGATTCATTTTTGCAACACAAGAGTGTTTAAGAGTTTAATGGTCACAAATTGTGCCTTTCATGGCACCCAAGGATGCTAGCTAAAACCTGATTGGTGCACAGAAATGAAGGATATCACCTTTTCCCAATATCAAACCAAGAAAACCGCAGAAAATGTAGCAGTGATGGAAGGCTATCACTCAAATGTGGGCATGGTGGTGGGGGGCAAAGGAGCAGTTTTTTTTTTCTTTTAATGTATGACACAGATGTACCCTAATGTTATTTCAGCACAAGTAGGACAAACACGTTCATTCAGGTTAATGAAAGAACAAGTCATCAACATGATCTGATTGTATTTAGTGCTACGCCCCTGCTCATGAATACAAAGCTGCTTGCTCAAACTGTTTATAAAAATCATTAATATTCAGCGTTTAGATTGTTTTGAAGTTGTATTATCGTTGTGTTTTTCTGCCAGGGGGGGCCTTACTCTGTGAAGGCTCAGAACCTGCTGGGGCCGGACGGCATCGTCTGGTTTTCCTGGAAGGAGTCAGACTACTACTCCTTGAAGGCGGTCACCATGATGATACGACCGCGCAACTTCAGGCCATAGTGATGGCCACATCACTGCTGATCAGTAATAAACTACAGCCTGCGTTCACAGCATTGTGTTGGACCTTAGGCAGTTTGACTCAGGAAACGCAGACAGACAAAAATAAGATAGTGACTTATAACATTATCAGAGAAAAGCTAGCACTGATTTATAAATGGATTTACAGCAGATTCTTGTTGTGAGTCAGTGGACCTGGTAAAGATCCCTGTAGTACACCAAGTCACACACACCATGATATTCTGGGTTTATATTGATGTGAATGAGCTCATTAGTGTATAAAAAACAGATGCCAAATCATTTTCCGTTACTGGAATATTAATTTCACCTCTAGGGGAGAAAAGGGATAACTGGCCCTGTAATAATTGAAATTTTCTGCACATACATTTTGAACAAAATCTAGATGCATTTCTATTGAAGATTTTGCACTTTAAAGCATGAAAATTGTCTCACTAAATAGAACACACAGTTTATGACATATTTCTTTATTGGAATAGTTACAGTTTCGTGGTAAACTACAAGACTTTACAAAGTTACACCACCTAAACCGTACTACTGAAGTAGTAGTAGTAGAACAGTAATCACTGTAAATCCAGACCAATCCAGATACTCTTCAGACAGATGGTGATTAAATAAGAGGTCTGCCAGTCTTCGTGCTGCTTTCCTGTGGTAATGAGTTTAGTGGTGGTGGGTTTATGTGGGGCGCTCCCTGGGGCGGGTGACGTATTGCCACCAGAAAGGGGGGAGGTCGCCTTCCTTGCGGGCAGGAGGCAGGCTTTCGGTCAGGGGGCCTCCAGCTGGAGTCTCGGCCTGCAGCTGAGCGACCTGGAAACAGACAGGGTGAGATGTACGTTTACAACTTAGGCAACAACTCATGAATATTGTCATTACTGTTTTACTCTGCCCCTTAGGTTCCTCAATTAACTAATTCTTGGTCTATTCATTTAATATGTTATAGAAACTGAAAAATAAAAGTTAGAGAGATAAACACTGATCATATTCTTTCAGCTTTGTTCCTTATGGAAATCCAAAGACAGTACTGTACTTTTTTACAGTACATTCAAAATTGTAATTTCAAGTGTTTTTCTTTAAAATTTCAGATGAACTATGTTTTTGAGGACAGCTACAAAGTGTTCCACTGCGACCTGCATGCGGAGGATTAAACGTGTGTCCAGTAGAAAGAAGGAACGCCGGGCAGCTCACCTCTTTTTCCCAGCTCTCCAATCTCAGTTTCTTCCACTGCTCCCTCTTGGCGAAGTAGTCGGGGTACATGGCTTTCTCAGAGGGGTGCCAGCTATCCAACATCCACTCTGGGGCCTACAAGAACAAACCAGGGGATTTTCATGAATGAATAAATACAACTGTGCCCAGTTAGACAAAATGGGCCACCTGACAAAATGTCTTAATACCCAATAGTCCAAATACATTCATCTGAAATTTAATAGTGTTAAAATGTGGTACAGTGTTTGGTTTATGTGGGGTCTTGTTGTGAGGTTGCCAATTGCAACAAACAGAGTTCTTGTTGTTGGTTTGTGGTGGGCAGTTTTTTTCCATTTTTATTTTTCCTTGTCTACCACCTCCTCTTCTCCTTTTGTTTTTCCTTTGGTCCCACTTAATGGTTGTTTGAGGAGGTCTCTCTACCTGTCGGTTTATTTCAGTTTTTTGTCTTAATTTGTTTTTCTCATTCTAATCTCTCTCTTTTTTTGTGTGTCGCCCAGTGACTTGTTTGATAGTAGACATCTTCCCCTTTTCACCCTGTATTGTACATCTAGTCACTTTTTTCTGGTACTAGCTAGCCATATAAGGCAAATAAATAAGCTGAATATACCGAATACCCCAAGTGTGTAAGAGAATCGATGGTGGCTGCGAAAAATGCAAAACAAAAACAAAACCCCCCAAAAAACATTCTAGGCTACTGTAAAAACACAAGTTCTACATGGCTGGCTTAACGCTTCCAATATAAGTTAAATAAAAAAAAAAAAAAATTACTCTTCTTTTCATTGAATTACATCACATTTTAAAACATACTTTTATATACAGAATATATTCCATTTCTGTCAAGTCTGTTCTGCCAGATGCTGTTAAATCTGACACACTGGACCTTTAAGTAATATTTAATTTCTACATATTAACAATAAATCTCAGCATGTGGTCAGCGCTGCTTGTGGGAGACTAGATGCATTTCTCTCATCTCTCCAGCAGAGTGGAGTAACAACATTCACAGCTAGTGCAAAACACATCGCAGCATCTTGCAAACCATCAAATGTATAAAAACTTTGGATTATGACATTTAAATATGAGAATTTGAAACATGGAAGTAGCGGACCTTCAATGAATAGTTGATTAATCAATTTTTCTGTTAACTACTACATTAACCATTAACTATCGTAATAATTGATTTGAGTCATTAATCATTTCAATAATCAATAGATTAATTGACTATGA
Organism: Eupleurogrammus muticus; assembly: GCA_036785175.1. Taxonomy (NCBI): domain Eukaryota; kingdom Metazoa; phylum Chordata; class Actinopteri; order Scombriformes; family Trichiuridae; genus Eupleurogrammus; species Eupleurogrammus muticus. The sequence goes on from JAYKQN010000020.1 coordinate 12,951,490, forward strand.
AAATATGTTAGTTGCAGCCCTAATAAATAGTTTGTATTTTAACAAAGTTGTTTTCTGTTACAGATTACACTCTTAAAAAGTTAATTAAAAAATATTCTGTTATATTCTGAAGAAGATGAAGAAGTAAGAAAATGATATCCAGTGGGAAATCATTTCACGGTCACCTTGTAGCAGTCATATCTCTCATAGGAGGTCCCTCCAGGAGAATCGGGGAAGATGTAGGGCTGGGGGTGCTGTTTGGCCCAGAACTCCTCCTCTCCTGCCTTCAGCAGCTTGGTGGCCTTCACCATGTCCTTCTCATTCTTGTGCTCCTCAAAGCGACTCCGCAGCATGCAGGCGTAGAACCGGTACTTGTCTCTGTGACGGGAGTTACACCACAACAGTTTAAATTCTTAAATTGTACTTCTGACAATGATGAGACAACTGTGCATCTCTGGTATCCACAGGACATCTAGAAGGAAAAAGACAGATGCAATCTCAATATCAGACAGTTTAAAATCAAAAATATACAAAGATAAGCAAGTAAGGTGGAAAATCATCATAGAAGGTGGAGCATGATTTAAACGACTCAATGATAAAACTAGACAACTAATTTTCCGTTAATTGAATAATAGTTTCAGCTCAAGGAGACAAAAACTGGAGATGACTTGTCCTGTAAAGATTGAGATTTTTGACATACACATCATCAGATTCTAGTTAAGTAATATTAATAGTTAAATAATTAAAATCCCTTACCATCCCTAACAATTTTAATCCCTTTTTCCTAATAATAGGTTGACTGCTATATAAATTTGGTGAAGGAATTGACAAATATGTGTTGGTTTTTCTTTAGAAGTACTGCATTGGTTGTTAATTTTTTGACTCCAGACTACAAATATGTACATAAATACATAGAAACAATAAAATTATTACAAGAAAATGCTGTAGCGTTTGTAAGTGCTAACAATATAATTTACCAGTCTGCATAATGATTATTTTTACTAGTACGAGTACTTGCTGATAGTACTATTGGACTTTTACCTAACGTTTAAATTCAGGAATTACTTTACTTGTTACTCACTATTTATAGATGATAGTATTTCTACTTGTACTCGAATAAAAGGTCTAGGAATACCATCAACATCTTCGTCCATCACTGATAAATTACTTTATTTACAGGATCATAATCAATTGATATCACGGCAAATAATAATTAATTAACTTGTCATGTAAGACTAGAACATTCTGACATTGCTGTTTATAGAGTCAACATATACATGAACAGTTAAGTGGTGAGTAAACAATAATGTGACATAATGTCACTGAGGTATTAACTGAGCGACCAGACTAGCAGTTAGCTTAGCCGTTAGCTCGGGTCGGCTCCGCTACACCGGGACTTTCCCGCTCTATGTCCGCTCACTGCGCTCACAGTCCGGCCTCAACCCTCACCTGTAGATGCACCAGGACTCCATGTGTCTCAGGGATTTCTTGTACAGCCGCAGCACTTTCTGCTGGTGACTGAGATAGGCCGCCATTCTCACCGTCGCCTGTGTGTCACCTTCTCAGCCTAACACAGCGCGGAGGATCCTGGGAGTTTGAGGCTGTTTTTTTTAGTTACCATAAAACACCAACAGAACGCATGCATTTATTTGATGGCTTCCGTGTCTTTATAACATGGTGTATTACCGCCACCTACTGGACTGGATCGCCACTTCTGTTTATGTTTCTGTATGTCATGGACAAAATTAATACTGTGGTTATTATGCAAATATGCAATGTCATGAATGTCAAGCACTTATAATGCTTGTGATGCTTGTTCTATGCTAAATAAAGTTATTATTCTTTTTAGACACGTTTCCAATAGAGGTGCAGCAAAAACAAAGAAAATGAGCAGATATATGTTTTGATCCACAATGAGTCAAATAATTAATAGAATATAGAGGTTATAACACTGCCTCAACCACAGATAAGGCTTCTAAACCAAATTGCAGCAGGTTTAAAATATGTCAGCAATGTGATTCCTATCTGCCACAGTTATTACGGTATTCCAACATTATGGTCTTGGCAGTGAGAGCTGCACGTGAACTACTTTTCAGACGCTCAGCTGTTAGAGATTTAATGGCTCTTCACAGATTCATCGGTAAGACCTTATTTTATGTCTACTACTTCTTGTGCAAACATAAGACGCCAGAAGTTAGACGCAGGGTCATGAGTACGCTGCTGTTTGTTAAAAGCAGTCCAGCTTGTTGGTGTTTCGTTAGCTTTGAAGCTAACTGAGTTAGCTAGGCTGAAAAATGACAACACAGCTGCAGACAGAAGTAATGCTCACATCCTTTACTTTAGTAAAGGCAGAAATAACAGTCTAAAAATATGAGTAAGTCCTGAAATCAAAATTTCAGCAGAAAAATGTGAAATCAATAATAATTTCATTCATTATTCACCATTTTATGATACCATACATACTAAACGGTTAATATAAAAATCTGAAAAAAAAATGTCAGAATTATCCGTAATGAAGTAATTGTTAGATGCAGCCTGTATAGAAACACATCTAGTTCAGTAATGCTTGTATAATAACAATTTTGAATATTCTCCGCATGTTTTCAGTTCTAGATTTGGTGACATATTGTAGTGTGGATGTTTTGTGAATCTGTCTGCAGATATCGGGGTGAACCTGACAGACTCCATGTTCAGAGGAGTCTACAGAGGGAAACAGAAACATGATGGTGAGCAGACTCCTCTACTGTCAAAGGAGTTTCTTGTAAGCAACTGGACTTTTTCTTGTAGCTTGATGATTCAGATATATAGTTCCTGGTTTCCAGCATCAGGCCAGTTTAGGATAAAAGGTGAAACGACTTCAAGCTGTAAGAAAATGTCCAGTTGCTTACAAGTAACTCCTTTGACACTACAATGACCTGGATGAGTGAGAATCTACACAGACAGACTCCTTTACTGTTGTTTTGACTCCTGAGCTGAGAGCTGAGTTTTTTCTGAGAGTGGCTGTGTTTTTCCTGACAGATGACTTTGATCAGATCATCGACAGAGCTCTAAAGACCGGAGTTGAGAAGGTCAGTGAATCGTCATTTTAATATGAGTGCACAGAAAAAACATCTCAAGGACTTCAGTGAATTATGGACAAGTCCACGATTTAATTTTGCATCTAACATCAAACACCAAAACATTTATATCCAATGAAACATCTAACTTTCAACTGAATGGATCAGCACAGAATTTATCTCAGGCTGGAATCAATGATTATTTTCTTTATCGATGAATCAGGCTGTTATGTTATGTTAGATAACTATAGAAAATGCTGACAATTACCCCATTCTTCCTGTCATATCAAGCTAATGAAATCAGAAAATGATTAAGCTTCATTATTTAATTGTGATTATTTAAGCATGAATAAGAGAATATCATCCAAACTTTTTTATTTTTTTATTTCTGTATTTTCATTTTACATTCCTTGATGCATTTCTGCCTCATTATGCACACGAGGATACTGAAATAAAACATCTAGGGAAAAGGATAAAAGATAATAAATTAATAATTAGGTAGAATAGTAGGTAGGTAAATACAAAATCACATTTCTTTAGTCTCATGTCTGTCACTTTGTTACAGTTTATGATCACAGGAGGAAACCTTGAAGACAGCAAGGAGGCCCTTAAACTCGCTGAGACCAGAGGTACTGACAGCAGACATGTATGTGGACCACAGTGCCGCGAAATAAACCAGTGAAATGCCTGATTGGAGCAGCCTGAATGCTATAGCACCACCTCTGTGGCCAAATTACACCAACTTTACTCAGCAGTACACCCATCAAGTGTAAAGTCTATTGAATGAATGATCAAACAATTGTAGAGATGTGCAAGAAACATTCTAATGGTGAACAGATCCTTGGAATTATATATATAGCGATAGTATGTGGTAGATTTACAGTGTCTGTAGCTCTTTAAGACTGTATTGCAGGGCCAGAAGCAACATTATGTGACTTTATTCAGGCTTATACTGTTTCGAGTTCATCATTTCCTTCTTCCCCTTCATACGCCAGATGAATTCTGCTGCACGGTGGGCTGCCATCCCACGCGCTGCAGTGAGTTCGAGCAGAGTGGAGAGTCTGAGTATCTCTCAGCGCTGAGAGAGCTGGCAGTAGCAAACAGAGGGAAGGTGGTGGCCATCGGAGAGTGTGGACTAGGTGTGTAGGAAAAATTACAAAACACATTATTATTCCTGTTTTTAGTCCACAAAACGACTCACTTATATACCTGTATGAATTTCCAATACAGGTCAGGTGATGCGTTTCTTTTGTCCTTTTTTCCAGATTTTGACAGATTGGAGTTTTGCCCGGAAGGGACCCAGCTCAAGTAAGTTTATTAGTCCAAACCCCAACTAGTTATTATTTTATTATTATCCATATTAGAGTCAAATTCTTGATTTGAAAAAACATGAAACCAGCAAATATTTGCTCAAAAACAGCCTAAACAATTGCCAATACGTACATTTCTTAACCTAGGCCTTTGTTTGTTTCTTGGGGGTTTCTCCCTTCAGTCTCTTCATTCTAGTTGTATATAAATACAAGATTTTAGTTGCTGCTGTCTTCCTGTTACTGTAACAGTAACTAATTCCTCTCTTTGGCGTTTACCAGATACTTTGAGAAGCAGTTTGACCTCGCGGAGGAGACCAAGCTACCGATGTTCCTCCACTGCAGAAACTCACACTCACAGTTCATTGGTGGGTGGGTGCATGTCCACGATTGAATTTGATTTTAGGATAAAGCAACTCATTGTTTTGTTGTCTCTCTTCTGACAGACATCATGAAGAGAAACAGAGACAGATGTGTCGGAGGAGTGGTGAGATTTATACACTGTTACTGTAAAAACACTGTGCTGAAGGATTTAGCTTCTTCACCTGCTGCCGTTCTGTCAGGTTCATTCTTTTGATGGGACGGCCGAGGACGCAGCTGCCCTCATTGACCTGGACCTTTACATCGGAATAAATGGATGGTGAGGCGATTCTGGTGTGATTTTGACAATGAATCTACAATATGAAGGAAAAAATATATAAAGAAAATAACACTGTATATGAGCAGTGAAATTTGTTCTAATCAGTTCCTTCGATTGTGTAAAAGTAGAATGATTATAAGCAAATCGAACTTAAAAAATAATTTGTTGAATAAAAAGCAGTTAATGATATAAAATGTATTAAAATAAAATTAGTAATAAAACAAAAACCAATTAAAAACATATTTATTAGTGATGATTAGTAATAACTATTTAAGATTAAAATTAATTAGTCAAGAGTCAAGTCAAGAGACTTTTTGGTGCATCTTGACATCTTGTACATATTGTATATAGAGGATTATAAAGTGCAAACTTTTAATAGATGTAAATTGCAGTAATAAAGTTATTGGTTGGTTGAACCTGACCTGTCCACATCTGGTTGAAGGAAGTTTTAAAAGCACATGTTCACATTACTGCAACTTTATTCTGTGTTTCAGCTCCTTGAAAACAGAAGCTAATATTGAAGCAATGAAGTCCATCCCCACAGAGAGACTTATGATAGAAACAGGTGAATCAGTTGTAACTAAGAAACATATCACATTTTTACTTTGCTTCTTTGGTTATTAAACTGTTACATTAAACTCATGTTTGCATTAAAACCTTCCTGTTTCTTCCCAGATGCTCCGTGGTGTGGCGTGAAGAACACTCACGCAGGCTCCAAATATGTTAAAACTACATTTCCCACAAAGAAGAAATGGGAGGCTGGACACTGTCTAAAGGACAGGAACGAGCCCTGTCACATCATGTGAGTAACCTCAGTTTGAAGTTAGGAGGTTGTAACGTCTTCATTATTCAATCACTAACTTTCGCGGCTGATCTATACGTTTCACTGCTGTCTCTGGCAGACAAGTTCTAGAGGTAATGGCTGCAGCGAGGGGCGAGGACCCAGCGGAGCTGTCTAACACCATCTACAACAACACCATCAGAGTTTTCTTCAGCTCCAGCTGATGATAAATAAATTTAACCTTCACAAGAGCGAGTGTGCCTGATCTTTCCTCCTGAAATAAAGAAATTACATTTTTCCCAGGCTGAAATATTTTGTTTTTTCTCCCTTTTCTGTCTCTGCAGAATGAGCTCCTTCTGTTTGTTCTTTTAGTCTTTATCACAAAAATTAAGCTGGTGTGGTAACTTGTAGTTGGTTTATATCAATAAATAGATGGCATAAAAGTTTTTAACATCATGTTACATGAGGACATTTGATCAAGAGGAGAATAAAGAGCAATTTAAGAGCCTGACTCCATTATAATACATCATATGGATTGGTGCCTATATTTAGCTTTTTCCTTTACATAAATAAGTACTTTTTACACCATAAAGTGATGCAGAAAATTTCACAAGAATAAAGTAAAAGCCCAGAAATCTATAACCCATATAGAATATGTAACATTAACCTTTAATCAATATGCAATCAATATATATACGAGACAATGTCTTTAGATCCAATTGTTTATTCACGTCACCCGCCACACCCTCTGATGTCACAACACCGGAAGTAACGTTACGTCACATCGGAACAGTCCTTCTGGAACAGCCTAGCAACTTCTGCGGTCTTTAAAAAAAAACAAAAACTTCCCAGGGGTGTCAACCCAACAGACAAAGGACAGATAGTAAATATTCTTGTATTCATCATGAAGCGGAGAGGAGACTTATCACGTGACAATAACACGACAGTCTGCTTTTAAACTGAAGAAGAAGAAAAAGCAACAGGAGGTTGAGCTGGGCGGACATGGCGGACGACAGCAGGTTTCCAGCTGCCAAATAAACATCTGCAAAAAAAAAGAAACATAGAAAAGCGAAGCCGAGGACGACGGGCGCTTGCGGGGGTACTTTTGTTAATGTTTCATGGATAGTCGGAGCTCCCCGGGACGGTAAAGTCAAGTAAAGCCGCATGGCGACCACTCAAGCCCGGCTGGGCCAGCAGGCCTTAGCGGTGCTGGATGTGGCTCTGCGAGTCCCCTGCATCTTTATTATCGACGCCATTTTCAACTCGTACTACGACCCCGGTTCCGGCTGGGCCGGGGCGATGGGGAAGGTGTTGGTCAGAGTCATGGGTAAGCATGAGGTGCCACTCCGGTTCGGGAGCTCCGAATTCCTGCAGTATAACACGACAAGGTGACAGCTAGCTGGATGCTAGCCACTAGCTTGTTAGCCGGCTAGCCGGCGGCGTCAAGCTGTCACCTGGCTGTCACACCGACTAAAGCCGATTTAACCTCCAGCACACATAGTAACACAAGACAGTTTTATCTGACACCAAGGTGAGCAGATCCCATCATATCTAATGTAACCTCACGTAACCAAAAGTAACCTGCTTGACGCCAGCTACGGCTAACGTCAGGTATGTCTTCTCCTTTAAAGATTCCACCCCAGACATGCTAAGATGTATTTAAAACACTCTACCAAGAATTATAATTTGTGTGAGATATAGTTTTCGCCATCTGTTGAATTGTTATAAACCCTCCTCCCTAGTTATTCATTCAGGATAAGTATGTATAAATATTAATTATTATTCATTTCAAAAGGAAAAAATGGAATGGAATTTGAAAATAGAAATTTCCAGGCCTGGAGCAGTTTTGGAAGTATAACGAAACAAGGAAACCTTTTAAAAAAAAAAAAAACGTTCTCTCCAATATTTTTATAGACTATATATGATCCAATTTAGATAGATTGAGAAAAGTCAATATTGGTTAAACAATACTAGTGTTCCGGCAGATTACTCAAATCACCTTTGATGTAAATTTTGCAATGCCACGATATTGACGTTTTAATCATGTCCATTTGTGTAAACTGAAATTGAAAAGCCAAATTTAAATTGAAGTAAAAACTAATAAAAAATAAAAATGATTATTATGCTTTCATGTTTTTACATACATGCCTTGCAGAAGCTTTTTAATACCTTGAACTTGGTCTGCTCTAGTAATCAGTTGTTTTTAATTCTCCCAAAGAACAACCTCTTAGAGCTTAATGTCCAGTAGCAGAAAACTCTGATAAACAGCAGGTTACATAATTCCCTGTTTGTACCATTTGTAGACCTTTGAACTAGTCGAGCCCTCTGAAAGTCCTCTCGGCGTTAGTCTATGCTGGGTTTGGAGCAGCGAGGGGTCAATAAGATGCTTATGTGAAGTGGGTCATCCAACAGTTTAGTCTTATGTTTCCCCCCCATCCCGACAATTCTTCACATTTAGTACCAGCACACGCAGCACGCACAGAAAACGTTTGCCTGGAATAGAACTAAAAACAAGTCTTAATGAAACCAAATGTTTATCTCATGGAAACTATTTTTGTTTTTTCCAAAATCAAACAATCCCAAGTCCATGTAGTCGGCCAGGTAAACATTCTGCTGAGCACACAATAAAATTGTGTGTATTTTTGATGGCATTCCTTTAATAATTTTTGTATTATGGGACGATGACAAAAAATGTTTATGTGGTGTAACCTTTAAAACTTGGTACTAGATAGTTTACCTCACTTGAAAAGGTTTTAAGAAATTTGAAACACATGCTATCAATTAGTTTTATATTCTAAGTGGATTCAGTATTTAAAATTTATAATTCTTTTCAGTTACACAATTTGACATTTTATATAAAAAAATCACACAGTCATTTTTTTTTTGTAAAAAATCAACACATATTTATAGTTTGATTCAAGATAAGATAAGATAAGATAAAACTTTATTGATCCCACAACGGGGAAATTTGTCTGTTACTGCAGCGTTACAGATAAAGAGAAGAAAATTAAGCTGAAGAAGATAAAAAACTATTAAAAAAAAAAAAAAATTTTGAGCTTCCAATGAAACAAACTCACCAGCCGTGTTCGATTCTCCAGGTGTCCTCGTCTCCAGTGTGGTGCTGCTGCTATCCCAAAAAGCCTTGTTCAAGTTTTATACCCTCTTCTTTGCCGTTCTCCTTGGCATGGCGGCGGTCCTCATCAACTACTATGCCACCTCGCACATAGACTTCTACAGCGCCTACTACAAAGCGGCGCTGGGCTTCAGGCTGCTGCCGAGGAACGGGCCCACGCTGTGGCTGGGTGTGGCCGTGGTGCAGCTCGTCTTCGGCGTGGGCTACGTGTTCCTGCTCAACCTCCAGTCGGTGTTTGCCGCGCTGGTGGTCCTGGACATCATGATCCCGCTGTGGGGGCTGATGATCGAGCTGCCCGCCGACGTCCGGCAGCTGGTGGCCGTTTTCTCGGGTATGGCGCTGGCACTCAACACGGCAGTGTGCCTGGCCACGCGGCTCAAATGGTTTTACTACTCATGCCGGTACGTCTACCTGCTCGTGCGGCACATGTACCGGATCTACGGGCTCCAGCTACTGCTGGAGGACACGTGGAAGCGGATCAGGTTCCCTGACGTTCTGAGGGTGTTCTGGCTGACTCGTGTCACCGCCCAGGCACTCATCCTGGTCTACGTGGTGCGGGCGGTGAGGAGGGAGAGTGGCGACGCCACAGGGGCAACAACAGACGGCAGCTCCGACTCACAGGTAAGATCAGAACCATATATACGGCTTTTAATTGCAGGACTGCAAGGTATGAAAGAAGAAATGTATTTGGGACAATGAAAACTGTGAAATATAATCAAAATTGATCATTCTTTTATTTCTGGTTACACCGGAACATTACCATTTGCTGTTAGTTTTGCAGAAAAAAGATACAATTTCTATTTTTTTTATGCACATCTAAAAAGAGAGTTTACTGTTAATCTATTAATCGATTATTAAAATAGTTGGGGAGTTTAATAGTTGTATCTCTACACTATAATTTTATATAGTGTGACTTGATGGTTTCCATGGTTTCCTGCAGGGTTACCTGCTGAGCTGGGATGTGTTTTGGGATCTGACGAGTAACCTGATCATCTCCGGTTGTGACTCCACACTCACCGTTCTGGGGATGAGCGCCGTCATCTCCTCTGTAGCTCACTACCTCGGCCTCAGCATACTGGCTTTCATAGGTAGGACTGAGTTCTGAGTGTGTATTGGTGCAGTCAAACTTGCTCAAAACTGACATCTGATTATTCCCTCGAAATGAAAACTTAATATTCTGTCTGTTTGCGCATTATGTCAATGACCCGCAGTATGTCCGTAACAGGATAAATAATACAAAGAGACATAATTACTTTTATAGATAGTTTATTAAAGTTTAAACATATTTGACAACGTCACAAACAAGTCCATAATCTAAGCCTCACACTGCAGTTTTCTTTCTCTTACAGAAATATTAACAAGCTCATCTGAAAAATGTGTAGAAAATGCGTGTGTAGACATTAACATTGGCTTAATGCTATCAATTCATTTCCAACACAACAATTAAGTTAGCGACTCTAAGTTGGCACCTGGCTAAGCTAGTATTGTATTATGTAACAGTAGCAGGCTTCAATATATTTGTTTAACTTGTAAAATTGGAATTTTGTAAACTCGAGTTATTTCAAGCTCATAACTTAAGTCTACCTTTTTGGTAAGTTGCTGCTTTACAGTCCTCTGACACTCTGACCTGTGGCCTTGGTTCTCCTCAGTCAAATCTTATTCTTAATCTTACTTAGTGTGTGCATGTGTGTAGTCCCAGCAGCTGCAAGTATGTGTACAAACCAGACAACATGTAGCAGCAAAAGCCTGGCCGTGGCTGTGAAAATGTGCCTGAGGTTTGGTGTCTCGTCTCGTTTTAGGTTCCACGGAGGAGGAAGATAAACGTTTAGGTTTTGTGGCTCCTGTTCTGTTTTTCATCCTGGCTCTGCAGACCGGCCTCAGCAGCCTGGACCCAGAGGAACGTCTGGTACGTCATTACAGGATCATTAGTCTAGCTTATACCCACATTGATTACTACTCAGTATTGCTTTAAACCTGTTCATACCGGATCCTGCACAGCGCATCATTGCACCTTCCACTGGTTGCTTCGACAAAAACATTCGTTGTCATTCAATACATTTTATTTCTGCCGGCAATAAGGATATTTGCCCTAGAATAGCATAGTTTTTATAGTTTTTTTTTTTTTTCAGGTTATAGGTCTAAATAGGTTAAATGCTGATATAGCATCTCATGACCTTCTCTTGCTTTGACCTGAAGGTCCGCTTGAGCCGGAACATGTGCCTTCTGCTGACGGCCATCCTGCACTTCATCCACGGCATGACTGACCCCGTCCTGATGTCCCTCAGTGCCTCGCATGTCTCCTCGTTTCGCCGCCATTTTCCCGTTCTGCTGGTGTCGCTGGCGCTCTTCGTACTCCCCGTGGCGCTCAGTTACGCCCTCTGGCACCACTACGCCCTCAACACGTGGCTGTTTGCCGTGACTGCTTTCTGTGTGGAGCTCTGCCTCAAGGTGAGACAATGTCTTGAAGGAGAGTTTAACCAAATTTGTTTTAGAACTTTGTGTCTATTTATTTATTTGGAATTCAATTCCAGTATTTTTTTAAACTCTGGTCTGTGACTAAATCGAAAGCTGTGAGGCATTTCTTTTACACATTATACTGTATGTAGCAACAATAGCATAGTAATACAAATACAAACAGAACTGCCTGTCATGTTGTGAAACCCTTTAAAAACTTAACAAAACAATAATGTAACAGATGTAACTCTTTTAAAAACAAATGCTATCAAATAGTTTTATATTCTAGGTAGATTGAATACTTAAAATGTATCAAATGTATTTTTCAGTTACACCATTTACAGCTGATTATAAAATTAGAAACATGCAAAAGGGGAAAACATAAAAACGCTCCTTTATAAATTGAGTTAAACAGATGAACTGTTTTGGGCTTGGGCTTTGTCCCTCCAGGTGGTAGTGTCGCTGACGGTCTACGGACTCTTCATGGCCGACGGCTTCTCCAACGTGCTGTGGGAGAAGCTGGACGACTACGTCTACTACGTGCGCTCCACGGGCAACATCATCGAGTTCCTGTTCGGCGTCATCATGTTTGGAAACGGCGCCTACACCATGATGTTCGAGTCGGGCAGCAAGATCCGCGCCTGCATGATGTGCCTGCACGCCTACTTCAACATCTACCTGCAGGCTAAGAACGGCTGGAAGACCTTCATCAACCGCCGCACTGCCGTCAAGAAGATCAACTCCCTGCCGGAGGTGCGCGGGGACCAGCTGAGTGACATCGAGGACGTGTGCGCCATCTGCTACCAGGAGTTCGCCACCTCGGCCCGCATCACGCCCTGCCACCACTACTTCCACGCGCTGTGCCTGAGGAAGTGGCTGTACATCCAGGATACCTGCCCCATGTGCCACCAGAGGGTTTACGTAGAGGAGGAGAGCCGGGACAGAGCCGCCTTCTCCAACAACAACGGGGGCTACGCGGCGCCGCAGGACGCCGCCGCCGCAGCCCCCGCGGCCCCGGGGGACAACCAGCAAAGACAGCCGGCCGAAGAGCCGCCGGCTGACGGAGCAGCCGCCGGCGTCCCAGACGCTGGTGGGCCAGGAGAACCCGACAACGAACTGCTGGAGGACAATGACAGCATAGAGTACGACGAGGACGACTGGGGGACTCAGAACGGCGGCACGCCGATAGAAGAAGATTATATCAATGACGACACAGACTCCACAGAGGACTGACAGTAAAAGATCTATAGAAAAATATACATATATCTTTATTATATTTAAGTTAAAAAGAATTCTAAAACACAAATTCAGCAACTTAATTTGTTCTTGAAAAAAATGTCAGGGATGTAATTTTCTTTTGATCTTGTTTGTTTCTTTTTGTTTTTTTGGGTTTTAATCTATAAGGGCTCAAGGAAAAAGTAACTGCTGCTCTGAATGTTTGTGTGTGTCTGTCTGTGAGTGTGTGTGTGTGGGTTTATTCACACATTGGGGCAGCATAATGTTTTCATCCTTTTATTTTTTTTTTTCTTTATACTAGATTATTGGACTAATCTTAATCGACACATGTGAGAAGTTGTTTTGTACACTGTTTATTTCCCAGCATCCCGCAACATGACACATCTGTTATTATAATAAATAAAACATCAGATTCCCCTCAACAAACAGCTCAGCAACAAGCTGTAGAACCATTTTTACTTCCTTCTCTGAGGAAATGAAAGAAGTTTCAGCTTCTGTCATAATTTTCACTTTATTTTACATTTGTTTTGAAATTTTTTATGCAGCCCCAATGAGGTGAGTGCGTTTGTGTGTGTCGACATGTAATGTCTTAAAGATGCAGTACATGTTCCCTTGCAGTGTATTATAGAGGGAAACAAGGCTGGAGAGTGTTTAACTACAAAACTGTGGAACGAGTTAACAGCTTCAAAGCTTTGATCAATTTGATAAGTCCTGATTTGAGAGTTTGCGAAGTCGTGACACTGTATTTTTTATGTTTACATATGAAAGTGTATTGGGGCCAGGCCTGAAACACAAGAAATTTGTAATTTATTCTCAATTGTTAAAAAAAAATAAATAAAAATTATGCCTGGCCCTTAAATTGAAATTTCTACTTTAGTCTCAACATGGAAAATAAAAAAAAAATCCTCCTCCTGTCATAATTTTCTCCACCTAACATAGGGAATTTTGTGGAAATGAGATTTTAAGATAATTTTTGGTATTGAGTGTCTTAGTTTGACAATTCTTGGAGCTCAAACATTTATCATTGTGCTTTTGGCCTATTTTTTTTGTCTAAACTAAATCAGCCTCTCAAATCCCGACTTACAGATGTATAGCGGCTTGGGTTTGTGCGATGTCTTTTGTCCTGCTGGAACATAATGTTTGTGAGTTTGAACCAGAGGAAAAACTAGAGAGGTGTGTCTGATTTCAAAGTGGCTTCCTACTGTAATCGCTGATATACCTCTGTCATTACTTACTACTGGTCTCTTGTGTGACCGCGCTTACATTTGTGTACATTATTGTACATATAATAAAACAAATACATGCACACTTTCTCCCTTAGGAGAAATGATTTTCAAATGATTCTTTCCTCCCCTTTAGTGATGCTACTTATCACATTTCTCATCACAGAAAATCAGTGTTTATTTTGGTTAAAAGCTTGATCCAGACCCAGAGTTGGTTGTGTTATGTGATAAGAATGCTGGAGGGCAAGCCACAAATCAAGACCTCACTCCTCAAAACAAAAAAATGTATTAAACTGGATAAAATTATTATTTCTTAAATGTTTCTCTGTACATGTCAAAAAATCCATCTTGAAAAGTTGCATGTTCCCTTTACTACTGTGGATTTGATGTACTTGCTTTCTTTTTTTTTAAGAAGAAAGGAACATGCCATAATTTGTTTTACAGATGTGCTTAATAGTCATTTTATGTCCTGTTTTGTTCCCCAAAGAGTCGTGGTTGTCAGTCAGTAAATAAGCACCTTTTTTTCCTGTTTGAATCACTGGTACAGACGGGAGGTTTCTTGGAGATGACTGCACCTTTTTTCTTTTTTTTTTTAAACAAAGGCTCAAACTGTGTTTTCTAGTCTCAGGGTCCTGCTTGTTAGGCTGGAAGAGTACCTTGGAATAATTTTGCAGCCCTTAAAAAAATACTTTTCAGGCTGCAGAAATGTCTGGAAAAAGTACACTGGCAGTGGAAAAAAAAAACTGTCATTTCACACACAAAACCCTTTTAAACTACTGCCACAAAAACCGAAGCCCCGATAATATTTAGAAGTCCTGTCTTTTCACCTCTCGGCCATTACAGATCATCCATTGTCTGCAGAGATCTTCGTCATGCATTTGTATTGAAAACAAAAAGCTTTCAAGCACACAACTCCTGAGTATTACGTTGTTTAGACTTTCCACAGCCTGAACGTCTTAAAGGGTTTGACTACAACCTTATGTTCATTACTGTTGTAATTATTGGTCGCAGAAGATAAGCTGCAAGGAATCTATGAAGTTGATGACGAGGAAGAGACGGGGGTGTACTCTGATTGGAAAGCTGTGCTTTTAGACATGTTTCAGCAAATGAAGGACTTTGATTATTAGGTTGATTGTTCTGAGAGCTTTTTGAGGATATAAAAGCTGTTGATTTTGCCTTTTGTTTTAAAAAGAGATTTATGTAAATAAAATCATCTTTGATATTGCTCTTGGCCTTTATCTTAAAAACTTACTTTTTATGTTCCTATTTCCATTAAGCTGATAACACACGAGCTGCTGTTGCAGATGCAGTGGAATCATTTGATCAGTAGGTGGTGCTGTAGTGCCTTTTGGAGGTAAATACTGCTCAGTCTTGTTTTTAGTTTGCAATCATAAAGCAGCATTTGTTTTAGATATAATTTACATCCTGCATGTACACACAAATTACATGTTTTATTATAGGACTGGGACTTTTATATATCTAAATAGAAGTAAATATCCTTGAATTACATTAATTTTCTGTAAAAAAAAGTTATATATATAATATATATGAGCTGGAAATGCATAAGGAGATAAATTCATAATAGAACTTACAAATATAAAATACAAAAGTAAAAATGAAGCTATTTTAATTTTCTATTCTATGAAATATCAATGTGGCAACAGGAATCGAATCCTTTTATTTTGAAAAGCCGTCGCCGGAAACTCGCGTTTTAATTCCGGCCGGCTTGACGCCGCTGATGTCTTAGCTTAAACTTGATGTTCTGACCTCCGAGTCTTCGGACCGTGAAGCGGCTTCCACCGGCGAGCGTTCTCACGGAGAGAAGACATGGGCGGCTGCTTCGAGGCGAAGCAGAACTTTAGAGGAATAAATGAAAACTCGCCGGTTCGTTTCCAACTGAAAAGCTCGGCTTCAGCTAACTGAAAAAAGCGCCGAAGAAGAAGCAACTTCTCCGGGAGCGGCGGCTTGAAGAGGAGCGGGGAGGCGGTGACGGAGCTCGGCGCTCGAAGAACCGTTAAAAAAGACAGTTCCGACATTTTCACAGACTATAGTAGTTCTTCTTTATTTGTTTACTCATTAAATTATTGTTGCCACGATGCTCCAGCTCTGCCTACACCGAGCTCTCCGACCGGCCGCGCAGAAGTTCCCGGGGCGGCTCACACCGAGCTGCCTGATGGGAACACACGGGAGAAACGAGCCCAGGGAGCCGCTCACTTCCCCCAAAGGAGCCAAAGAGTTCATCTACCGGCTGCAGCCGAGCGAGAGGTCGTGTTTACTGAAGGAGCTGCAGAGCTTCGAGTCCATAGCGATCGCTCAAGGTGAGGAACACACAGGTGTGGTGGTGCCGAAGGTAATTAACAGGTGCGAGTACGGAGGCCTGGAAATGCCCCGATCACAAATGAATAAATTCAGTCATAAAGAAAGAAATGTGAGTAAAACAGTAAATATGCAGGTTATTTAAAAAAAAATAGACATGTAAATGAAAAAATATATCGTTTTAATAGTTTTTTCTCCCAATCCTGCACATTACTGGGCATTCATTCTATTCATTCTTGTGCTGTGGCCCAAGTACTTTAATATTTTTAGGCCATGTGTGCGTAAAAAGTAGTACACTGTGGATCCTTGGACACTTTCCAACAACCATCCCAGTAAGATAAGAACCTACATGATTACTTTCACAGAAGAAGTGGAAATTGTGTGGAGCAGAAGCAGCAATAATAGAGACATCTACAGTGGACATTTCTGCAGGATTAGCGTGAGTGAAGTTCTTAGACAATACACAATGAATGTCTGCTATAGGTGAATTGAAGCATACAGTTCATTATTATTTGAACATTATACAGTATAAATGCAGGTATATTTTCAGCAAGGAAGATGACAGCTGATAATAGAGTAAATTTAAAATAAACATAATGGTAAAACACACTGCTCATTTTTAAAATAATGAATTTCATTTCTTTTATTTAATAGAACTGATGTACTTTCACGTTCCAGGTTACCCGAATGGAACCCTATTATGTAAAAAATTATGTATGGTGGACTTTTCCAAATTTTGCTGAATTCACATATGCAACTCTTGGTTCTTTAGTTTTTTTAAATTATTTATTTTATATTATAGTTTTACAATAAAATGCAACTTTCTTGACTTGTAAATTCTTTTTTTAAGCAAACAAATATGTGTGAAATCTGTGATCCATATTACAAATCAAATAGGATCACAAAAATCATGTGGGATCAAAACTTGTCCCTATACATTTTTTCCAAAATTATTTCTGTATGATTTGATATATTGAGTTACTTATTTATTTTTGGTTATGGCAGTTTCAGTCCTCCATAGCCTGTCTTTCTGATCTCAGAGACACATAATTAACCACAGCTGGATTAAGTTGTTAAGTGATGGTAATTTTGCTTATTAATTGACTATTTATATATGCAGTCTGTCAAATGTGCGCTGGAGGTAATGTCATTACATGTGAATTGAAAAACAGAAAAAAAATTATCAAGCTATTTGAGTAATCAAGCCTTAATTGTCAACTCGTTATCAAGCAGCTAAATCTTGTCAAGCACATAACAAACAATAAAAATTAGAATCATGTGTGTTGGAGTGAGAAAATTCCAAAAATTTAAATAATTCAAAACTTGTAATTCCTCTTTTGAGTCATCCCTAGGGTATTTTTAAAGTCGGCATGTGTCTGCATGAGCCAAACCCGGATGACTCATCTTCTTAGCCCTGAATCAGTAAATTCAACTGCTGAATCAAAAGGACGGAAGAGGCCAAGTATTGTCCTTGAGGGACTCAACTGCTCCTACGTGGACGTATAAAACGTATCATTTTCCAAAAAGAAGTATCCGCTTGGATATAAAATCTGTAATTATTGGGGTGGAGTTTTAAGTGTGAATGTCAGCAGGACCAGCAGCCAGTCATCTCTCCAGGTGCTGCGTCCCCACAGCCTCACGGTCTGCAGCTGCCTCCCTCCTCCTGTCAGATAACGCAGCATCCAACGGTAAAATACTGACATGCCATTAAGACTTTAATCCTTACACCTCGCCTGGGACCAGAAAGGGCTTTTAGGGTTTTATTTTTGCCAATCACCGTCTGAATATAGTCTAGACAAAATAAAAAATATATATAAATAAAAGCCTCTAAGGAGGTTAGAAAAGCAGACAAAGTTTTTAGTTTTATCTTCATGGGATAATTGGGGTAATGGGATATTTATCTGGTTGATCTATAGCCTTTTAAATGAATTATAGGTGCTATCCACACAGAATCTTGCGAATTTATTCATTTTATTTTTCCACTTATAGGTGTTAAGGAACACATTAACTTAATTGTTTCATGAGCTGAGCCAAGGGCTCCAAATGTCATTTTTTCTACAAATACTTTAATAAATAGACAAAAATGTTTGTAATCTACCAGTGTTAGGAGTTATTTTTTCTCTAATGTTTTGATTTTTTTTAATTTCCTATACTAAACAATGTTAATGTAAAATGTGTTTTTTTTTGGTCCAGATCAACAGTTCACAACCCAAAGGTAATCATTTTACCATTATTGAAGAGTAAAAGCATTTAAGAAGCTGGAACCAGAGAATTGGGCATTTTATTCTTTAATGACTTATGTATCTGTTATCAAAATAGCTGGCGATTAATGGAATAGTTGGCATCTAATCAATTAATCAACTAATTATTGTAGCTCTACGTATAAGACACATTACTCATAAAAATATAACAAAAATGAGCATTTAATAGGGCTGTGTTATGATTGAATTGTAATTGATTTTCGAGATTCAGATTCAATAATCACAATTCAATTTCATTCGATCCAATCTTATTACCTCTGCCTACTTCTCACATTTTGTTTTACCGACGGTACTTGTTTCAGAGACGTTTGTGAGACACAATAATGTCGGGTGGTTCTGTTCCTTTAATGAGCTGCCTGAACCCTTCAGTTTCAAAGACAGAATACAGGCGCATATCTCTGAAAGTGAAGCAACCGCCTTGGTTATTTGTATGTGCAGAATTGGCTTATTGTAGAATTAGCTTGAGTTTCATCTCTTAGTGCATGGCTGGAAGATGAGCTGTTGGTTTTGTCTCAACATGTTTCTGAGGCCATCATATGTTTGAAAGAGGAAAAAATAATATTTTTTTGATGGGGACAATTTATGTTGCTAAGGGTATTGGAGGATAACGTGAGGCACAATAGTTAAAGTTTCAGTTTTAGATGGCTTTGCATCTCTTTGTTGTGTAATGCAGCGCTCTGTGTGAAAAGCAGTGTGTACCCAAACTGCTTTTCATAGGTTTTATATAGAGAAAGCGGACTTTTCCTTCTCCGTCTACTTGTCTCTCCATCCATCACTCAGCACATTCTATTCAGCATTTTTTTCTTCTGGTAAATGCGTTCTTCAGGCACACCTTTGAGTACACACCCAGTCAATAGCAAGCATTTGTTGAATGGGTGAATCTCAAAAAAGCTTGTAAAGAATAATATAAAGATTAGTCCCCTCAAACCAGGCAGCCATTGTAAATGGGTGAATGAAAAGTCATTATTACAAAAACCGTGTTTTTTCCTCTCAAACAGCACTATTAAGCTCTGTAGAAGAAATCATTGGTTATAAAGGTCAATAAAATGTCTTCACCTTTTGAATTATTAATTCAGCCAAGATTTCAGGCTTGCCGAAAGGCTGAACTCTACTCAACTTGCTTAATGTCTGTATCATAGGGAAGTATTATAAACTAATTTCTTATTACCTTGTCTTTATGATTATTTGACGTTTGAAATGGGATAAGGGTTAATTTCACATCATGGTGGATGGAAAAGTTCTATTTATTAGATTGACTTAAGCCCTAAGCAGCTGGACCAAATTTAACTGGTCACAAGCAGTAGACTGAAGGAAATTGAGAAATTGAGTTTGAGACTATTTGATTTGTGTGTCTACAGAGCTGCAAAAATTATAACATTTTTAATATTTGAAGCCCTTTTTCCCCCCAAACTCCTGGTTCTCAAATGTGAACATTTGTTGGGTTTCTTTGTGAGGTCGTATGAGGTCACTGCCTAAAACTACCCCTCGCCCTCCGATCATACATTCACATATTATAGCTATGTTGCCTTTTTCTATTTATGTTTGGTTAGAGGAAATTATTTCATGAAACTGAAACATTTAAATATGGCTTTCAAATTAGCATATTTTGTTTGGACTGATCAGAAACTTTGCTGCATGTTAACGTAGTCAGAAATAAGTGAAAACATCTGGTGAAGTATGTTTTCAGTTCATCTCTTTCTGCAGCACATTAATTAGGCAGCCCAATGTAGGAATGAACGTGGCTCTTAACTCTTCACTAATGAGCAACTGTCTACAGCCCAGGATGAGGAACAGCGAGACAGTCGGAAGCATTTAGTGTAGAAATAGTGTGAAACATTTTGAGTCTCTGTTGGATGCAGCTGCAGACTCATTAAAACATCACATATACATTTCAGACTTTTAGCAGAAGCTCTTAACTCAAGAGGGCCATAGTAAAAGTGTATAGATTTCGATATAACTTGATTAATTGGTACATTTATAGCCTTTGTTATAAATGGAAATAGCGATTGCCATCAGGGCATGAGATTAACAGCACTCTGTCAAACGTTGTTTTAAATATCATTAGTTTATACCTTTTTTTCATTTTAGTGTCTTATGCTGTTACTGTAGTATTGTCCCCATGTGTCACAGAAAATTAACATTCTGATTATGAGCAGATGGGTTGTTGTGGGGAATGAAATAATACATCATTAATGAGGAAAATGTGAATTACATTCTCTAGATTCACATCTACTCAAACTAACAAGAATATTATAAAGACATTGGGCCTGCTGTGGTGTTGTAGGGGGTAGAGCACTTTCTAAGCCTTGCTCTTGTTCTTAAGCAGCCCGGTTTGAGTCCTGGTAATTATACAGGAGATTGCTGCAGAAACTCAAGCACATTTTAGGATGTTACAATCTTTGCAGAGTGCACTATCAGGAACAGAAACGGGATGCAGCAGGCAGCATATATCACAGAAATGTGAATATGCTAAAATTACTGAGTATCTCTAATCTTCAAAGAAAACCCCCAGACATTAATGGGAGTGGATTCATTGATTTGGGGGCTGTCTTACCTTATTTACATCCTTTCTCTAAATGGCAATATTAGTAAAACTATTTATCACAAGTGCTGATTTCAAAGTTTTATTTACAAGTCAAGCATGAAAGAGGGGAAACAATGTACTTCAATATAATATAGAAGCAGGAAGCTATAATCTATGTAATTTAAGCAACAATAAACCAGACAGTTCATTCTAGTGTGAGGCTGCAACTAACAACTATTTTGATAGCTGTTTTTTTCTATTGATTATTAATCATTTCATTTTATGATTAGTAGTAGTAGTAACCTCCACTCATTTACCAAACTTAACAAATTTTGTCCATAAAACAGTAACGGAGTTTATATCCAAAAGCAAAAAAATGGGAAACCAGGAGAAGCAGGTTCAAAAAGGCAAAGCAACCAGCTCATTAAATCTTCCAAGTTCACATATAAATTCAAGGGGTAAATCAGAGGTTTCGAGTCACAGCGTTTTGTTCGCACTCTGCAGCAATTAGTCTCCGGAGATCAGCTTCATATCATTGATTCAGCTATTGATGCCATGTGAGGATTCCTCATTATGTGGCGCCATATGAAAAGGACACAGCAGAGGTAGAAAAACACAGTAAGAAGAATACATTCTAAAGAGTGCTCATTCATCTTCTTCCCTGGCAGAGTATTCCCATGTGTTTGATCGAAGTCTATATTGAGATATATATATATATATATAATTTGTGAAGGTTTTTGAAAGGCTCGATCACACTTTTCGCATTGTGTTGTTGAGTTTAAAGTAATTATGAGATCAGCAGGTGACAGCTCTTTGCCATCGCAGTTCACTGAGTCCTGTTAATTAAGAGCTGCCTCAGTGATTACCATCATCCTACACCACAGTACCTCCAAATAGCTACCTATACGACTAAGGAACTGAAATGTCACTAAAATCTGCATTTTCTTTAAAGCATGGAAGTAATTTTCTGTTGTATGCGAGACTTCCATCACTGATTTAAAGTAAGTCTTGGTTCGGTTGAGAAGGAAAATTCAAATGTTTTTATACCATAGCATCACTCTGATCCCTTCCACTGCTCTTTATTTCATCGATATATACTATACATTATAAATAAATTCAGTTAACTGAACTGAACAGTTTTTTTTTTACTTACAAATGTTGATGTGAGCATGCTAACTTTTATTTTTTTTTCAGCAATGTTGTTTAGTATCGACTTAAATAAATAATATGAAGAGACATACTGAAAGAATAGATAAAGGAAACGAAGAAAGAGGCGCTAAATTGGAGCAAATATGCAATATGAGTGTGGAAGAGGACAATGTCGGGCGTTTGCTTAAACTCGCACATAACAGCCCTATTAATTCAATAAATTCCTTCCCTGTAAAAAATATGAGGGAAGCATTCTCTATAAATGTAACAAAAAAAAATGAAATTCAGGCCCTGTGGAGTTGGTATTCATTGGCCTTTTACTCCACCAGCCGGACACAGTGTCTCACTGAGACCAGTTAACGTGACTGTGAGAGTCTGCAGGCGGTGAGTTGCTCCTGGTGATCACAGTGCTGCTTGACGAGCTTGATGTCCATTTCACAAAGTGGGTTTAAATTCAGTTTCAATTTCACTGGTGGAAGAAGTGCTTCCACAAATGTAAAAAGTAGATGTGGGCAAAGTTAATTCACATTTTGTAATGCGGATTTTTTAATTTTTTTTTTGGGGGGGGGGACAATTCATTTGAATCCTGTAAATAACTATGAAGGGATTCTGTTGTAAATTCCTTTCATAGTTTTGGTAAATAATAGTAAGTATGTCTGAAGATTCTCAGTCTTCCAGGTCATGGTTAACCAAGATGGGGAAAATGGATTTGGTTGCAAAAAGAGTGAAAGTATACAACAGCATTGTAAATCGATAATCTAAAAACCATCCATTTCTCATGATTATCTGTAAATCACTATAGATTAGAAAATCTGTAATACAGTCTGAAATTTAAAAAGAAATGGTTTTCCTGGAACAAAATGGATCAAACACCAATGAACTACTTCGATAAAGCAAAGTGAGCATCTTCTGTAGTAGTTTTTCCTACTTCATGACACCATTTTATCATGCTATGTTCTATTTTAGGGCTCCTTTGGAATATCTTTGCAATAATTCAAATCTTAGTGATTCTACATGCTATATAAACAACAGTAGTGGTCACGGATTTCACTTGTAATTCTTTCCTTGAAATATAATAATCTGTTCGGGTCAGAATCTGATTCATGTGAACATCTTGTGGCCATTTGTTTGTGGGCATGTGTTAGTGATGTGGCGTCTTCATAAGGAGGACGGTGATGACTCAGCTGATTGAAAGCTCTGTATTTCAGCTTGCAAGAAACATTTTTACATACAGTCATCTCAACAAGCATAGTTACACCTACCAATTAAAAAAAAAACAAAAAAAAAACCTCAAACCATCCAATGAGTCAAGAGGCAGAGTAGGGCGGGCCAAGAAGCTTGAATGTGTATGTTAGCTTTTAGCAGCATGCTGGCCTGGCAACTGGCAGTCTGAAATGGGAGTCAGGTTTATTAAACCTAGTAAAAATACAGTTATAGTAAAAAGAGAAAATACCCTCCAAATTAAAAAGCAATCTTCGAAAATATTGTCTAGAGCTATTTCTACAGGTACCAGTGCATCCTATATGAATTACCATGTTTGTGAGCTAAAAATGTCTGTACCTAATGAGATGCTTGGTTCTATTCTCTAACTATATCCTGATGAAGTCTATGTGAAATTATTGCCATCAAAAGTTTTCAGGCACAGCTTTTCTTCCACTTTTGAAATTTGACTTGGAATTGTTTTAATTAATGTTTTAGTTATGCATTAACGGATAATAAGAAATCATGAGAGGGAGAGATAGAGAGGAAAAAATGAGCCTTGGTGCTACAGGATTTAATATGGTTTTTATTCTATTTTTCTTCATTAGGATGTCTGGTCACCATTTGCGATTTACATAACGATTTATTTATTCTACTTAATTCCGTCTGATTTGCTCTGTTCACAGCAGTGCTCCAGGTGTATGACAATGTGTGAATTCACATAGTCAGCAAGCATGTTAGTATTTTTTTAATGGGCCTCGGACATTTGAGTAGTATATTTCTATCTAGTAGATTATGAGCATCTCTACATGTGAAATTATAATTGTATAACTATGACAGAAGGTTGTGTTATGTCATCTTGATATTGTGATACTCACTGCTAGAACTACAGTTTTAGTCCTTTGAGTTTAGGTAATTAAACCTGTGTGACTGTATACAGATTCAACCTTGAAGAACATTTCATAGTCTTGCAACAGTATCTAGTTGTGATGTAGTGGAGAGTGTATTGTCACATAGAGAACTGGATGTGTTTTTATCCTCCACATCTGTAAGAAAAAGATTGAATCCTGAATTCCTTTCTTTAAGTAAGTCACCCTGCTGGCTCCCGACAGTGTGCCTGCTCACTTCAGGAGCTTGTCAGTCTCCTCAAGTGCTGTGGAAGTGAGGTTAAAGGTCGCTTGGATGAAGCGTTTCTTTCCTCTGAGACGTTAGAAAGTTGAACAATTTGTCGAGGGAGTACTTTGCGCCGCTCAGTCAGCAGGACCCGAGGTTCGACTAGATGCAAAGGGGAAGTTCTGTTTGAAAGGCACATAAATAAGGATTTCATTTCAAAACTTGAGCTTCCTCCTTAAATCATCGTGTCAGTGTGATGGTGCTGCGACTGAGCAGAAAGTGCTGCCTCATGCAGGGAGATTGAGATGAATCTTCTCCATGTTTCCAAGTCAAAAGTGAGAGGTCAGTATAAGGAGAGCTGTGTAGAATCCGCTGCAATACGATTAACATGAAACCATCCCAAATTTAGGTATTTGGGTGTATACTTAGTTATGCTCCCTGAAAAAAATCAAATGATTCGGGATAGGGCTGCAACTATCTATCTAAATTGAATATACTGTTCTACGATTTTCCCAAGTCCAGCTGATGTGTGGGGAAAACATTTCTTTTTAAAAGCATGAAACTAGCTATATTTTTACACTTCCTACAAATTTTCAGATAACTATCACAAAAAGAGTATGATGCAAAAAAACGATGACCTTTATAACAAAATTACCGGCATTTAAGTTTATTATTAGTGACAGCAGTTGAGTAGGGTGTCGGTGACTCAGTTTCTCTGTCAGTTAAGAAGAAATCTTATGTTATCCTAAGATGCATTTGGTCTTTTAACAAATGGTGAAACTGCAGTAGGCCATTTGTGTTTTTGATTAATTATTCAGTTGCTTGAAAATTGGTTATCTGATTTCTTTCTCATATCAGTATGAGGTGATTATATTTAAAACAAAAGGGGGCTTAAGGACGTCATGCACATAGTAAAATGTTTCTTTGACCACAAACTGTGAATTGGAATCTTTCCACCATGTTTTTTATGAAACCACTTTTATAGACTCAACAGTCATATAGCAGAAAATAGTTAAGATGAATGATTAATAATGACATTATGACAATGTTTGCTGCTGATCTATTGCCTAAATAATTAATTGAGTTTCAATCAAACCTTAGTGGAAATGCAAATTTCTCCCATCTGATCAGCATGAGGACAAACCCTTTGTTGTATAGGTGCCTTAAATAAAAAAAAAATACATTTAAAAACATTATTAAACATCTGATCATTCCGACACACATAATATATATATATATATATATATATATATATATGAATAAAACTATCCCATGCATTGACCACAAATGCATACCTCCTGAACTCATTAACTTTTTTTTTCCTCAGCCAATCAGAAGAGAGCCTCATGAATATTTATGACAAACCAAAACAACCTGTGCTTTCTGGAACTTCAGTGAGGTGCTTGAAAGAGCTCTGTAAAACTATTTAATATGTAAATAAACTACTTTAAATTGCAAATATATCATATTAGGGAATTTTCAAGTAAAACCCAGACTACTGCAGATGTGGGACCTTTAAAGCTCTGGACAGTTAATATTATTAATATAATTACAGCATGGGATTCATCTGAGCTAAATACTATTTCTAAAGGTTGCTCTCTGTCAGGCAAAAAGTTGCCCGACATGCCTGCTTTGTGTTTGAAGCAAAGAAAAGCAAAAATCCAAATGTTTCCAGCTGAACAGCTGGTGGTTCCTCACATCTGCCTCCTTTGTTGTTCTGAGGCATACATCTGCCGTCTTCCAGTCCTGCAGCAAACCTACACCGCGCTATCTGTCGTTTTCTCACCGTTGCTGTTCGACAAAAAACAGAAATTCCTCCTCCTCAAAGTCCTGTCACTGTAAGATGCTGAGTTCTGGACCTCTGAGTGAGACGGCAACAGCAGCTTTCCTACACCACTCTGACGAGGTTGAAATTATCAAAGCTCCATGTCTTAAAACGATTTGAAATTGGAAAAGAGCTGCAGTGTCATTTCACCTATTTCTGATTTGAGTAAAATCCTTTATTAAAAGCTGCATTGCATTCAAAGTAATCCATCTTCTTATTTGGGAGGCTTTTATTGCGGTTCACCTTATTGAGGTTTTAACTTTTGTTAACACTTCAGTCACATAGTGTTCTTAGATCATATAAATATTTCAGTATCTGGTATTCCTGCTAACACAAACACCATGAAATAAAATAACCCACTGGTTGTAGCGTTGCTGAAACCTGGCTTTCCACAAGTCATTCTGGAAATGTCTTGTCATGTCACAGGAAGTTAATAATGACCATCTCTAGATCGCTGAGTACCCGGACTTCCATTTTTCGACTGACCCCAGCTCTCCACAACTTTACCTGTAGCAGCGGAGGTATCTGGGTATTGTAGTATTTTCCTGGTTCACCAGTTTTCATCAGTTAGGGCCATATTAGACATGTATCATATGAATTTATTTACATTTATTTTTTGCTAATTTCATATTAACATGTAACATGCTTTCACGGTTATAAATGATGTAGCCTAATTGTTCTGATTAGTTTAATGGGCTAAAAGTCTAGTACTTCCTAACATCTTACCTTTCTAACCATATATCAGTGTAATAATTCACTTTTGATTTGTCTTTACCACAGCTGGACAAAAGATGCTGAGAGGCTAACTGAGGCTGGCGTTACTGAATGAGTTTGCATAACCTCACTGTTTAATCTTTCTTTATTCCCTTAAATAATCTCGAAGTTTAGATTTCCAGAACAACATAGTAATTAACTGTCTAATAACTCTGTGTGTTTGTTTGAACATCAACGTTAACAAGTGATGGGTGTTGGCACTTCCTGTGTTCGTCATTTCAAATTAGACCAACTTCTGGTCGACTATTAGGAAACAGCCCTGGAAGTCTCAGCATTTATCATCCTGGACGGTGAAAGCTAATTAAAAAGCACCAGAGTGAAAACTGTGACGAGGGCACTGTTTGAGCCAAAAGTGAATAATTAAGTTCACTCCAGATGGTTTCTGGTGTCCTCAGTTTTTATTAGAAAGAAGCACACAAGTAATGGTTGGTGAGCTGCCAGAGGGCTGCTGGTCGCTGTTAATTTCCCCCGTGCGTGTATGTGTGTTTACCTAGATTCTTTATTTTCTTCAATTCAAGGATGTACTAATCAATAATGGCGATTCTCATCGTTTTAGAGGGTTCATAACTTTTAACTGCATAAAGGTCCTTTTTTGTTAAATATTATTTATTGTCAAAAAAACAGTTAAAGGTAATGGTTTAGGTTCCCATAAAAAAATATAACTGCAACTGGCAAATATTTTTGATTTAATATATTGCTTAGGTAGTAATTTTGATCATGGTTTTCCAAAGCTGAAGAGCACCCTTTTTTCTGTCCAGACCAAGTCCTGATCATCACATTACAAATTTACAAGAAACCAGAAAAGAGCTGTACCAAAAGAATTGGGACACTTTCTTGGGACTCATATTGGTTTATCTATTGTTGTTGATTATTGTAATAGTGGAAAATGATTGATGATGATGAGTATTCGGTTAATTGTTGCTTGTGTGTGTGTGTGTGTGTGTGTGTGTGTGTGTGTGTGTGTGTGTTGCCAGTGAAGTGTGTGTTTGCCATGTATGTGAAAGAGCATTTCCACTCTGTTAAACACAGATTACAGATGACACACACACTCATACACAGTCAACCTATGTTTGCTTTAATCACACTCTGACATATGAAGTGCATTACCCTCTCACTGCGGTGCTTGTGCTTTATGAGACATTCTGCCAGCCGACTCAGAGCTCCGGCTCTTCTCCGTTCAGTTATCTGACTCCAGATCTGCCGCTATTGGCAGATTAGGCAGCGACGATAATCCATTTGCATCGACATCAGTCAGACCTATTTCTGGACACGTTTTCCCCAGGAGCCGGAGCGAGTGTTTGTTCTCGCGCAGCAGTCATTAGGAAGTCGATTTCAGAAAAGGTGGAAATGGGTTATTCCCACTGTGTCACTGGGGCCTGATATTTTCAGCAGCATGTTTTGGAATTATTATTATTCTTTTTCAACAAGGTCAAAAAAAAGTGCACGGATGCTGCTGCAGCTGTATGAGGCTCATTCATCAGACACTAGCAGGGAAATCAAGTCAGGTGTGGCAGAACATCACTTTTTGTTAATAATTACAGTTTCATGGTAGAGACCAATAGGAATACATTATAATGGCAACAATCCGAATCAATAACTACCTTGTTTATTGATTCTTTTCTTTTTTTTTTTTTTTTTTTTTTAACCCACCTGATGAAGATAAAAGTTTTCCTCCTGCTGTGACTCATATTTAGAACAGTTTTCCCTGAGGTCAGACGGATTTCTCCAAGGACCGTGTCTCAAATTTTCGTGACGCTCTAGTAAAAATAATAACCGAGAGAATTCCCTCCGGACTGAAGTGTCGTCCCCGTAAACAACACATCCGCCCCTCCCGTCCTCATTCTGGTGTTTGAAGCGTTGAACTTGTGCTAAGCTGTCATCGCTTTCAGAAAGGTGTAAACACCAGGATCTGTTTCCCCCGGGGACGAACTGACGACTTTTTTTATGATCCTGCACAGTCGCTGTGAGCCAAGAGACCGAATATAAAGAAACTGTCACGGCATCCTTTCACATCCAAGTGTATCAATCATGGCTTTTTTTAGTAGAGCTGTTTATTATTTCACATTTCACAATCTATTTGTGATGGGTTGTTGTCTGCCTG
The DNA here is from genome assembly GCA_036785175.1 of Eupleurogrammus muticus. Classification (NCBI taxonomy): domain Eukaryota; kingdom Metazoa; phylum Chordata; class Actinopteri; order Scombriformes; family Trichiuridae; genus Eupleurogrammus; species Eupleurogrammus muticus. Next base: position 12,980,562 of record JAYKQN010000020.1, read on the forward strand.
TGTGGAACGAGTGGTTGTTCAAGCAGACAATTTAATGTTGCAAACAAAACTGATGATAAATCTGATATAGGATTACAGAATTATAATAACTTCTGGTAAATTAAATTAATATTTATAATCAATGATTATCTTCATGTCCTGAAGATCAGAGAGCTGGTGAACAGTGAGACAGATCTGGATTACTTCTATTAACAACTGTATAATTAGCTGTTAGTGGAATGAATATTAAATCCAGCGTACTCTATACTCCATCAGAATAAAACTTCTTTTTTGTCGACGTTAAACTTAACACACACTTCCATCTGTTTCCTATTCGCTATGTCCCCAGGGTGTTTTCAGTTATTGTAATTCAATAGATTTTAAAAGAGCAGGTTGTGCAAATTTGGATTAAAATCTTCCATCAATCTTCATGTTTTATTTTGATTGTTGACATCAGATTCATAAAGATTGCAGGCTTTTTTTGCGGTTATATAACTGCACAGGCTGACATCACAGTTGTAATTGAATTATAATTAATTTAATGATGAAGCAATCATTATGAACTGATGCACCATCTTTCACACACACATTGTTCTTTATTACAGCAAAAAATGTCTGCTTTAAACACCTTAAAAACATTAACACAAGGCTTTTCTATAGCATTTGGAAATTTATATGATTATGCAGAGATAACAAATCATGTAATTCAATTCAGACTTTTGTAAGGATCAAAGCCCGACAATAAAAAATAAGTAAAATAGTAAATATCTTAAAATGTAAAAAAAAGGCATCCATTAACTAACATTTTAGTTATAATTAAAGGCCTTTTCATTTAAAAGTCTGTTCTAATGTGAGTGATTTATATTAAACATTAATTTAATTTTTGAGTCATCCTCCCTAAAGTTTAATAACTGACTTATTGAGACTTCACTGTGGAAGATGTTTAATAAAACACTGATAAATTACATTTTACATGCAGCAACTTTTCTGTTTTTCAAAGCAACACATGGCAACAATCAGTTATCAAAGTAACTCTGTGTAATCATTGATTACTCAGGCAGTTGTGCAAAAATGCATGAACAGAGATAAGTTTCCTATAAAGTGTCATCATAGTTGAGATTTATAGAGTGGAACCAACTGATCACACGAAGTAAACTTTTATTTGATTGAGTTGATTGATTTACATTTAGACAGGAACTGCATCGTTTCTTCTTTTAAAATAACAAGCTACTTTAATTTGACTTTAGCTGCAGACTTACAAATGGGAATATTTCACTTAGTGAATAATTGACCGTTACTCTCTTGTTGCTGCTTGCTTTCCCCACTTCACCTCCACTCTGCTTCCTCTTCTTCAGCAGATTTGTAATTTTCTAACTCCAGGAGTTACTAAATTTGCCAGAAGCAAGCGTGGAATTAAAATTTACTTTGACTAACTCATTTATTTAGCCACCAAGAGGAGTAAAGTGCCCTTGAGCAGCGCTCTGATGGAGATGCTCGCCACACGGGAAGGAAAAAGAGCGAAGTCATGTTTTTATTACCCAACATTTCTTCAGTGAGCCCCGGTGAAACACTACAGAGTTATTGGTTTGGCAAATTTAACTTCTCGAGCATCCTATCAGGAAAATTCAGTCCCTTGTATGACTTTAACAAATCTCTTTGATATTTAGGCTCCAGCTGTGCCTTTTCAGATGTAGGAAGCTAGTTTCCTCCACTAAAGGATCCATCGACACTTTTAGACACTTATTTATAGTAAAACATCAGAGCAAAACTAATGTGATGTTTGTGTTAGTGAAGATTTATTCAATGAGGTTTACTGATGCAAATAAGAAGTTTCTGTGGACCACAACTTCATCAAGGCTTGGCATTTCCAGTCTTTGTGGAACTTTTAAAAGATGTGTCCTCTCAACCGGGACACGTGCTGCAGTGTAGCTGACCAGGTCTGTAGCCCCTCCAAGTCTGGCTGTTTGAAGGAGCCTCGCCCTCCTCAGAACTCAAATAGTCACTGACCTTTAGACTCACAGACGAGTCTGGGTCTAAACACGCTGCTGCTGTGGGTTTGCTTTGAAAGACAAGTTCGGCTTCTTAAAGAGTGAGTTCACAATCCTTTTAGGTGCGCCTTAATCATTTCTCCTCTTCCTTCTGATCATTAGAAGATCCATTCGAGATACATTTATGTACAATCTTATAATGGCCAGTATGAACTGTTCACTACTGTATTAACACACTTGGGAATCTGTTCTTTAATGCAGCCATTCTGTTTTCCTAACCTGAGTGTCTACTTGTGATCTGATAAAATCAATATTCTCAATTCTCTCCATTATTGAGCAGGAAGCAGCAACCCATCGATGTGAACTGTCCATCCTGCTTTTGGCTTCTGACATACAGCAGGGCTATGGTCTTTTTTCTTTTTTTTTGTCCAGATCAACAGTCCACAACACTAAAGATTGTAGAAGACTAAAAAAAACAGAAAATAGTCAGATTTGAGAATCTGGTAGCATTTTTTTTTTCTTAAAATTTTCAAAATAGGTTAGTTTAGGTCCCTAAATTAATAGTTGACAGCTGATCAATGAATAGATTAACCGTTGCAGCTCCACTGTTTATATCTGATTTCTTCTTGGCATCTTTAGACAGAAAGTGACTCAGCGTGTTAATTTTTTTGCAGTAATTGACCTTGCTCCTGTAATTGGGCTCACTCCTCCTGAGTCAGCAGTCTGCTCAGGGCGCTGACACGCCACCGCTCGTCTGCTGCTTCTCTCGAGGTAGAAGGAAGAAGATCATGTTGTGGCGCTGTGAAAATGCCCAAATAATATTTAATGTTATGATAGGTCTGCAGTTTGACCTTAAACATTGATGATTACTTTTAGGATTTTTTTTTCAAAAAAAAAAATAAGCTTCTGACCTTTTGTTAAAATAAAAAGAGCCGTTTGAAAATATTTACTGGACTGTCTAACATTTTCACAAAAAGACAAAATGTTTATTAATAGTTAGTAAAAGTAACCAGTGGACCACATCATTACACAATCTTGTTTTACAGTCTCATGTGTTTTTTTTGTGCAACGAACAGCTTTCGTTACATTTCAGATGAATAGGTTGCATCACATTAATAATCGATTACCTATATTCTATTACATTTTCAATTTGTGAAAGCTGCCAAACATTTTGATGCAATACTTTTTTTTATTAATCTCCCTCATGTATCTAAAATCAGCTGCTCATGTATTAAATGATTAAAAACAAGTAAGCTGATAAAACATTATTAGACGGAGGACTCTGACCGGTGACTGGTGGTTTTCTGTGGGTGAGCTGGTATACTTGGTTCCTTTTTACAAATCACAAAAAACACTAAAATCATAGTTGGGATGTTGTCCCCTGTCATTGTTCAGATGTGTGTGGGAAGGAGGGAGCTAGAGCTGTTTGTTCATTTTATGTGTGTGTGTGTGTGTGTGTGTGTGTGTGTGTGTGTGTGTGTGTGTGTGTGTGCGTGTGTGTGTGTGTTTGTGTGTGATAAGTTCTGGATGAGCAAACTGTGTGTTGCTCCAGAAGCTTAACCTCAGCTGTTAATAAGCAAACTTCTGACAGTATTTTTTTTTTCTTCTTAGAGACCCTGGAGCCCTCGCCACCGACTGCCGCCCAGATCAGATACAGTAAGATATACACACACACACACACACACACACACACACACACACACACACACACACACACACACACACACACACTGCGTTTTCTGCATTTTGGAAAGAAGCTGTAGCTTGAAGTGACATTTATCAGTGTTTCCTTGATAGCAGCAGTCCAGACTTTAAAAGCTGTTCATCAGTGACACAAACACACAAACAGTGTAATTATGTATGTTGATTTTTCTTCAAGTTTTCCTCTGAAGTCTGAACTTCTGAGACAGTCTTGGTTCAATAATTGACCTTCTCAGACTTCAAATAATTTTAAAGTCTGTTTTAGTTTCCTTGATTTACTGATCTCTTTGCACATAATTCAACATGTACTACAGCCCTAAAAAAAAACTTTACCCTTTTTTTTTATTCTCTTCAAATTTCACTTATCTCATTTAATTTTTGAGATGCTTACCAATGAACTTCTAAAGGGCATGGCTCAGGGCATAAGTTAACCAAACTCACTAACCACAGGGCCAATCATTATCTGAAATACACTCTGAACATTTTAGTCAACGCCAAGGAAGTGCTACAAATGAGAGATCAAATTTATAGAATATGCGTATAATGATGCGTTTCAGACTATAAAACATAAATTGTTTGTCCAATCAATCCAAAACTCACAGATAATGTTTTATAACAATGTTGAACTATGTCTCTAACTACTCAATAGGGGGCGCCAACACTTTCAAATTCATGCTCAGGCCTGCTGCCACTTTGACTATAACTTAATGACTGTCAAAGATAAATAGATAAATTATAATTTTGTCAAGCTTTTTAAAGCCTCTGATGTGCAGAATGATAAGACTATGTAAAAAAGTCTTTTTATTTTTCTCACTGTCATTTACTTGTTGCTTCTCTTTTGTTTGCAGTTTTGTTGCACAACGCCCTTCCTTTTGTTGGGTTTGGTTTCCTTGATAATGCCATCATGATTGCAGCAGTAAGTTATTTACAACATAATGAGTTCATATATAGATGTATTTATATTCATATTTCCCTTGATTTGTTAAATGGAATTGAACCTGAATGTGATATGTGATTTTTCTTCAGCTCACTTGTTGAATCTCATCTGTTCTGCAGGGAACACAGATTGAACTCTCTATTGGCGTCACTCTGGGGATCTCCACCATGGCTGGTACGATTAGAGAGAAGCTCTGTGACGGATTTAAATATATCAATTCAACAGATAATAACAAAAAAGACTTAATTTCTAACATGCTCCCAAGATAATAAAAAACAAACGCACCACAATATAAAAAAATATATAAATAAGAAATGACCACAGTTTAAATAAAAATGAGGACAATCTAATAGATGATGTGAAAATATCTTTGAATATTTTGTTATAAATCAGTGACCCTGTATTATAAGTAAGTCTCAACCTGACTTCTATAAGACCCTTCAAATAGATTTTTTTTATCTTTTATGTGTAAGTTGTTTGCACTGAAACCTCCGTCTCTTTTCTTTAAAATCTCTCGGCCAGTCAGAACTTCTACTGAATTTTGTTGCGTTTCCTTGCAACACAGCCTGCTGCCGTCATCATTGCTGCTCCTCTGCGTCTTCATTACGCTGTAAAGACTATAGGAGCTTGCTTTCTCCCTCTCCAGGCCTACATTACTCCGTTTCCATGGATACTTGGCCCCCATTTCCTCTGCGAAATGCAAAATCACAGGCTGAAGCTGGGCTGTAGATCAATAGCTCCGCTGTTGCGCCTTCATCCCCCAGTGAGGTGCTTTACATTTGTGTCATTGTCGTCCAGATGGCCAGGACACTAATTTACTGATATCATATAATTATTTATTTTCAGTGAGAAACTTTTGACAGTTTTCTTTTTCTCACCGTCACAATCAATTTGCGTCAGAGATGCTGAAATGAGGTGAGATTATATCTCCGTCTTGAGGTAAACTCGGTTTGCAGTCGCCCATCTGGAGTTTCGGCTCCCGCCGGAGGCTCTGTGCGGTCGGCTTCAAGCATCGCCACTCCTTCCATCTCTAGAGATTCACCGAAGCCCAAACAAACACGTCTTTAGCACCTTCGCAGTTTTAATGACCGTGAACACATCCAGTTTCTGCTAAAGTGTCAGCCATCCCTGGAACAAATCCAATCCACAGCATGAATTATTCATAGCTGCCGAGCCTAAAATGTTTGTTTATATAGTTATTTATTTGATGTTTATTTTTTTTGCTGGCACATAATTCAGAGGAATTGTGCCAGAGTTGACTTTCAGCTACTTTACACCTGTCATCCTGTGCAGGGAGACAAAGGAACAACAGCAAATACACAACATAAAACAGTAAATGCAAAGGTCCATAATGCTCGTGACTTTTGTGCTGACTTTATTTAAAGCTTGAAGTTTTACCCTAATGTTTCACCTCTGTACATAATCTATAACCGCTGAGGAATCAGGTTGAACAAAGTCTGCCTTTGTTAACTCAGTCAACCTGAGGAGAAGCTGCAGTGACTCCTTAAACTCCTTTTTGACTCTATAAAATAAGGCAAAATCGACTTGGAACCCTAAGTCGCATGTTGTGTAACACTGCGTTTTGATTAACCCTTTTGTCCAATAAAAGTGTGGGAAAATAAAAAAAAAAAAAACATCCGTATTAATACAAGTATTAATGTCAGTTGACTAATTGATAGATCCACTGGCGTTGCAGCTCTAGAAAGACTTATTTCATTTATTTAAATCACTTTTAGAGGCTTGAGGTAAAATACAGAAATTTATGAGAAATAAACCGAAATCAATGAAAAACTTCCAATTGTGTTTTTCCTGTTCCATGTTCACATCATCTCACAATCCCTTTGATTAATTGAATGATTCCTAGATGAGGAGGTAAGGGATTATTTATTATTTAAAACATCCGGTGTTAAAGTGCAGTCACACCTGCTTTTCTTCTGCAAAACGTGCACAAACAGCTGCTGCCTGAAGCTCTTTTAATTAAGCTTGTTGTTGACTGGTGTTACAGTTATTTAATGATGACTTCACAGTTAATTAACATGGATTCAAGTGAATTATTGATTTGCCTTGTGAAAAGGATGCAAACTGTTCTGCTTACATCACTGTTGATGTTGCACATTACAATAAGCTGCCAGAAGAAGAGACGGGCAATAATAAGCAGGAAATAAGCTGACTGGTGTCTCGTTGCTTTTCCAAAGCTTCTCTTTGATCCCAAAAGACTTTCTCAGTGCCTCACTCCGACTGACTCTAGTATTTTGGATTTTGCTGCTTTGATCTATTGTTCCTGTTCTTGCTTTTCACCCTTTGGAAAACTGCTCTCTAGCTATTATTGTTGATGTTATTAAACTCAAGTGGTACGATTGAATCTAGAAGTACACACACACACACACACACACACACACAGATGGATCAATTTTCTTTCAGAGATTTTGGTCCAAGTGAACCCAGAGGGCCAAACAGCTTCTCATATTCCTGTGAGATTCTGATCTCAAGTCACATGTTTTTAAAGGCCAGTTTTGGCTCCTAAAATGTCTCCAAACTAAACGATAAAAGTGTCCTAAATTAGTTTTTAGATTGTGAAGCCTTTTCTTTCCTTCTTCATGTCACTGTGTGGTTCCTCAGACCGTCGGAACTAAAATGTGTTTTTGTTTTTTTTCTTGCAGCTGCAGCTCTGGGGAACCTGGTTTCAGATCTGGCAGGTCTCGGGTAAGAAGCCGTGCCGACTCTCCCTGAGGATTCAGCCGAACGTATTCACAGTCGGACCCGTGAAGTCGAGGGGAGACGGGCTAGAACAGATCAAAGAACACGGACTGTTGCTTTTAGAATTACAGTAGTGAATGAACACATGGGAGCTTTAGGATTCTTGTTGTTTTGCCGAGGGTGTGATGTTTGATTTGACTCCTTATGGGTACAAATTTAAATGAGTTAATTGGATTTTCTCTGTTTTATTTGGTTAATCCATTTTTAATTTATCCCCAGGCTTTGCCACCAGCGTAATAACACATTTCTGTGTCTTTGTCAGGCTGTTTTGTTGCTGAAAGTTTATACCTACTGACTCAGGAGATTAGTAAAGGTCCACTGTGTCCGATTTTAGCGGGAGTGGAATATAATATCCATAGCTATCATTTAATTAGTATATAATTCAATCAAAATAAAAACACTTTTGTTTTTTATTACCTTAGATTGATCTTCCTCCGTGAAGCCGTCACGTCTCTACAGTATCGCAGAACAGAAAAACCAAACAAAGACTTTAGAGACAGATTTTAAAATTTTCAAAAGCCACAAAGCCAAGCAGTGAACGAAGATATTCTTGAAAAATAGGCCAAGCAGTTGTTTGGGAAACAGTAATCGACATTTTAGACCCTTCAACCTAAAAAAATAAGAAGCACTATTATAAAAGATTAAATAAACCTGAAAATAATCAGATAGGAGGAGCTGGAACCAATGAATTGATTAGAAATTGATTAAGTGATCATCAAAATAGTTGGTGGTTAAAGTAACAGTTGGCAACTTATTGATAAATCATTGGAAATATTAACAGTAATGTTTTAATGCAGACAAATGCTGCGACTATCACTACTACTGGTGTCATTTTATGCATCAAAGTGTTGAATTGTGCATTTATGGAGAGCTTCAGAAGTGGTGTAAAAATGTCATGATATATGTTGTGCATCATGATCTAGCCAAAACGGTAACTGGCCTAGATAGTTCCATCCTGAGGAGAGAATGATTTTATAGCACAAATAGTAAAAAAAAAACAGTACACCACAATACACGCTAGAAGAACACTACTAAATTGATGATAAAAAATATTCTACAGTAAAACTTTTAAACCTCCCTACATTAAATTGGACCAAAATAGCGTTGAGTTTTAAAACCAGTATCATCCTTTTTAAAATGCCGCTCATGCTAACATGCGTGTTTGTGTAGTCTTGCAGGTTACGTGGAATCTCTGACGTCCAAACTGGGGATGCAAAGTCCAGATCTGACGCCCAAACAGGCGGACATGTGGCAGACCCGGGTCAGCTCTCACCTGGTGAGACCATCACACCCATTCCTGGGCTGCAGCTCCCTCCCTGCTCACTTCCTGTCCCCCATACGAGTACACGTCAGCAGATAGACGCGGGAGACGTGGAAACGCTAGAGCGGCTAGAATCACAGATGCATGATCTGCTGTTTAGAATCAGCCACAGCACACGCTGTGATTTGTTAAAAAAAAAAAGAAAAAATGAGATCTGAAAACGTGTGTCTCCTCTCCTCTTTCAGGGCAAAGCCATCGGCGTGTCCATCGGCTGCATCTTGGGGATGTTCCCGCTGCTGTTCCTGAGCGACGACGACGACAAGGAGAAAGAGGATAAAGCTCCGCCCCCTGACGACGCGGCCTCGTCCTAACAAGCGGCAGCCACACGGACTGGATACTGCCGATGTCAACTTTACAAGTATTCAGTCGGGTGATTGTCTGTCCTCCTGCTCAGGCAGCGTTCACACGCTGTGTCTCCAATCTGATTCCTCAGAGCATGAACCCACTTGTGAGTTCCCATCCGAATTAAGGAAAATCCCAGAAAACAGGAAGGTGTGTGGAGAGAGGTGAGCATGTCTGGCAGAAAATACTTAAAACAAATCCACCCTTAACTATGATATACAACGCTTTGTTTCTACTTTATCTACAAAAACTGGAATATCACAGCTTGAATCCAATCAGTGATTGTATCACTGCACATGTTTAATCTGTGATAACTGATGCTGAACAAATACAAGCAGAAAACCAATTAGAGATCAAATCAATGAACATGTTTATTTTAACTTGTCTGATCTCATAAATATGGGAACTTTGAGTAACTTCCCATTAAGTGTATATATATTACTACTCAGAGCTGCATAATAACCAACATGTAGCATGTCTGCTGACACATTTAGTGACTATTGTTAATATGGTTCCACCATAATTTTCACTAATCTATTCATAGTAGGATCAGGCAATGCAAGGAAACCTTAAGTATGAGGGAAGACCGTTTATCTGCAGGAGAAAGGACTTAAAGGGAATAAATGTATGCATTTGTCTTCCAGCGGGCAGTTGAGACAATACAAGTTTGCAAAATAAACACTCCAGTGGCCAAGCACATAATCCTGATCAGAGCAGTACAACCTCCATGAACTGTTTGAGCAGGTTAAAGTTATTACCCGACAGGCAGGAGACAAAAGAGAGATGAAATAAAGAGAGAGGGCGACCGCAGTCAAGCACACTACAGAATGAAGAGATAGAGCCTTGGTGGTGAGAATGAGGGGAAATTAAACTTAGCCTTTAGTGCCAATTAACACGCCTCCACCTTCTGGAGTAGACTTGTTTTCCCCACATTGCCTGATCCTGTGTGAATCCAGTCTAAATGAGATTGAGTCACAGCGAGTGAGGTACGGATTAGTGAATAAAGTTTGTTATTAGAACACCCTGGGGAGAATACGTCTGACGGCCGCATCCTCAACAACTGCAGAATCATACCGGTGCTCAGAGATTAAATGTCTCAGGAATCAAATCGGTTGAGATCCGTGGTGCGAACGCTGCAGAGGAAGCGACTCTGATAACAGCAGAGTGTTTGACACCTCTCGTTGTTCTCAGTAGTTTCCTCCTGACAGGAAACTGTGATGCTCTGTCACACGCTCTAACGGACTGTCTTTTACTGCCTGATTAGTTTCTTGTTTTTTTAAACACAAGTTTACTCAACAGAAAAGCACATTTATTATTCTTGTCCTATTAGCAGAAATCTTTATGTTCAAAAACGTCATCTCTAAAAACACTTTTTGTGATTTTTGGGTAAAAGAAACCTTATGTTTCTCTTTAATTCAAACTGAGCAGATGTTTACCTTTAAGTATCTTTAAAACAACCTAATGTAAATTAAACTAAAAGGATCAGTGTGGACTGCTACCTCAGTGGGAATGTTTTTAGTGTTTTGCATGAAGAACTGATGTAGCTCTGTAAAATTATTATTATTATTTTTTTTTTTAATATGCTGGACAGTCTTCAAATGTTTTTACAGGTCGAATATTGAGTCTAAACTATATGGTCATTGATTTATCTATGTTCAGTTCTGAGATGAAAACTGTTGCTTGATTTCCAGGGTCTTTGTGTGTGTGTGTGTGTGTGTGTGTGTGTGTGTTGTGTGTGTGTGTGTTGTGTTGTGTGTGTGTGTGTTCCTCTTATTCTCACTCAGACACTTGACTGGCTTCCAGACTCTCGTTTCATCAGACTTGAAGCTCCAGATGGCTGAATTTTGCTAAAACCTTTCTGTTTATACCATAGCTAGCTTATTCAGAAGTTTCACACAGCTTCCAGCAAAATAACAAGGTGCTTTTTTTGTATTCAATGACCCCAAATCACCCCGTTCATTATGTAGTGCTTTACATTTACTGTCCATTGTTGATGTGAGTGATGGAATTAGAGCTGCATCCAAAAATGTATTTCATTATAGTTTTATTTTTGCTGATTTAATAGTTTGATCTACTAAAGGTTAAATAGTGCCATTTAAAATCTCAGACCTGGACTTGATGAGAAAATCTCTGCTTTGGTTATTATCGGCACAGGTCAGAAATGACAGTTCTCAGCAATATCTATGCCTTGAAAAGTTTTTAAAAAATGCCAAAAAGCTTTGGAAACGGATGTAAAACTGGTGATGTCTGCTTCACTGTTTTTAGGCCCTGAACAGGAGTCTGTGTGAAACAAAGTTGGCAAAGAACTGAAAGCTCCAAGTTCAGAGAAATGTTTGAATGATGTTTTAATGAGTTTCTGGTGGCAGAAGAGATTTAAATTCTGCATGAATGTTTTTTTTTTCTTCATAGAGGGATTCCTTGTGGAGGAGAAAGAGGAAGCAATATAATACTAATCTGAGATTACCGCACGCTGTTTGTTCCCTTGTTCTTCTGTCATTCGATGTTTTAATCATGATTGTGTTTACCCATCAGGCCTGTGGGATGAGCAGCTCTTTTATTTGGTTTTAGTTGTCTCTGCTCATGATGATGATGATTTGCATGATTTAATTCTCTGGAGATGAATTGTTTTGAAGCCTTGCGAACAAAAGTGTGTAACAAAGAGACGCTGTTTGCTGCCATCTTGTGGACAATCTGGAACAGCAGCTGTTGTGCACTGATATACAGTTTGTATGTGATGTGGAAGGATTATACAGTCTGTATAAATATATAAATATATAAACGTGTGTATTTTGCAACATTATGTGTAAAATACAACAAATAAATGTAGGTGTATTTACCTGACTACTCGTGACATGATTTGTCTTCAGCTCGACGACAAGTTATTACATAGCAGTCTGTTAAAATAACTTCTCTTTATGCCCTATAGGACATGGCCATTTTACGTAAGATAAATATTTAATATTACACCAATTTTTTTTATTTTTTACTCTAAATCAACATCAGTCCGTGTGGAGATGAGAAGAAAAAGCAAAGCACAGGTTTCCTCAGTCATCAGATGCACGTTGTATGCTACCATTTTATTATTTAGCCCAAAACAACTGGTGTACATAGAAAACAGGAGACAGTCAGTATTCAACTAACTAAATAGAAAACAGAAAATACAGAAATGTGTTCATTCAATAAAAACAAAGAGGTTGCCATAACTTCTAGTAGTATTGTCACAGCAGTGGATACAGTACGTCTGATAAATGCTTTATTTAAATACTGCTAGTATCACTTTAAACGCTTAAAGGTGCAGTTTGTCAGATTTTAGCAGCACCAGGCAGAAATGTGATGTAATATTGATAGGTTTGTTTTAATAGGTGTATTATTCAATCAGAAGAAGAATTGTTTTGAATCCACATGTGAAGTGAGCCCTGAATGGACAAACCAAGTGTTGGTGGTTTACTCATTTGCAACTTGCAAACTCACCACTAGATGGCAGCATAATCTACACACTGCACCTTTAAGAAGGAATTAAATGATTGCCTATTGAGCAAAAAATCAGTGTCGCCATCAATACCAATTACCTGGCTTCGTTAAGTTGGGAAATTTTTAGTAAAACAGGAAACCTCATTAGTATTTTTACAATAAATGTTTTTATGATTACAGAATATATAGTTTTTTAATTGGCTGCAATATAGGTGAACAGGGCTCGAATGACTTATTTTTACCCATTAAAAGGGACATTTTGATATTCTAATTCATGTTCCTGCCATAATTTACATCTTTGTTCCCTTAATACTAATGTTTGATAAAATCAGGCTTCAGATACATCCGAAGTTTTTTTTTTTTTTCCTCTCTAAACTGATCACGTTGAAACTTTGGTTTATTGTCCACTCAGGCTGTAAAGCTGTTACTTTTATTTATTTAGTCTTATCATCATAAATAATTCTAACCTGATCAAGGAACATCCATCTTCTCGAATTTCAGATGTTTGGTGACTGGGAACCAAAACTTCTCAGGTGTACAAAAAAGTCCTAAGGCCATGAAGACTTGGTCAAAGTAAATAGTGCTTTTTTTTTTCTTTTTTTTTTCTTTTTACCTACTTGACAGTTTCTTTCCCGATGGCGAAATTGTGTAGACAAAAAAAACAAATTTAACATTTGGCACTGTTTAGCTTAAAGGCAGATGAAACCTATTTACTCATCGAATGAGTTGGGTAAGCCAAAGAAAACCCACCTCATGTGATAATAAAATACAAAATCAAATTTTGAATACTATAAGAAATTTGGCAACTTGTCTCAAATTAAAAAAAGAACAAAGTGAACAAACATCGACACACTCTGAAGACTGGGCAAGTGATTTCTGGTTTATCTTTTATTGTAATGGTTGGTTTCTGATTTAAAAAAGAAAAAAAAAAGTACTATGACCAGATATTGTTTTCCGTTAGGTTGAGAATCTCAGCTCCTTTTTCAAAATCACTTTCCTCATCTTCAGCGTGTGTGTTGGGGTCACATGGATCATTTTAAACATTACACAGTTCCAGAGGCCTCGCAGGCTCCGGCATTCAGCTTCATACGCTTGTTACGCTTCAGCTACACGATTGTGTCCGGAGGAGAAAAAAAAGAAAAACCCTGCGTCGGAGAAAGCGATGGAGTGAAAACGCGTGAAAGCGACAGGCTTTAGTCATCATACAGGCTGCTAAACTGCTGTCACACAACAGAGGGAACACTGAGGGTCCAGGTTCGGGATGATGGCTGGCATCTAGCGTTCATTCTGCTCCAGTAGAGACAGAACAACTCAGGAAAAACTTCTAAATAAATTAAAAAAAAAAAGCAGATTATTGAATCTTTTTGTTTGACTAAAAATAAGAGAACATGCATTATTAAATATATTTGTTAATATGTTTTATATGTTAAACAGGGAAGGTTTAGAAATGTGAAAATTAAACCCACAAATTTTAAATTGAAATAAATACATAAATAATTAGGCTTTCGATGACGCTCTATTAACAGCATCAATTTTATAAATGAGATTTCAGCTTCTTCTGCTAATGCTAACCACCCCGCTAATAAAGTCAGGTTTTTAACTCTTTGACATTTAATAGTTACGAACTCTCAGAGGTTTATGTTGTTATTATTATAGTTGCTGTTGTAGTTACACATGAGGATCAGGACGCTGCAGGGACAGAATTCTGTATTTTATTTTTTCTAATCGTGTGGTCAGATGCCCTGAGCGCCTCCACCACGGCGTCCAGACGGGTTTCTGCTTCACCATGTGAGAACGGCTTACGACTAACAGGCCGTATTCCAGACCAGTTTACACAGCTTAACAATGGGAAATGTACACTGTCTGTTGGAGGTGGGTATTACTAGTATTCATCTGTCTCAGCAGCATTGGGATGGTGAACTAACAATGTCTGATTATTACGTTTTAGCCAAAGTGACGCAGATGAAAAGCGAGATTTCAGCGTCTTTGGTTGGTATGAAAGCATCAGGTGCACTGAATTATAAGGACCTAGACCTTGAAAAAGAGGTTTTCTTGTTCTGCTGAAATCTGCACAAAATGACACATTTGGTGCAGTTCCTCCAGTGAGAATGTAAATATGGTTCCAATCGAGGGAGAATTATTTATTTCATAGCTACTTTGTGGGTCTGTTGGTTGGAAGCACAACCGTTAATCTCACAGCTCCAGATCTGTAAGTGTGTAGTTAAAGAACCTGATAAACTCATCGCTCATGTAACACAACATAAACCCAAATATATCAACAGGAGGTGTTATTGAATATAGAAATCCTGCAGCTCACCATCCCAGTTAATGATGCTTGCTGTGAAACAGCCTGCGATCTGCACACACGTTTTACTACAACAGACCAGTGATACTCCATTTACTACAGCTAAGTAGTAACAGCCTTTTATTACTACCATGCCTCCTAATACAGTGTACAGCTGCTACATAGTGTAGGTTAAAGTCTGTAACGATCATTCAGAGTAGTTGTGTCTTTTAGAGTTTTAAAAAGTGCTTTACAAGAAGTTAATGCTTAAAAAAAAAGAATACAATAAAAGACCGAATGACAAAAAGAACCTTCAAATCATGAGCTACCATCAAACAGCGGTTTAGTGAATTAAAGGCAGATAACAACAGACTTCATCTATCAGGTTGGAAGCGTTGGTTCAAAAAAGCAGGTTTAACGAACTCTGAATTTAACCTCGATCCGTTCGACTCGTATATTAAGACTTTGATTCACTAATACAAAATAAAAGGCAGCACCGCTCTGGAGCTATATGCACTTATACATAAAAAAAATAAAATCACATTAGTGATCGAGCTGAGTATTAATGGTTTACTCATTGTTTAGGCTCTATGAAATATAAATATTAATTTGACTGACTAATATTTCTGGATGCAAGGGCATAAAAAACCACACACACATCCCCAAACAGCAGCAAAGTAAACGACTGTCCATCTGAGATTCAGAGTTTCTCCTTCAGACGAAAGTGCTTTTCTATCTAAGCAAATTCCACCTGCAGCATGACGGGTTTGAGTCCAAAGGCCATGAAAAAATCACGCAGAAGTTTCACAAAACCTGCTTTTTTGGAACAAGCGGCTCCGCTACTGGTTGACACTGTTTTACATCACTGCTGGGAAAAGCTGGGTTTAACTGGCTTATAAAATCTAATCCAAGAGTTACAGTGAATATTTATATCGGGGCAAAGTCATGCAGGTCAAACTAGCGTACGTGGTGTTAATAAGTGAACATGTGGTGAAAGGGTCACACAGCCACTCTTCATTATTCCACCCTAGCTAATACAAATACTCCTTCCTCCAGGCGTCTTTTATTCTCCATCAAAAACCCAGAGAACAGAAAATCCAGCATCATTTCAATATAGAATATTTAAGTTAAATTCAGCACACATGCTTTTGGCACCTTTTAGTGGAAATGGGAGACTACAGGGATGTAAAACAAGAGAAAAAAACATACAAACACATCAAAATATAAATATGTACATACAAATAATGCTTTGATCTTCTGAAAATACTCCTTCCTTCGCCCACGCCGTCTCTTCTTCCCCGAACCACTGCGCGTTAATTAACATGAACATTTTAGACCGTTTTATGCTACAAGATTCACCTTGTGCATCTTTTTCTCTCACTGAAGTTGCCCCAAGGAACTGATCAGAGGTCAGAGGTCGCAGAAATACTGCTGCAGGTGTTTTAAAGGGAGAACACGTCAGCTCTACATCTGCAGGAATATTTCATTTTTTGGTTCAGGTTTTCTGTTTGTTTTTTTTTTCCTGTATGAAACCTCGCGGCTGATCCTGGATCAGAGTCTCCGGGCAACTTCCTCGTCACGCTCGAGATCCGCAGGTGTTGAGCAGTCGCCATTTGGAGTCCCCGCCGCCGGACGCCGGCCGGGGGGACGCGAAATGCCGCGAGTCAAACGGGCCCCTTTGTCGTCGTGGTCATCTCAGTGGATAATTGGCGCCGACCGGTCGTTGGTCACCATCGTCTTCTTGAGCTTGACGCCTCGCCTGATCGCCACGAGAAAGTCCTCCACCTCACCGTACTCCGTCTCCTCCAGGAGCTCCGGGAGAGGCCGGCGCTCCCACTCCGACGCCCGCCCGCCGGGCTGCGGCGGTGGGGTGGGAGGGTCTGACCCCTCGCCCGGGTCGCCGCCCCAGAGGCCGGCCTTCAGCGCCCCGGCGCAGGGAGACAGAGGGGTGGTGGCGGGGCTCAGCGGGGTCCGCGGCGTGCTGCCATCCTCCGATGGCGCCCGGCCGGGGAAACCCGGGTGATCAGGGACGGTGGGGGTCTTGACAGGGATCATGGGGGGCTTGATGGGGATGGGTCCCAGGCTGAGGCCCCCGGATGGCCGCCGCAGGGTGGGCTTGGAGGACGGCGTCCGTCTGATGGTGGCCACGCCCGGGGTGGCGACGGCCGAAGGGTTGGAGGGCAGGCCTGCGGTGGAGGCGGGACGCTTGGACTGGAACATGCGGCGGTACGACTGGCTGATGTCGCTGTTCCTGGGGATGGTGGAGGACTTGTCGAAGTCCGGGGACGACTGCTGCTCGCCGTCCTGATCCGCCCCCACGGAGTAATAATCACAGTCTGACACTGGAGGGACAGAGAAGAGCGTGCTTTTATTTTGAAGGGCATGGCAGCAATCTGCATAATCTGCCTAATTAGATGAGATGTGATTTACAATAAATCATGTTTCTCATTACAGACACTGACGTAGATGTAAACGTTTGTTAAAGCTGTTCAAATATGTTCAGTATAGAACAGGATTTTTTCCAGAACTCAAAAGTTCCCTCACCCCTAATTATTATTACTACAAATATTGTTGTGGGTTCATATGTTCCACACAGGCTTAAAAACACTTTAAACAATGCATGTAATACACACCTTTATTTCTCTTTCTCCTTAAACATCCTTATGTTACCTATTTTTTTTTTAATATGTGTAACATAAGATGATTTTTTTTACAGTAAGGTCTGTCATAGCAAAGGCCTGTCAAATGTCCACTTAGAATCAGAAGTCTCATAGACATTTATTAATGTTCCTGATGGGCATCATGATCATGACGGTGTTACCAACCCCCCATTCAACTAAAGTATTACCACATTTCCTGAGGTCTTAACAAACATTCAATAAGATGGTGCAGATTCTCACTCATCTGCTGACTGCAGACAGCCTGTGTGTGTGTGTGTGTGTTTGTGTGTGTGTGTGTGTGTGTGTGTGTGTACCCTGTGAGGGGATGGTGTCCTCGGAGCAGCAGGGTGTGTTGGTCTGGCTGCTGTAGCCGCTGGATCCCTGCAGCGAGTCCCTGCTGGAGCCGTGAATGTCCAGGTGGAGGCCACGGGCCAGAGCTCGAGCCAGTTCCTCATGGGCCTCCCTGTCCACCTGTATGGGTGAGCACACACACACACACACACACACACACACACACACACATAGAATCTGTTAACATCTCGATGACGTCACTCAGCCTTGTCCAACCACTAACCAGCTGTCCCGACCTTCGGTGATGTCACGCTGTGGTTTCCTTTGACCCCCTGCGGCTCCTCCACTGGTGTTTTGGCATCGGTGCCCTGGTGGCTGCTGGGATCTGGAGTCTCTCTCTTGTCCTTGTTCCTCCTCAGCGTGTTGACCATCGGCTGGTCGTACGGACCCGGCTTGGCCCAGTCCTGCACAGGAAGACGTGAGCCCAGACATTACTGCGCTGCTCTAAAAATCCTCCATTCCTCATAAATACACCCACAAGCTCTTCTGTTTTTAAGGTATTTGAGCTCCTGCAACTTCTGATTAGAATTAATTAATTATTTATTTATTTATTTCATTGACTAAGTATTTTATCATTTTAATCCATTGATTAAAAGGAAAAACAAGATTAGGAAAGGCCTGTGTGTCACAAGTTCCTACAGACCACATATCACATCAGTCAAATCCAAGAAATGCACTTTTATTTAAACTCCTGTCATTTGATTTTAAGGGAAATAAGCTTATTCGCTTTCCTACCACGAGTTAGCATAGCGTTTGTAATGAAGGTTGGTTTGGTTGGAAATGAAGGGGAATGGTTTGCAGGGAGTTTTTGTAAACCTCACAATGATGGCAAGGTCCAAATAAATCCAATAAGGATTTAACATTCAGATCTGTAGGAATAAATGAATTGAATTGTGATTTTTTTTATTTCCTGCAGATATTGTGATTTCATTCATTCATTCATTTTTCAATTAATCAAATCCAGTTTCAGTGTAGAACAACATTTACGAGCATCACAAAAACTTCCATTATACCATTAAAACAATAAACGCCATAACCTCTTTACTGACATGGCGCCTGTTTATTATAATTCATTCTTATTCTTTGATCTTTGATGATGAAAGATCTTTTAAGCCTAGTTGTAATAGAATTATAGACTATTAATTAGAGGTTCTAGTCTTCTTGCCTGCAGGCTTGAGTGTGTTTTTGAACTCTTCAATCCGGTAAGAAAGTGAACAAGCATATTTCCCAGAGCGCCACTCTGTTGATGTAAAGATGTGAAGCAGCGAGCCTTTATGTGATGTGTTAGTGTCGTTTGGAGGTCTGTACGTTATGAGGCAGACAGATAAATGATGAAATGAGATGCAAGAAAACAATGAAATTGATCAGGTTTGCAAGAGAAACGCCCAGAAGAGACAAACAAAGACGATGAACACGAGAAAAAGACGAGAAAGGGTCACACAGGGGGAAAAAATAAAGCATGGGAAGATGACAGGAGGAGAGGCGGAGAGGGGGGGAATCAAACCTTCCAGGACGGGATTCGGGACGACGGGACCGTTCCGAGCCCCGGCGAGCAGGGCAGCGGCAAGTCCCCCAACAGGCCGGAGCCCAGGCGAGACCAGGGCCACGCGGGGGGGACACACGAATAGGAGGGCGAGGAGATGGGGGAGGTGGCGGTGGAGGAGGAGGAGGAGGAGGAGTAGGTGAAGTATGGAGGGTGGAGGTGGGGGTCCTGGGCCTGCGGCGCCGCTCCGTGCAGGCCGGCGGCGGCGGGATGGTCGAAACCGTTTGACAACTGAAGGTGGAAACCAAAGGGTTAATGATGACGGATGTCTGAGGATGACGAAACAGGATGTCAACGAGATACCTTGATCTGTGTGTGTGTGTGTTTATGTGTGTGTGTGTTTATGTGTTGAGGGTCACCTGTTGGAACCCAGAAGGGGGCTCATGGTGTGAGGGGGAGGAGGAAGAGGAGGAGGAAGAAGAGGAAGGCCCGTCATTGACAGACTGAGAGGATAAAGGAGACAAACATGACTGCAGCAGAGCCATGCAGAGCGCGCACACACACACACACACACACACACACACACACACGCACGCCCACACACAGGTACGCAGCAGTTTGCAGGATGCAAGAAAACAGACAAAAGGACGGACACACACACACAGAGAAGAAAGCAGAAAATCAGAATGTTACAACCACACAGGTAAGAAAGCGTCATCTTGTCAGTTGAGGCAGAAGCAGGAGAAGAAGCAGCAGGTAGAAGCTTTTACTAACAAAGATGCAGCAAACAGACATGATGGATGAAGCAGAAGCAGATTCAGCCGGTGCACAGAGGAGCTGAAGGCTGCCATTACCAGAGAGAACACCCCGACAGACAGAAAAAACACCTTCATTCATTCATTTAAAAAATACCACACATCCATTTACCACAAACATTTTAAAACTGACCTCAGAACTTGTAGAAAAACAGAAAAATGTGTGTAGTCTTTTAGTCATTCAGTTGCTCATTTCTTACACTTCACTTTTTACTCTTTTTATTTGTGTCTTGATGGTTTTATTATTTTTAGGAAAAGCATGTTGGATTATCCTGTTGAAATGTGCTAAAAGAAAAATTCATGTGACGTTCATGTCAAAATTCTGTACACATATCCTGTGTAACGATGCTCATTTTATTCATACAAATTTGGTTTATTTTTTTTAACAATGCTGACCCAGAAATGAACAGGACAGGATGTTTAAATATCTCATCTACCAAGTCATTTATTCGAAACAAAAAACTTCCTAATGGCCAGCCATCTTATCTAAAGGATCTCATAGTTCTGTATCATCCTCTCCCAAAATGCAGCTCACTACAGCTTCCCAGAATTTTAGGCAAACCAAATTAAATTGACTTAATTTAATAAACATTTGACTGTTTTTCCCCTCTGTTCTGCTGCTGAACCACAGAAGCATTGTTATCTGGGGTGACTCTGCGCGCACACACACACACACACACACAGATGAGCAGCAGCTTCAAGCTAATGAACAGACGGTATCCTAGCAACGGGAGGATTCTCCCGTCTCATGGCCAATAAAGATGTGAATATTATTTCCAGCTTTGCTTTGCTCCGTCCTCAGCAATCGTTCACACCTTCAACCATCAGTCACGTACCTGCACGCTCTCTGGGGGCATGGGTGAAGGGGACTTTGACTGAAAGGCATCCTGGGACATGAAGCCCGAGTCGTGGGAGGAGACCGAGGAGAGCCGGGCCGGCGTCTGCTGGGGCAGCGCCGAGGAGGAGGAGGAGGCGCGGTACCGGAAGTGGGAGGTGGGAGAGTGACAGTGAGAGCCGCTGGAGCGGGAGTCGCTGCTGTTCACGCTGTTCAGGCTGCTGGAGGACGGAGGAGAGGAGAGCAAGTGTTAGTGACAAGTAGACAACACTTCTCCTTCTTTGAATATTTTCTAATGTTATTACAGGGTTATTACAAGTAATAATAGTAGTTATAGCAAAGTTCCATATGTATTATATTTATACATAATGTAATGGTCCTCCTCTTCTTCCCATTCCCTCCTCCCTCCCCCTAGTTGCTATGGTAACTCACATCATTTGAGCTTTTTAATGATCAATAGGTCTGATGATCAGCAGAATAAAAAAAAAGGAAGTAGATTTGTGACAATTTTTTAACAAGTGGTGTGATAAATGACTTACTGGCTTCTAAATATTAATTTGATTGGTTTCTTCCACATAGCTACCTATTAACTGGCTGTCAAAATTTGCTCTTTGCCCACTAGCCCCGCCCACTAGAAAACAGCATCTGGACCAAACCACTTTGAGAAATACGAGGGTCATAATTTTTCAAAAATTAAAAATGCATTGCTTTATTTTAAACAGCACTTGTGTCTATTTATCTAATAATTCTCTAATATTCAAAATTAATTATTTGCATCTACAAATATTTTTTGGGGGTACAAATTTTTCCCCCCACGGGATTTCCACCTATGATCAGAACTATTTAATAAACTAACCAAAATCCAATAAGTCAGTGATTTTGTATTAAATAAATAAATACATATAAATAATTTATTAAACAAAAACAAAAAAATGCTCTGGATTCATGTAAGTACACTCCATTCATTTAAGATTTTGTTTAATATGCTACACTACATAATCCTATAACCTATGCAAAAAAATATACTTTCATTTATAAATTGAAAAGTGAGTCATGCAGATTAGCATAAGCTGCAGTTTCCTTGTTGAACCACAGGGCGTCAGCAGAGAGACAGACAGGAGGAAAAGCCTCAGCTTGTTGACATCATGGTCAGCAGGGGTTGCTGTTGCCATGGCAACCAACCTGCACATGCTGGACTTCCTGGATACAGTCGTGCTTGGGGAGGAGGGCGGGGTCTGGTAGGACCAGGTGCACTCAGAGCCCTTCAGGTCTACAATTACCTGGAGACAAGGAAAGATAAAATCTCAGGGACCAGGTGAGGAGCTTGTAGATCCTGAAGGAAGGAACTTTTTCTGAAGTCCCACTTTTATATCATTATGTACTGGAACATCTGAAAGCATCACACACCCCGAAAAGGAAATTTGAAAATGTAGGATAGTTTAAAAAAAATTGGAACGTTATGAGTTATTGTTAGAAAGCAGACAGAACTGTTTTGGAACCACTTGATTGAAATTATGTTGTAGCAGCAGCTATTCACACACTGGTCTTCCTATTAATAATAATCAGTCAGATGGACTATATTTGCAATACTTCGAGTATATTTTGCTGCTAATTCTTATATACTTTTACTGCAGCAGGATTTGAAATTTGCTTGTAAAGGAGGTTTTTCTTTGCTGTACTGATGCTTTTTAGTAGCTAAAGTATATGATCTGAATTATTCTTCCACTGCTCTTTAGGTGCAGAACCAACACTGAAATGACACACAGCTGCCTATCAGTTATAAACTAATGTTTAGATTTTGGGACCTTAACTTCGCAGTCATACCTGCTCGCTGGAGGTGGGCAGCTTGTGTGGGTCCATGGTTAGTGTCTTCAAGTCGTCGGTGAGAGTCTGCAGGTGAGTGATCTCCCCCAGCATGGACATCTCCTCCTCCTGACACACACACACACACACGCACACACACACGCACACACACACGCAACGTTTTATTCAGCCATGTTTTCTGGAGAATCAGCATCTCTGCCGCTCCCTAATCTGGCATTTGTGTCACTGACCACGACAGGCCGCAGCATGGCGACGAAGCAGCAGAAGCGGCTCCTCTCCTCCACCAGCGCCTTCCTCACCGCCTGCTTCTCCGTCTCCTCCAGCAGGAGGTACTTGTCGCTGACGTCCTGCATGGCGCTGTCCAGCTGCGGCTGGATGTCCCCGCGGCCTGGAGAGAGAATTACACGCATTACGTAGGAAAATAGCGGCGGATTCATGGAAAGCTATTAGACGGCGGCAGGCTGCAGTTGTCACGCTGGACTCAATAGATCTGCAGATGATGATTATGCCTAATTATTTATTACTGGCTCATCTGAAGATTATCTTTTAGAACTGAGTAATTGTGTCTAAAAGGTGTGAGAAAACAGAAGAAAATGCCTGTTACACTGCAAAAAATTCAATTCATCCTAAAAGCCATATAAGAAAGGAAAAATATCTTTTAAAATAACTTTAAAATAAGACCACCCAGTTCTGTTGTGGTCTGGCCTCCTCTGTAGTGTTGCTGAAACCTGACTGAACACAAGGCGTTAAGAAAATGTTCCTGATGTGATGTCACAACAGGAGTGGAATGCTATAGGTCTAACTAGATACTGTGGGTGGGCCAAAATTCATACATATTTTTTATAAATTGGCTATGAAAATTTAATTAATTAGTGTCTTAGTATTTGTTACAATATTTCGTAGTGTAGAGCTTCTCTGAGACCAAACTAACTTTTAAATGATGTTTTTTTGGCAGTTTTTTTGTTTCAGTTCACAAAAAAGGACATCAGAGGAGCACATTATTGGTTTTATTCATAATCTCATTCAGTGCCCATCAGACAATACATTTTAAAGTGTTTTGGTATAAAAAAAGGCAAATAAAAAAGGGCCATAAAATGTTAACCGCACAAAAACAATGAATGAGAGTAGAAAGAAGTGATTGAGAACAAAAATACAAACAGGGATTCCTTCAAGCTGTTTCGAAACACAACCCTGAAACCGCCGCCGTAGGATTAAATGTCAGTAATAGAAACATCACCTTTAATAAGTGGCTTCAGAGAGCAGCAGACAGATTAACCAGCAGCGAAAACCTATGATCAGTTTCACTAAAGACAACTTCATCGACAGAGGGAACGGCCTGTTCTCATATTGAAAACACTTCACCGCTTCGGAAAAAAAAAAATACTTAAGATTCTCCCACGAGTCATTAAACCACATTAAAGAATTAAAAAGGGTTTTCTCTCCTCAGGCGGTCCTCCCCGAAACAAACAATCACTGTGTCCGACTGAAACAGCTGCACGGTATTGATTATCTGAAGCCGTCTGACTTCAGAAACTCACATTCAGCTGCAGTTGATAAACAATGGAGGACTTTGTCATATTTGGATCATTTTCTCCCCGTGAAGCTAAATTTATACATGATGCAGGAAGGGATGATTATTTCATCAGTAAAAAAAAAAGTGACATATTTCTTTAATTTATCATCTTTCTATAGTGGATTAACGAAGTGGACATTTTTGTCCATTGAGAGTAAGAAAAGAACTGTTTATTAAAAGGTTATGAATGGTCCCATGAACAGATGATTACATTTTGCTAATGATCCCGGTTTCTGGATCCTTATGAATTTTCTGTTGTTTGATGACATTGCGGTAAATGGTCCTTCAAACACACATCATTTGGCCAACCAAGGCCAATGGTCGTTCTTTAATCTGACCAATAAGTGGCTATATTTCCAAAACTACTCAGATGTGCACTAGCTGAATCACCAGCAGAGCTCTGTCAACTCCTCATTCAACTCTAAACATTCCATTGACCAGCAGGAGCCACTAACAGTTTTAAAACCACTAAAACACTTTTGCAAATTATCTAAGTGGGATACACCCCAAAATGTGATGGGTTCGTCCTTGGCTACATCCTACCACCAAGGTTCCTTGGCCTAGGAAACAATTATTCTCATTAACAAGTGTGGAGCCGGAAATAGTCACTAAAGCTCCAAATTTTTGTTAATCCAACGCCCACTCACCAGATCACGTTTAAGAAGCTGGAATGAATCATTATATCATTTATTTCCATCAGCTGCTGCTGCTTTGTTCTGCGGGCGTTTTAGCGTTTGATGGACTTTTTTTCCCCTCTTTTAAAGGCGATCATTTGGTAATCTCATCTTCTGTACTCCGGGACAGACATAAACATACAATTAAAGTTCTTCATTCCTCCAGTGAGATCCAGGCCCGGCTGCTGTGGTCGGTCCAACGGACGGGAGCGAGCCTCGTCTCTCCCTAACTGAACTTTTCCAGACAGACGCTCCGGCGATAAAGAGAGGAAAGACAGTTGCTTCAAGGGACGGGAATGTAATTTCTGGTTTCCCACAGAATT
Source organism: Eupleurogrammus muticus (assembly GCA_036785175.1). Taxonomy (NCBI): domain Eukaryota; kingdom Metazoa; phylum Chordata; class Actinopteri; order Scombriformes; family Trichiuridae; genus Eupleurogrammus; species Eupleurogrammus muticus. The sequence goes on from JAYKQN010000020.1 coordinate 13,005,880, forward strand.
GAAGCAGAGGCTGAAGATTGCTCTTACACTCTTGTTTGTATCTCTTCCTTGATTCCCCTTTTCTATTCATTCTTCTGCCCCCCTATTTGAATGTATTCCTACATACAATACAGGCCCGAAAGTACAGTATGTGGACACGTGTGCTTATTTTGTGTTTATAGCTTTCTCAACAGTTTTTCTGTAAACAAATTTCCTCCAGTAAAATAATATTTCTTTTAAATTTTAAGATTTGATAAGTTAAGTGTGCTACGTCAGACAGTCATCATTCTGATTTTAGTTACAAACGGAGTGCCACAGGGCTCAATACTCGGTCTTTATCCTCTTTACACTGCACATAAATGATGCGAGCTCACTGTGAAATACCTCTAATTTTTATTAACAACACAGTAACTTAGCCATCAACCTTATTGACAAAGATTTGTTTAATGTTAATGGGATAAAGTTTTGTAAAACCCTCTGAGTGCAGGATGATCCATCAAACATTTGAAATTGTTTTGAAAAAGAAAGGGAAAAAAAAAATGTTTTGATCAATTTTGATGGAAAAGAACTCTTGATACTTTTGATATATTTTAACAGACAAGAGACAAATGAACAATTAACACATGGACACACGGTTAAAAAAAGGAAAATATATATTTCAATTTATGGGGCCTTTAAATTTAAATCAGGCTTAATAATAAGCAGTGCCTCTTTTATCAGAATATACTGCCATATTTTTATCTGTGCTTGATGTAATTTACATGCATGTGACTGCCCAGACCCTCAAACCCCTAGATGCTGCGTATCATGGTTTTCAACGATTCTTTATAGGTGACAGTTTTATTGTATCCTCTATGAGAAAGTGGACATCACTCACCACTTGAATGGATTTGTAAATCCATCCTAATAAGCTACCGTTTGATTTATCAGCTCTTGAGACTAAGAAATAAGGCATACTGTATTTGCGTCACCATAGACATTCCTTATATGAACACAGAACTCTGTGAACCTCACTAATCCTCTTGTGGCACACGAGTAAAGCGTTCAGCTGTCCACGTGCAGTATATTTTTCCTTCTTGTATTGCCTCGATCTTTCTTTCTCCTCTTCCCTCAATCTCTCCCACACTCATTACATTCACTCTAATTTTCCAATTAGATGTTTCTTTTTATTGTCCTTCATTTCACTCTCTCTTTTCCTCTCACTGCATTCATATCATTCCAACACAAATCTTGGAGACTCTCTCTTTTCCTCCCTTGTGACATTCATACCACTGCACAGGGAGTTTCCTCTCCTACAGTAATAACAAGCCGGGAGGACTGAAGCGACTCAACCACATCTGAGGTGCCTCTGGGGTCAATCCTGGGTCCTGTTTGTTTTGTCTTACAGGCTCAATTCAAAGTTGGAAGCTTTCCGGGCCCTTTGTCAGCAGGAACAACAAGCTCATGTTTCCAATCATAATACGGCTTGCTTCAGTACGCTGATCCAGACTGGAAATACTTGTTCTTAAAGCAGAAGGCTTATTTTGGTGTTTACTCTCTGGTTCAACAACGCTGGAAACCCCGACAGTACGAGATCTGCGTCTGTGGAGCTGTCAGTAAACCTGAATATGACAGATTATTGTGTTACATGTTTCAGTCAGAAATGGAATAAAATTGGAAAAATGGAACAAGTGTTATTGTGCCTTCATGATTCTACAGTAGCCCCGTCAAATTTGAAAAATCAAACAACGGCTCTAGAAATGCACTTTCATATTGTTTTAGAGGCCACAAGAATAATATAAAACAATAAGTTTGAAAGAGGATTAGAGGTGTCACAAAAACAGGAAATGTTTGATGGTTTTGCACCTCAGTTTGAAACCGTGAACCATCTGAACTTCTGGTTTCTGATTTTAAGAAGGATGTGTTCCTATACAGAAGTGAAGTGCTGACACTCAGAAGCTGATGAGAACAGCATGGTGAAACTTGAGAAGCCCTAATACTGATGAGATTACAGTAACATTGAGGACATCCAGAGGAGGCCTGCATATCCACACAGAGTGTGACTGATATGTAGATTGAGAGTGTTGTTCTCCATCTACATATCAGGTTTTAAAATTGTGCTGATAGGCCAAGTTAAACTGGACTTATGATAAATCTCTTACTTCGCACTATTTCCTGTATGTAACAGAGCTGCAGGATAGCGCTGCGATACACCATGCTATCAGATTTTACCTTGATAATATTGATGCTCTGAATATCCATCAAAAAAATCCACGAAAGTTGGTTCTCTGAAAGCTCAGGGATATGTGGGCCACAGACACACAGACGCTCCTTGCTTTATAGATAGGACGATCAAGTTTTCCTCTGTCTCCAGAACAATCGATGCATGCGGAGGTAGAACTTACCGAATACATCAGCTGAAGGCACCACAGGAGGAGGAGACGGGGGAAAAGAAAAACAAAACATGGTATTTTAAATCTTCACACGTCCTCATAAATACCACTGATTTAATCATGCAACGACTAGTGACTCATATCGCATTATTCCACCCACATGAGGGGCTAAGTGCAGAGAAACATTTTGTTTTCCATCTTAAATGAGACCACATGGTAATTAGCTTTTCATGCTCCGCAGAGATTACGAACCTTTCTTGGCTTTCTTCTGCAGCTTCAGAGTGTCTGAAGACCTCTTCTTGATCTCCTGGCGGGATTTCTTGTACTCTGTAGAGGGACCAGCAGAGCCGGAGGTTCATAAACACACATATGGGAGTTAGGTTGATGCAAAGCAGGAGTACAAGTAGTAGAGAAACATAAATATTGTTAAAAATGATAAAGAGCGGATAATGTAACATATTTCAAGTTTGTTTTGTGTGAATCTGGTCTTGTTATAGTAAGACTAACATGTTCTTTAAAAAAAAAAGAAGATTAAACTGATAAAAATAAAGGGACAAAAATTTGAAATAAGGTAAATTATCTGCCAATGGAATAACAATACCAAATATTGGACTCATTGTACCCAATACAATATCTTTTCACCTGATAAGGTTTCATTTTTTTGCAGAGATACTATCTACTGTAAATGAGATACACACAGATACATATTTCCATATTCTCTCCCTATATCTGTGTGTGTGTGTGTGTGTGTGTGTGTGTGTTTTTGTACCTTTGGCGTGGTCTTTGTCCAGGGTGTTGGCTACTCTCTTCCACTCTTCCATCTGCTCCTGTAGAGGGCTGATCAGACAGTCCAGAAACACCCTGGAAACACACACACACACACACACACACACACACACACACACACACACTCAGTTACTTGTGTAGACTAAAGAAACCAGAAAATAATTAAATTTGAGAAGTTGGACCAGGGAAGTTGGACATTTTCCTCTTGAAAATGACTCAAATCAATCATCAAATTAGTTGGCGATTAATGGAATAGTTGGCAACGGATCGATTCATTGATTATTTATCACAGCTGTACTATTTTACATCTTCCAGCTACGGTAAATGTTGATTTACTGGCTCAACTGGAGATCTCATCGCCTCATTTCAATCTGCCTCCATACTGGGAGAGTTAATGGACTCAAGCAGCGAAAGGAGGGAAAGGAGGAGGAGGAAATCGGGACATGGGTCAAGAGGAGAGCAGGAGGAGGAAGAGGAGGAGGAAGACGAGCAGGGTGTGAGGTTCAGGCTCTTAGAGAAAACAGAAAAAAAAAGCAGGGAGGATGGACAGCTGAAGCAGGTTGCCATGGAGAGCTGGGAGTAGCTGCTACACACACACACACACACGCACACACACGCACACACATCTACTCACATGGAGAACTGGCGGAGTTTGGCCTCGATGCTGCGGTGCCTCATGCACATCCTGGTGAGGGCTGAGCCGATGTCTCTGGTTCCTCCTGACAAGACAGAAAGAGAGAAACTGTCAGTCAAATAAATCAAAGATTTATGACACTGAATCTTATCTTGCATACTGTGGCACATATTTATTGCTTAAAACATTCATTACACTGTGGTCCATACAACAGAGCTCTGACGAGGCCTGGGGAGGTTGGATAACCTTCGATTTGACTAATGCTTTAGCTGCTATCTTTCGCCTCATTAATATTAAAGGTCGAGGTCAGAGGTCAAGGTTATCTCCAGGATTCAGGTGTGTGTGTGCGCGTTGAAACGCCAGCAGGGAGGAGACGGGTGTGTTTTTGAACGCAGTTTGTCAGAGCAGCAGAAGAAGCTCCACAGGCACCTGAAGGGGCCAGATGGTTGTCCTCTCTCTCCCCCAGACTTCAACACTCCCTCCTGGGGAAGAGTTCGCCAGACCTCAGCCTGTCAGCCTGGAGCTCCAACAACGCAGCGCGCTTCATGCTCATGCACACATTTGTGTTCCTTAACTTTAGACACATTCTTCAATCTTTAAGTTAAATACAAAATAAACACTTACAAATATTGTTTTTGGTATGTTTTTCTCTCGCTCATTTTTTATTCAATAAATAAGCGAGGTTCAACCTTTGCTGCCGTCCAGCAAGACGTCGATCGCACACTTGAAATGGTAAAGTTGATAAAACGATTATTTGCTATTACTATGAATCCATCTTTACAAATCTGATGTTCCCTGGTTACTTTAGTCTTCTTTAATAGATGAAACTGATGATCTTAGAGGTCGGGGACAGTTGAATGGGACAAAACAAAGACATTTCATGCTGAATCTTTTGACTTTGGGAAACAATGATCAGCCCTATAGATATTTATATAGGTGACAAAAAAATATTGATCTTATTACCACTAACTAGAAACTGTGCTGATGTTGCTTTGCACTATGTCTGGATTACCTCTGTAGAAATGTAATGAACTAAACTCTACAAAGTCTAGTGATGGAACAAGTGATGATGGTGTTAAGTTGCTCTTTAAAGGTGAACTTATTAACTAAGGATTGTGTTACGTTCATGAAATGTTCTTATGAATATACAAAGGCTTGTGTGTGTGTGTTTATGTGTGTGTGTGTGTGTGTGTGTGTGTGTGTGTGTGTGTGTGTGTGTGTGTGTGTGGGGTGGGGTTGTGAGCACTGCATTGCACCACTGTCACCTCTCTCCTCTCATCTGCACTCCCCTCTTTTCCCTCCACATGTCCTCTTTCCTTCCTTTTCTTCATCTCGCTCCTGTCTTCTCTTCAGGCTTAAAGGGGCGGCAGCTACGTTACGAAATAGCAAAATAACGCATTATATTTTGGCAGCTGATCGTTTATTCGACTGTCGGTTGATATCGGGCTCTCTATGGGGGAGCAGAGCAGACTTTTAAACAATCACAGCTGCAGACGATGATGACGTTTCTCCTGCTTGTCAATAACTTACACCAAATACGGCATGTACATTTCTCTGAAAGTTTCACCACCAGGCAAACATCAACTGTTTTTGCAAATACAGCAAAAGTTTAGTGTTTATAGACATATTCCTGCTTGTTGGTGGGTATCGGTGGAAGAGATCCTTATTTGTACCTTATGGACCTTATTTGTAGTGATAATTAATTAGTGATATTAAAGCTACCTCAATATAAAGAATAGAGGCTATTTTCAAACCATGCAGCTGTTAAACTGAGAGGAAATTATAGGAATCATCCAGAAATCATCTCATCATCATCATCATCCCCATCGCCACGTCTTTCTCTTCACACATGGTCCTCTGCTCTTCACACATCCTCCTGTCTCTCCTCCCTCCTCTTTCCTCCTTCCCTCTCTTCTCGCCTCCTCGCGAGGTGTTACCTCCTTCTCTTCTCACCTTGCCTCCTCCGCTCTGCTGCCGCTCCCTCTGAGAAGCGAGGTGTCAGAGCTTCAGCATCGGTCGGGGCTAAACTCCCGGCAGCTGTGAAACACACAGCCCCGTCTTTCCATGGAGACAAAGCTGTGTTTCTGTGCTTTTAAAAAAGCCGGTGTTATCATTCAGAATGGCTGCATTTGTGCTTTTAAAACCGATAGGTTTCTACATGAAAACAATCAAAGTTGATAATATAATAAGACTTAATATAAACTTTCAGAGTTCACAGACTGTGTAGATTCAGCAGCTTTCAGTTTTTTTTGTTTACATTTTATCATCTTCTTTAAATTTTGGTATTTTAAACCCAAACCACTGATTTTAATACAAAGGGCCAGTACCAGTAATATGAACTTGAAGAGCAGTTACACATCAAAGTTCTAATAAAAAGTACTTAGTATCAGATTAGTTCAATATGTAAAGAGTGTGATTTTAAGTACAGAGACTGTGGCCATGTGTTTCCCTGGCTCGGCAGCTTTAAACTGAGCGATGGTACAAAGAGACGCTGATTGAGTAAAACCGCTGAGTGAGGTGTGAAGGGAACCTGATCTGATTCCTCCCTGTGCCAACACGCTGTCTGGGCAGGTTTTCTCTAATATGGGATTATATTGATGCCACCTTGTTGTAAACGAGTGAAAAATGTTTTACAAATGCTGCACACATAGATAGAATGTGTTTTTTTTTTGCATTTGTGCTTTATCAAATGAATGCCCTGTTTTAAAAATATACTAAACAAATGTCAATTCTGTCAATTCTGTTTCAAGTAAAAAAAAAATGCTAAAGTACCAAACTAAGAATTTCTATGAATGAAGGAACGTTTTTCTTCCCACTTTCCAGACATGCTATATTTGTTTAATGAATGCATTTTTTGGACATACTTCTTAATATAATGAACTAATCATTGCAGGTCTACTATTTTACTTTTCTTACTGTCTGAATTGTTCTTTTTATGTCCTTAAATAAATGCCTCAATTGTTGAAAACACTGCTATATACTTGTAATTGGGTATTTTTTGGACAACACTTCAGTAAATGCGTCCTGACATTCCTGCACACCTGTCTGAACCAACATTCCTGTTTTGTGCAGCAGTTGTCTATCGACGGAGGAGCAGTAACGTCTCTCGGCAAATAAACTGCGACAGCTTCCTCTTCTCCCTCAGCTGTGAGAAAATGATTCTCTTCTCACATTTTTGCTCTTTAAAGCTGCAGTGCGTATCTTTTACATATAAATGTATGTCTGATCCATCCCACTTCCTCGTTGCCAAACGGGATCAACGGCCGCTGATTACGTCCATCGCCAGACAGTGAAATGGGGTTTGTGGTGATTGTGTCTTGCTATAAATAATTAGCTGCGACCATTCATATTTTTTTTTCAACTATGTTTTTTTTTTTAAATCACTTTTTCAGTGCCAGCAGAGGGAGACAGAATCCTGCTTTACTTCTAGGTTTAGAAACTCTTTCTGTGATCAGGTCTGAAAATTTCAGCTCCATTTAATGTTGTAAATGAGCTCATAACATCAATGTGTTTATTATACAACATGTTTTAAAGGATTATAACATTTTTACACTCTCTTGATAAAAGGTCAAGCAGAAGCATTGTATCAAGTCTCGGGAAGACAATCATTTTTGTGCAATTATTTTAGCAAACATAGTTAAATAAGTGATCGATGTGACCGAAAATATGATCTGAAAGGAGTAAAAAGGCATCCAGGAGGATTTCAGTGGTGTAGACATGATAGTTAGTGAGTTTCCGTCTCGTATTAGCAGCACTGCAACAGGGTCACGGTCAGTCAATTAGTTTCTGGTCAATTCAGCTGATTGACCGGCTGTGGACTTCTCACGACAGGCGCGCGTGTGTGTGTTTCTGTGTATATATAAATGACGAGCGCTGAGACCTAATTGACCCAATTCAGTGGGACAGAGCGGCGTCTCTGTCTGACCTGCAGCTGGTTAGCTCTGAACCCGGCCTGCAGCTGCAGACTGAAGCTGCAGCTTATCTACATGCGAGACCAAACTCACAGAACTGATAGCAGCAGTGTGCAGGAACCGGCAGCGGACTGTATTTAAATACTAGAAAAAAAGAAAATGCAGTCTCTGGTCAGTTTGGAGGGATGATGAATGAACCTTCTTTAATTCTCATATTGAAACATGGGCAGGTAACATTGCTTATCCTATTCTGCTCTTTATTTATAGGGGGAAGCGTTTACCCTCCAGAGCAGTAGGTGGAGGAGCTGCACCTACAGCCAAATAGTCGCAGAAAAGGTAAAAAGAATAATAAGAAGAATGAAGCAGTGTAGCCTGGTGCAGCAGATAGCAAATAGTCAGTTGTTGTGGAGACTTGTGAGGGTAAGATGAAGAAGAAAGCTGTTGACATGAGTGCGACGTGTGCCATGATATAAACTCCATTCCCCCAAAACACTTCAGCAATATGTTGATTCCTGCACTGTATATAGAGACATAATTTCAGACATAGGGACCTAAGTCTAGTGCTGGTAGAGCTTTGCCTCTTTGTGAATGACAACTTTGTCCAATGAATGAAACTAACAATGCCTCCTCTCCTGCAGACAGAATCTCATCTACTTTTAAAAGCAGACTGTAACAAAGTTTTGTTTTAAGCTGAAGAAATGATTGGTTTTCCCAACGATCGAAACTGAAAAACTGTGACCACGAAACCTTGAAACGAACTGAACCATGGATTCAGTGAAAGGTCCCACCCCAAACAGAGACCGACTGCAACCTCAATTTGAATCTTGCACCAAGTATCTAGATCAATTACCCGGAGACGATAACCTCGAGCTCCCGACTCTCCAACCGAAGATTGGAGCCGAGCATCGACGCGGCGTCGGCGCCTTTTTTTTTTTCGGCGGACAGCAGATGACCTGGAATCCGAGACTGGAATTTAAACCAGCCTCCCTCCGTCCGACCGAGATGTTAGCCCCCCCCCCCCCACACCTCTTCCCTGCGGGAGCCGCGCTCGACGTGAATGCTGCTGAATCTGGGCTGAGGAAGCGGAGCAGCTGAAGACACACACAGCGGCCCAGCAGGACGGGTAGTAAATCACTGTCCTCTAGTAGGGGATGAGATTCCTGGTCCTGTTGCTACAGGGACGGTACGGCTACACTGCTATTTTTGACAAGTGGAGCATGAGGGAGGATGAAGGGAGATGATAGAACGGTTCCATTTCCTTCACTTGTAATTTCCGTCACTATCCACACGAGTCAGATATCCCTGTTGTTGAAGACAGATCGGGGAGGCATCATGTGTGGCCAGTTTGAACAGAGAGCATAGAACCAGATAGAGGGTCCTTATAGCCCCAGATTCTTACCCTGGACCCACCTAGCAAAGCTCTTTGGCCCCTACATTTTCAAATCCTAACAAAATATGATTTTTTATCATTGAGTCTTTTGTAATTGGCACAAATAGTTAAATATCAAATAATATAATAAACAGTGTAACCCAATAAACTATATTTGACTTTGGTAACACTTTGAAATGAAACGTAAATACAAACATCAGATCAACTCAGCTGCGTTCTTCACACTAAACACTTGAAGATGGTGAACTGTAGATCTTCCAGTTCACTGATGAGTGTAGCATCTGGTTACTTTATGTACGTCCTTTTGAGCTGTTGATGGAAAAACATCTAAAACCACCTGACTGTCGCCAATCTATCAAAACATCATGATGATAAATGACTTACATATGTATTCATCTCTTCTTTAAATTTTTTTTTTTAATCTAATTTTTTACTCTTAGGTGACTGAAAGAAATTCTTTCCTGTACAAAAACAAGCTTGATCCGTCTTCTTCTTCAAAAAAATCTTAAAAGTGCTTTGATGATGATCAAATAATAATCAATAGAAAGCTCTGGTGTGTATGTCAAGCAAAGACACCTGAAGTGTTGATTTGTGTTCTGGATTAGTTCCTCTTGTGACAATACTTCTGTGGCTCTGCAGGTTGAGCACCAGTTTGGGGTCTTACAGGTTGTAGGTTCAATCCCTGCTCCAGACTTAATGACAGAAACCCCAAAGTTGAATGAAAGATCTAGGAGAGTTGGGCAACCTTGGCAGATACGATAGCTCACTGTGTTAGAAGGCGGCCTTGAAGTTATTAGATCTGGGTTCAAAGCTTTTTGAGTTTTAAAGTCTTACCTTCCAAAGTATAAAAGCCCCAAGAGTCACACTTGGTGTAATGAGGCCTTGTGGCAGAAAGGTGACCCTAGAACACCAGAGATGCATGTTCAAATCAATCAAGAGATGTTTCAAGGTTCATAATTTAAGAAGCCACCATCAAAAGTGAATATTGAAAATGTGCCTCTTAATGACATATTTGGCTTGTTTTATATTTTTCTTAGCATCTCAAAAGATATATAAAGAATGAAAGACTGTAATCTGTAAAGGAAACTACTCTTTTAACAAGTGTTCTGTGGGTCACCATGTTGGCAACGCAAATGTTGTAGGTTTAAAAGGTTTAAATAGGTCTGAAGTTTAAGAAGAAAAGCTCTAACAGGGTGGTTCAGTGTGTTAGAAGGTTAACTGAAATATGACAGTCATGGGTTCAAACCTTGATGACCTTTCTTGAGTAACACTGTATAGTATGACCGATTTCGAGTGACATACTATAGTATGACCTATTTTGAGCGACATACTATAGTATGACCTGTTTGGACCGACATAGTATAGTATGACCTTTTTTGGGCGTAATATGACCTTTTTTAAGTGACATATTGTAATCTGACCTATTTTTAGCGTTATACTATAGTATGACCTATTTTGAGTGAAAAACTATAATATGACCTTTTTTGAGCAAAAAACTATATTATGACCTTTTTTGAATGACATACTATAGTATGACCTATTTTGAGTGACATACTATAGTATGACCTATTTTGAGCGAAATACTATAGTATGACCTGTTTGGACCGACATAGTATAGTATGACCTTTTTTGGGCGTAATATGACCTTTTTTAAGTGACATATTGAAATCTGACCTATTTTTAGCGTTATACTATAGTATGACCTATTTTGAGTGAAAAACTATAATATGACCTTTTTTGAGCAAAAAACTATATTATGACTTTTTTTGAGCAAAAAACTATATTATGACCTATTTTGAGCGAAAAACTATATTAAGACCTTTTTTGAACTACATACTATGGTATGACCTATTTTCAGCGACATACTATATTATGACCTTTTTTGATTAAAAACAATATTATTACCTTTTTTGAATCACATACTATAGTATGACCTTTTTTGAGTAAAAAACTATATTATGACCTTTTTTGAACGACATAGTATAGTATGACCTTTTTTGAGTGAAAAACTATATTATGACCTTTTTTGAATGACATACTATAGTATGACCTATTTTGAGTGAAAAACTATGGTATGACCTTATTTGGGCGTAATATGTAATATGACCTTTTTTAAGTGACATATTATAATCTGACCTATTTTTAGCGACATAGTATAATATGACCTTTTTTTAACGACATAGTATAGTATGACCTTTTTTGAACGACATAGTATAGTATGACCTTTTTTGAAAGACATACTATAGTATGACCTTTTTTGAGCGAAAAACTATATTATGACCTTTTTTGAACGACATAGTATAGTATGACCTTTTATAAGTGACATAGTATAATATGACCTTTTTTGAACGACATAGTATAGTATGACCTTTTATGAGCGACATAGTATAGTATGACCTTTTTTGAGCGACATATTATAGTATGACCTTTTTTGAGCGAAAAACTATATTATGACCTTTTTTGAACGACATAGTATAGTATGACCTATTTTGAGCAACATACTATAGTATGACCTATTTTGAGGTAAATAATATAGTATGACCTTTTTTGAGCGACATACTATAGTATGACCTTTTTTGAGTAAAAAACTATATTATGACCTTTTTTGAACGACATACTATAGTATGACCTTTTTTGAACGACGTACTATAGTATGACCTTTTTTGAGTAAAAAACTATATTATGACCTTTTTTGAACGACATAGTATAGTATGACCTTTTATAAGTGACATAGTATAATATGACCTTTTTTGAACGACATAGTATAGTATGACCTTTTATGAGCGACATAGTATAGTATGACCTTTTTTGAGCGACATATTATAGTATGACCTTTTTTGAGCGAAAAACTATATTATGACCTTTTTTGAACGACATAGTATAGTATGACCTATTTTGAGCAACATACTATAGTATGACCTATTTTGAGGTAAATAATATAGTATGACCTTTTTTGAGCGACATACTATAGTATGACCTTTTTTGAGTAAAAAACTATATTATGACCTTTTTTGAACGACATACTATAGTATGACCTTTTTTGAACGACGTACTATAGTATGACCTTTTTTGAGTAAAAAACTATATTATGACCTTTTTTGAACGACATACTATAGTATGACCTTTTTGAACGACGTACTATAGTATGACCTTTTTTGAGTAAAAAACTATATTATGCCCTTTTTTGAACAACATACTATAGTATGACCTTTTTTGATTAAAAAACAATATTATTACCTTTTTTGAATGACATACTATAGTATGACCTTTTTTGAAAAAAAAACAATTTTATTACCTTTTTTGAAGGACATAGTATAGTATGACCTTTTTTGAGTGAAAAACTATATTATGACCTTATTTGGGCGTAATATGTAATATGACCTTTTTTAAGTGACATATTATAATCTGACCTTTTTTGAACGACATAGTATAGTATGACCTTTTTTTAACTACATAGTATAGTATGACCTTTTTTGAGCAAAAAACTATATTATGACCTTTTTTGAACGACATACTATAGTATGACCTATTTTGAGTGAAAAACTATAGTATGACCTTATTTGGGCGTAATATGTAATATGACCTTTTTTAAGTGACATATTATAATCTGACCTTTTTTGAACGACATAGTATAGTATGACCTTTTTTTAACTACATAGTATAGTATGACCTTTTTTGAGCAAAAAACTATATTATGACCTTTTTTGAGCAAAAAACTATATTATGACCTTTTTTGAGCGACATACTATAATATGACCTTTTTTGAGTGAAAACCTATATTATGACCTTTTTGAGTGAAAACCTATATTATGACCTTTTTGAGTGAAAAACTATATTATGACCTTTTTTTAACGACATACTATGGTATGACCTATTTTCAGCGACATACTATATTATGACCTTTTTTGAACGACATAGTATAGTATGACCTATTTTGAGGTAAATAATATAGTATGACCTTTTTTGAGGGACATACTATAGTATGACCTTTTTTGAGTAAAAAACTATATTATGACCTTTTTTGAACGACATACTATAGTATGACCTTTTTTGATTAAAAAACAATATTATTACCTTTTTTGAACGACATACTATAGTATGACCTATTTTGAGCAACATACTATAGTATGACCTATTTTGAGGTAAATAATATAGTATGACCTTTTTTGAGTGACATACTATAGTATGACCTTTTTTGAACGACATACTATAGTATGACCCTTTTTGAGTGAAAACCTATATTATGACCTTTTTTGAGTGAAAAACTATATTATGACCGGTTTTTAACGACATAGTATAGTATGACCTTTTTTGAGCGAAAAACTATATTATGACCTTTTTTGAATGGCATAGTATAGTATGACCTTTATTGAGCGACATACTATATAATGACCTATTTTGAGCGACATACTATAGTATCACCTTTTTTGGGCAACATACTATAGTATGACCTATTTTGAGCGACATACTATAGTATCACCTTTTTTGGGCAACATACTATAGTATCACCTAGTTTGAGTGACATACTATAGTATGACCTATTTTGGGAGTCATGCTTATGCTCCCATAATAATGTGAGCATGAGCATGACTAACACAATCAAACTCTTTTCATGTTGGAGTTTAAAATCAAAGCATTTAAATGTCAAGTGAGAGATAGGAACCAGCATCACTCGCTATCAGGGTCAGAGGTCTATCGCACTTTGCCGCAGGACCTCTACATGCTAAGATGTTTTATCCAGGAGGCTTTTATCATATTAACTTCGGATTTTGGACTTTAAAACTCACCAATTTTTGAAACCAAGACGTCCAGGTTCCAGTCAGAAACCTAAGACATTGAGCTACTCAGTCTGAAAGGGCTTTAAAAATTCCTATACTTTCATTCAACATTTGGGTTCTCTTGACTTGGAAAGAGTGGCACAGTGACTCAACACAACTGTTGAGTCTCCAAACATGTGTCTTACCTGCTGAGACACAGGATACTTGTTAAAATCTGTAGGTTGTTTCAGATGGTAAACATCTTGAGCAGGTATTGAACCCTCACCTGTTGAGGCTCCAAACAGGTGTCCTACCTGGTAAGCCACCGAATACTTGTTACCAGAGGTGTTTCCGTTAAACCTTTCACTCTTTCCTCTTGTTTGAGGGTCAAACCAACAATCCTAAAACTTCAGTAGAGTGCACTAACAGCCTGAGATACAAGGTAGGCAGTGTGAGTGGAGATTGTTGATGGGCTTTTCACTCCTTTCTCAGGGTGTCTGATAAAAAGTATATAAGAATACATACTTTTTAACTATGTGAGCATAAGGAAGACTGACACAAAGGTTCAATCTCAAACCTTTATGTCCACCGGTGGTTTGTGCTTTAGAAGGGGATCACAAAAACCCAGCATGGACTGGAGTCTTCTTCACAGGAAGTACTGTTCTCTGAGCTTATTTACCATCTTCATTTTGACTGTTAGACTAATGACTGTGTACCTCAGTGCTGATAATGTCAAACTTTACCTGATACTTGTTTTGTCTTGTATTTTGTTGCTTTACCTAATTGTCTTTCTGTATTTGAGTTGTGAAGCACATTGTGTACTGTTCTGTATAAATACATTTTCTCACCTAATCGTTTATTTAGTAGGCAGTATGCCCTATATATGGTAGTAGTATGTAACAGGCAATGGTGTTACATGTTTACAAATTGAAATTTCAGAATGAAGTGTAATGAAGTTTCTGCCATTTCTGTGCTTTTAGAACACCAAAGTTGGAATGTCATCTGAGGACTCTCAGTCTTCTGGTTTCTCGGTTTTTCATCACCGAGATCAGGAGCAGAATTTCCTTTTTTTTAAGTTTCATAAACACTAACTTCTGACGTCACACCTCACTCGCTGCCGTCTCGTTGGCTCTGTGCAAACCAATCAGCTGACGGTCAATATAGAAAAAGCCGCATAGTGTTGCCTGGCGGTTGCATCAGTCAGCATCTCTCTCTCGCTCTCTCTCCATATATCCAAGGTCACTTTACCACTTCAATAAGCTCTCACGTGTCAACAAGCAGCACGAGTGTCGCCGCTGTCAATCTCTTTAATGCCCAGGCACGAAATACCAAGTTAAAGCTAATTAGCAATGTGCTGGCGAAGGTCACACCCATGCTCAGCAGGACGAAGATGGGCGAAGACGTCAAGTAAGAGCTGCGGGACAAAACTTTTAACTTACAGGTTCACGCAATTCTTTAGATCACGGTTTCCATGCAGCAGCTTTTGTATTCGCTATAAAATGTAAACTTGACATTTATTGCTGCAGAACCTGCAGTTGGTAACTATTCAATAAATTGGCTCATAGTTGCAGCTCGGATTTTTAATATTCTCACTGTTTGAATTGTTCTTTTTAATTATTTCCTAGGTAGCGATTCATATAATAGTTGGCCACTAATCGATCATTCGACTAATCGTTGCAGATCTGCTGCAGAACCGACTTGCAGGCGTTTGAGTTCTGATTTGCATGAGCTCCCAAGGAAATTCAGAGAAAACTAAACAGCTTTCCACGTATTGTCTACAAAACTGCTGATATGCTCATCAAGAGTGTGTCATCAGGCTGTTTTGCCTTGGGTTTCGCCTCTCCGCTGCATACATAATCTTATTTAATGGGGGTTGTAGATGGCCTGAGAGAAAGAGTGCAGGCACTGCTCAGGCAGAAATGTGCATCTCTGCGTGTGTTTAGAGTAAAATGATAAGTTGTCTTTGTACTAAATACACAAGGACGGTTAGTGCAATCAACAAAGCGCCTCCACTGGCTCCTGGTGGCGGCCTCATCGAGTTCAAAGCGACGTCTGGGACAATCCAGACTCTTTTTGTTTAGTGACAGTGGAAGGAACTGCAAGCTGTGGTGCCTTCAAGAAACTCTTGAAGCTCTTCCGTGAATACTTCTACTTTTAGCACTGTTGATTGTTGAATTGCTTTCTTAGTGTTTGCGTAGGCTCTGGATATAAAAACATATTTGTATATGTTCAATACACAGCAATACAATAAGACAAAGTACAAAGTCATTTACCAGACAAAACACAAAATAAAGTTTAATATAAAGAGGTTACATTCCGCCTTTTTCCTCCTGGTCATTATTAACGATTGATAAATAAAAATGATGAATATTCATTGTTATTGACTGAAATGAAATCAATATATTTTTATATCAATATGCTTTAGCTATGGCTATATCGCTCGCTTCTAAATTTACATTATTACAAGTAGGTTATTAAAGATAAAATGACTCAAAATATTTAATTGCCTGATCTCATGTTCCTCCCTCTGTTACATCACGTGCTAAATGCTGGCGCTATCTTTAATAGTTACAGCATCACACACCCCTACAAAGTATATGTACAAATTTTCATACCCTGGTTGTCATTCACTTTAAATAGGTTACAGTACAGAGTATTTGTGTGTGTGTGTGTGTGTGTGTGTGTGTGAGATGGGGGAGTCTCTGGCGATTCCTGTCAGGAGTAAACAGAATTCCTCGCAGCTCCTCTGAGGGCGACGGGGTCGTACGGTCCTAGAATACCACGCGGCCGAGCTGGGAGGGGAGCAGTCCAAGGATGCCTGGTGGAGGAGGCCGCAGTCTTAGGATGCCTTCTGTAGGAGAGGGTCTGTGTGTGTGTGTGTGTTTACAGTAGAGTTTCAGGATTCTGTAAATAGCGTCTGGGAATATCAGAACATCACCGCTCTCTGATTACATCTCTAGCTTGCTGGCTTTAGCCCCGCCTTTCATATGGTGGACAATCCCCCCTAAACTGTAACATGTCATGATTTTATTTTTTCACCTGACACCTGATTTTTATAAGCAAAGACTTCATTTAGGAGCTTCTGCATCCTGCGCAGGTGGATCAGAATTTCCTCAGGCTGGTTCGGCTGGTTGTCCTGCTGGGTGGGGCAGGAGGCATCCAGGACACTGATAGCTGCCAATCATCAGCAGTGAGTTAGCCGCCAATCTCTGCTTTCATTTTAGAGACGAGTGTCGTGCCAAACATTCAAGTGACATCAGCAAACTCTCGTGAGCCGCCTGACCTTCTCCTTCCAGCAGTAAGAATGACACACATTGCCCTTCTATAATAACCCCTAAACAAAACTCTCCACCTCTATGTATCAGCAAAATTTATACACACACATAACGGATGCGTTTAGATTCATCTGTGTGTGTGTGTGTCTTGCACTCGGCCTGTTATCTCCCACATTTCTTTGAACCCTCGCTGCCTCTGAGGTGAATATTTGTGCAGATATTCATCGAGATGAACAGTTCAGCTTGTTCTCCTCATCTGGCAGCTGAGAAAACAGAGGAGCTGAGAAGAGTACGCGGATACACGCCGACCTCCAAAACCGCCGCACCGCTCAGTTACTCCCGCTCAACTTGGTGAAGTCGGCTGACCACACACACGAAGGACGGGTGGAAACATGTTTCGATCTAAGAGAAACAGGAATGTGGGAAACGAGATCCCGCTGATATCAGACGCTCTTTAATCCCGGCGTTTGAGAAAACAACGTCTAATCGTGTCGTCCACAGCCTTGACGCGCTTCAGCCAACACACACACTCTTTGAACTGAGACTAAAACTAAGTAAGGTCGGCCCTTGATTTGTTTGACCCAATCTGCTGCCAACCCAACACCCCCCCACCAGAGAAAAAACTAGAGCTCTAACTCAAACGCTAATCTGTAGTCTGAAAGCATTGGCAGGCTGACTGTGTGTGTGTGTGTGTGTGTGTGTGTGTGTGTCTGAATGCTAAAAGCCTCCCTGTCACTTCAGAGTTTGACCTCGCCTGTAGAGACGATGATGCTGCTCGGAGGATCGCTGCAGACTCAATGTCCAGATATTTTCACTTGTGCTGTGTTTTGATTGCATTTTTTTCTTATGTCAATCTCTGCAATTTTGTGAATTTAAGGTGCATTCAAGTGTAAATATGTGTAATTTATTACTCCAAATAAAAAGCAGGAGAGAAATTCTGAGGTGTTATTTTATGCAAATTTCCACTAGATGGCCCCACTTGGGATTAAATGCGCTGAATGTGGCCCATGAACCAAAATGAGTTTGACAAAAATATTAAGCGGTTTAATGAATCAAAAATGATCAAAGGAAATTCCTAATTTCTTTTCGATTAAAAGTGCCCTATTATGAAAAAATAATTACTATTGCTGGTTCCTGCTAACACCAAGTATGAAATGATTATCCGGAATACTCGTACTTGCCTCATGTTTCTACGATCAACCCCAGCTCTGTGAGGGGCGGGACATCAGACAGAGCTAGCCAATCACAACAGAGTAGTCATTTCAGGAGGGAGAGGAGCGGGGAAAACTGTGTTTTTCAGACTGCTTTGCTTCTACAAGTCTAACTAGCTGCTTTTGGACCATGAAATCATGTTGATAATAGACCATGTACATTTAATTATTAAAGGAAACAGCAAAATATGGCCCCTTTAAATACTTGTTGTGGCTCTAGTCTAATAAATTACTAAAGGCCGGGACAGAAGTCAGACTTGGGGGTGAAACTTATAAAAACATCCATCTCTATCATCAAAACTTCGACTATTACGCTTCTGTATGTTTAAAACCATGAGAATCTTTGCTTTTTCTCAATTCATGTGTGCAAGAGGGCAGCTTTTGGCACAGGAACATTTTGGGCATGTTTATCGGCCCCTCCATGTGTGTTGTCACTTGGTCTTCATCATTAAATAATCTTGCATCATTTCACACGAGACAAGAGAGTCTCACTGCATCAGCTTAAGTTCCCAACAGCAGCCGTGAAACATGTTGACAGTAAATAACATCTACTGGGCACAGAAAAGACTTTTTTCAGACAGATAATAACAGCGTGTTGTGAGGAGGTGAAGTGTTTCTTTGTAGCTCTACCTTATCTCCACATACACAAGCACTAAATGTTATTCGCACACACACACACACACAAACACACACACACACACACACACACAAACACACACACACCGCACACACACACACACACACACAGTTTGAGGTTTGGTTGTCTGCTATTTAACGAGCTGTAATCTATTCAAAAGACCCCAAGGCTGTTTTAACACAACTACAGCTACACACACACACACACACACACACACACAGACACACATCTGATTACTTCATCCCATTAAAAGACTCCTCTGAGAGTTACTGCAGTCTCATGATCTTTCCTTCTCCTTTAAAGAGAAACCCATCATGGTGGGTATATAGTGAATCTGTGGCTTTTGTGCATCGTTGTTAAATCAGTTTACTGAGGTTAAGTCAGGTAATAGCATCATGTACTGCTAAAGTTATTCATGGATCATTAAAGTAATTATATGCAAGTATTAGTAGTTGAGGCTGAAAATGTACACACACTGACTGCTTTTAATGAGGATTCCCAATTATTTTAACATAGGGAATTTAAGATATGATTTTAGCTGATAGCTGCACTTTATGGTTTCTGTGTGTGTGTGTGTGCGTGTGTGTGTCTAAGTAACAGACTCTGTGGGAGGTCTAGTGCTAACAGTGGTGTTTATGCCAGTGCACCCAGGTGTGTGTGTGTGTGTGTGTGTGTGTGTGTGTGTGTGTGTGTGTGTGTGTGTGTGTGTGTGTGTTTGTGTGAGTGTGTGTTGCGAGCTACCCAGGGCCTGTCCAGGCAGCTCTCTCTCTTCTGTGATTGGCTCTATTTTGTTAGACCAGACACACTTTGATCCTCCTGTCGCTCCCTGACGCTGAGGGGTACAGACACACACACACACACACACACACACACACACACACACACACACACACACACACACACACACACACACAAACCTATTTGTCTGCCAGCATGGAAACCATCACAACTTGACTGCGAGTTAACCGCTGTCACATGGTTTCCTCCACACAGCCCCCCCTGCTTGCCGTTTCAGAGATGTTTTACCTCTCTCTGACAGTCCTCTACGTCTATGTTCCCTCACCGGTGGGTGGGGGGGGGGTGAGGGCTGGCTGCCATGTTTTTTGTTGCCAAAAGCTTTGAAAGTGCTGGCTATTGGTAAAAGGATTCTGTTCATATCCTACAACAACAAGCCTCGACACAACTAATCATTTACTGTAAATTACAACTAGGAGGAGGTGACATTCTGAAAAATGATTCATGATGTTTGTGATTGTTGTAAGCTCTGTGTATGATCACTGTTTGGTGACTGTGATGTGAATAATCAGGTTGATGGCACTACTTGAATAAATAAATCCCGGAGCTAAGACACAGTGTTCCACAAGGTTCTGTGAATCGACCCCATCTATTCAACTTTAGGCCATATTATTAGGAAGCACTCCATTCATTTTAATTGTTATGCAGATGACACCCAATTGTTTTTATCAATAAAACCAGTCAAAGCCAACCAGCTGCAAAACGTCTGGGATGTTTTATTATTCAGTCAATGTGCTTGGGCCTGAACACCTTAGAAATATTCAATTTCAAGATGATACAGCTACTCCATGATATTACCCTCCATCACCACTGTAAGGAATCTTTTGCCTATCTAACATTAAAAGTCAGGCACTTCCTGCCTCACTACACTCTGCGGAAAAAACTAGACCACACTTGTTTTTTCAAATGAAATCCAGAGTAGAAATTAAAATACTCCTCCTCACCCAACATAACAAAACATTCTATCAAGCAATTGCAAGACTGTGCTCCCAAATCATAGCTCCCAACACTCTCCTTAAGGTAAAATGAGGGGCAGAGCCTTCAACTATCAGGCTTGTCTCCTGTGGAAACATCTCCCAATTTTAAACCAGGGAATTTGTGCACCACTCAGTCTGTCAGAGGCTAGCTCGGTTTTCTCTTCTTCACATCGCTTTGGAGCTCTCCAGTCACTCGTTCCACCACACAGCTGTATTTCGTAGCAGTGATTCAATAAGATTTAATGTTTAAATGTGTTTATTAGGGGCGACACGGTGGTGCGGTGGGTAGCACTGTTGCCTCACAGCAAGAAGGTCGCAGGTTCAAGACCGCCTTGGGCCTGGGTCTGGGGCCTTTCTGTGTGGAGTTTGCATGTTCTCCCCGTGTCTGCGTGGGTTTTCACCGGGTACTCCGGTTTCCTCCCACAATACAAAAAACATGCTCAGGTTAATTGGTAAACTCTAAATTGCCCATAGGTGTGAGTGTGAGAGTGAATGGTGTGTGAATGGTGTGTGTGCCCCACGATTGGCTGGCGACCATCTGGGGTGTATCCCTGCCTCTCGCCTTAACGCGCTGGGATAGGCTCCAGCAGACCCCTGCGACCCCGAAAGGGAATAAGCGGGATAGACAATGGATGGATGGATGGATGTGTTTATTAGAAGTATTAACAGCCTATTAAAGATGTCAGCATATCTTCTAATAGTATACTAACATTTTTTATATTCTTATTTTACTTATTTTTAATCTTGGTTTTGCTTGTAGGAATATTCCAAATTGAATTCAACACAATTTTATAAAGTCACACTCTTTGTAGCCCAATAAAATGCCGGCTGCTCATTAGGCCCTGCCAACGCCCACAAATTGTTTTATAAATCGCTCCTCTCATGACTCAGACTCTTTTCTTCATATTCCAGAATCACATTATGAAGTATAAATCCTGGATTACTGTGGTGAGGCGGGAGCATCCCCTCTTTTCTTTTTTCTTCCTCCACAGAGATCTGCACAATGCCCGAGTCCAGGCCTGCAGAGGGAGCGTTTAATTATTCTTTCTGTTGCTCCCTCACAGACGGGTGGGGCCTCATAACTAATTAGGTGCAGTTTGTGCAGGAGATGAAAAGAACACACACGGCTTCACCTGCTGGTTACCTCTGTTCAATAATTCAAACACACCCTCCGGCTGACTCATACAAAACCACAGCAGATCCAATACAAGCTTTATACACATCTATGTATTGTTTGTATTTTTTCCTTTTGTTTCTTCCTGATTGTATTCTGCAAAATTTGTATTCAAGCAGGAACACCATCTATTTCCATGTACTATATGATACAAGATCACATAAGAGAAAAAGCACATTTACAATCAGGTGTTGTTACTTCAAAATGTCAGGTGTTCGTAAACCATTGAGAGCGCTGTCTGGGTTTTGAGAGGATTTTATGGAGTTGAAGGTTTTCTGGGAAATGTCAGGATGTAGAGAAACATGTGACAGTCCAACTCCTCCTAACACAACCCTTGATTTGGAATAAACAGTGGCAGTTCAGCTGCAGATGTTTTGCCTCCTTTCGCTGCTCATCAAGCCGGACAGAAGGCAGATCCGTACCCTAAACAGATCACCCCGAACCAATTTCAGAATTGGGCCAATTACTGCCAGATGAGTTTTGTTGTCTGACGTGCAGCTTGAGGTCAGTACATCTGATCTATGTCCTGAACAATCAACCATCTGGCTTTGGTTGGATTTCTGATGGCTTTCATGATCTGATCCCCAACACCGCTGCTGTCACAAGTTTTACACTAAACTGAACTTGTCCACTGATATTGGAGTATTATGGACTTGAGACTGCTGTGATCTCCAAACAGATGGATTGGATTTTCTGCACCATCCAAACATATGTGGCTTCATATTTTATGTTTTTGCCCCTCTTTCTTTTCATAGTAAATTACTAGTAAATGTCTTTTTCATCAACATTGGTGAGTAGGGCTGCAACTAACTATGTTGTCAGAAGGCTGAGCTACTTCTGGCTGCTCGATATCACCTTGAATGTGCAGTAATTAGACGTTCATAGGTCTGCACGCTTCTCTGCACTTGCTCCATATGCTCTGATACCGTGTGTGTGTGTGTATGTGCATGTGCATGTTTAGAGGTTCACATTCTCCATGATGTCAAACCAGGCAGCTGCTGCTGTTGCCGTGGTGATGCCATACCATAATGAGTCTCGCAAGGACCACACATTGCTATTGGTGGTTCAATCTGTCCACAATCTAAATTTCAATATAGTGTGACAGGAAGCAGCAACCTCAAAATATATTGAAAACCTATCAAGTCCTCAACAATGATTTTTTAAATATCTGATCAACAATTTTAGAAGCCTCTACTAGGAATCTGGATGAGATGTCACTCTGTTTTACAACACAAAACTAAACAAACTCTCGAATGGGGCTGATCTACAACAATTTTGATAGTCAAATACCTTTCGATTGTTCAAACAATTCATAGATTAGATGTCCATTTAGATTAGATGGTTCATAAATTGGTGTAAAATGTCAATCACCGTTTCCCTAAGCCCAAGATACAACCTAAAATGTCTTTTTTGCCCCGACTGACAGTCCACAAGCCAAAGATCATCACTTTAATATTATAGAAGACTTGAACATAATCAGATTTGAGAAGCTGGAACGAGAGAATACAGACATTTCTTTCCTAAAAAAATCACTCATATGAATTCATTAACAGCTGTTGATTATTGTAATAGTTGACAAATAATTAATAAATGGCTGCAGCTCTACTCTTGGACCAGAAGTGGTGCAGAGTTCAGACTTTTCTTTAAATAAAACTGCTGTCAGAACGCCGGTACGCAGCAACTGTAGTACATAAAAATAGTTATTACTGCTTTCAGTAGTGACACGTCGCTGAACGTTTGACCTCAGCGCTGAAGGAGGAGATATGAACCGGCCTGAACTGAGCTGGATGAGGCTGTTGGAGCCGGGACAGAAGGAGCGATGGTTTGGTCAGTAACTTCAGCTCCGTGGCCGCGGCCAGTTTGAGCTCCTGACATCATCACTCTCTGGATTCCATTTCTTGTGATGTCTCCTGATTAAACTCTCAACCTGATGGAACTTTTCTCCAAGAGCCTTTTCTGCCATCAAACAATTTTTGTTTAATGGCAGTTGTAGAATTATTGACTAGTTATATTGAGAACTTGCTTTTTTCTCTACTGAAAGAACATTTTGAAATCACAGAAATATCATCAGGCTGATGCAGCCTGTGAACTTAACTCTAGGATTTCATTCAGTCAAAGCAGAGAGGAGCTGAATAATACATTTTTTTATTTATTGAGCTGTATGACCAGTCCAGGGTTTAGTTCTCCAATTTTTCACCAGTCCCTGAAGTACACAAAGCCATTGATCATGGTAAAAAGTGACAGAAAGTGGAGAAACGAAAAGAAGAGGGGAGAAAAAAGAAAGGTTAGGAAAGAAAGATTGGGATTAAAAGAGAGGTAGGAGATACATAAGCAGAACTCTTTCTAGTTTTTTCTCACCTTGACGAAACTAATGCCGCTGTGGACTCTGCAGATATGACATCACTCACCTGACAGATGATGTCATTAAACCACGAGCTGCCAAAAAAAGGCCATCTGTGTGCTCCACACACACACACACACTCACACACACACACACACACACACACACACACACACACACACACACACACACACACACACACACACACACCTTGACTGCAGCACTCCGCTACATTAAAAGCCCATCCATATCCATTTATATTTACTCAACACTCATTTTGAAAGTTTTTCCAGAAGCTGCTTCACATGTTCTCAAATAAAAAACCAAAACGTCAAATAAATCAGAGGAAAAAAAGGACTTCTGACGCCTGATGGATGAATCAATGACCGAAAATCCCTGAGAGTTCAAGAACTGCATGAAAAAAATGAACTACCAATCCCAGAGAGCACATGTGGCCAGAAACGTTCACAAGGAAATGATGTTAGGAGCTGGAATTGTTCAGATGTGTGATAGTTTATATTTTATTACCTGTAACAAATCATCTACTAGCTGCAGCTGCAGAGGCTCATGGGTAAATCTCTTTTTGAAATATTACTGAGATAGGATATTTTTGTGGGAGAAAGGTATTTAAAAAAATATAATATAATAAAATAAAATATAATAATTGTACTTTGTTTCAGTATTTTTCATGTCGATGTGGTGGAAATATCCCATTATTTGTAGACATGGAGAATCGTCCCAAGCCTTCTGGGTACTGTAGTTCTTCAGTGCTGTTCAAATGAATAAAGTGGGAATCTTGATACAACAGCATTGGGATTTGAAGATGTAACGTTTAGGGGTCACCGTATTTATTGGCCACATCTACACACTTAAACGTGGGTTTATGTCTCCGTTTTGACAAGAGCTGACGGTTGATTTGTGTTATAACATGCAGATGTAGTCGTAACGCCACATGACGCTGGTATTTGTCTTCACTGGAAGCTACAATTTGCAACTCAAGAGGACCAGCGGGACGTTTTATCCCGCAGCATCATCAGCTCCATATGCCGCGGCTCGGCTCCCAGGGCTTCGCCTCCAACACGACGGGAATGTTTTTTAACCCCCGAAAAAGCAACATCTGGCCTTTCAAAAGCCGTCTGTGGCTTGTAGGCCACGACGGGCTTTTACAGCCGGCAGTTAGGGTGCCGACGGCACACGAAAGCTCCAGGACGGTGCGTGATGGAACTAGGAATGTTCAGGACCCGCTTTGCTTTATTTCGCTGTGCAGGAGAGTCCAGATGTTAGATAAGAAAGTGTTTTCTTCTCTTACGTGGGTGTCAAGGACTTGTCGCAAGCTCTCCAGATGTTGTTTCATGCCATCTTTTCAAGGCAAGATATAAAAAAAGGAAAACTGAAGCTGTGACAATAAAATAAGGTAAAGAAAGAAGAGGAAAAACAGAAAAACAGAAAGGACAAATAGAAAAAAGAACAGGACAAAAATAAAGGACCGAAAGTAAAATATGCTGTGTTTTAATATATTTTTAATATGTTTTTTGTGCTTTTTGTCAATGTGAGTTGTTGAATGTGTTTTATAACTAAAATTGATAGATTAATTGAAAAAAAAAGAAAGAAGGAAGAGAGAAGAAGAATGGAGAAAAAATGAAAGAAAGAACAAAGGAGAAAAAGGCAAGAGGGTGAAAATAATAAAAGAACCAAAGAGGAGAGGAAAAAAATAGCCATAAAGAAAGACAGATGTTGTTTAATGATGTTTTTTTGAGAACTTTTCAAGGCGAGACAACAAAAGGGAAAAAAAGCTGCTTCTTGCATTTAACAGTCTGAAACGTTTCCCAGCAGCACACAAACACACCACCAATCTCCCCTCCTCTGCTGCTATAATCAAGTCAAAGTTTTATTGATTAACCAGCAAATATATTCTAATCATAAAATAATCCTTTCTGTGATTTCTCTTCTGGTTCCATCTCCTTTAATATGAGGTTTATATGCTTTCATTTGTTATGTGTATGATATTTTCTCTTGAAAAATAATTTTCTCTTTTGATATACACCCAGTTATACAATTTTTATTTAAAAAATATATTTCTTTGGAAAATTGCTGCTTCCTCTGTTTTCTCCTCCTCTTCTTCCTTTCTTCTACTTCCACATTACATCTTCTTTCCTTACTTCCGCTCCTTTCCTGCATCATCCACTGCCATCCATTTCTCCTTTAACCTCCCCCTTCTCTCTCCCATCATCCTCGCTTATTTTCATACATTTATTATTCTAACCTGCCTCTTTTCAAAAAATCCTCTCGCTCCTCCTCTTCCTCCGTTACCAGGTGTTTGACATATTGACTGCAAAAGCTCCCCGTCCCTTTAAGGACAAAAATCCTCACTGGCAGCAGGTTGCTATGGTAACCATGCACACACACACACACACACACACACACACAATAAGAGAGTCAGGTAGAGCCAGGAGGACTCCCGCTGTGTGTTGTTCCTGTTTGTGTTTCTGTTGTGATAAAATAGCAATGCTTCACTTCAGTTCCTTTAGAAGAAAATACAGCTGAATATAGAATAGAATGAATATTAATATTATGATAATATCCTTTGTATTGTATTAAAATACTCAAAATCTCATTGCATGCACCAAACTTTAATTATTCTGGAGAATATTCTGGACTTTTTGTTCATACTGTATATCAGTTAGAGCTTGATTTATGGAACATTTTATTCCTAAAATATGGTGATTTAATTTTTGTATTTTTAATAACTGTAAAGGATTTTCACATTTCTGTTTTGGAGCTGATGCTCATTAGCTCATAATTACCAGGCTGCTCCCTCATGGTCAATTGATTTATCGGTTTGTTCTCAGACGACTAAAGATTCATTAGTCAATTTTTGTGCATTATTTTTCCCAGTGGAATATTTTTTTTTTATCTTTAAATATCATGAGCACATCTAGAGTCAAAGAGACACTTCTGCATTTCTGCAGATGGAAAACTTTAGAGATTTGCCTTTATTATTCATTTGACTTTTTTTCATAATCTATTGTCTTACTATAATGTTCTTTTTTTAACCTTTATTAATACAAGATGAATACAGTGACATCCCTTAATGACAAATGTTTTATATTTTTATGCCTATCATCATTATTTTCATCAATATCATTCTTTTGCTATTGATATTTCAAATAATAGGTATTATCATAACATTTCTAGCAATGATTTTGGAAATTATACATAACATGTAATGTAAGACATTAAATGGGGAACGATATTCACTGGTAATTTTGGGTAAAGTTTTACATAGGATGAACAAATATGATAAATATTCAAGATTACAACATTTAATATTTTTTTTCCATATGTGGGCAATATTTAGACATGAACATTTATTCACAGTAGTCGGACTTCATCTAAATACAGAGGTGTTGACTTGACACTGACCTGAGAACAGTAAATTCTGTATAATAGAAAATCTATATAAAAGAGATATTTAAAAAGAGAGATTGGACATTATGATAGACTGGTGGATAAACAGAACGGATGCTGGGCCCTTCCCTGATCTCCATGTTGTTGCTATGAGCACCGGCAGCAGCCGACTGGACACGACAGCCGACAGCCTCCCTCCCCCTCCCTCCGTCTCATAACTCTCTCTCTCTCTCCCCTTCACCATCTGCCCTCCATCTTCCTCCTCTTCCTCCTCCTCATTCCTCTGCTGTATCAGCGCGTCTCTGCCGGTTTGTGAAGCTCCTTCTTAATCAGCCATCTTAAACTAAACATTCACATACTTGTCTTGTTTCTCACCTCCTTGCCTCTGACCTTCACCTCCTTTATTCCTGTTTTTTCCTCCTCAGCTTCATCATAGAGAAATGTGAACGAGTAGACTTGTTAGATGGGGAGGAAGCAGCATGCATATTTAATATTTCACAAAAAACATGTCAGAGCTGATTTTCCTCATTTTTATTAAAAAGTGCTTAAAGTTTAGATGTTTATCCACAAATCAATAGAAGTATTTAAGCAGGGCTGCACTGAGCAATTATTGTTATTTATTATACTGCCACATATTTTCTGGACTAAAATAAAGAACTATGTTTTTCTGCTCGAATGTGTCTGTGCAGAATGTTGTGTCTAGTTTGTTTTCCACATTCATCTCGCTGAAAGGTTCTCTGAGCTTAGGGGGCGGGGCTACAAGCATGATTTGTGACATCACGTTGAGTTTGGAGCCAATCGTGGTCCGATATTCACTTTAAACTCGGAGCCTGTGAGACACTGAGACTTCGAGCAATACTTTGAATTAAATTTATCTACATATTTATAGACTCAGGAATTTTTAAATGAGCAAGGAGTAGTCTGTGTCATTTCAAGGAACGACATAACTTTAATACTTTGTGTAAGAACACAAGATACAGAACTACAGAAAGAAGCCTGGAGAGAGGAGATGTAAATGTACATTGAATAGATTTTTTTTTTGATATGACAGAAAAACAGTAAATCCTCACATTCCAGAGGCTGAAACCATAAAAAAGATTTGACTTTTGATGCTTGAAAAAAAGAGACATTTTCTGTCAATCATTCTTCTGACCTTTAGTTGCTTTCTAGCTCTATTGTCTTGTTATCTCACATTTCTGAACACAGAAATACCCATAATGAGCTCATGCTGCTGCACGTCTGCTGTTTTTCACCAATCTGTGAACGAGTTCATATTTTTTTATGGCTGATTGTAAGGATGTTGCTACAGTAAGTATTTAAGGATCTCTGAAGATGAATGCTCCCTCAGGGGATAATAAAGGTTCTTAGAGTTTTATATAGATAGTGTATAACTTTCTATTCAGAACGAGAGCAGTAAAACATTCTCTCACGTGTGACTATTTAAAATAAAATGGAGTAAACAACAGGAGTGGAAGTTAATAGTAAACCCCCCCTGGATTCAAGTAGCCGCCCCTCCTTCTTCGCTATAACTTGACCTCTGTTCCT
The DNA here is from genome assembly GCA_036785175.1 of Eupleurogrammus muticus. Lineage (NCBI taxonomy): Eukaryota > Metazoa > Chordata > Actinopteri > Scombriformes > Trichiuridae > Eupleurogrammus > Eupleurogrammus muticus. The sequence continues at coordinate 13,035,072 of JAYKQN010000020.1, forward strand.
TACTGACCCCAGCTCAATGGGACATTTCTGCTCAGCCAATCACAGCAGAGCGGGTGTTTTTTAGAGTGTGTGAGATTGTAGACTGCATTGCTGCTTTTACACCATAAAACCATGCAATTTGTTTCCTTAAATTATTAAACTGTAAAAAAAAAAAAGGTAAAATACGCCCCTTTAAACCAGATGCAATGAGAACAGTTTGTGTTTGAGGCACGAAGAGCTCAGAGGAGGAAGCTGGCCACAGCGGGGTGTGTCTCCACAAGACCTTTAATTGTCCCAACAGTTGCCGAGAGAAACCAGCAATTCAGCACACTGCTCCAGGTGTAACACAAAAACACAAACACACACACACACACATAAAAACACACTAACACACACACACAGAGTCAATTACAGAGCGGCTGTGACCTAGAATCATCGCGGTGGTGACTGATTGTTTCCACGGCTACCGTTATCATTGTGACGGCGTTCTGGACAGGAAGCTGGCCTACATCCAGCAACTGAGGACACACACACACGCACGTGCACACACACACACGCACGCGCATGACCCCCAACAAAGGCTACCGCTGCATCATATTCAGAACATTAAACAAACCCAAACCGAACCCGGGCTGCCGGTCAAAGGCTTCCTGCCTCATTTAATCAACCCCGGGAAGTGACCTTCTATCGACGTCCCGGTCCTGCGATCAGGAAGGCCGCCGCTGATGATGCGAGTGTACGGATCGATAGGGATGCGACGTCGCGGAAAACACAGACCTGGAGCTGTGTCTTTGGCCGCGGGGCAGAAATCTATGTGAAAGTGATTATAATCACAAGTCACACAACTATTGATTATTTTATTATCCTTAAAATCAATATTCTAACCTGTGGTGCCACAACACAAAGGATATATGGTATTTATGTCTGTTTTATGTATTCATTTAACGTCACATTCTGCTATTCATCGTCTTTTCTTTTCATCAATCACTTTTCCAACTTCTCTGTGGTCTAGAGGTTTGTTTTAGATTTATGTGTATGTGTGTGTGTGTGTGTGTGTGTGTGTGTGTGTGTGTGTTTTCCAGTTTGTAATATGAATAACAGCTGAAACATTTGCATTCAGAGGCTGTCGCTGGCGTCGAGGTGCATGAGCATCAACAACAAGCCCTAGTCACCCTTCAGCATCACGGCCACTTCAACCTCTCCACAAAACGCACTTTCCGTCCTACCTCGGCTGTTGGTCGCCAGGTCAGCCACCTTCTGGAAGGCGTCCAGAAACGCCGCCACCGCCACGACTGTCGTCCTGAGACACACAACGAAGGAGGGAAAAGGTTCTGGATTAATCACACTTAAAAGAAACCGTGAGTTTCCCAAAATGACTTTATGAACCACACATTGTTAAAGAAATCAGAACAGGATGTTTTATTGTAAGCGTGAGTTTGATAAATTGACTTCATGTACCACTAATTGTTGACTGCAGGTGCCAATTAAGGTGGTTGAACAATAAATATAAACGCTTTGGATGTTGAATGACGTTTTCACGCCGAATCTTAAGCGTCTCTTGTTGCGACGCGCTGAATTGGAAGTAACCAGCGTGTCATACAAATGAGCGTGAATAGCACATCCAAGGCTCATAAAAGCCGAGACCATTAATCTCAACTACATCCGCAGTGTTTGAACTGTAAAACAAACACAGAGACAAAAGCCGAAGGTGCAGGCGCAGGAAGAGGAGGAAGAGGAGGAGGAAGGATGCCGTCCCTGTTTGTAATCAGCTTTGACCTCTGGTGACCTCTGGCCTGGTGCAGAATCTCTGGCGGCTGCTGTTGATCCATCTCACTGATAATGACTTTATAGTGGCATCATTAATCTCTGACAGCTGCAGAAGGTTAATAGAGTTGTGTGTGTGTGTGTGTGTGTGTGTGTGTGTGTGTGTGTGTGTGTGTGTGTGTGGACAGGAAAGAGGAGGTGAATCTGGCATTTAAACACTTAATGAAGCAGCCTGATTGGATTTTCATGAGCTCTGTTTGGTTTCAACATGTGTGTGCTACCTGTGCACATGTTTCCTGTAGTGATCGGGTCTGGTCTAAAATTAATCTGCAGGGACATTTTGAAGACTGGAGTGTGTGTTCACTACTCAACACACCCCAAAACAATTGTTTTCTGAGACTCATGATCATCTAAAGAAAGATCATGATCAAATTAAGACAAGCAAATACATTTTCTTAAACTGTCTTTAAAAAACTAGCAGCTGAAAAAGGGGTTGTGTATGTAATTACTAAAACTTGATGTTCCTTCTGGCTCTGGTATGATCGATTCATTTAAAATTGTAAATTGGTTGAGTCTGTGACTGTATACAAGGAATCATTTAAACCTCCAGTAAAAACTGAAATCTTATCAGGGGAAAATATCTTGTTTTTGGCAAAATTAGTATTTAGTAGAATTAACTTATCCCACAGGCAGATAATTTAGTTTATTTCAAGAGCCAATTCAGGAAGAAAAAACTCAATATTGAACTAACAAACTAACTAACTAACCAAAAAAAAGATAATTTCAACTCTTAAGATTTCAGTTTTTGCAGTATGTGTGTGTGTGTGTGTGTGTGTGTGTGTGTGTGTGTGTGTGTGTGTGTGTGTGTGTGTGTGTTACCTGAGCTGTGACTGTAGTTTGCTGGCCTTGCTGATGAAGTCGTCCCAGACCGGGTAGCTGCCCTGAGGACGGACAGAAGAGAAGCGTCACTCTGATGGGGATTTACGGCGTGTACTTTACCAATGCTGGTCTCAGGAAAGGATCACAATCATATTCATCTTCTTCATGTGAACTTTATGCTGCTGACTAACGGCCGTCAGATCTGATGCTCCATCTACCGATTTAAGCATTTAACTGCACCACAAAACTGACTTTACAGGCAGTTATGACACAGACAATGAAATCTTTTCAAAGTTTTTCATTTGCTGAATGTTTCATTCTATATTATTGTCGACCCCACAAAAATCGTACTCAAACAGACAAAAACACAAAGCCTCCAGACAAACAAATTAAATGGTAAACAGGCTTAATTTGCATAGCGTCTTTCTAGTCTGTACACTACGAATGCATTCCCCTGTTCCCCTAATCACATTAGAGTGGTGCAGCAAACAGTTAATTATCTTGGTGTAAAATGCCAATCACTGTTTCCCAACCTAATTCAACCTGAAATATCTTGTTTTGTCCAGATCAACAGTTCAGAACCCAAAGATCATCAGGTTTCTATTATAGAAGGCTAAAGAAACTAGGAAATGGTCAAATTTGAGAAGTTGGAACACGAGAATTGGGACATTTTTCCTCCTAAAATGGACTCAAATTGATTAATGGGTTGTAAAACTAAAAAGTGGACACTGGGAGGAATGTCTGTACAGCAAGTACAGTACTTGGCGTACATTATGCCAAAGGTTCATGGTTTCACTGCAAGGTTGCTAGGCAACCAGAAACGACTCCAAAAAATCTTTGCATGCATAATCCCCAGTAAAATCTCTTCTCCATATTTATAGGCTTTAAACAGGGAATAAAATGTTAATTAGTTAGCTATAGAGGTGCTGGTAGGCAAAATTTGTTTTCTTTTATGCTAAGATAACGGCCTGCTGGCTACTGTAGGACTACCACTACAATTATTTTCTATCTTTCATATTTCTATCTAACTATTAGGTCTGTTGATGGTTTTCTTCCTACAACATTTTTCAAAATGCTGGAAACTGATTGTTTAACGTGTTCAATTCTGCAGAAGTGAGAGCTCGAAAGATTTATTAACAAACATAACCTCAAAACAGATATGGTACACATACATCACAGTATAAAAAGATAAATCAAAAATTAATACATTTTGAAAAAGTACAATAAAAGTTTTCTTGCATTTAAATATATAAGTTGAGTCACTGTTTTTTTTTCTGATGATGAAAATCAATCAAAATGATTTTTTTTTCCCAAAATATCTTTAGATTGTGAGAAATGGTCTGAATCTCTTTGGGTCACAGTTGTGTGTGTGTGTGTGTGTGTGTGTGTGTGTGTGTGTGTGTAAACCAGTGTGTAGACAGCTGTGTTTATTAGAAACCAAACGTGGCCACATCGGTTCCGCCCGATTGCCGTGACGTGTCGGCGTGGCCTGTCGCGGCGGCGCGTTGTTATGTCGCTCTCGCACCGGTCTCGTCTCGTGCCGTGCTGTGTTGGGGGTCGCTGCGGCACCCTGTGGGCGTGCGCCGCCGTCGGCGTCATCGCTCTGCTTTTAACGGCGCGGCGGAGCTGGGTGTGTTCTGTTGTTGTGGGGCCCAGCGTCATCGCCTGACTACCGTCGCTATGGCAACGCTGCAGCTGCAGCAGAGGGGGGCTTCAGACAGAGAAGGATTTGTGGGGAGGGGAGGGCCGCACGTGCATGCATCCTCACCCAAACACACACGCACACACTTCTTCTTTTTGTCCCTGTCATACATTTGCTTTCTCACTCTTTCATATCCAACACGCGCAGTTTTCCACTCATCTCATGCACCGTCATTTCATCTTTCTGCTCTTTTCCACACAAGTACACACCGAGACGAAGGGCAGGGCTGCTGCATCTATCACTCACCGAGGACATAAATTGTCACCGTGGCAACAACCGGAGGCAGCGGCAGCAGCCGAAGCCTGCTGGTCCTTCAGGAATCCGCCGCTCGCCGTTTATTTGGCTCTGTGAGCGACTGCAGGCTTTAAAAAAGGAGAAAATCCCTCTTTCTCTTTTTTATTTATAGCTGCTGCTTCGAGATAGAGGGGAAACACACAGACAAACATACATCTGACTCCAGCTCCACAAACTTGAGCATGACCGGTGTGTTTTTTCTGTAATGTTTAGATTTTAAAAAAGCCAGAGGAAATTACTGACTAGCCTTCACACACTACCTTCTCTCAGACTCCACCCGATGGCACAACTCAGTTTATCAGAGATAAAATACACGTCATCAGAGCTGCAACCCTAACCCTAAGATGGAAAAAAAACATTCAGTGAGAGTCAGAGCCAACGAAAAAAACAAAAATAATAATAATAATTAAAAAAAAAAGACAAAACCACCCATTAGGCCCAGGTCCCAAATCCAATGAAGCTGCCTGCTCTGGCGTTTCCATGACAATCTATTTCCTACTGAACAGATTCAGTAGCAAAAAAAGGATCATTTCAACTCAGCTGTTAAATTGTTAAATGTGGATGTTTTACAGATGTTTTTAAATTGTAAATATCTACCGTTTACTGATCAGCACTGCAAAATGTTTCTGGTTGTTAAAGGGCAGCGTGGCTGGATCCTGGCTGAGCTCCTGTTGTGATGTCATAACAAGACCCTCTTTCTGGGGTGTTTGTACTGGACTTCTGCTCAGACAGACCCTGGTCGCCTTAAGGGCGTGACCTTTCCTACAGAGATAGACCGATCCCAACAGAGCGGGGGTTTCAGTGGTTAGGGGAAAACAGGGTTTCCAGAGTGAGTGTGTGAGAAGGCAGACTGCATTGCTGCTACAGGTTTAACAAGCTGTGTTTAAGACCATGAACGTGCTTATGTTTTTAAATAGACCACAAAATAATCAAATATTTAACTGTGAAAATGGGGACTGTTTCAAACAAATAATCAACCTTTATTTGTGAAGCTGAACCATGTAGACTAGGCTGGAGAGCAAAATAATTACTGTACGTGTCAATAAAATATTGGTTCAAATCGATAATACTTTAGGCTGCATTAACCTCTAGGATCTTAAGTTATCCACCTAAAAAAGGTGTGGTTGTGATGCATTTGAAATATTCATAGGTCTGGTTTCAGTTTTTTTTTTTCAATCAAAATCTTTTTTCCCCCACAAGCCATAACTGTATCTGAGGCCCATGTAATATTAACATTGCTCACTACTCCAGTAGGAGCTCGTCTAGACTCGTAAGTGAATCTATGGCTCCAGCCCCATAACTTGTCACTACATAAAATGTCATGTGTCCATAAAGTGATTTTACATAGTAATGTTGCCTTCTTCAAAATGTGGTTTATTTCCAACATGTTCAAGCCACACAGAGCATCTCTCAGTATAATGGAAAAGGCAAGGTGACCGAGGTTCTGCAGGGTGCCAAATTTGCACCAAGTGCACAAGGTGAAAAGGGAACAGTCACGTGGAAGTCGCTGACAAACATGACGTCATATCCGAACTTTGTTAGCTGGAGAGTTGCTTATTGTAGTTTCTCTGAAAATTTTACTTCGATCAAAGTGAAATGAAGAGTTATTGTTTGATTTAAACATAAATGACCACAAAGAAGCTCTGTTTTCTAGGTTATTTCCTGCCCTTACGTTTATGAAGTAGATTCATAAAGACCAGGGACATGCACACATCTTTCATGCATTAATTTGCCCTACTCCTGACCAATTTCCATCAAATCACGTCTCTCTAATTGAACTAAATGCAAAAGCTTGACGGACTTTCGTGGTTGACTCTCCTGGCTCTCATCAACCTTCCATATAAAACCACAGCCACTCCTTCCCACCAGCACTAAACAGCAGGCAGCTTAAGTGGAACATTTATGCACAAACAGAACACATTATCTCGCAGACGTGTAGTTTCGAGATTGTTCAGGAGTCCGTCTGTCTCCCCAGAGGCCAAAAATTACTTTAAAACACAAAAGAGCGAACAAAAAGCTTCAGATCAGTGCCGATTTACCAGAGGAAAAAAAAAGGAAAAATTATGAAAGTGTTTGAAGGCTCATATAAAGCAGCTCACAGTTTAAGAGGATGAGCCAGTTTTTTTCTCCAGGGAAAAACATGCAGATCAGTTCCACTTAAACGGATCAACGGTAATGTGTCTGCTTCAATCTCTGCGGTACAAAAGAAGACTGAATGACGAACAGCCTGCACAGACAGAATGGAACATGAACAGACACAATATCAAGCCCACTTGGGGCTGACCTGCACGGAGGAATATTTGTCTTTTCTTTTTTTTTGGTGATGAAAAGTGCAGCTCGAACCGTGATGATTCACGTCTGCTGCACTCGCTTCAATCAGAACAAGGGCGGCGGGTCGATCTCGTTTCAGAGCGGTTACTGTACATCAGAACCCACAGAGGGGACCAGTGGTGGCAGATGACGGCTTTAATATCAGTTTATTACAGCTGCAGTCGCTTCGAAACACAAAAAACACATAAGACTGAGAAAACCAGCAAATCCTTACATCTAAACGTCACGTGTTTGCCTTTTTGGGCCTCCAATTTAAAAGATTTGGAGTTTGAACTTGAGGTGACAAATCAAATAGTTTGGTAATTAAAAATTATTAAATTAAAAAATTATGGCTGCATTTGTGATGATGAAATGGTCAAAATTTGAGGCAAATTTAAGGCTTTTCTATCACCTGATTTATTTTTTATTACTATTTTATGAAGTAATACAACAATAAAAAAATAATCTTCAGCAAGTGTTTGACAGTTATTCAAAACAATTTTTATGCAATAAGTACGTGCATGAAGTATCATAAACTGGATGTAAAACAAAGGAGAATATTTTCCTTCCACTGTTTTAAATGTTATTCTTGTGTTCCTATGTCTGTGAAGGTTCTCAGTCATTCAGATCACCTTTATCTTGTAGAGTTGTAGAAAAAAAAAGCAACTGGGCTTCTTAGTTTGTTTGAAGACGTTTCCCCTCTCATCCAAGAGGCTGAGATTAGTGCTGGGGAACTTAAAACTCAGGAATCTAAAGCTCAGAGTGTGAAACCAAATCAACACGACACCCCCCCCCCACCCGAAACTGTGCCATGGTCATGTGAATAGGTGTTGCACGCTACCAGGAGTGGTCAGGTGTCTTCTGCCTCCAGGTGTGAACCAGTTCTCATTTTCCTGGGAGGAGCTTCCAGTCCACCGTTCTATGCTGGGGTTTCTCTAGGTGGACATATATGGCCTCTCTCAAACCATCTGTCTTCCCTGTCTAAAAACCAGGACATTGGAATCCTCAAAACAGCGACTTTTATACTTTAGACATTTATTCTTTGTCTGTTCCTCCTTCACTCACCTCAAAATAGCAAATAAAACATAATAATTAATGTCTGTGTCCTTAAATGATGCGGGGTGAGGTGAAGGTAAGGGGAAAGGAAAAAGAGGAATAATATTAGAAAAAGGTGTGGTAGGAGAGAAGAGGAAGACAAAACAGGAGGAGGAAGAGCGGAGGGATGAAGAAGAGGAAGGCAGGATGAAGGGGAAAGAGGGTGTGGCAGCTATTCTACCCTCTGTCTCTACACCTGTTAGTGACCTGTCTGTCATTACATCACCATGGAGACAGGTGTGGGGGCTGCATCTCACACACACACACACACACACACACACACACACACACACACACTACAGTCACCGCGGATTTAATGTGTGACAACATTGCAAGAAAAAAATAAAGAGAAAAATCAACAACTTTCGTTTTCCAATCCGGACGTCAGCACGTCCCTTTTTGTCGATGCTGCAGCTCATCATCATTTTCTATATCAATCAGTCTTTCCCAATTAATCATTTGGTCAACGGAATAGTGCAAAACATCAATCACAGTTTCCCAAAGCCCAAGGTGACACGCTGTGTCATCACAAGATAAACGTGCACGTCAGATGATGAATGAGTTACAGAAAACTGTTGCACGGCTCTGTAGTTTTAACTGCCTATTACATTATTCGTCAAACTATTTTCAGAACTGACTAATCGATTTGAGACATTTGACCTTTTTTAGGAGGCAAATCTCTTAAATTCTGTGGTTCTCAAATCAAATTATTTAGCGTTTCCTTTTACATTTTACACAATTTTATAAATCAAACAACTGATCAATTGTTTCAAGAATCAATAAACTAATTGACTACCGGTTGGTTGCAGCACTCTGTTGTTGGTTTTTTGCAATGTCTTGTAGATTAGATCCCTAATTTTGTTGTAATTAGCATATAAGTAAATCAAAATGAGAATACGTGCCTCATACTGGGGCAGGAGTATTTGGGGGGACCAGCTCAGCACAGGCTGCAGGTGGAAGGGTCGAGCTGAGGCGGATCAGGCCATAAACACTCTGCATGGAGGGGTAACGGGATCAGTCCAGACCACTCACACCAATCCAGGCTCGGCTTCCCGGTAAGAGAAACCCCCGCTACCCTCCCATGGTTCGAGAAGTGGTTTGGAAGCGTGGAGGGGGGCTCTAAGGTCAAGACGAGCCAACCCGGACGCAAGGTGTGATCGACCGGCTTCAGATGGAGCCACAACAAAGTCTTTGAAAAAGGGAGGCAGCAAACCACACCCCAGGAATGACAAGGATTCCAGATGTCAGCAGACCTTAAGAAGCAGCTGTTTTTCCTCCCTGAGAGAGACCGTTCTGACCGCTCCTCAGCCAGACATGGCCATGCGGTCCCCGGTGGAGAGAAGTGTTCACATTAGGGCCTCAACTAGCGGCTATTCTGATCTGATTAAACTATTAAATGAAACAATTAGGTTGTTTGGTTGTCGAAAAAATCACTGTTTCTGAAGATTCAACCAAAAACAGTCCACAACCTAAAGATCATAAATTATTAGTATAGAAGACAGAAAGAAACCAGAAATTAGATTTGAGAAACTGCAACAAGAGAAGTTGTTGGGGGTTCTAGCTCACGTGATTGAGCTCAGCATCACCTGGGCTGAAAGGTGGCAACAGAGCGCCAAGAGGCTGCTGGACGGTTCACCATGTAGGAACCGCCATGATTCTACAGTAGCCCAGGATGGACAAACCAAATAATGGCTCTCAAGCCGAACCTCCATGTCTTTTGTGACCATCGTCGGTTTTCTTACATGTTACTTAGTTACATTTACGTAAGAAACATAAGCCATTTATATCAAATGCTCCCCAAATATCCATTGGAAATGCATCAATTATGGAACCAATATAAAAAATGATTTAATCAATAGGTGATCAATGATCACCCAGTCCTATTGCAGACTGCAAGATAACCACTAGATGCTGCCAGAAACTACAGACTTATTTAAATACTTTGTGTCCAGCAAACACATTATCACATAAGACAAAGAAAAGCTGCAAATCATCACATTTTGGAAGCAGAAGTGGGCCATTTCTATCTTTGAAATGACATAAATGATAATCCAATAATCAGACAATAATTTCAGATTGGAAAAAAAAATCACATTTGTGTGCAAGGTCCTTTTAGAGGTTCTTTTAAAATAACATTATCCTCTCCATGTTATTACATATTGATTATTATATTGTAATATTCCTGTAGAGACGATGAACTCCGCTCTTCCTCACCCTCTGCTGCAGCACTGACATTCAATCCCTAAATATTAATGAGTAGCCTGTAGCTGTGTTGGGTTAGCAGGTTAGCAGGATGGAACTGCTGAAGAACAAGATCACACCCACACCCCAGCCCTGCCTCCTGGATAATTAGCGAATTAATGATGATGCCTGGTAATCTCCAGCAATGCATGCCTGAATTTTGTGGATCAACAGGAGCCTGCAAGGAGGGGATGGGATTGGGGGGGTTCCTCAGGCGGCTTGAAACATAGATTCATGAATTAGATGCAATGATGAAAATAATAATCATACCTTCATGTCTCCTATGACAGTCTGGAAAAGCCCCCCCAGGGCGCTGCACTCCCTCTCCATCACCGTCTCCATGTTCGGCTTCGTGAACGGAAATTACAGAACACTTTCAGTCTCGGCTCCTGTAGTCCATAAATGAGGCGTCAGGAAAACGAATGAAATTAAAAGAGAGGAAGAGGAGGAGGAGGAGGAGGAGGAGGAGGAGGAGATGAAAACATAGACAGAAAAGAAAAAAAAAGCGGCTGCGCGTTGACTGGAACGCTCAGACCGGCGCCGCCGCAGGGTTTCCCCGGCGGACAGAGAGCCACGAGCGGACAGGAGCAGCAGCAGAGCCGGGGCTAGGCTTCCTCTCAGCGGAGGAGAGTCCCATGTCTGCGGCAGAGACGCATGTTGGAGAGAGAGGGAGGGAGGGAGAGAGAGACAGAGAGAGAGAGACAGAGAGAGAGAGAGAGAGAGAGAGACGCAGCCGGAGAGACGCAACTTCACCCCAGCGAGCCGCTCCACACACTGAGGGAGAGACGGGGCTCGTGAACGCGCGAGCGCGCCACCAATAGCCTGGGGCGCGTGGCAGCGAGGCCCCGCCCTTAGCTGATGGAGATGACTATATATATATATATATATATATACATATCCTCAATATATTATTAAAGTAAGTAAAGTAATCTGCTTAAATAAAAAAAAAAAATAGGGTTAAACAGTGACAAATCATGATTGGCACGATGAGAAAGTACAAAAATAAATAAATACAGATTAAAAAAGGTATCCTACAGGTCTCTTAAAATTGTGTTTTCATATTGGTTTCTTATCTATTATTATATATAATTATATATAATATAATAATAATTAGGGCGACACGGTGGTGCGGTGGGTAGCACTGTTGCCTCACAGCAAGAAGGTCGCAGGTTCAAGACCGCCTTGGGCCTGGGTCTGGGACCTTTCTGTGTGGAGTTTGCATGTTCTCCCCGTGTCTGCGTGGGTTTTCACCGGGTACTCCGGTTTCCTCCCACAATACAAAAAACATGCTCAGGTTAATTGGCAAATCTAAATTGCCCATAGGTGTGAGTGTGAGAGTGAATGGTGTGTGAATGGTGTGTGTGCCCCACGATTGGCTGGCGACCATCTGGGGTGTATCCCTGCCTCTCGCCTTAACGCGCTGGGATAGGCTCCAGCAGACCCCTGCGACCCCGAAAGGGAATAAGCGGGATAGACAATGGATGGATGGATGGATAATAATAATTATTATTATTATTTTTTTTTTAACAAAAAAATCACAATTCTGTGTGATTTTTTCCCATACAAATGTTGTAACCGAAAAATAATGATCCTTTTTACAAATATAACAAATATTTCATCAACCTTAAATGTAAAACTAGTTAGCTGAAATATTTTCAACAGAGTTGGCCAGCATGACAGTTTTGGCATTGTCAAAATATGCCAAAATATTTTTAAATAAATAAATAATGCTGTAACTAACAACAGCATTTTATTGGCAACAACTCAAATATAGTGCCAAAATGAAAAAAAAGTTGTAGGATGATCAAATACAATTAGATTCATAATAGACAACATACAGATTAGAGCAGCAAATAACACATTTTTTAATAGTCAATCAAACTATTGAATATGAAATGATTAATCGCGGCGGACAATGCACTGATGATATTTACTAATGAGCTTCCTATTTGTTGCATAATATAATAAAGTGTATTCAAACATAGATTAAACAATGATATAACTCAAATCAACACTCATTGGTAGAAAGTAACTAAGTACATTTAATTAAGTACACACTCAGTTTGGTGCTCAGTGTTACTGAATGATTGTTACTTAAAGCTACATCACCACCTAGTGGATGGAAAAAGAAGCTGTCTCTCATTTGTTGCAGGTCACTGGGGTTGCATGCAGCCTTTTATTAATTCTTCTGCATTTTACTTTATTTTACACATTTTAGGGTCTATAAGGCAAATTATTTATGAATAACTTTTTTTTTAATTGAGGTTAATTTACCTGTATATGCAATACACACAAATACATTTACTGCATTATCATTCAGTGACACTAACATTTAAAATAAATTGAAATCTAACATTAAAAATGGCGTCTTGCAACAGATCTGCATTTATCAGCATATATATGTATCCCTTTAAATCATCTTCTTTATTAAACTTTCCTACAAACTTCATTTTGTTTATTTTTCTCTGAAAATGTGAAATGATGGGAGTTGTCATGTGATCCCATGTAGACCATTTCTTTCTCTCTTTCCTTCTATATGATAATAATAATTATTATATTATTTTTTTTCTTCATCATCATTTTCCCACTTGAACCTCACAATATTTCCAATTCATCTCATCATTAAAAAACATCCCATCACAAACCTAAAATTTTAATTTGGAATTTATTTAGGTCAGACTACAATAATAATTACCTAATAATAGGTTACCTATTACCTACCTAATAATAGGTAATACTTTGAAGAAACATTAAATAACTCAACCTGTAGCTTTTGTACAGTTCATTATACACATTTTTAAGTAGATTTGAATAAAAGCGCAAATAGGAAAAAAAAAGTATATATGTATTTAAAGTGTTTCAGGACTTTCAGCAATAGATTTAATTGAAGAAGTGGTTCTTACAACGTGTCAAAAAGGCTCCGGCTGAGCGGCCTGTCCACCTAAAGAGAGGGGACGCGAGCTGGCCCGAAGCCCACCGGCTTCCTGGAGGAAGGTGTGGGATCAGATGGCGAAACTGGCAGAGCTTTAAACAGTCACAGCCGTGTCATTTTAACCACAGAGAGACTAGCTGCTTAATGACAGGGAGCAGCAACACACACACACACACACACACACTGCACAAACAGCATCGTTCTGTGTCATTATCCCCCCCCCCCAAAATACAGGAGAAGACTAAACTAATAACAACTATCAGAGGGAGGAGGAGAAGTGGGAGGAAAGAGAGAAGATGAGGAGCTGGGGCCTGATGAAGATTCACAGCATTTAAAGTCTTATGATGACTATTATAAACTCCTATGAAGAAGAAATGATATCACAGAGGCCCAGTTTTCCTTAATGAAGATGTCTGGAGAGGAATACAAGAGTATTCGGGGATTTTAAGGTTGCGAGAAAGAAACAACCTGCTGTGACATCACTGATGGAGGCGGAGTTAATGCTTTTAAAATAGAAGAAGTTGATACTGTGAGAAAAAAGTGCTTTGCAGAATGGTTTTCTGTAACAGAAACAACTCAACGCAGCTGTGAAGCTGTGAAGCTTCGCTCTTAGACGCTCGTCCTCTGTAATTTTCCCGAAAACGACCACCTGCTCGGCAGGCTGCCTCTATGTCTCCGGTTCTCCTCGGTTTTTCCCATCCCAGTCGAGATGTAATTTCTGCAGCTGGGGTAGGCACCCAGAGAAATGTTGCTTTTATTTTTTTGTGAAAGTTTACATGTAGGAAAAAAACATAGATCCTTTTCTGATTACTGGTTTTCCAGATACCTGAAGAAATCAGAATCTTTGTAGTTCGATGGTGTTGCTTCAGCGCCATCTATTGGCCAAACGGGACCAAATTTGTCACAATTACTCAGACATCAGATTTACACATATTCAACAAATGTGGTTCCAATAGCCCAAAGTTGCATGTTCAGGAGATTTGAGATTTTTATAAATTATAAACTCTGCTCATAGCATTTGAGCCAAATGTGAGGGGCAGCTACAGAAAAACTATATATATACACATATATATATATATATATATATATACATATATATATATATATATATACATATATATATATATATATATATATATATATATATACATATATATATATACATATATATATATATACATATACATATATACATATATATACATACATATATATACATATATATATATATATATATATATATATATATATATATATACATATATACATATACACATATATATATATATATATATATATATATATATACATACATATGTATATACAACTGTTATATATATATAACAAATGAGAAAGAGAAAAGAAAACCTTGGAGTTGGTGATCAAAATTTATAATTTATATAAAATATAAAATTACAAAATCAATATAGATGAAAATGAGCGTGGCTTGTATGGAAAGATTTGTCAAAATAATTAATTATTATATTAAGATGAGACTCATGCTCATGACATCATACCACCACCATCTGGCCAAATTGCTTTTAATCGTCACTGAATATAATTGGGTCATTGAGATATGCAGGAGGTTTACTGCATTATATAACAATAAAAGGATTGTGTGACGTTACGTGAAACTGTTTAAGTAGTTTCACATAAGTACATATTTTCCCTTTTGCATTTTGACAAACGCAGTAAGTGAGACACAGCAGTCTAATATAGTTAAATATGTTTATTCAGAAATTTGAACAACAACGCCGCCACGCAAACACAGCTTCAAAAAACATCATCATCAAATTCATCATCATCATCATAAGACACTGACTAGCTATTTTTTGCCTTTTAGAACTCATAACTATGTTTACATAACTGTGACTGTTAATACTCTTTTTAATCTGACACCGCAAAGAAGTAAAACTTACATAGTTATGTTAACTTGGCTTTAAACATCAAACTAAGGTTGCAGTCAAATATGGTTAAACCAGGATGGGAGGAGGAAGAGTTCATGTGGGAAGAAAGAGGAAAGAACGAACATGAGATGAAAGACAAAAAACTAAAACAACCTGAACAAGAAGATGAACTTGGGGAGAGGCCGTTAGCTCAGTTTGAGGCCAAGACAGAGGGCCAGCTCGTTCTTCTGGATCTTCCCGTCTCCGTTGATGTCACAGTGACCCATCAGAGCTGTTCTGAATTTGTCCAGGTCCGCTCCACTGATGCTGGGCTGGAGAGAGGTCAGAGGTCAACATCTGCATCGCTCCTCCATAACAAGCGATGGTTTTCATCCGAATGAAGTGAAAATATATACAAATTTATAGTGAATCAGCTAAAGAAATGTAATTTGTACTCATTTCCACATCTAACAGTTAAGGAGAAACAGGATCTTTTATACAATTAGGTCAGTAATTATCTGTGGGGTTCCTCAGGGTTCTTTACTTGGCCCCTTTCAGTTAAATCTAGTTAAAGCAAGGTGCACTGTCCTGTCTCAGACATTTACCTCTGCATGATGAAATAAAAAAACGGACTATCCAACAGGCATAATTGTTTGAGGCCACCTGGTGGTGACCTCTTACATCTACACAGATTGATTTGCTCACTACTATAGAGATACTAAACGAGGACTTCACCTTGATACTAAACGAGGACTTCACCTTGACTACGCCTACTTTCTATTCCTGATCCCATATCATCATGAGTGCCGAGAAGTTGTGATGTCACAAACATGCAGCACCCCCCCCCAATAAACATCCATTAAAATCAGTCAATAGTCTCATTAATATTAATGAAACAGACACAAAATGATTTTATAGTTCAACATGGAAAGTCTGTAACATCATAAAGTTTTACCTTCACCAACTCCATCATGTCCTTAACAAACCCATCCACCTCAGGGCCCTCCAACTCACCGGTCTTACTCTACACGTGTACACACACACACACACACACACACACACACACACACACACACACACACACTATTAGATATACATAAAACATGTCACATACAGACTTGTATGCAGACTGACTTTTTAGATTCTGTAAAAAAAAAACTCATGCTGCTTCCAAATAATAATAAAGTGCATTAAATTATTTTCAGTTAGATTTTGGTGAATTCAAACTTACCACATCGTAGTGAGCAAAGATCTTCTCAAAGTCTCTTTTTCTGTCCTCCTGACTGCAGGCCTAAAAACCAAACATGCAGCCAACATCAGCTCAAAGGATCAAAAAAACGCTAAGGATTCAATGCAATCATAGAATCAGACAAACTCTCAAACTTACATCCATCTTAAACTTCAGTAAGAAATTCTCTTTCAAGGCCAAAATTCTAGAGAACATAAGAGTGAAATGATTTATGATGTGATTTGTTATGTTGTTTTTATATATCTGTCAAATGTAAAAATATCTCTGATCCTAAGATGAACAGATTAGGTGTGAGTCTCCTTCTGGTCACATGACACATATGAACAATACCTGGCCAGGTCATTGAGATCCAGTCTGCCGTCCCTGTTTTTGTCAAACATTTTCATCTACATGAGGACAATTAAAAACAGAAAAAAATGATTAGCTGACCAAAGCTGTGAAACACCTCCAGAAGCAGCCCTGCCCGTTACCATAGTGTCAGTGTACGCCTCCAGTTTGTCAGGGGTGATGGACTTCCTGTGTTGGAGGAACAGGTCCCGTAAGAAGTCCTGAAAGAAACAGCAAAAGTCATTTTAACGTTTATAAAAAGCCAAACATTTACTAATTAGAAAGAATCATGGGACAGTAAGTCCAGCTCAGGCTGAGATAAATGTGATTTGTTGAAAAAAGAAAGTTTGAAACGGATGTTCAAGTCAGGACATAAGTGTTAAATAATTCATCCTCTGATCTGTGTGGCTGTGTGAACTGAGAACTTCAGAATGAAGGAAAGTTACCTTGAGCTCATTGGCTGAAATGTAACCACTGCTATCTGTGTCGTAGTTTCTCCAGATCTGCAAAGACGACACAAAAAAATAAATATCCCATAAAGTGCATAGATCATACATTCATACACACTTTACTTTGTTTGTAATGAATCTATAGTGGTTTCCTTTTTTGATAGTTAATTAACGATTTGAGTCATTTTAAGAAGAAAACGCCTAAATGACCTGGTTCCAGCTTTTAAAATCTGATTATTTTCTGTTTCTTCTAGTATTTTATAATAGTAAGCTGATCATTGGGACTTTTTATGAACTAATTGATCAATAGTTTGGACTCTCACCCTCATGAACTCCACGCTGTTGTCCAGCGGCGTCTCTCGGCGGAACAGAAGCAGAAAGTTCTCCTCCTCAGGCAGCATCATGGTGGCCAGCTAAAAACAAAAACACAGTGAGGAGAGATGTGCTGGTTGGGAGTTGCTCATCGTCATTCTGGTTGACGTCTTTAGAGGAGGCGAACCTCTTGGATCTGCAGCCGTCTGTCGGCCGCGTTGTCACGGGCAGACATGAACCTCTCTCTCAGTCTTGTGATTTTCTCCTCAGTTATCTCCCCTCTCTGGAAACAACAGACGCGATGATCTTTATTTTTCCCATACTGGTGAATGTCTGACTGTGGCGCCTCCAAGTGTTTTTTATCATAAACACATTTTGGGAGCCGTCTCATTTACTATAAACTACAGCCTATATGAAATTAGAATAGGTTTAAAGGACACATAAAAGTGACACACCTTTCTCATATAACACTATGTATGCATGTCTTTAATTTTAAGCAGGTATAAGGAGAAAGAACGTGCACAGTTACAGCCTTGCATTTTTACTATTTGAATAAATCTGTTTACCTTCATTCCCAGTTTTTCCAGCATGCTCTGAAAGAAAGCGTCTATCTCTTTTCCTTCGATGAAACCGTTGTCTGAAAACACAAGTTTGAAACAAGGAGAGAATTTAAGGAGAGAATTCACTGCAATAAAACCTCAGCAAGTATTAATGATCACAAAAGAAATCAAATGTCAAATCTCATTGTCCTACACTAGGTTGTTTTTGGTTTTCACTCCCCAAACAACAGTATTAGCTTTCCTTAATTATTTAACATTTGTTCCAAGCAGGTTTTGATATGGAGGTTGTTGTAGAGAAAATATGACTTATGAAAACTTAACACAGCAAAAACCTCAGTTTTCTTCACTTGAAAACTCATGACTGAGTAAAAAAATTACAATATTTGTATTGTTATTATATTAATGTTTGAAATAATAATTACTATTATCATTTCTTATAATAAAGATATTAGTGAAATATATGTTTTCCCTTCTCCCTGTATATGTCTTAATATTCTAATTTTGTATTAATAAAGGTTTAAAAAGTGTAAGTTTTTGAAAGGGACAGTTGTACAGTGTGCAATTTAAATGCCAAAACAGAAAACATGTTTTAATAAAATTAAAAAAAAAAAACTCATCTGGATTAGGACAATTTAGACAAGCAATTAGACATCACACGTCAGGAAAAACTTCTGACCATCTTTAACTGCAACATAATGTGAGTGCATTGATCACCCAGACAGGGCTCATTCTTTTTGCAGGAGTTAACGTGCAGATATTTTGTGTTCACTAACCGTCCACGTCTAAACGTTGCCAGATGTGTAGAAACGCTGCAGCGTCGAAGCCAACCAAGGCGCTGTCCAGGGCTCTGTCCATGGTGCTGAAAACCAGTCCAAAGGTCGAGCTGGTGGCCGGCAGCAACAAAGCGAAAAAAATAAAAATAAAATAAAAAGCTCCTTCTGTAGAGTTTCAAGTGAGAGAGAAGACAGGAAGATTGAGAGATAGATAGATGTATATATATAGAGAGAGGATCCGTTCTACCCTCAGGGACAAATTCTTCTAAAATCCACAAAATGAGAAAAAAGGGAGTTTCAACTGCTTGTATAAGGAGAGGGAGGGGAGAGAGAGACTAAGGGGGAGAGAGAGAGAGAAAGAATTGAATAAATAAATAAATAAATAAAGAATGTGACCAGTAAAGTGAATTTATTGGTATAAACATACAAATACAGAAATATCTGATGGCTTGATGTCACATTTTCAGGCTCGCTGACATAAAAACATCCATAAAACAACATTTTTAACATGTTTTTTTTTTAAAAAGCACTTTTCTTTTTCTTTTTGAAAAAAAAAAAATAATATATTCCTGATTAAATAAAAACCATCACCGTGTATCCATTTTTTTGGGACAGCATTATTAATAAATCAGATTTGATGCTCATTATACAATATAAACCCCAGAGTATTTAACTCTGATATAAAACCCCCTTATGTTCTATAAACACAATGTTAGTACATATTTACATGAATAATACATTAGTAAGTGCAGCAGTACATGATTAACAAAAATCAGCATCTAATAAGGCGCGTGGTGAGGAAACAGCAGCAGTGTTGATGCTGATTGAGATACTGAATATAATTCTGAGGCAATAAACACTTTATTTTTATGGAAGAAACAAATCTCATTGTTTTGTGAGTTCAGTATTTATATATATATATATATATATATATATATATATATATATATATATATATATATATATATATATATATATATATATATATTTGGTAAGGAAGTAACCACAACTTGAAATAAAAAAAAAATGAATTCATAGCATATTTTTTTTTGTTTTTAAAATGTTCACATTCTCAGTTTCTAAATTCAATGTTTAAAAAATATAAATATTTTATATTATTCTGCTCAAATTCTGATTAAATATGTGGATTTTGCTTTAATACCAAGAGTTTGTAAATTTGTATTAAATCAAACTAACATCCAGCCAATCAGACGAGCTATACATTTTTTCAACTACTTTTTTTAATATATTGATTTTTTTTATATATAGTATTTTATTATATTATTTATTTGAAATGTAAAGATTTGAATTTAGAAGCTAAAAATTCAGATGCATGAAAAAAATCTGTGCTAGAAATTCATAAATTTTTAAATCCATCCGAACAGAGTAATTCCATACTTAGCTTTCTTCTCGCTCTTTTTCCACTGAGTTTTACAGCAGCTCTGTGTCTCTACACGCACCAAGGTTAATGCCACAAAATCATGTTGTATTCCTTCAGGAACTTTCAAGAACAACTTTATTTCACTGATTTGAAATATTTGTCTCAGAACAAAACTGGAAGAATTTTTGTTTGTTTAAAAAAATACAACACAAGTTTTACAGTGTTAAGACCTGTTTGCAGAGCTGAAACTACTTTTTTTTGTTTTTTGTTTTTTTTACACAGCATGAAAGATTGATTTGGGATTTTGTAAAAATAGCAGTTTGACAGAATAATCTTGACTTATTGGTTTAAACTATGTTATTACCCAGGTGTCGTCACTGATAAAATGGGTAAACTGATCCGACAATTTGAAAAGGAAATAGAATTATGGCTTATCAGAATTTTTGCATTTTTGAAAAACAAAACCTTCAGCAGTCGTAGAAAAGTGAAACGACCATTTAAGTGAAACAAAAACGATCTCAAACTGACTCATCAGTGTCAGTTCGAAGCATTTTTCTGTCACTTTGACCTTTGATATAAAAAAAAGATCCAAACTTTGACACTTCCTTGTCCCCGTCCACTTAGTTCAAGCTGCTCATATCTTTGGTGTTTTTAATTTGTGGACAGGCAGGACGAGTAAATGAAATTTAGAGTCGTATCTTGACTCACCTGCAGAACAGATGTGAAACCAAACTGCTTCAGTCTGGATCTACTTAGGAGTTACACAATAACAAGTCAGAGTCATTCTCCTCAGTGCTTTGGACTAAATAAAGCGGCTTTTATAGCTGGACGTGGTTATCTGCAGCAGATGAAGCCCATCTGCTCTGCTGTTTATGGTCCCATTAGATGTGTTGACAGAGGCCGTAATGGAGTTGTTTTGGCCGGAGTGATCCGAGGTCAGGGAAAACTCCCCCAATAGTAGCCGGACGTGTGCCGGAGCAGGAGAGAGAGAAAAAAAAACGAAATATCTGCTTTCTGGAATACGTATGACCTCTTCAAATGCGTCTCGTGGATAAACGGAGGCGGCTGGGCTGCAGACATCTGGCCACCAGCCTCAGACCGAAACTGAGTCATCGGCGGACTCCTCCTCAGATTTGTTTTCAGTGGCGGTAGGGATCGCCGCCTCCTCTTCCTCCTTCTCCTCCTCCTCCTCCTCCTCGGCTGGACTGGGATCTGTGTTGGACACAGACTGAGGCCTCACTGCAGACAGACAGAGAGAATAGAGAGGATCAGACAGCAGGAGGGAGACTAAGTGCAGACCTCAGCCGACCAAACATTATTGTTCTGAACTAATGAATATACAGTTCAGTAAGTTCAGTTCTGCCAGATATCACCACCAGGTGGCCCCAAACCACGGGACCTGTTTGCACGCCCATTCACTGCAATGTTATCAAGCAACACAAAATTCAAAGTGATCCAGGATTTCGTCTGGCTAATTACCAAAATTGACTTTAATTGAATTTGCACGATGGGAAAAAAAACTTCTGAGTTTGAAAGTTGGAAAAACTCAAGTCAGACCTAAAGAATAATCACTAATACATCACCTGGATTTACTAAACAGTTCTCAGGTTTCTGATGATCTCTGTGTCTTGATTCATCCCATTTTTCTCATTTCAACAATATAAACAACTGATACAAGGTAGTTTAAAACAATAAAAAAGTCCAACTTTAGTCGCTCTGTCTTTTCTTTAATCTTAAAAGTTAATGTGCTTAATGTATCTGTGAAGTTATGAGTTATTATCGGTCAAACCGTAGGCGGGGAGGGACTTGGCTCGCTCTCGGTCTTCCTGTCTCTGTGCAGGAGGGCTGGCCGAACCCTTTAGAGACGACCACTGTCGGCCGCCGGCGTCGGCCTCTGCTCCAGGCGGCTCGAAGGTGTCCCCCTCCGCTGGAAACTCGACTGCAGGCGGAGACGGAGAAACACACACAACAATGACCTGTGTGCATCCAACATGTCACATTTATGACACCACTACCAGTAAGAATTTGTCACCTTGGCTTCATGAGTTGCTTTGGACAGTGAAATGTGTCAGAAAAAATAATAATCACTGATCACACGCTGCAAAGATGTGGACAGGAATCTTTGGCAGGCGAGTTAATTCATTGATTGAGATGATTCGGTTCATAGCTCGTCTAGAGCACCTTCTCATGATATGCTCATTTTTTGAGATAGGAATTTGGGGTTTTCGTGAGCTGTATGCCAAAATCATCAGTATAAAAACAATAAAAGACCTGAAACATTTCAGTTGGTGTGTAATGAATCTAAACTAACTCGCAAATGCAAAATGTATTTAATAAAATAAAAGCGTGACTCAAAAGTGCAAAGAAAAAAAAATAGTGGCTCACACAAGCACAAATCACAGGAGAAAATTAGTGCCACATGTTTTTTTGTACTAGAAGCCTTTTTGTTTTGTGGTTTTACATTTGCAAAAAAAGACACATTGGTTTGTTAAAAGGGTTTTGCATTTGGAAACCACATTGTTTATATTTTGAATTGTGCAACATGTTTCATTTGCAAACAAATGAAACCTGTTATGTCTGTTACAATAATCACCAACTAATCAATTTCACTTTCAATTTCACAGTCACTTTAAAAGGAAAACTGTGCTTCAACAAATAGAATCCAACTGAAATTCACCAAGGTCCATGTGCTCTGAATGCCTCCGCACATGTATAAATAACACTTTCTTCTTTTTTCCACAACAATTGTGAAGACAACTTGCCTTTTTGATTACACAGAGGGAAACGCTGGTTTAAGGAAAAACACTGAGCTCCTGTTCCAGTTAATTACAAAGTGGACTGTTAAACTACGATATCCCACACATGTGCTGACACTGTGACATGTCAAGTACAGGCTGGTTTTGGAATGTGTCCGGTTTAAGTGTAATGGACCTTTGCTTTGGGTGCAGTGTATGTGTGTGTGTGTGGGGTGAGGAGGCGTCAAATATCGCCTCTAAAGCAGTCATTAGGCATATTTTCAGCTACAGAATGACTCATGCAAGCTTTATTATTAAAAAAAAAAAAAAAGATGCAGTACCAGTTTGAAGTTTAGAAATATCTCAGCAACAAAAGCTTCAGCTGTAACGGAGGTCTGTCATCTGCACAGTTGGATTCATCCTCTGCTCTGTTCTAAAACTTCATTTAATTGTGTGTATGTATATATATATATATATATATATATATATATATATATATATATATATATATATATATGGATATGTACAGAATGTTGTGTGTCACTTATACAATATTAAAGAATAAAGTGAACATTCTAGCAAACCTTCAAACCTGGATTAAACTGTTCTTTCCTTCCATAGCAAAAACCTACAACTGGAGTTAATTTAAAAAATGTCAGTTCCCTCTTTCATAACTTTCCAGGTTTCCTTTGCCTGTTTTTTGTATTGTTAATTCGCATTAACATTTTTGTTATTGTGGAAAATTTGCAATAAAGATTTAAGTGACATAAAAATTGCACTTTTAATAGCTCACAGGTATAAAATTTAGTATTTTTTGTACTTGAATGAAATGCTAAAAATACGAGATAACACAAGTGTTCCTTGGGGTTACACATTGGTACTGACCGTCCAGTGGAGACGGGGGTCCAGCAGGGCTGCTACTGGTGCTCTCTCTCTCCTGCTCTGACGGCGCCCTCTTCAGCCGGGGAGCAGGAAGTGGTCCTTTCGCTGATGGAGCCTCGGCAGAATCATCTGAGTATAACAAAACTATTTATTTAATCTTGGTGCAAATCTATGTCAAATATACAACATAAATACGAGCTACTTAGACCCTGCTTACCATGAACGTCGGTGCTGGCTGGTCTGGGACTGGTTGGACTGGTGGGGATGGTGGGACTAGTTGGACTAGTTAGACCAGTTGGGCTGGTGGGGCTGGTTGGGCTGAGGGGTGCAGAGATACGGGGACTCAGCGGGGGCTTGGCCGCCTGGGGTGGAGGCGGTTTGGGGCCGATGCTGGGTGATTTGAACCTGGGAGCCGGTTCTGGTCTGGACTCATCAGAATCTGCTGTGACAGTGGGATGGAGGCTTGGTTTGGCTACGAGAAGACAACAGAAACAGTGATGAACTGTCCTGATGTTGGAGATATGGTGGTCTCATTTAATTCTTATTGCAAATAATGAATTATTGTGGGTTGAATACTTCATTAATCGGAACATTTAAAGGCCCAGTGAAACATAGGTCAAAGTTTTGTGATGTGAGTATTTTTCCTAATATAATTTGATGTAACAATACACAGGAACTAATTTTCATTTCGCTGTGCCTTTAAATGTTTGAGGAAATTCCAATTTAGATGTTTGACCCATTCCTCGTTTTCCTCAAGTCCATCAATATGGTCTTATTCATTGAATTTTAAACACAGATTTCATTCTTTAAGGTTGTAGCTGTGGTTGCAATCAGTAGCATAGATGTAATACAGCGTACCTGCACCAGCGTTCACCTTGTCCTGCAGGAGCGAGGCCTCAAACTGAAAACAGACAAACATGTGCTTTTATAATCATAAAGTCAGAGTTTTTGTGATTAGCCGAAGCCATTACATGTAAAGAACTGGTGACCCACCTTCTGAGCAGCTTTCCTCTCCTGCCTGGCCTTCATCTCAGCCATCAGGTCTAGGCCCATCACCGGGACACCGATATGACGAGGTACGAGGGGATTCTCCTTCTTCTCCACAGCCTCCTCCTTCTCAGGAGTGTCATCCTTCTCTACGGGCTCCTCCTCTTTCTCGTCCTCGGCTGCGGTCGGAGAGACCTCAACCTCAGAATCGGTGTTGTCTTGTGATGGAGCCAGGGGGACCTCCTGTTGTGGCGCGGGTGGCGTGTTGGACGACGACTCCTCTGTTACTGCGGTGGCGGAGGAAGAGTTGCTGGCGCTGCTGGTGGTGGTTGTAGTGGAGGCAGAGGCGGAGGCGGAGGCAGAGGCTGAGGCTGAGGCGGGGGGGTGGGGCGGGCTGATTGCGGCAGCTCCATGGCTCTTCTCCGAGCGGGAAGTTCGGGATTTGATGAGGTTAAAGAAACTGCTCTTTCTGGATTCACGTTTCTTTTCCGCTCCTTCCTGCGGGCTTGATGATGGAGCTTTAACAGCAGGACGCCTGCTGTATTTAAAAAGAATAAAAGAAATAAAAATAAATGCACCTTCATATACTAGTGCAAAACTACTAAATACAGAACTGGTTGGTTTTCTATGCTGATGACACAAATGTAGTTTATTTTAATGGATATGATTTTAGCAGCTTATCACAGCTGACATCATCAAAAGCACTTTTTCTCTTATTCAGTTTCAGTTCAATCTCTTACTTGAAGCTAAGTTTAATAACTTTCTTGGAGAAGAACTCCTCCAGACCCTCATCCAGCTTTCCCATGATGCTGTTCTGCTCTGCCTCTTGTGCTGAGCTGCTGGTGGACTGCCGCTGAGAGACAAAAGACAGAAGATTTTTTTGGGGGGGGATATAAGCCCCACTCGCAGGATGTGAACACACTTTGAAGGTCTGCTAGAGCAAAACTGTATTATATGAAAAAGCAGAAAGAGAAACTTGTTGTGTCTTGGTTCAGAAATGTTAGTGAGAATTGATGGCAACCTACAGGTGGTCGGCTGGGTTTTGTTCTCTTCCTCGGTTTTGGACGGAGTTTGGTGTGATGCTCCAGTGTCTTGTGCTCCACGGGGGGCAGCTCACTCAAACAGGCGGGCTTCGTGTCCACCTGCGCAGTGGGGGGGTCTCCAGAGCAGTGTGACATTCTGTCTGAAGGCTGTGAAGGAGGAGGAGGAGGGTCCTCTACATGGATGGGAACCTCCTCCAGAGCCTTGTCCAGGTCAAACTCCATCTCTGTTAGACAACATAACAGCGGAACAGTGTGTGGAAGTTAAGCATCAAGAATGTTTAGCTATTGATGAATATATCGGGTAACTGCTTTCTATGTGAAAATAAGTATGATGGAAGTGATGAAGGGTAGAAAGACAATGCTTAGAGATGGGTAAGAAAACATGGATTGTTTGTAATATTTTTCTTTAACACTATATTTTCTGTGTCACTCACCAAAAGCCACAGAGACCGGACGCAGCATCCTGACCAGAATACTCTTCCTCTTGGATTTTGGAGTCATCTAAACAGAGGAAACAGCTTTTACATCTTGCTTTGAATACATTCACATGCATGTTGGTTTATTTCATTGGCTCTTTTTTATGCTGTTTCTAAAGGTTTCCACATCAACTAATGATATTCATAACCCTGTGTAGATTGCTATATTTTGAGTTTTCTAACCATGCAGGCATCTATGTCCTCCAGCTCGTGTTTTCGGACCCGGTTCTGGTTTTCTTTCTGTTCCTGGCCGTTGTTCTCTGGCTGCAGAACCACCTCGTCCAGAACCTCCGTCTCCATCTGAGGCTCCTGACGCAGCCGAGGCTGGCCCTTCCTGATCAGATGGTCAGTCTGGAGACGGCGGGAGGAAAAGGGATGGATGAATATTACAGACATAAAAGGAAAAAAAAGAGACGGATGGGCACAGAGTATGCTGACCAGAGTGTGCTGTGATCTGGACAGAGACTCCAGGATTTCATCCACGATGCGATCTGACAGAAATGACGCAATGCTGAGCTTCACTTCACTGTAACAGAAAAATATATTTTTTTCATAATGAATTCATTAATTCGTATATAATTCATTAGTCTACTCAATGTTGGATTAACTGTACCAAATCCAATAATATAAGATTTCTTGTTTTTGCATCAGGGATGTTTTCTCAGAATTTGTGACACACACACGCACGCACGCACGCACGCACGCACGCACGCACGCACGCACGCACGCGCGGCCAGTCCAACCTGATCTTATTGATGATGTCGACCCCGGACTGCTCCAGCAGCGTGGTGGTGATGAAGCTGCGTGGAACGCTCATCCTGCCTGCACTGGCCTTCAGCAGCTCCTGACGAAGGCTGCTCCTCTTCATCACATGAGGACACAGACTCTCAGCGGCGTCCACCATGGACGCTAGCATCGTCTGGAGAGGGAGGACGGGGTTAGTTTAACGATCCGACAGTGTTCGCACAGCAGAAAGCAGGTTAAGGGGAGCGTGAAGGTGTCCGTACCTGTAGCTGCTCTTCCATCACCATGGCAACCTCTCCGGCCATCGACTCCAGCTTGTCCTGGATGGCTCCAACACACGCCCCCCTCGAGCCGCCGCTCATCAGGTGGTAAAGGTTGGGGAGTAACTGGAAGGACAAGCGAGGTAGAGAGATAATGAGGCCTGAGATTCAACATTTTATTAGTATTAACAGTAACATCCAGACAAGTTCTGGTGTTTTCTCACAGTCTTTGAGTTCCTGGCGTCCTTAATGAGGTTTTCTGCTGCCTTCATGTCCTCCTGGACCGAGTTGGTCTCTGTGAACTTCAGAGAGTTCAGGTGATCCTGTACCTTCACGCACATTGTGTCTATCATCTGCACAAGGAGCAAAGACGTGCGTTAACATCCAGTAATGTCATCTGCAGTGAGAAAAGGAGTGACAACAAGGTGTGTGTGTGTGTGTGTGTGTGTGTGTGTGCGCGTGCTTGAGAGCCTGCCTGTTGTGTGGTGGTGGTGACGATCCCCTGCTGCAGCCGGTACGCCTGCTCCTGGAGGTATTTCCGTGTCTCGTGGTTCCTCAGCATGTACTGCTCCATCTGACAACGCAAAACAAAGCAAATCTTAAAGTTACTTTCAGTGAAAAATCATGTTTAAGAAGCATTCATCAGGTTTATCAAAATGTACATTTTGTTGGTTTCCTGTCATCTAAAAATCCATTTGCATCACAGTGATTTTGTGTGATTTTTTGACACAAAACGTCAAATGGCGTAACCAAAAAGAAAGATACATTTCAAATATTTAATCTGCCTAAAATATAAAACTAATTGATAGCATATGTTTCTAATTTGTAAAACTTTTTTTTTTACAACCTTTAAACTGTTTGGTGCCAAGTTTTTAGGGTTACACCACATGACAGTTTTGGCATTATCCCTTCTACATATCTAATTCTACACAGACTCATTAAACCATTAAGGGAAAACAGGACACTTACCTTAAGCAAGGCGTCCTCAGTCTTCTCAGGATTTGCCTTCAGTGCCTGAGCAGCATCCATGATGGGAATAGGCATGAAACGAATGGTGTAGTTTCTGAATGAGGAAGGAATTAAACAGGACAAGTGACACAATGCACTGTATTTGTCAATACTGGTAGTCAATGGGGAGCTTTGACAATCAGTGATTAATCAAAAGGTTGCCAACCATTACAGTAATCAGCAACTATTTTGATTTTTGAATTTCTTGTTTGATCAATTTCTTTAATTTTTTAAGAAAATTCATAATAGTAAACTGATGATCTTTGGGCTATGGATTGTTAATCTGGACAAAGAAAGACATTTTAGATTCACTATTTAGCTTTCGTAAACAGTGATTTATATTTTTACAGTATGAACCAAACAATCAATTGTTTCAATAATTAATATATTAATCAGCTGTCAGAATAGTCATTAGTTAGCCCGTAGTTTCTTATACTCACTTTTCCAGAGCAGCAGCGACATCCTGCAAGCCTTGAGGACTGACGTTGTTTCTGTCCCACACTATTGTCCTGCAGAGGGAAGGAAAGACAGTGTCAACTAATTTATATAAAGTTAGCTTGTTTCCCAACCTATGGGTCGGCCCCTCTGAAGGGTCACCAGCTAAAAGTGAGAGGTCATGAGATGATTAACGGAAAGGAAAGAAGAAAAAAACTAAGTGATAAATTACAAATCTGTTTTCAGTCTTGGACTTTTTAGGTACTCTGAAATGTATAAATCACATTGAAATACTCAAACAAAGTAAAAATACCTAAAATTGAACTTAAGGCAGTACTTGAGTAGTATTTTCTACCTTTGCCCTGCCAAGTTAAATGGAAACATCAAAACCACCACTGCTAGCTTGAACAGGTCTCAGACTCTTTTCTCTAACTCAGTGTAGGTTGTAGCTACATCTCTGCTAACCTTAGCTTGGTGTTGATCTGCAGGGCTTTGGCCAACATCTTCGCCCCCATGTCTCCCATGGCGTTTCCACTGATGTCCAGTTTGGTCAGAGAGGTGTTGCTGCCCAGAGCGTTGAGGACGATGGAGAGGTCGGCCTTCAGCCTGGAGTCAGCCAGGGAGAGTGAGGTCAGCGGCTGGAGGGGAGAAGTGTTAAAAAAAGTGAATAAGGAGACGGTTATGGTGTCAAACAGGACTTGACCTTGTGAATCATGATGAGAACTTTCACTCACCGAGTCCTCCTCTTGAATCATATAAACCAGGTTGTCCAGGACCTGAGCCACGTTTCTGATGAAAACACAAAAAAAAAATAAAACGCATATTCTCTGTGATTTTTGTAAAAACTGACATAAACCTACTCACCAACAGAACTACAAATGGACTAACAACTGGTGGCTGAGTATTCAATCACCTGAAAGAAAATATTTAGAAAGTGCAGGACTATTCTGATGATGCTAAGTAATCACCCACTTAGACTTGATGTTGTTGAAGTTCTTGCCCAGTGAAAGGTGTCTGATGGAGCGGTTCTTGGCCAGCCAGACCAGCAGCGTGGTCAGATCCATGTCCAGACCTGAGCAGCACAACACAGAGCCAGCAACAGGTCAGGTTTAAACCCCATACAGAGTCATCTAAAAAAGTCCTGATAATGAACTTCCCCCTCTCACCGTTGTCAGAAATGTCCAGACTGGAGATGTTGGGGATCTCGGCGATGCAGCCCTCCAGGATCTGAGAGCCTCCTGAACGCAGCTAGGAACAGAAGACACTCTATTTCTCAATATCCTTTTAACTAACCGCAGATATTAGTTTGATGAACCCCAATGAAGGTGATTTAATTTTGAGGTTGATGGCAGTTTCACCTCACAGCAGCTGAGATCCAGAGACACGTCGCTAATGTTTGGGTTGCAGCCGAGTCCCAACAACAAAGCTCTGGGTACAGGAAAAAAAAATCTGTGATTTTCTAGATTAGGGTACATCACGTACTGATAAAGTTGCATGTGGGTGGGTGTTTTCTTACTTCATAGCCTCCAGAGGGAGCCTGGTTCCCGACAGGTTGACGGAGCTCAGGGCCTGAGAGGAGCTAAAAAACTGCTTGAAGGATGTGGAGATTTCTTTACTCTTCCTGAAGAGTGTGTGGAGAAATACTTGAAAAAGTCAGTGAGAACACAGAACTACTAATGCAACTGTGATTATAATAAGCACGATGAAGCACCGATGAATAATACATGTTCCAAAGCTTCTTATATCATGTCAGATGATGATGTTTGTACAGAGAGTGAGTTTTTTAACTTCAGACCTATGAGAGTAGACGGTCTTTGACATGTTAAGGACAGAAAGATGCTTCACAGATCCTCTGAGCAGAGATGCACACACCTTAAAAAAACAAACAAATGTTTTAATTATAACATACATACTGTATAAATATGTTTTTCTCCTTTCTCCCTGTGTGTGTGTGTGTGTGTATTTGTGTGTTTTAGCTGCTTTCACCTGCTCCAGAGAGCAGTCGCTGTTGGATAGATCCAGAGTTTCCAAGCAGTTGGACTGACTCAGGAAACTGTGTAGATTCTGTGAAGGAAAAAAAATGTAATTGTAAAACTTGTGAAAACATAAAAAAAGAAGAAAGCTCATATTAATAGCCTAAACTTGAGGTTGCAAATGTTATTTTAAGCCAAGACAAACCAATCATTACTGTAATCTCTATTTCTTTTGCAACTAATATGGATTAAGGGGAGATTAACATAAACAAATGCAGAATAATTTATCAAATACATTGAATCGTTTCAAAGTTAAAGTTGTCTGCTGCCCTGGAAACTATCTTTGGTTTTGTCAGACTTGGAGTTACCACGCACCGGCAGGTCGTCCCCCCTGAGTGAGTTTCCAGACAGGTCAAGGTGTGTGAGTGTGGAGCAGACGGCTGGGTTGGCACAGAGAGCCTGACAGAGGCTGTTCACACCTGCGAAAAACATCACCACGCGAACATTGAGTCCAGGAAATCGTTGTTTAGTGCAGTGACGAAGTTTTCCCTGCTTCTCTGTTTTTCACCTTTAGGGGACATGGAGGTTCTGGAGAGGTTCAGCTGCTTCAGGCCCATGGGCAGTTTGGCGAGCTGAGCGCTCAGAGCAGACACACCTGCAGGAAGCAAACACACTGAGATGAGCTGAGAGGACTGACATGGCCAGCAGGGGGCGCACGCCTTAGCCTGAGAGTCTGCCTGTGAGGCTTATTATAGCAATTTGTTGTTTCAAAGTGTGTTTCTATTTATGTTTTTGTATTATAATGGAGGCAAGAAAGAAAAAAGGCCTACACAAACTTTGAAAAAGTCAAATTCCCTACATGCATTTCAAAATATATAATCGATTTTGGTCCTAACTATAGGTGGCCATATATGCACGTGGCATTGAAATTGTGTTAAAATGTACAAAACTTAATATACACAACAGAAAAAGTATCTACACAGTGAACAGGTTGTGTGATCAGTGTGTGTGTGTGTGTCTAACCTTTGTCCTCCAGTGAGTTGTTGCTCAGGTTGAGTGTGTGTAGTGTGGATGCCGGGTTGTGTGACAGAGCATTGGCCAGTTTCTGAGCAAAATCACTGAAGAGGAGAAATAGGAGGGACAACGTGAGTCATGAATTAATCGAGCGGCTAAACTAAACACAGAGTCATGTCCTGCTGATTCTCTTTGACCTCTGACCTTTTGAGACCAGTGTTGTCCAGCGCCAGCTCCTCCAGACGGTTGGATCGGGCCACTACTCTGATGATTTGATCACACACGTCTGTAGGCTGGAGGGCAGAAAGACCCCATGACTTGTTATTACAGAGTTGATGATGACAACATGTTTTCAGTTTCATTACACCTCAGTCAAGTTTATGGCAAGTTATGTTCACTATAAGAACAAAATGTGTAATACATTAAGAGCATTTTCTGCTTATACTTTTATTTAAGTAGGCGTTTTCATGCAGGATATTTAGTGTTGTTGTTATGAAATATGAAACACAAAGATTTACTTTAATGGTTTTGTTAACAAATGAGCAGCATGATATTACCAGTTTGTAGTCTTTGGCAGAGAGTTTGGTGAACCATTGGTTGTACTCCAGAGCTGCAATGATTGGTACCAGATCCCTGCAGACAACAAAACATTAGAAATATAAATCCTCTCATTGTCAAACTCACACTTTTGATACATGGAGGTGTTAGAGAGTGTGTACCTGTTCTCCAGGTGAATGAAGTCCTGCAGGTTGAGCTCTCTGGTGTCCTGAGTAAGATAGATGGTGTCCACGTCCTGAAGGAGGCGTAGATGACGACAAGCAAAATTGATGATTTTGGTCAATTCAGTAATGTTTAAGAACATAAAAGGTTTGACTATTACCCCATAATTCAGACTTCTTATCTCAAATTATTTGGAAAAAAAGAAGATAAATCTGACATAATAATAATTTTCATGGTAAGATTTACTTCTTTGCAGAGTGATGAGTGGTGGAGCAGAGATTCTCAGAAAAATAAACAGGTGGACAAAACGAGTCAAATGACTCTTATAAGAAAGCAACAGATGAGCAATACAACATGAAGTAAGCAGCTTAAATTTAACACAAAAAGTAGAAGAAAAAAGCAGAAGAATAAGCCCCTGAAGATGTGTCAGAAAAAGTATATTAAAAGAAACATGGATTCATCAGCTGACAAAAGAACAAAGAAGATGTACATGACAAGATTAAAGCAGAAAATAAATGTGCAGCACCGACCCACTGGACCTCCTCTCTGTAGGGCAGACCCATGAAGTCACACACACACCAGTACTGATGAGAGAAGCCGCCTGGAGAGAGTCACACGATAGCAACGTCGACTCGGGAGGTTCAAACGCAAAACACGTGATATTTCTGGCGCGTTTTTAACACGTTCGGGCTGGTTTACCGCAGGGTCCCAGATCGGCCGAGGTCTGCTCCTCCCAGACGGCCTGCAGGGCCGCCGTCCTCTCTGGAGGCTTCAAGCTCAGCTTCCTCATCATCTTCCTTCCTTACACAGAGAGAGAGGGGGGAGAACCGAGATCTGAATACAGAACCTTGATCAATCACAAATCTGTTCCATAAATTCACCTCTTTAATTGATGAACTTGTTAGTTGTTTTGTCTTCTTTAAACATTCACATTCTTCTCATATCACAATAACTTTTATATTTCATTAATTCCATTTTACTATGCTCGGGTACTGCATCAGCACCATTTGTGTCTCTTGTCTTCATACACAATTAAAGGACGATATGAGACTTTAAATCATCCTTTTTTCTCCACCCCCTGAAGAGCTGGTGTTCTTTTCTTTCTCCAACATTCGTGTGACACCTACACAGGTGAGCCGGTGGGGAAGATCCTGTGCAGGCAGCCTCCGATGTGAGCGATCACCTCGTCCACTTCCTCCAGCGAACTCAGCCGGAAACTCAAGGGGCCGCGCTCACATTCCAGCACCAACTGCAGGGGGCGACACAGACAAAGGAAGTGAGTGACTCACAGCGCTGCGGAGAGGATAAACTCCATGCTGTCATCACGCTCTCATTTCTACTTAACAGACTGGGTGCAGTCTGAGCAGTTTTAATCATGACCTGATGATTCGTATTTATCTGCCATGAAAAAAGGAATAAGTAAATAAAAGTAATGTATTTATACCCTGAGAATCAAAGGATTCTTGTGTTTGTACATTTGTTTGGACGTATAAGTTACAAGGATCTTTTATTTTTGTTTAATTTTGGTGACCCCTTGGGAAAAAGGCGGTTGTGGTTTCTCAGAATAAAGACTGCATTTCCCATGAGCCTCTACGTCCAGGGTCAGTATTAAGTTGAGACTCTTCATAACAAGTTAAAAGATCTTTATAGTAACTTTACGGCAAATTTGGCCAATAATTCAGCCCTCAATATTCTATCGTTTAATTCCTGAAACAAAGCGCTGAGAAACCTATCAGCAATATTGTATGTGTATAATACACATAAGCTCATAATAGCACAGTCTGGTCAGGTGTATTAGCGTATCATGGGTGTAACGCACACATCAGTGCGGCGCTGTGATTTCAACATTGCTCCGTGTTTGTTGGTGTGTACCTGAGTGGGCTTGTTGCTGCTGATTCCCTGGATATCCAGGTAGCTGAAGGAGTTTTCAACCTGACGAAACACAGACAGACAGGTTATCAGGTAAATCATGTCGTTTCTGCTTCGGCTTCATACATTCATTGTTTCATTCAACAAATCAGGAGGTTTTATAAGTCCCACGGGAACGTTTCTTCCTCAAAAATGTGAACTTCTCGGAAAATAACAAAACAAAAAAAAAATGAAGTGGTTAACTTGTTCTGAGAACTGGATGATTTTCTTCTTCCCAGAAAACATTTACCAGACGCAGATGGTGTGTGTATTTAAGTATGTGTGTGTGTGTGTTCTTGCATGTCTGTGCACCTGATATTCAATAAAAAACACATTCTTTTCAAGAAATGTACAGATTTTTTTGATGCAAAGTAAATAAAAAAAAATGGTGACTGTAATACAGATGTTGAGCTTGAACATTTTAATAATGCTGCAACATACGCCTATTTTATAGTCAATAAATCTATCAATTATTGAAAAGATTAATCAATTAGCTATTTGGTTAATAAAATGGCAAAAAATGTCATTTTTCCAAAGATGTAACCTCAAATGTCTTTTTTTGTCCATATTAACAATCCAAAACCCACAGATCAGAAATGTAATATTATAGAAGACTAAAAAACCTTTATTTAATAGTTGCCAAGTACGGTAGTCGATTAATCCTTTAATTGTTGGATTTTTAGATTTCTTTAGACAGAAGAAATGCATTTACACTAAAGTATACATGTAATGCCCATAAGTATGTGAACATCACACTCTTTGGTGTACTTTGAGTGTGGGGATGTTTTTCCTAGTTTAGTTTCCAGCATTCAATGATTTTTTTTATTTTTATTTTAGACAATAGTGTTTAGGGAAGGTCCTTTCCTGTTTCGACATGTTAATGCCCTGGCGAACAAAGCCAGTGCAATTTTTTTTCCCAGTTTAGGTGTGGAAGAACTTGACTGCGTCCTAGACTCTATCCAACACCTTTTGTGATGAGGCTCGCTCAGGTTCTTTAGGGCCAAATGGGAGCAAATTCCTGCGGAGGATCCAACATCTGGTAGAAATCTCCAAAGCAGAAAAGAAGAGGCTGTTATATCAGTAGATAGTTTTTGGTATGACTGGGTGAACTATTACATATGGGCGTAATATTTGGGTGTCCACGCATAGGCGCCGGAAAGAGGTGGACAATGAGACATTTGTCCTCCCCACTTTCAGGTATTACGGTAATAATGTGGTAACTTGTCATAGTCATCATTTGTGAGCCCATGTTGGACTTTCAAATGTGTAATTTAAATAAACCAACGTGTAATTTAAATAAAATCAGAGTGATCTAAATAGAGGGGGCACGAAGTGCTGTGTTTTAAGCGCATAAGTGCATCAACAAGTGTGTGGGCATCTCCATGCACACCTGCTATTACATATACATGTGCAGCAGGACCTAGAGAAGGTTGATTATGAATTGGCGGGCCTGGTGGTTAGTTGATGCTCTCAGCCGGTCGCATTGCTGTGCTCACACAGCTCTGGACCAGATGTGTCAATTAATCGGGAAAATGACGGCTCAAAATATATATATATATCTATATATATCAGTTAGCTACTTAGAAATAAAAGTAAACCATTTGCACTGCAACAGAGCTGCAGCTAATTGGTAAAATTATTGATCCTGTAATTACATTGATAGGAATTGATAAGAAACCACAAACTAATCAGAAGTGAGAAGCTAAAAGTCGAGAATTTGGATGTTTTCTTCCTAAAAATGACTCAAACTGATGTGTTTAGCCATTTGTAACAGCACTGAACTCTGGCACGGCTGCAAGAGAAGCTTTTAATATAGTATAAAGCTGCTGTGGATGGCAGATACTGTAAGAATCACAGTCATTCAAGAATTAACGCAGATTGATTTCAGAGAATTTTGGTTGTGGAGCATTTAATTGAAATGTAGGAACATGTTAGTAGTGAATGCCCAGACCCCAAGAAAGAAAGATGGATGTCCTCACCTTTCAGAAGACTCACATACATTTGATCATTTCATGTATCCAGTAAAGGTTAACTCTATTTGCTTCATTAGCTTCTAACATTCTCCACTCATTCAAGCAGCTCAGTGGAGCTGCTTGAATGAGTGCATGACTTAATGAGTAATTGAGTAAGTTAGTGAATTAGTAAGATAATGAATTATTGAGTGAGTAAGTTAATAAATGAGTGGGTGATTTAGTGTGTCACCAGTTGGAAACAAGAACACAATTGAAAGGCTTTAATTAACATATAAACATTGAACAAAGTTTTTAAACAGTCAACCATGATGGAGACAGGTTGTCACACATACATATATAACTGTAAAGTGTGCAGGCTGAATCATTTCAATGATTAATCATACACAGAGACGGATATGAAACTATGAAATTATATAAACAAAGTCCTAGCGTTTGGAAAAAAAAAATCATAGAGACAAAAGGAATGTCAAAAAAACACCTACAAACAGTCTGCAGAACAAATGTCTGGAGCAGTGCTGCAGCCTCACATAAACATTTCCCTCTGAATCCGGAGAGAGAGAGAGAGAGAGGGAGAGAGAGAGAGAGGGAAAGTACAAATAACAGAGGACTCTGAACTCGCTGCCAACGTGAGCAAGTGAACGGAAAGGGGAGAAAAAAAAAAGAAGGAAAACAAAGACAGACAGCCAGAGAAATGGGGATTTGTGAGAAAAAAAGAAAGTGAAAATGTTGGGCTAAAAGAGGCAAAGAAAAAACAAATAGTGAAATATAAACATTTTATTTTCAAAAAGTAGGAGACAGAGAAAGGGATATGAAGGAAAAGGAGGGGATAGATATAATTCTGGACTTTTATCTCATTGGCAGGAAAAGGAGGAAATGGATAAGGAATGTAGAGAGAAAGAAAGAACAGAGAGAGAGAGAGAGTGGAGGGGGCGAGGGACCTAGAGAAACAGTGCCCCCCTCCTTTCCTTGCCAGCTGTTAAATTCCTCCATTGTCTTTTTTTTTTCTCTCCTTCAACTGGGACTGTACACACCGAGGAACAAACCACCCTCTGTTTCTCTCACACACACACACACACACACGCAGCTATAAAAACCACTGGCCATCTCTGGAATAACAGATCAGGGGTCAGCTGGCAAAGCACAGAGACTTCTGGGGTTATCTCAGGGTTCATTAATCACTTTACTTTTTTTTTTTTTTTTTTTTTACCGTGCTACACAGCGCTCCCGTCTGTTTTCTCGCACCTTTTCCATGGAGACGGCGCTAATAAATCATCCAGCGACCTCATGTCTGGATCCTTACAAACAATGAGTTGATCTATCAGCAATTACTTTGTTTAGAAAACCTGATGTGTTATCTTCCCCTGTTTTGTGCATCTTAAGTTTTTTTTCTTCCCAAAAATATTAAAAACAAATCAGTGAGTCACTCGTTCCTTCATTACTTCCTTTAGAAACATCTCCAGGGATTTTATCGCAGAGAGCACGGGTACAGTTTGTGCTGCGAATCGCAGAGTTCTCTGAGACATTTCCAATAGTGGAGAGGTCGCGCAGCGAGCTAGTAAATGGAACCAACTTCCTGCACATGCTCAATAGCAGCTTCAACTACTCTCCAGAGACTGAAACATGATGCCGTAATCCGTCTTTAGGGAAGCTCTGAATTAGAACCAATTATAACCAATCTAGCCCTTTCTAACTCTTCAATAGATTTAAGCTTGCTCACTCACTCACTATTGCCTGTTCAAATACCTTTATACTTTAAGTAGTTTTGAAAAATACTTTTATACATTCATCCATCTACCATGTATCCGTGTGGGGTCACGGGAGGGGGTCACATCATCCAGCTCCGGGAGACATAGTCACTCCAGTGTGTCCCGGGTCTTCCCCTGGGGCTGGAACACCTCATTCGAGAAGGACCGCTTGTCACCCAAAGCTCGAGATCGTAGGTGAGGGTTGCAATTACTGGTAAACCGAGAATTTCTACACTTTTACTTTAAAAGGAGGAGGTTGTGCACACCTAAGCAGAGGGCAATTGTGTAGGGGAGGTAAAAAAACAAACTATAAGAAAGAGAAAAGAACTCCCACAATGTTGATCATCAGTAAAAGAATCAATTTAATTACAATGTTTAGGTTCTTAGACCTTCATCAGTTAGTATACACAGGTAGAAATACTACCTGATAAAGGTCTGAGAACCGGTATGTCCTAATTAAATTTATTCTATGGCTTGTGATTGACAATGTGCAGTTCTTCTTTCAACTTATTTGTAGAGCCCAGAATCACAAATCGCAGATTTGCACCAATAGGCTTTACAGTTTGTACAAAAGCAACACAACATCCCCTGTCCTTAGACCCTCACATCATACGAGGTAAAATTCCCCCCCCCAAAAAAACCTTTAATGGGGGAAAAAAAACAAAAACAGAAGAACCCTGAGGAATAGTAACAGATTAGGGATCCCACTTCCAGGACGGACAGACGTGCGAATCTGTAGTGCACTTTAACAGAAGTATTTTTAAACTGGGCTCTTTTGCACTTTAGAGGTATTTTTTAAACCTTGTAACAGTGCAAACAATGCTTGAGCTACATGCCAGGATTCTGTGAAATGGGGCTCGATGTCCAAAATACCAAACTTCCCCTTTGAACGACTTCACCTAATGACTTTACTAAACATCAGACACCGACCATCCGACATCCAGCGTTCGTTCCAGTATGAGCAAACATCCACGTCCACAGTGCAGTTACTTATACAGTGTCTGGCCGGAGTAACACAGTGATTAGAAATGGGTTATGGCGAAAACGCATTAAATAGAGACTGAGAGAAGGAAATGGCAGCCATAACGACAGATCCTCGTTCAACACGGCTTCACTTCTCTTTTTCCACATGAATCAGATGAAGTAGTAACGTTCATGCTACAATGCAAAGAAGTTATATTTAGAAGTGGTTATAATTAGTTCTGACTAAAGTCCAGAAGACCAGAAGCAAGAACTTAAATTACTTATTAAGTGTTTTAATCGGACTTTACTATTTTGCTGCTTCGTGCTTGTTTTTCTCCGTCTCTCGCCCTCCAGGTTGAACTTTTCTTCCTTCCAATGTTTTCCTTTCCCACAGGCTGTGTTCTCACAGCTGCATTCTGGGTAGAGAACTATCAGATGTCTCCATATGGCGGGGACCTGTTCTCATTTTGGGTGGAGAGCCATTGAAGGGGAATGTGTGAGCCAGAGAGAGAGAGAGAGAGAGAGAGAACTGAAAGAGACACTACGATATCAAGATCGTTCAGATAAACAGAGAACTGGAAAGAAGAAGTTGAGAAAGAAACACGGACACAGCATGAATGAGGATTTATTAAGTGTTACAGGAGAAATAAGAGAGGAGGAAAATACTTTGTCAGTGGGGTAAAGGGCTGTTAAATACAGATTAAAATTAAAGGATAAGGGTCAACAATATTTTTTTTAACTAATAAGTATCATATTAATCTTAAATACACTAAATGACTAGTTACAGATAGTGCATTTGTGACTAATAATGCATTCTTCTGCAGTTTATGATGAAACACATATTGAATTAACATCTTTTAAATGAGTCTCAATGTCAGGAATGTGCTTGAACCTGTTGCAGCTGGTCGTTAGTTGAAAGCTGGAAAACCGAAGGACCGAAAGGAGCGAAAAAGGGGGAAAGAGAAAGTAACTCCAGAAGGACAAGCCGCAGCGTGTCTCGGAGTGACCAAACAAGAAACCGAAGAGGAAGAGAGGGAGGAGCGACAGGGAAGGAGCCATGTGGAGACGAGAATTAATTGATTCGTTTGAATGCCTGTGATCAGTGGATCAGTCAGAAATCCAAAAGATATTCAGCTCACTGTCATACGATTGGAAAAAAAAAAGAATTTGGATCTTCACCAGGAAATATTTGGCATTACTGCTTAAAATTATTATCAAAACAGTTGTGGTGGACAAGGAGGAACGGAGAATGGTGGATGGAGAGGAGGACACACACACACACACACACACACACACACACACACACAGTACCAACCTTGGAAGGGATGCGTGCGGTCAGCAGATAAGCTCGATGTGATGCCAACGCCTGAGGAGAGAGACACAGACCAGTCAAACGACATCACTGACAGAACAATAACACAAGATGAACCTCATTCTGCCCTCAGGAGTCATTAATGTGTTTTACGACAAAACCTTTTCTTTATTTAACGAAAGACGACATAATTCTTTCATTTTACACCAAACAACTAATTGATTCATTATTTTAACACAAAAATTGACCTTCGTTGCAGCTTTAAGTTTATGTTAACCCGGCCTCTTCATCTATTTCCACTTGCAGAAGAAGCTGGCGAAGGCCAAGACCTCTGGAGAGGCTTTTTCCCCTGAGTGGGATAATCATATATATTATCTGTCACCACGTGTTGAAGCTCTGTCCTGCCAGAAGATTCAGTGCAAATTATAGCTGCTTGCTCAGCCAAAAACGCAGCTGAACTCATTCTCATCACAAAGTGTGAGAGGTGTACGGCCGAGTTATGGTTGAAACGGTTGAAATGTTGAAATAAAAAGCCTACTGCGGCCATCGCAGTTTCCGTCCTGTGGGGTTAAAAGAAAAATAAGGAACAAGGAGGGAGAGAGAGATGGATGGAGGAAAAGCGAGGAGGCTGAGCCAGCTGTGGTATGTATTCCCAAGGTCAGCGAACGGCCAATAGACACCGACTCCTCCCTGACTGAAGCGAGTCCCGGCCAATTGGGATGAAACATGGAGGGAGACGGGGTTCGGAGTTGAAAACGTCTGGTTTGGGTTTGCGGGCGTGCGAGCAGGTCGATGTGCGTTTGTGAGCAGGTGAGTGAGTCCACAGAGGCAGACGCCATAATGAAAAACAGACGAACAACTGTGAGAAACCTGGAGAACGACGCACTGCTTACAATCTGTCTGAGTCCGGCTGATGTGAACCTGACAGAGTGAACGGCATGTTTAGTTTTGTCAGATCTTTCAGTTTCGAAATTTGAAATAATTTGTATTTAGGCAAAGAAAACCTTTTTCTAACATTCCTGGTTACCTGTGTCAGATGTGACAATAAATGTCAATATCTTGTGTATGTATTTTTTCTAATATTTTACAAACAAAATGAATATTCGAGGTGGATCAATTGATAGTGAAAGAATTTGAATTTCTAGTTTAGATTTCACATCTCACGTTACAAAACATAATGCCAGTAATGGATTAAAAGACAGAATATAGTAGTGCATTTTAGATATGCAACAATTAATTAGTTCCCAACTACTACTGCAATCCCAAAAATTTAATAATTGGTTAATTGATTTTAGTCATTAAGAAGAAAAAGTAGAAAGTTCTCTGGATCTGACATCTATGTTATTTTTTTCTTTAATAGTAAACTGATTTCTCAGTTAAATTCCCCCCATCAAACAATGATATGCTACATTATATATTTATCTGCTTCATTTTATTTGAACTTGCTTCAGGAAACAATCCGTGTTGACCGTTCTAACAAAAAAAAAAAAAAAAAAGAAATATGCCGAGTACGATATCAAGAAACATTTATGGTGTTTTCCCCTTTTTAAAAAATTATAGCATTGGTTTGTAATCTGTGGAATGTGTGTGTTGCTTAGGTCAAGTACCAACAGGAACTAACTGCAGTTAGAACACACACACACACACACACACACACACACACACACACACACACACACACACACACACACACACACACACACACACACACACACACACACACACACACACACACACACACACACACACACACACACACACACACACACACACACACACACACACACACACACACACACAGTTTTAACGCCTGTCTGTATTTTATTCTGATCAGCGTCCTGAAGAGTCAGCTGATCAGGCTGATTTACACATCACTGACTGATGGAGTCACGCACCTCTTACTCATGAGAGTCTGTTATGTCATAAATGTAAAACGGATTAAGCTTTGGTCTGCACTGACAAATACAGGAAACCAAGAACAGGGATTTTCAACATTTCAAGGGAACTTATGATCTTTGCGCCAAACAAAAGGATGACTCACCATCATCATATTAATAAACTATAAAAGCAGTCGCTAGTTGCAGCCCTAGTTCATTGAAATACAATTGTTAGCATGTCAGTGTATTAATTAAGAAATCTGTAAGTAGAGACAGGGTTTATAACACAGACACAAGGCAAGATTTGCAGATTTGTGTGTGTGTGTGTGTGTGTGTGTGTGTGCGTGGAGCTGCAGAGGAGAACAGCTGTAGTCTGACAGTCACAGACACTGTCACAGCTGCTTCCAGACTGAGCTGCTGCAGCCGCAGCCATCCTAAATATTCCACAACCACATGCAGACCAGGTCAAACCCAACGCTCAGCGCTTACGATGTCAACACGTCAGGACAAAGACAGGGCAGGGGATGAAAGTGTATTTCCACAGGAGGAGATGTTTTGATTGTCTTTGAACGATACGTAGTTGGAGAAAAAATGTCTGGTCGTCAGACACTATTCTCTAAACAAGTCTTTGGGCGTCCCACTCATGTCCTGTTCATTTATTTTGAACGTTTTCTTGGAAGATTTAAGATACTACTACATAAAGCTGTAACAATTAGTTGATTAACAATTAGTTGCCAAGAATTATATTAATCACTGCCTATTTCAATACTCAATTAATCAATTTTAGGTTGTTTTTTTTAAGAAGAATGCCCAAATTCTGTGGTTCTAGCTTATCAAAACTGATTACTATACTATTCTATATCTTCTAAAATATTGAACAAATGATCTTTGGGTTGTGGAAAGTTGGTCTGGACAGAAAAAACACTTTTGCATTTTCAGCTTTGGTGAGGAAACAGTGATTGACATTTTACAAACCAAACAACTAATCGATTAATTGTATTTCAATAGTCATCACTTGCAGCTCTACTGCTACACACTGAGACAAAAATACAGAACAAAAGAGACGAGAAAACATTTATGTCGAGCATCAGAATAGATCAATGCAGCAATATCTGCCCCCGCCACAGGTCAGAGTCGAGTTTTGCACTATCGTGACCCTTTTTATTCCAGAATAAAGTTCACTGTAAAGCGTTGGTTAGAATCACAAGGCGTGTCTTATTAGCTTATTAACTTCTGTACTGCGCCTTGGGAATCTTAAAAAAAAAAAAAGTCTTGAGCCCGCACTTGCTGGTTCATATTTGTGTTTGTCACTGGTACCTGCCGTAACTCGCCCACACCCACACAGCCTTTTACCCACTTTACTACACAGAAGGAGAACACGGTTTGTTACACAAAGTTAAAGTCTTCACATTGGTTACTAGTCAGTTTCTGGATTGATTTTGCATTTATTTCACTTGTCTTCAAAGCAACTTAATAAAAGTGGTGAATCTACTTTTTTAATCTCTTTTCTTGGTTTTATCACCACATGTTTGTCATGTTTATATGTTAAGTGTGTTAGTCTGAACTTGCTTTCTGTTTACAATCATGGCTTAATATCGGCTTATCAGTCGTCTGTAAAGCTTTATTTTTTTTACTGTATTGACACCCAACCCAACATGAGAAAGGAATTTTAAATCAAACTGTGGCATTCACGCA
The DNA here is from genome assembly GCA_036785175.1 of Eupleurogrammus muticus. Classification (NCBI taxonomy): domain Eukaryota; kingdom Metazoa; phylum Chordata; class Actinopteri; order Scombriformes; family Trichiuridae; genus Eupleurogrammus; species Eupleurogrammus muticus. The sequence goes on from JAYKQN010000020.1 coordinate 13,078,955, forward strand.
AACCATTTATTTCTAATATTGTATTAACACCGTAAGTCTCAGATTTTTTCTTAAGTTTTCTGCTATTAATGACAATAATATGGAATATGTCTCAAGCCCAAAGATTATGTACTTAAATCTGGTATCCAAAGAAGTCAAAATGTGAGGTGACTACAAAAGTCTCTGAATCATTTTATGTTGCTGTGACAGAACAAATATGAGAATATTTAACAAAAACAGATAAATACTTCATTTAGAACTTTACACAAGACCAAAATGAACCAAGATCAGGAAAAAACTTAAATAATAACCTAAATTTTCTGCAATGCTAAGTTCAATGATTAATAAAATAGGTGTTCAATTATTATTATTGTCTATAAAACCAAAGAAATTACCCTGAGGATCATAGCAGAACTTGAATATATTCTGTTCTGCTGTTTAATAAAGAGCTCACCAAACAGCTCAAATCTACATTACATTAAAAATAGTGCTTAGTTGCAGCTTACTACTGATATTATATTCAACTATTTACTTATTGGATTGATGATGTAGATGTTGACGATATATATTGATACTGTGATAGGGATGTGTTTTACTCCAGCTAAAATAATTTTTTGTGTGTGTTGTAGCGGAGGTTTTGTCCCGTCATATATGAATAAATCTTAATGCTGCCCCCATACCAGAGAGTTTTGGTTTTTAACAGATTAAAGTGGCCCTATTATAAAAAAAAAATCCAATGATTGTGTGTAACTATTTAGATCTCTGCTTTCAGCGAACACACAAACTGTTGACAGTCCCCTCTGTAGTGTTACTGAAACCTGAATGAGCGCCCCAGTTTGTAGGGGAGGGGCTTATTTCAGAGAGAGTGTGTGAGAAGGCAGACTGTATTGCTGCTTCAGGTTTACCTTCGGTCTTTTGGGCCATTAAAGCAGGCGCATTTGAATGAAAAGACGGCGAACATTTTAATATCAAACTTGCCACTTACCAGCACTCGGTTCTCCACCTTGTCACCTTTGACCTCCAGCTGGACCTTGCGCCTCAGGGACAGCTTCACCCTCCGACCCACCGCCTCCCGCACGCTCTCTGAAACACACAGCGAGATGACAGGGACAGTCGGGGGTTAGCTGGGCACGTTACGCCATGGCTACGGAACCTCCAGTCACGTTTCACATTCTGCTAATATCAACAAACTGTACCAGAAACAGAACTGAAACTATCCATTACAGCAGTGTTCACAGTGTAATAACTAGATTTGTGTTATTGTCAACAAATCTACTATTTTGTGTCTAATCCAGTGGTTCTCAAATAGAGAAATACTGGATTCTCTATTTTAGAATTATTTGAGAAGCTGGAACATTTTCTTGGGTCCCATTGGCGCAAACTATTTTGAGTTATTTTAGGAAGAAAATGCCCAAATTTTGTAGTAAACTGATGATCTGGTCTTTTGGTCTGGGAAAAAAAAGAAAAACATTTTGGTTGAATCTTTAGCTTCGGGAAACGCGGACATTTTACACCTTTTTATAAAGTAAACAACTAAGCAATAAATCATTTCAATAATCAACATGGACTATCAAGAGAGTCTTTAGGCGCAGCCCTAGTGAAAAATAAAGTCTACTGTATGTATAGCTACTTAAACAATGTTCTCTATTCTAACATATATCCTGGATTCTTCAATGTTACTTGGGCTGTTTTGAAGACAGGGAAAACAGGTCTGGGTGAACTTGTGCTGCTGTTTTTAAAGCAGTGGTGGGAAAATCCACGGACAGACGAAAGCAGGGGAGGGTGGAGGAGAAGAAATAGTGGGAGAGATTAAGGGGGAAAGCAGGCGCGAGAGGGAGAAGAGGCGGAAGAGGCATGAAGAGGATAAGAGAGGGTGGGTAAAGCAGGGAAAGAGCATGAGAGTGTGGGCCTGTGGTGATGACATCATGTCCTCCTCCTCCTCCTCCTCCTCCTCCTCCTCCTCCTCCTCCTCGCACATGATGAGGTCATGAGGAGGATGAAAACATCGCAGCAGCATGGAGGCTGATCACAAACACATGGACGTTTGGCTCTCCGTCCAACGAAGTCACATCAAAACAAGAACTGACCCTGCGGACTAATTACATTAAAGTTACAACCTGCAACGCTTCCAATCTAAATCACAGCCCTCACCTCTTCTCACCTCACTTCTGCCAGACTGCTGGAATACAGCGGTGACCCATCTACAGCTAAAGTCATGAAAACTTATCAATCACAGAATATTGAAACCTATCGACAGGGTTGTCTGACACGAAAGAATTAGTTGTCGATCCGAAATAGTGTTGATGCATTGTGAGACACGACTGATGGAGAGAGTGAAGGTCAGATTGTGATGCTGCGAGACATAAAGACGGAATTCTCACAATGTGAATGCAGCGTTCACTAAAGCTCTGACTAACAGCTAATAATGATTAAATTGATCAATTGTTTAGCTCATTTAATGGTGTCAAATGTTTCAATGTAAATCACTGTTTTCGAAAGCTAAATATTGAATCTAAAAAGTCTTTTTGTGTCCAGACCAACAGTCCATAACCCAAAGAACATTTACCATTATAGAAGAGTAAAGAAAGCAGAAAATAATCAGATTTGAGAAGCCTTATTACATTAATCAATCAATCCCTTCGTACAATAAAACAGCAAAAAAAAAAAAAAACTGTGAAAAATACGTGTGACAAGTACAAAACTCAACAAGATTTAATTAGGACTGGGCAATATTTTTCCAAAAAAGCCTATCAATAAAAATATGTTTATTTATTGATAATATTGATAAAACTGATGATTTTCTTGATATTGTATTATATTATATTATATAATATGTCTAACTTGATAACAAAGATTGTTGTTTATAATTTTAATTTCTATTTTTGGACCAGGCGAAAAAGGCTGAGACAACTTTTTAAATTAAATTAGATTTGCTGTTTATCTGTTAAAAACTGGATGTTTGATTGAATCATTCATTCATTATCAGAGTGAGCAGCATTTTTTTATTGTTGTCTAGATTCGATTCATTATCATGTAAGATGAGGGAAAGCAGCAAACTCAAATTTAAGAGCCGAGTTGATCAAATACTTTTAGTTTTTTGATATATGTTATATGGTGAAATACCAATAAATTAAAAATAAAATTGAAAAAGAAATTTAAGGGCAATTTTAGTCTGAAGCTGAATACTTCATATTTCAAATCAAGTCAGATGACTTATTATTTTTGCATTGACGCTTGCATTCTATACATTCTGCGAGTGTGCCCGGCCTGTACTTTAACATTCGCTCATTCACTTTTTAACTCGGCTTGCTCACCAGGAGCGGCCTTCACCTCTTCCCCTGGCCTTTAAAATGCTGCTGATGAGAAACGTCAGGTCAAGTCTGACCCATTAAAACCAGCGGCGGGGCTGCCAACAAAAAGCCCCATTCATCAGCCCGTCCAGTGACATGCAGCCGTAACACAAAGCGCTGTGCACGGGGTTTACTTTTGGAGTTCTTGTGAGTTTATTACAAAAAAAAGGTGGGGCGAAAAAAAAAGGCCTAACGCTGTATTTCTTTCTTATAAGCGCCTTTTATCTTGTTCATCCTGCCGTTGGAGCAATAAACGGTGTGATTAGTTAAAAAAAAAAAAAAAAAGACCAAAATGCCCTTAACTTTTTTTTTTAACAATCCAATCCTCTGTCGTTGCCATACTTAACACACAGATCACTTTTTCCCCCCACCAACAGAGCTGCAGATATTTAATGTGTTTTTTTTCTTCCTTTTTTTGACACTCAGTCACCCAGGCAGTCTGTGTTGATAATATCTCACAATCCAAAGGAATTTCACAGGACACACCCCTATCCCAAAGCTTTCTCTCTCCCTCTCCCCCCTCCGGTTTCAGATAAGGAAGTGGCAGAGGAAAGACTCAGGTAGCCAGCCTGCCCCTCAGGCCATGAAAATAACCCAGATCACTTGACATGCCGAGAACAACTAAAACTAGCTGCACCATGAAACATATTGGTCCTACAATAAAACAAAGTGAGCCTAATGCAAAAAAGACTAGACTAAGTATTTTGCTTTATGTAGTTTTCACCTTTAGCTGTAAGCATTCCCCCCTCAATTCCCCCATGATCAATTTTCCTGTTTAATTAGTGATTGTATGATAGCTAACACGTAGTATTCCCATTATATTTAAAACTGTATGCTTCATACTATGTGTTTTACACTACTCATCCTTATAGGAGTCTCCAGGCTCCGCACTCCAAAAGAGTCCAGAAGTCACCCGCTCGCATGAGATTAGGCTCCGTTCATTTTACCGCTACTTCGTCCTGTACGTATCAATAAGATAACACCCGCAATTAAATTAAACTTGCGGTTATTGCCCCTTGTAACGGGCTTTCTATTTTCTTCAACAATGCGTTATTTTTTTTTTAAATAAAGATGTTTCATTTCGCGGGTGCCTCTAGTTTCGCCGCTTAGGGTGTGTAATTCCGGGATTTACCTGCTCCGCAGTGAACTGGATGCGGGGGCGCTATGACATCCGAAGCAGGTTTTTAACTTAATTTCGAGGGATTTATTACTAAATACGCAATATTGAAGAAAACAAACACCCCGTCGGGACAGACGACAACCGTAACTATAAAACAAACTTTACTTTTTTGTGAGTGGTATATGCAGAATTAAGTAAAAAGCTAAATAAAATGAACATATTTCTCATTTTCGGGCGCTAACTGCCAAGACTCTCCAAACTAGAATATGAGGTTATACACTGCTGTGATATTACTAAAGTAAATTCAAGAGCTTCATTATAGCTTCTGGTAACTTTAACCGTGCTTTACAGTAGGTTGTGTTCCTGTAGTGAGGCAGCGGTGAGTTTAGATAAACTTTGTAGTTTCTATTCGTCGTCTGCTGTGATTTAGCATATGTACCTGAGCGCTACCAGAAACGGTGCGTTAACGCTGAGCGTTATCTTACCGAGCAGCTCCGCGGGAATGTCCGTTTTCTCCTCCGACATGTCTTCTTCTCTCCGAGCGGGGAACGCCGAGGAGGAGTCCGGGAAGAAGAAGCGCCTCTCGCGGGGAGCTTCGAGCGCAGGAAGCGACGGCTAATAGGTGTTGTCCTTTTTTTTTTTCCTAAACGTAACGTCGGTGTTACCTACCTGTCAACACCCCGCGTCCCGACAGTTACCGTTACTGTCCGCATGCCTGATAAAGTTACACACACGCGCCGTCGCACGCGCGCACGCTACATTACTCCCGCTGCAGCGGAGCAGGAAGGGCTGAATTAAAGCGGGTTTCAATATGAGGCGGCAGGTTATATCCAAAACTCAAGACAGTCAGTCAGTTGTATATGTGTGTGTGTGTGTGTGTGTGTGTGTGTGTGAGCGCGCGCGCGTGTGTCACAACTTCATTACTCAGTGATCCCTCCTCTCCTGATTCCTGGAATTGTCCAGGAAAAATGGTAGAATGGCGACACCTGGCGGCTAATTTAATGTATAGCAGTTTACCGTAGTATTACTTATAGCAGGGGAGTCGAACTCAAAAAAAAAAAAAATATATATATATATATATATATATATAATTTTAGAATTTAATTTAATTTAACAATACTAAATACTGCATTTTTGAAAAAATGTTGGAATGTTACAGTACTTTATTTTATGTAAAATATTACAACTCACATCTCGAAAGTAAAAAAAAATATAATATAATATATACATATAGTAGGACAGAAAGTGCAAAATTTTCCTCTGACATGTATTGAAGTGAATTATAATGTACATTACATAGAAATACTTATAAGTAATTGAGTACAAGTTTTTGAGTAAATGCACTTCCACCATTTCTGTGATGAAACAAAACTGTAAACCTTCTCAAAAACATTGTTGCATTGGAAAGAATATGTAGTAAGATGATATTTTTTGGTCCATTAAAAGGCAGCTGCTGGTTTCCTGTTATGTGTACAGATGTTAACATGAGATAACGCTTCCAGATGTTTGTCTCCATCTAGTGCTTGAGTCTGTTACACACCAGTCCAATAGTCCAATATCAAGCAGAAATATCGTATTCCATTTGCAGATAATTTCTTTTCTTGATTTTGGTCAATTGGTTCAAAAAGTTGTCAGTTTCTGCAACAAACTAAATCCAGACTAAATATCTAAGACTAAAATCAAGAAAAAAAGGCTAGATAAGACAATGGTAGACCGTATACTATTGTCAAGATTATTTTCCAGAGGACCTATTATAGGCTTTACGGTTTGTACAAAAGCAACAGAATATACCTGTCCTTGTCACATTGTACAAGGAAAAACTCAATTATTTTGTAATAATTATTTACAACCAAAATTAAAAACCAAAAATTAAAGTACAAATGTGATTCTGCCTTCTCCAGAATCCTCCTTGATTAGGAGGATGCTCCACTCCAGGACAGCATGTTGGCAGCTACAACACATGTTGCCAGATGTTCAGATTGCTAATAAATTTGTATATCTTCACACTAAGTTCCTTGTCTGTTTATTTTTTATAGTTCAATTTAATAAGACAAAGTAATACATTCCTTTATCCCACAAAGCTAGGATTGGTGGACATTCTTTAACTAATCTATTCTTCCCTGTATAAGTTTAAATTGTTTGGCTATTTTAGAACTAATGTAGTTTTTGCCCATATAAGAATAAGTTGTTTTGTTATTTCAGGCCACTGTCCGTGATGTTTGTGGATGTAGTACAAAGTTTTCACCACCAGATAGCGCCCTGCTAAACGTTGGACTCCCGTGGTCCTGTGTTTCCATGTTCCATGTTCCCTTACATCTCCTCGTGTGCACCTTTTAAATATATATTCAGCAGAGATCAACTCAAGTCTTTTTTTTTTTTTTTTTTTTTTAGTTTTTTTTAGTATCCCAATCATCACGAATTCTCATCAAACATATATCAAGGGATTTGTCAAAATGTTATTTTATCGAACTATGTCGAAAAAAACGCATCTATGCGCAAATTTCACCTAAATATTTAATTGCACATATATCACATGAAATCCAAAATACTGCAGGTGTTCACAAAAGCCTTTTTAAAATGGCTATGAACCATCATTTGAACTTCTGTTGATGTGCCTCCTCTGGGGAAAAATAATTTATTGTGAATAGTCAAAAGGTCAAAAGGTCATTTTGGAAAAAAATGCCCTTTAAATGTATAGATTTTATTATATCTTGCTTTGGACTAACTGTGCCAAATATACAAGGCATTTTCACCTGTAAAGATTTCTTTTTTTTTTGCAGTGTATATATTTACTTTTACTGGTCTGTCCTACATGGGATGAAATGCAGAATTTTCCTGTAAAAGTCACGTGAAAATGAGGACGTTGGTCTTCCCTCTGTTGAATTAGACTCAGACACTAGATGGAAGCAAATATCTGAAAACGTTATCAGATTTTATTCCTATTTGTTATAAAAATGTGTTTACTTTAAAAACACAACAGAATCATTTGGATTTATTTTTGAACAATTTAATCCTATTGCGTCATTAGAGAAATAAAGTTAACGGAGGTTGCTGCTGTTTTTTTTCCCCCACAAAAGTGTTAGTTCATAGACCAGTATACATGTCTTCAAATATTGCAACACTTTACTTGTCCTCAAGATGGCAACAGACTACAGATACTGTATTTGTAGAGCTCTTGCAATTCCGGATTCTTGAAACAGGAACACATCACATATGACAATTCATTTATTTTTTAGTTTTTTTTTTTTTTTTAACTTGCAGCATCAACTTATTTCCAGTTTTCAGGAAAAAAAAAAACATTTTGAACTCTGGTATAGATCCGAAGATTTTAAAAGAAAAAAAAATCATCTAATTGAATTTGGGGGCGGATGATAAAGATCTCTCCAAGGTGCTGAACCAATCTGAGCGATAAACATCTTTAATGACATTTACTGGGATTACTGCATGTAGCCAATAACGCGAGGACACGTGCAGACATATTCGCGTCTTCTGTTCTTTAGATCAGATTGCAACGTGAAAAAGAGAGCACATTGTTCCTTTTGTGCCAACATTTTTTACAATTACATACACATATTTTAAACAATTAATTGAGTTGATTTTTTTAGTAATATGTTGTGTGTTTGTTTAGATTTTTCCTCTTTTCGTCTCTTTCTTTTTTTCCCCTATTATGTTTGTAGTTGTTTTTTTTATTATAAAAACAATAATCGCTGAGAACTGAATCTTGAAACCAGCGGAGTCACAGGACATAATCTCTTGTCTCTTGTTTTCCTTACCCTCAGACCATAACTGGAAAAGCGAGTTGAATGTGAACAGCTAACGTCATATCTAGGAAACAGGAGACCGAAAAGCCCCACTTTAGAGGAAAAGAGGATTTGTGATATTACAAATTGTTGTACAGGCCAGTCATGGTCCTTTGTTAGCTTTACACCAGTATTCCAAATGAGTAACAATGAATCTGGAGGCTTGAAGACTCCGCTGCACAAACACTGAGAAGAGACTCACTGCAAGAAAATTACATTTCGACGAGTGAAAATATCTTGTTATTTTATTTCTGCTTATTTCAAGTTTTAAACCCTTGATTCTGATCAATTTAATTAGTTAAAATAAGATTAAAATGTTTAATCGATTGACCTTTTATCTTAAGGTCATCTATCTCATATCATGGACTTTTTATATGATTACTTTAACAGTCCTCTGTAAAATAAACTGATGAAATTTGTTTTTTTTATTATAGGTTGTATGTTCATCTTTGGGATAGACATTTTACACCATTTCATGAACTAAACGATTAATAGATTTCTAGATTGTTGTAGCCCTATTTAAGAGAGAGGCAAATATATGTAAATGGACAGATAATAAAAAAGAAGTGTATACACACACACACACACACACACAACATCTTGGAATGTGCATCACAGTATCTGTGTGTGTGTGTTCAAGTTTAAGACATTTTCCATGTGTTGACCTTGAGTGTGTGACGGCAGCACCGTGTGACGATAAGGTGCAGCATAACAGAGCGGTGTGTGTGTGTGTGTGTGCCCATTTCCATTAAGTGTGATTTGTTACAGACTCGTCTGGAGGCGAAGCAGCAGCCAGGAAACTCCCTTAGAGATCAGTGCGGGAAAGAAAACAAAAAAAAAAAGGTCTGACTGGTAACGAAAATCACAGGGTTTCAAGTTGAAACTATAATGATGATAATTATGATGTTTTGCCGTAGCCGTCGAAAGAATTTCACACAAAAAGTCCTGTTATTGGTTAGGTCTGATCCAGGATTCTGTAACCACTCATTGATTGCAAATAATATATCTTCACTGAAAGGTATTGCTTAACTTTAAATCTTGACTGGACATTGATTCATTTCAATTAAAACCGGTCGTTAGGTAATTTGATACGTGCACTTTCACGGAAAAAGGAGGTAAGAACATCTATTGTTATACATTGTTTGACTTTGGAATGAAATTAGTTTTTTCTACTCTTACTATTCGACATTGTGCAAAAAAAAAAAAAATGGAGATTAAGACGCGTCTGTCTCAGCTGGAATAATGACAGTGTCAGGTAAGTCCCAAAATAGAAGCTGAGTCAATAGAAAATGTTTGTTTCCACATCTGCTGCTCCTTAGTCACTAAAGTAAGCTGGCTGTGAGCAGGCCAGAAGCCATAAACACAGCTTGACTCGGTGTCACCACACAGATCGAGAGTATGTGCTCTCTCTTTGCTTTCAAAAACACGTCCACTCTGACGCAAGGTCGCACGACTGGGACGGCCAACGGCTGATAACCTGCTGTGACGTGGTTTCTTTAGTAGGTCAGAACGCAGAGAACCCCCGGATCACAGGGCCGTTTCCTGTCAGACGGGCTCGCGCTTCTCAACGCGGGGTTTACGATAAATACGGATCTTCCGCAATGTCCCCGGGTTATCTTTTAACTTGGTGGTCATTTGTACAGGGCAGAGGGACACGAAAAACAAACAAGTAATCACCACAACTGGCCCATTACAAGGGTCCAATTGGGCCCATTGGATGACTGTATTTGGACTCTATTTTTTTTTTTTTCTCACAGAAACCGGGACAAAATATTCACAGCTTCGATTCGTAGACGGTTTAAAAAGGCAATAAAAAGTTTCAACAGCTTATTAAAAAGTAATAATGGTTAAGTGAATGAATGCTTTGAGCAGTAGACTGACTGAATAGGGAATGAGGATGACATCCTACTGTTAAACTGCACATTTTATGTCATCGCTCCGGTTTTGTTTTTACAACGTATTTCCTTTTAGTTTAATCTTTGTAGCTTGTTTTTTTCATGGACAAGATGCAGCTTTATTTTACAGTGCAATTTGTAACATTAATAGGAGTATAGTATAATGAGTAGAGGGGGAAACATAGATAAATAGAATAGGAAAGATGGTTTAAATGAGTTTAGGAAACTAACAACTTTTTTTAACAAATTGACCCAAATCAGAAAAAAAAATGAAATGAGCTAACTTATCTGCCAGTGGAATTTTACAAGCAATTTTCACTTACAATTTTCAATCTTTATTTTTACTGGTCTGAACCACTTGGGACATCTAGCCCCATTTCCCATGTGTTCTGTTGTATATCTGACTCCCTCCAATCAGATTTTCATTATAATGAACGTGCAAAGGGGGGGGGGGGTTGAATTCTAGTAGAAAAAAAGCTATTTATCTTGGGAAAAACTGAATAAACATTGGAGGGCAGCTTGGCCCTCCTAATTAGATGTACCATGTAAGGTCCCGTTTCATTCATCTGTGCTTGCTTTGAAAGGCTTGGAAATGAGCCATGCACCTGTCTGAGGGGTGGAGGTTTACTAGAAGCGTGATGTAGCCTTCAAATTAGACCGGTAACAAGTTGGCCTGCAAGTTCTCTGTGAAGTGCAGGATGATGCTCTGATAAGGAACAGGAAGACTATTGCATTGTGGTTCCTGTTTAAGAAAAATGTGCTGAAAATCTGCCCCCTGGGAACTTCCGTTATATTGAATATTTGGCCAGAGGGAAATGAGTACAAAGCTCAGGACTGGAGGGATTGGTGAAGTTACCAAACCATCCGTTTATCTTAAAGGTACAGTGTGTGGTTTCTAGTGGCCTCTAGTGGTGAGGCGGCAGATTACAATCTGAGTACCACAAGCGTGTAAGGGAATCTGTGAAAAAACATGAGAAGGCCACCACTATCTCTGGTGTCTCTATCAGATATTATCGTCTTCCTGACTCCATATGTAATTTTATTGGTGTTTCAGTTCAAAACTTTAATCTGTCCAAACTGAGATGCACTTTAAGGGGCTACACACAGGTTCCGGGTGGTGACGGCACACAGCGTGCTTGGTTTAGCATACAGTTAGTCTCAGTTTCTTCCTGTAATCTATATCATTTGCCTATCCAAACATGTGGGAAACGTGAATAGCTGTTTGCTTACTACCGTAATAAAACATGGTACCGGTAAGAACCGGACACACGCTCGCATTCAAACTCACAGTGTCAAAAGATATAAATAAATCTGTAGGACGGGACATTGTGCGAATGCCGCTAACTGTATGATAATAATTTGGATGTATTGGATGTATGATATGTATTTGGATGATAATAATAGTAACGACTGCACTGTAAATGATTAAATACACACGTCGCTGTCTCGTATCGGTACTGGTCAATAGCCGGGATAATAAAATAAAAGTTAAAATAAATAAAATAATAATAAAATAAAGTTAATCATCAGTGAACACATACTTCTCCATGATTGTCAGACACAGTCGCCGTGTGTAACGGTGGGTTAGGGTTCTAATTACTCCGCACAGCGTGCTTGGCCCAGCATGAAGTTTGTCTGGGCTGCTTCCTGTAAAGTAAATCATTTGCTTAATCCAATTTGTTTTACCATGTGGGAAATAGGCTTGGCCTCACCACAGGGTTCTATGGCCAGGTCTGCATACTAACTAGATGAGGACAGTAATTATATTATTTACGCTCACCACTTTTACCAAATTTGGAGACACATTCAGATTCCCTTGAATCATATAAGAGTGCAGGGTTAACAAGGCATCACACACATACATTTCCAAATTATGGCACTTATTTATTGTTCATTTACTGTATATGATAAAGACAGCCTGTGCTTTCACACTTTACTGTGTCTGTCCACACTCGGCTTCTCCAGAATACTATCAGCTTGTTTATCTGAATGTGTTTAGTTAATATTTTCCTGTGTGTCAGCAAACCATGCAACAAACTACAATGATCATGGAAAGATCTCTATTTATAGTCGAGGTCTTTACAACCCGAAGACCTAGGATGTGTGACAAATCCACTTTCCAACTTTCTATTGGCCCTAACTCGACAGCCCAAGGCCCAGAAACAAAAGGAGACCCCCACACACAGTCACTGGTATAGAACCATGGACAGTGTCTTTTTGCCTACGTTTTTGCCAACCTGTGATTGAAAATACAGATTAAACACAAACACAAAAAAATGCATTGGAGTGAACACGCCATCGTCCCTTACAGCACAAACAAGGGCCTCAACAAAGACCATCCGTTGCCATAACAAGCGAAAGAAAACTTGCAATCACTCCTTAGAAGTGAACTCTGCGTGCTTTCTGCTCAGCAAACATCCTTCTTCTACTATCTACTTACTTATTAGTAAGTGCGATTCTAATATTCAAAATGTCATTATTGTACTTCAAAAAACAAATCTGTGCATGTTTTTTTTTATTTATTATTGGTGCATCTTTAAATTCCCACACAGCAGAGGTCTATGAACGCACCACACACACAGACCACCTGGCTGTGTGTGGTGGAGTTTTTGTTATAATAAACATTTCTCAAAGCTAATGTTTGGAGTTTATATACAATTTATATACAAGGGACTCCAAGGGATTCTGTTTAGAAAACAGTGTGATAGAATTTAGGTGGTGAATCGAAAGCTGAACTATTGAATTGACACCATCCATGTGTCAGGAAGGCTGTAAAAGCTGCAGTTATAGAATCAAAATGACTGGCCGATGTGTTGAAGGAATTTTTCTACATTTTCTACAGTTCAGAAGGTGTGGGGTAATCTGTGAATAAACAGGTAGGCCCGTGTGGTTGAAAAAGTGGAGAATCCTTCTTTTTTGTTTTTACTTTCATTATGCGTTCTTCCGCTCACCACCATCACCGACAGAGGAAAACTAAATATACAGGGGATCAGTATTCATCATCAGCCAACCCTTACAGGGAAAGACCTTGCAGACACAGGAAGCGCTCGATCAAACACAACTCTCAGATTTCTTACAGCGGAGCTGGAGGCCGGGGAAATGCGATCCAGGAATTCAGCAGTGAAAAATTATTTGAAATAAAATTATCATTGAAAAAGGGTGAGTAGGTGGATCCTCTGAAACATTCTGTCTCATGGAGGACAGATTGCAATTGTGTTCCTGAAAATGAAACAGAACCTGTGATACGTGCTTGACTCAGTGAAGGGAACACTGGTTCTTTTGTTTCCTCAAAAACAAAAGTGCCAACAAAAGTTAGCTAGTAATTGCCTTTCAACAGACCTCTTTTATTCATCCTGTCTGAGCTGCCTGAGCAGCAGCACGTCATCCTCTAAACGGAATCCTCACACACCGTGTGTGTCACTGCGTCTCAAATGTCAAAGAAATTAACGCGTCACTTACAAAGACATTACACCGCAATCACGCTGATAAGCCGATTTTATGTCGTTTTATTTTTCACTATCATATGGTAGCAATATGCAGACGTAATTATAATGATTTTATAGGGTCACGAGATGTTTTCTTCTTCCATGGGGGGGGTGCGACAGAAGATAATTGAGTAGCACTGCAATAATGCAAAGTGGGAATAATCTTTTTTTGTATAAAAACACATCTCTGCTAACTTATATCCACAGCTTCCCAGCCAATAATCACGCACCCCCACAGCGCCAGTGGTGGGGAAACCTCTGGAGCCGCCGCTCTGAACCGAGATACGTGGCTGTGTGGTGACAGAACAGGAGAGGATGATGCAGCCACGTGTTTTTCCCCTTGTTTTTTTGTTGCCTTTGAGATGCGTTGGGCAACGTACTGAAGTCATAGCTCTTTTTTGATGACATCCATGTGGACTTAAACTCCAATCCAAGCACAGAGGTCAGGTGTTACTCCCAGTGATGCTGAATCACTGGGAGTACACTACATTACCCAACATCTCCAGAACAAACATGTTTTCCAGTAGGATGTCAACATGCTGGAGTTCAGTTTAAACAACACATTTTCAGTGCTTGTGTGTAAATATCTAAATCTGTGGCGTTTTCCTGCCGACACACACACACACGACTAGAAGTAGAGAATAGACATCGCTTCCACAGTTGAAGATGAAAGTAAGGATGGTGAGGGTGACAAAGCATGGATGCATGTGCATCCAAAAAGGCTGGATTGTAATTTTTAAACCATAACGGGAACACTGTTATACGTACTTTATGAATATTTTAAGATTTTTGAATGCTTGAACACAGTCTTTTCCCTTTTGCCCTTGGTGTGCCCCAGTAAAATTGGCATGAAACTCCCTCTCGTTCAAAAACAGGTGATTATTCAAATAATATACCAGGATCACATTGGAACAGTTTAAAGTGTTTAAATGCAGGTGTCGTCTGCATTTTATGATCACCGATTAAGTAGAAAGCAACCAAAGGGAAAGCACAGAAAACTCTTAAGGGGCAAGTGGAATTTCCCTAAAAGAATACACCTAAGCACGGATAAAATCTACCTCCTGAGTATAGCTTTTGAGATTAAAAAAAAAAACACCACTGTGCCCTGCCTCTAGCTGAAAAACAAGAAAGGGAGAGGCACACGGGGAGACTAACCGAGGACACATACTACTTTCTTGCAACTCTGATCTGAATTCATGTAGGATAATTGTGGAATTGATTGATTGTGGCAAAGCGATTCTCTAATTCAATATAATATCATGTAAATATTAAATTAAAAAGGTCCAGGGATTGAGCCCTGAGGAACTCCACCAGATGCATAGTAGACAAGTACAAAAAAGTAGTTTCTGTCCCTTCCAGACAATAATACCGCATTGTAAGAAGTCTTTAGGCCCAAAAATGTGGCAAGTCAGCGTCGACTAACCTGAATGTGAGTCATAAGTGGCCCACATACACTCCAACATGGTGGGGTCTATGCTTTGACTGGGATTCTTGCTTGGCCTCACTGGACGCTACAAGTGACAGAATGGTAATTGGATGCAATTGTAAAAAACAACTATTAATAAAAAAATGGTCTTCTTTGGAGAAAGGACAACTTGTATTGTCTCGTGGTGAACAAGTGCAAATTCTCAATTGCCCAGATAGCAACTAACCAGCAACAACTAACTCGAATTTCCCTCCAGACGGGGTATATTGGACTTTAAGAGCACTGCTCTCCGAGTTGAATAGTTCCTTAATGTGTTTTCCCACGCTTCAGTTTGCAAGGTATGTTGCATCAGATGTAAAATGATTAGTTTTTCATGTATCTCACCCACAAAAAGAAGCCTTTGTCTGGTGCATATCAAATGCAGACAGGGCTGAACCCAGAACAGGACTTAAATGTATGAATTAGGAGATAATTAGGGGATGGAAAACAGGTGAGAGAGAAGTAAATGTGGAGTCTATGGAAGTTGAAGATTTATGGGTTTGATTTGTTAGGTGAGTTGTGCACTTGTGCTCTCCTGTGTTATTCATTATTCCATATATCATATGTCACATCTTTTTTATTATTATATCCCATTCAATTTGGACGTGTCCCACGCTTCACAGTTGCTGATCATGGTCACTGAACACAACTTTAATTTTAGATCAGTAAGTTAACAGATATACCTGATCCCGTTCTTTAAATACACATATGAAAAAAAAAAAAATAGTTCTACCAGTGAAACTCAGAAACTCTTATACATGAAAAAATGACATGTCAACATAAAATAATAAATGGTATAAATGGACTTTTAAATATATTTATGTATTCTCTGCAACTCTTAATCTACAACTTAATGTGTTTTATGCTTAAATGAAAACAAAAAAAACCCAGTGATTACATTTGTGATAATTTTTATTTATACTTCATATAAAGCAGCCACACAGTCCAAATTGTATACATTTTTTTTCTTTAGGTAAAAAAATATTTTTACGTCTTTGCCCTGCCCCTCCCCCCCCCCCCTTTTAATATAAATAGCTAAATAAATTACAATCTGTGTTTACAAATCGAATATTGAACATTGGTAAAAAAGACGTAGGAAGAGGTAGATACAGCGTAATGTAGGCCAACACTTTTTATTACTGATACTACTGGGTTTTTTTTAGCCATGAAGTTATATAAAATGACGCCAAAATAACAGATTTTCTGTAGCTAATGCAGAAAGAACTAAAAGAGTAAATGCATCATGAAATGGACAGACTTGTAGTGTGCTTACTCGTAGGTTAATAGCAGTGTTTACCAGCACTGATAGCACCGATGTTCTACCTCAGCCTACGGTGAGTTACACCTCGTTCTCTAGCGCGCACAGTCTCTTCAGGTGAGAGTTGATGTGCTGCAGCCTGCTCTGTAGTTTCTCACCAGCGCTGCTTGCGCCGGCCTTTATCAGCACAGAGGGGAGCTGCTGCATCTGCTGCGTCGTGGCGGTCGCCGCCCACGCGCCGATCTTGGCGTAAAGCTCAGAGAGGCTCAGGGCCGGGGGTGCTCCTCCCGGTTTCCTGCCGCCGGCGGATGGGAGTTGGTGCACGATCTGACGGAGTCGCCATATCACAATCCTCTGGTGGCCGAAGAACGCCGCGACGTAGTGGCGAAGGAATTCGGCTCCATCTGCAACCGGCGAGGAAGAGAGAGTGTTTGCACATGTGTACATTTTCCAGCGGTGCTGTCCAGATGTGGAAATGAAGTTTTTCTTGATGTTGCTTCTTAAGTACCCAAAAAGCTGAGAAGCCTTCACACCCTTTGTTTTTTTTTTGTAACATAAACCAGTGATCTCACCTTTGGATTTGATCTTCTCACAGCTGGCGCATAGACTGTCGTGCCACTTGGTGCCTTTCAGCACGCAGTGAAGCCCCGCGGCTTCGCAGCTCCGGTGCTGCTTGCAGCTCTGCAGGGACGAGACCACGTCAGAGTACGTGCCGTTGGCGCAGACCTGGCACACCGTGTCCTCGCTCGCCGTACCTGGAGGAGGAATGTGACATTTTCATTAGAGCGTGAAGAATAAACATCTGGCAATGAGGTAAAAAAAAAAAAAAAAAAGTTCTGTTTTCAGCGCCCTCGAGCCTCGAATGAAAGTGAGAGGGGACGGAGAGTCCGGGGCGAGCGGGAAAATGGAGGAACTGTGACCCTGATCTCTGCTCAAACAGAGGTGAGGAGAAATAAGATGCCGAGATTGATTTATCGCCATCATGGGTTTTTAAATCGCAGGATGTGGAGGTCATGATAAGAAAAGCAGCTGTGCATGGTGATCCACTGATCCGTGGAGGCTGATTTAAG
Organism: Eupleurogrammus muticus; assembly: GCA_036785175.1. Classification (NCBI taxonomy): domain Eukaryota; kingdom Metazoa; phylum Chordata; class Actinopteri; order Scombriformes; family Trichiuridae; genus Eupleurogrammus; species Eupleurogrammus muticus. The sequence continues at coordinate 13,096,377 of JAYKQN010000020.1, forward strand.
GGATTGCACAAAGAGGCCCTAAAATGAATGTGTTCAAAAAGATGTTAAAAAATGTTTGTAAAAAAACAAACTGATATTAAACTGAGTTTAAAATAGATATAGAAAACATACAGATGTTTAATTGAGTTAAAACAAAAAAAAGTTGAAACATACAGATGTTAAACAGCCTGTGTGGAACATACCAAGCAACAACAATGATAGTAATAATAGTACTAATTAGGGGGGCGACATCCATGATCACATGCAGTTTTAGAGTCGTTTCTCTGGATAAGTTAAAGGGGCCCTTTTATGAATAAAAAACGTTCAGTGCCTGTGAATTTTGGTCTCTCTTATGTCACAAACTGGGACCTAAAACCACCCACTTCCGTAGTGATCTGGCTCTTCTCCCTTTGTTGCTGAAAACCTGGCTGAAGAAAATCAATTCTAGAAGTGACTCCTGTTGTGATGTCACAACCGGAGCTTGAACTAATAGCAACCGGCACCCTTATCCACCCAGAGGGCTTGAGGAGAAGTGTAGGGGTGAAGAGGGGAAACAGGATTGATGCTACAGGTCTAACAAAAGTGCTTTTTTGGACCAATAAAAACATTGCATTTTTTAAAATTATTAAAAATAACCAATTACACTGGGAAAATGAGAAAATAGGGCCCCTCTAAAGAGATTTATAATTTTCTGCTTGAATTATAGCCATAATCCTGGTATTTTATGGGGCCTGACTAATACCTGGAAAGTTATTACTACTGCTAAGCCAGACACAACAGAGTGTGTAATGGCAGGGAGGGGAGGGGAGGCAGGGTTTTTCGCAGTGAGTGTGTGAGAACTATCGCTGTGATGTCTGTTACGGGCCTATAACAGATCATGAAAGAAAAAATATTGAAAAACTGTTCAAAGAGAAAAAAAAGAAAAAGCTCAAAGGTGACCGTTGCCACCGAGAGACTTTTCAAGATATATTAGTTGGAAGTGGATGCTACTGCCATGGAATGCATTCACACTATTCGAAATCTTGCCAGAAACGATCCGAAGACAGAGTTCCTGTCACGTCGAAAGCATTTCCTGGTGCTGACAGAGCGTTATCTAATTAATCATAGAGGTAGTTAACATTATGTAGTCGACACTGTGTGCCTCTGAGAACATGTCGAAACTTATTTCCTCATTCGGTGCTCATTTAAAAGTCAGATGGGACTTCCTTCGGATCACATAGAGGTTGTTTATCCTTTCAACCGATCACCTGATGCCGGGAAAAAAAAAGCAGTTCCTAGAGAAGCAGACATGCTGATGGCGGCTGTCGCCGTTCCTCATGATTGTCTCCAAAAACACCATGGCATTTGATGAGTTTGAGATGCTAAAGACGAGTGCTGTCCCCATGGTAACAGTATCAGTTCAGTGGTGTGAGTGCAACGTGTCTCATAGACGATGAGCAGAATGAAACGTCTCGGTGTATCGTTTAGATAAGACTTGATCGCTCATTACGCTGACTCATCTCTTTCAGACTAAGCTTAGTTTCCATACAGAAAAAGTCAGAATGTGCTGTTCGGTGCTGGCTAAACAGTGTGTGTCTGTGTTTTCTGAGAGGTCATTTCAGCATCACTATCAGTGTGTCAAGCTACAAACCACAGACCCCATTACTTACAGAATTTTTGAAATTAATACAAGTGATATATGTCACTCACACAAAAAATATCATCTTTAAACATGTATATGCTGAGATCTATCAGAACGGCCTCGCCTTGTCTTGTCTTGTCTTGTCTTACCCTGGGTTCGAACCCCCTCTCCGGTGGGGCACTGGCTGTGCTGCAGGCACATGTCGTACTTGCTGTAGTAGCCCTGCTTGCACGTGCAGCGGCAGTTGCCGTCGGCGGCGCACGGCGTCTCCACCACCTGGTTCTGGCCGCACACGTCGCACCGGAGGCACCGGTCTATGTGGTTCCACACCTCCGTGTAGGAGCCGCGCGGGCACGGCGCGCAGTCGCTGCCGCGCGACTCCGTGCAGCGCGCGCGCAGGTAGGCGCCTGGCGGGCAACGGTCGCACACGAGCTCCCTGCCGCTGCCCGGGTCCGTGTACGTGAACGTGCGCTGCCGCTGCCGCTGCTGCGGCTCCGCCACGTCCAGCGCCGCCGACGCGAGGAGGAGGAGCAGGAGCTGCAGGAGGAACATCTGGGGGAAAAAAGGAGAGGAAACGACATTATAATAATAATTATAAAAAAATATTTTTTATACTTATTATGTGACGCGTAAAGTGTGTAGGAAGCGCCTACCATCGTCACAGAACGCGTCGTGTCCGTCGCTGTGGTCTGAAAGTCGCATGGACCGCTCACCTCTTTATATGACGAGATGACGCAGACGTTTTTCCACTCCCATTGAGGTGAACGACAGAAACATTTCAGTGTTCTAACCATATTTTCGCATTCAAGCTCTCATTATGCAAATTGACCCCTGCACCTCAGTTTTTGTCAATGATATTCAAATCACTTGAATGCCTCTTGAATGTATTGACATACATACAACATAAAAGTGAGGCTCACATACACATAAGCAGCATTTTAATGCTGTCAAGGTACATATCATGTTTACTAATATTGATGGATACCTAAATAGAGGATAAGAATGTATATTTTTTTTATAAACTGTTAACCGTATTTAAAGCTGTCAAATGAATGTAATGGGGAAAAAAGTTAATAGGTCAATGGTTTCAATTTGATGTACCTAATGGGAACTTATTACATCATCATTTCCCATTTCCCATTAGGTGAAGAGCCACCCACTGTCACCATTACTCATGAGGATGATGTTAAATATAACATTTTAAAGAAAAACAAATTCAGGATCCATTCTTAAAGACTTTCTAAATTTATTAAATAAAAAAATAATAATTTAAAATAAGGTGAAAAAAGGTGGAAAAGGATCTTGTCATTTTGTTTGAATTTAAAGCAGGTTGAATATGATATTTTTGAAGTTTTTATACCACAACCTCCCTTTATTCGTGGTGGAAGAAGATACTTTACTTTTGTGAAAGTGGAAATACTGTCCTCAAAAAAAAAAAAACTCAATAAAATAAAGATCCTGAAAAGAGAATGTCACCTAAAAAAGTGGAAAAAAAGAGAAGTAGTATCAGCTGAATGTATTTAAAGTACCAAAAATAATATCATTCATTATGAAAAGAAACTGTGTGAAATATGGCTTATTTATAGCGTGTGAGTTGTTATCCCACTGCTGCCTGTATCTTATTTTAAAATATTTGTATATGAAAAGTGAATGTGTTATTTGAGAACTGCAGAGTTGAACTACCACTGTATTTTGCCAAATTTGGTCATTAAAGTCTATCCTCTCTCTGACTGGAGAGAATAAAATGTGGATATAACACTCAGCTAACAGGAAAGGGTGGAAAAAAAAAATCATGAATAAAATTGCTCTATTCAAGGGGAAAAAGAGAAATAAATGGACTAGAGCCACACCACTCAATCAATACATTGACAGAAGAATCATCAAAATGTCAATTTTTTAAAAAACCTTTTGTGGAAGTGTAACTTTTATATTTCCTTTTGTCAAATAAGATGGATAATTTAAAGACATCATCTACCCACTGCAGACTCATCTGATGACGTTAGACATGCCTTCGCAAGAGAACACACAGCTAAGTCAATACTGAGCCTGACTATCCAGCAGGAGCAAGAGCAGCCATGGTAACATTATAAAGAAAATTGAACTCTAATAACTACTGACAAAATAACCAAATCCAAGTGTCAGCCCAGGATTATTAAGCCACTGATTCGACTGTGGCAACAATATGGAGTTTTAAACAAATCTTTTTCATTCTGACAAAATTACCTGCACTGCTTGATGACTGTGGACCTCAGAATTATTCCATTGTTCTTTTTAAACAGTTTGGACGCATCTTTCTCCAGCATTGGATTCTTCTTTATTTCGTTTTTTTTCTCAGTCCCACCTTTCTCTTTTCCAAACCTCCTGATTACCACCCCGCCTCTGTTGGTCTCAAAAGTAAATATTGTCTGAGTAAAAAAAGAAGAAAATTGTATAATAAATCTTCATATAACATATTCATATGGCTCTCAGTCAGCATCAGTGTCATCTCTTACATTTACAGAAACACTTGATGACACCTTGTGGCCAGTTGACATCAATACAGATTTATTTTTTTAGGCGCGCACATCACTTTAGTTCATAATATGCATGCACCTGACATGCATCTGTGTGAAATTATTTCATGATTTAAAACTGCATTATATCCATCCATCCATTTTCTATCCCGCTTATTCCTTTTCAGGGTCGCAGGGGTCTGCTGGAGCCTATCCCAGCGCATTTTATGGCGAGAGGCAGGGGTACACCCCAGATGGTCGCCAGCCAATCGTGGGGCACACACACCACTCACACACCATTCACACACACACTCACACCTATGGGCAATTTAGAGTTTGCCAATTAACCTGAGCATGTTTTGTATTGTGGGAGGAAGCCGGAGTACCCGGTGAAAACCCACGCAGACACGGGGAGAACATGCAAACTCCACACAGAAAGGTCCCAGACCCAGGCCCCAAGGCGGTCTTGAACCTGCGACCTTCTTGCTGTGAGGCAACAGTGCTACCCACTGCTCCACCGTGTCGCCCGCATTATATATATATATATATATATATATATATATATATATATATATATATATATATATATATATATATATATATATATATATATATATATATATATATATATAAACTTCCAGAGTTTAAAGGCCACCTGAAAAATGTTTGTGTTAAATTTATTGTTGGTGATCAAAGGATTATATTGGATTCTTCTTGAATTATTCTACACATGTATATATATATATATATATATATATATATATATATATATATATATATATATATATATATATATATAATAAAATAAGATATAAAACAAAACATAACCATATAGTTGCAATTTTGATGGCCCCTGCCCATGGCTTAAATTATGATAAACACTAGATATTTACTTTTATCACTCACACTGGATAGTTAATGTAAAAAGAGAGTAGATGTTAATCTTTTTCTGTGAAAATATGACACCCATCAAAGAAACAAATAACTGAGAGTTTAAAAAAAAAGGTCTGCAAACTGCAGTGAAAAAACTAAGCTCACAGAAGTGGTGGCCCATTAATAAAGTGACAACACCTGCCCAGGTTGCCAAGGAGGCCTGATTTGTCAAACCTGATTCAAATCACTTCATCAGACTAAGCCAGGACATAAAAAGAACTTCTGTGGCTGTAGCAGTCATGAAGCAGAAGCAACAGTGGTTCATTTCTGCTGTTTGGCTGCTAGCAGTGTAACGTGTAGTGGCTGGTGCACTTGTGTTTGATAAAATGGCATCTTGTGTGAGGTATGCTTTATTTATTTACTATGGCAAGCATTTATTACCGTGCCAACCTGCTCTGTTTGATGTGTTACCATCTCTTTTCAGGGTGCTCTTGCTCTCACTGTTAGCTTTTGGTCAACATGTGAAGGGTAAGCTTTGCTGTTATGTTCAACTTCACTTCTGCTTGACTAAAACTACACTTAACCATATAATCCCTTCTCCTTCTAGCACTCAGCTATAGAAATAAACTATCAGGTGGCATTAAACCTCACTTTGGAACTGGATTCAGTGAAAGCATTTCATCTAGTCTTGACCCTGGTGCTGGAGGTTATGGTGGGCAAGGAAATAGTTACAGTCCAGATGGAAGTGTTTCTAATTACATGCCTAACATAGTGAGGGCTGTGAAACCCAAGACGAACAGTGTTTTACAGACCAAAGCTGGTATGTGGGATATTGCTTTCCATGATGATGATGATGTGTCCACAGTTGTCTCAAGTGGCGAAATTAAAATTCATTCTGATTATGCGGCCACGCCTCAACAGTCCCAGAAGAAGCTGGCCCAACCTCAGTGGACTCGCAACCAGCTCAAGCCTTTGCCCCAGCAGTCCAGTTCCCCGTATCAGCCCAAGCCTGACAATATGTTCCAAAGCAAAGCAGCCATGTGGGATTTTCCCTCACAGCCCTCTACTTACCCAGCCAAGCCCCAGCAGTCCCCAAGCTACCCAGTTAGGCAAACCATAAACCAGCAGATCCGCGATCCAGCCAAGCCCCAACTATCAAGATATCCAGCCCAATCTTTACCCGAACAGGTTCACAGCCCGGTTAATCCCCAGCCCACAGCTAAGCTCCAGCCAGTCCACAACCCGAAACCTCAGCTCTCCAGGTATACAGCCAAGCCCCAGTTTGAGCAGGCTCCTGACCTGGCCAAGCTCAATCAGGCCCATACCTCAGCTAAGCCCCAGCTCTCCAGGAACACGGGTAAGCCCCAGCTTGAGCAGGCTCAAAACCCATCCAAGCCCCATCTTGCCGGGTATGCAGCTCAGCGCCACCAGGACCTGGATCCCCTGGCCAAGCTCCAGCTTTCCAGGTACATAGCTCGGGACCACAATCCAGTTGAGCACAAACCCCTGGCCAAGCCCCAGCAGGTCAACAAGCACAGTGGTGTGTTCCAAAGCAAAGCTGGCATGTGGGACAACCTTCCACCAGCCAAGCTTCAGCAGACCGCCAAGCTTCAGCAGACACCCAACCTGGCCAAGCCACAACCCTCGACCAGCCTCCAGCTCTCCAGGTACACTGCCAAATCTCAGCTTGAGCAGACCCAAAATCCACCAAAGCCCCAGCTCTCCAGGTACACTGCCAAACCTCAGCTTGAGCAGGCCCAAAATCCACCAAAGCCCCAGCTCTCCAGGTACACTGCCAAACCTCAGCTTGAGCAGGCCCAAAATCCACCAAAGCCCCAGCTCTCCAGGTACACTGCCAAGCCTCAGCTTGAGCAGGCCCAAAATCCACCAAAGCCCCAGCTCTCCAGGTACACTGCCAAGCCTCAGCTTGAGCAGGCCCAAAATCCACCAAAGCCCCAGCTCTCCAGGTACACTGCCAAGCCTCAGCTTGAGCAGGCCCAAAATCCACCAAAGCCCCAGCTCTCCAGGTACACTGCCAAGCCTCAGCTTGAGCAGGCCCAAAATCCACCAAAGCCCCAGCTCTCCAGGTACCTAGCTCATGAGTATAATTCAATTGGGCCCCTGGCCAAGCACAGTGGTGTGTTCCAAAGCAAGGCTGGCATGTGGGACGACCTTCCGCCAGCTAAGCCTCAGCTTGAGCAGGCCCAACGCCCATCCAAGTCTCAGCTCTCAAGGTACCTAGCTCATGACTATAATCCAAGCCAATCCAAGCTTCAGCAGGCCCAAAATCCATCCAAACCCCAGCTGTCCAGGTACACCGCCAAGCCTCAGCTCGCGCAGGCCCAAAATCCATCCAAGCCCCAGCTCTCCAGGTACACCGCCAAGCCTCAGCTCGAGCAGGCCCAAAATCCATCCAAGCCCCAGCTCTCCAGGTACACCGCCAAGCCTCAGCTCGAGCAGACTCAAAATCCATCAAAGCCCCAGCTCTCCAGGTACACCGCCAAGCCTCAGCTCGAGCAGGCCCAAAATCCATCCAAGCCCCAGCTCTCCAGGTACACCGCCAAGCCTCAGCTCGAGCAGGCCCAAAATCCATCCAAGCCCCAGCTCTCCAGGTACACCGCCAAGCCTCAGCTCGAGCAGGCCCAAAATCCATCCAAGCCCCAGCTGTCCAGGTACACCGCCAAGCCTCAGCTCGAGCAGGCCCAAAATCCATCCAAGCCCCAGCTCTCCAGGTACACCGCCAAGTCCCAGTTTGAGCAAGCTCCTAACCTGGCCAAGCCCCAGCCGTCCCACACCTTGGCCAAGCACCAGCTCTCCAGGTACACAGCTAAGCCTCAACTTGAGGGGGTCTCTAACCCGGCTAAGCTCCAGCAGGTACCCTACTCGGCAAAGCCCCAGCTCTCCAGGTATACAGCCAATATTCAGCACGAGAAGCCCCACAACCTGGCTAAATCCCAACCCTTGGCAATACTCGAGCAGATCCACAACACCATCAAGCCCCAGCTCTCCAGGTATCCAGTCAAGCGCCTGCATGATGCAGTCAAAAGCACAGAGGAAGGTGTTGATTCTGACTCTCAGTCACTAATGAATGTCCAAAGTTTTAGACCGGGTCAGAAAGAATCTGTGGCTCTGCCCAACACATGGCTTGCGGTGTACAACCGTCAACCTTGAGAGCTTAAACTTGAGGTAAGACTCCATGGGGTGTTAATGATTGTTAAATTGAATAAGATTCTGGGAATCATGCTATATGGTCTTTTTCAGGTTCCTGCCCATTGATGTGCCCTGAAAGAACTAAAATAAAAGGACTGTATGGAAAGTCACTCATGTCGGTTTTCATTTCTTCTGCAATTAATGAAATGCTCCAATTGGGTTTTGGCATCCAACTGTAATTTCAACATGGCTAAATACTGCCTTGTCGAACCATCTCTTGAAAGCTTTGCACATTTTACTTTGTGGTATTGTGAAAACTGCTGTATCTACAGCCAGACAACTTCCTTAAGTAACTTGTTTAGCTCGGCATTTAAGCTGTAAATATAACTCACTGACAAATGGGTACTTGAAGGGGAAATGGAGTTAATGTGTTTAAGAGTGCACCCTTTTTGATTTGAATACCTTAACACAATTTGTTATATCCAGTTGAAGCCTGTTAGAAGAAATGGTGTTTAGGTTGGCCAGCAAGTGTGGCATGGGTGCCTCAACTGACTTGAAAGATTGTTTAATGTCATGGTTTGGGGGAAAGGGCACACAAAGATGCCTCAGTCCAAAGGATAACAGTCAAGCTCAACCCACAGCTCCAAACACCTACAACTTGGTCTTGCTGCAGATGGTGTCACTGTGCATTGTTCAAAATATTCAGTGCACAATCAATGCTGTATCAGAATAAAATAAGTGATTAAAACAAGGACATAATTGGATTGAAAAATTTAATACAAAAATCAACATGAAATGGACAATCTCAAACTGTTTTTGTCCAGTGCTGATAGAGATAATACAACTTAAAAGCTATTAATCTTGGTTATTTTAAAAGTGAAATATAAATTCATAATAATCACTCTTTTCTGTGAATTGCAGCAGTAGGGCGGGTCTTCACCCGCAATAGCTCAGGGATTGGTCGATTGCTGCTTTGGTAAAAGTCCAGTCCTGTGATCCATTCAACGTCTTTGACCCGTGATTGGTGGAACCACATGTGATTTTCCACCCAGAGAGATTCAGCAGCTGTACTCTGTTGAGGTATAACAAGAAACGTAAAATACAAGAAACTATGAATATCTTAAATGAAAGCATGATTTATATATACAGCACAATTCATAAACATGTTTTAGATGCATAAAAACAATTTTAAAAGACTGAATCTGAAAGTAACCAAGATCAAGTAACCTATGATGATTTTCACATTTACTTTTTTCTGGTTTTTCTTACTTAATACTTAACAGACTTGTTTTCTAGTCCATTATGTGCCACAAACACTGAATATTTTAACACCTTGCTTAATTCCCATTTGGCTAATCCCCATGAAATTTCTCCAAGAACTAATGGTTTCCAGTGGACTCCTGCATGAATTACTCATCTATCCAGTAAAGTATTTCGATGCAAATTAACAGATTAACAGACCAATTTACGAGAAATGAATGCCTGATTCGGGTAAAAAATGTAACAAAAAATGGTCTTAGGTTCGTTCTTACTTGGCAGTTTTCAGAGTTGTTGGGTAAGTGGGGCAGCAGGAAGGACACAGTCTGCAGCTCACCAACACAGGCACTCACAGGCTGGGTTAGTGTCTGGCAGCTGGTCAGCACGACAAAATAATGCGTTGGGACAGAGATGTTGGAACCGCTGCTAAAACTTGAATCACTGGAATAACACAAAACACATCAGTATGGTCAGAGTGCTGTTGAAACCAAAACACATTCTGCTTCTCATATCCACCCTAGGACTTTTTCCAAACCGCAAAGATTGCCCGTTTAGCAGAGAAACCCCGCCAAAGCCTAATGTTTCCACCTCCATGCTTGAGGGGGACAGTGTCCTTGGGGTCATAGGCAGTATTTATCCCACTCCAAACATGGCGAGGTGATTAGATACCAAAGAGCTGGATTTATGTTTTATCTCTGAAACATTGACATCTTTTTTTAATAATTGCACCAACAATTGTTCATGTTTATCAGGGGATCAAATATTTATTTCACTCAAGGAAATGCAAATAAATGTGTATCTTTTATATAATGTGGTTTTCTGAATTTCCTTTTGATATTCTGTATCTCATTGTTAGAAGGAACATACCATAGACTGTTTGCTTTAGTGGGCAAAATTAGTGAGGGATCAAATACCTATTTCCTCCACCGTATATAGAGATGGTGACAATAGAAAAGGGAAATGAAAGAGGAAGATGCCGCTTGGGCCTCGCGTTGCAAAAACAGAAATCTTAACAAGTGAATATATCTTTTTTTTTGTACAATTTGTGAGTAGCACTGAGTAGAAAAAGAGAAAAACTGTTTTGTTCCAGTGTGTCTGTGATCAGGTTAATTATTTTCATCTGGAAAAGAGAACTTACCGCTGGATCTGCTCTGCAGTGTCATATTTGCCGTCGTAGTTGTAATCGAAGACGGGGCCGATTACAACATTAATGCTGTTATAAACATAGGCGTACTTCCTTAGGAGGGTGTTGTGGAAATAGTCCCAGATCTCTGGGAGGGAGGAAAGGAAAGGAAATAAAAGTAGGATGAGGAAAGTTCGATTTTGACTTAATTTATATTTAGAACATCCAGTGGCATCAGGCATTACAGTTTACAGTAATTAACCCGCAACTTACTCTTAAACTCAGGGTACATTGGCACCACATTACTTATCAGCAAAGCGTCATACTGTTGGTCCGTCGTCTCATTCAGATCTACAAACATACAAAACAAACGGGGCATTTGTTGGGATTCATGTTAAAACTGAGTAAAGGAAGAATTTTTAATGAATTTGAAAGAAAAAATAAAGACCTGCCTAACACAATTAAATCTGCCAAATCAGTTGACTTTTATTTGGGCCCATACTGAGTTCTTATTTTCCATTATAGACTCATTTACAAGTGTCCCTGAATGCAATCATTTGTTTTACATATTTTGTGTAAGGTGCTGATGCTTACTGGGCGGATATAAGAAAGCTTGCGTCAGGTTCCTGGCAGCATTGTACTGGTGACAGCTTGAACTCTGGGTCACCAGAAGTCTGACATCAGCCCGCAAGCAGTCTGACATCACCGGCGGCAACGGATCCAAGGATGACTATGTTATATGAAAGGAGCAAGTCATTTTCTTAATCAAATCCTATCCAGCTGCAGTTTTTTCTCCAGCCAGTGGTTAGTAGGTTGGGTAATGCGGGGGATATTACCGGCTTGTCGATGGTGAAGGAGCTCCACAGAGGCATCAGGGCTCTGTGGCTGTAAGCGCTGATGAATCCCTGCTGATACAAGAGGCAGTAACTCTGGTTAGGCTGCAGCATCCGGGGGCGACCAAATGGCGTGTGTTTCTTCTCTGCAGTGGCCACTGGAAGAGGGAAAATGAAGATGAGTTTTTCTTGGAAACCTCAAATGAAATGCATACATTTGCACACAAAATGGCTGAAAAAGAAAACAGGATCACATGTTCTGTTATTTACACTACCGTTCAAAAGTTTGGGGTCACTTCTATGTTTCATTTCCAGCAAGCATCACTCCAGTGTAATGGTACATTGTGTTTGCTAATTGCATTAGCATTAGAAGCTAATGGATGATTAGAAAATCCTTGTAGCAACTATGTTAGCACAGCAGGAAACAGTTTAGCTGCTGAGATGGAGCATTCTTTTTTTATAATTTTTGCAACTCATTTGATAAATAAAAGAGTGACCTTCCATGGAAAGCACAAAATTGACTGGGTGACCCCAAACGTTAACATAAGTGTATGATACATGTGATTCTGTTATATATGTATATATATATATATATATATATATATATATATATATATATATATATATATATATATATATGTGTGTGTGTGTGTGTGTGTGGTTGTTTTTAAAGCAAAAAGGTTTGCCAACCAAGATGATCCCTCACCTTCCTCTGCTGTCAGATTCAGACGCATGTTGATGGTATTTCCAACCTAAAGATAAAAAAAAAAAAAAATCATGGAATAAAAATTTAAGAGACAGGGTGAGAAGCTCAGTCATCCAGGCCAATAGCTCAGAGAAAGAGGCGAAGAACTACATGGAGTTTCCATGAAGAATGGGAAACAAAGTTTAGATCATCCCCACTGAACTAATTAAAACTAATTGGCAAATAAGCAATTTTAATCAGAAGGGGGAGGGGTAGCTGTGAATTTCTTTAGATATAAGGATAAGAGTATGAGGGTTACATATATACACTATCCATTCACCCTTTTGCAAGCTACCTGGAAAGGGGCTGCGATAAGTTGGAGAATCCAGCAACGGGCCCTAAAAACTATGAGAATTTAAAACAAATTTTAAATTAAAATGTCTCCTGATTATGTTTATTTGGTCTCTTTTAAGACAAAAAACACATACACATTTGAATGATAGTTGTAGTATGATTTTTTTTGCAATTACGTTGGTGTGCACACTGTACTAATGCACTTTATAACTTTCAGCACTTTCCCAATTTATATTTTTTAAATCTTAAACATTATTATGCCTTTATTACAATTTAAACAATTTTACATTGTTTTCTTTATTTTCCACTCTGGTACAGTGTGTTGCCATAGGGCAAAAATAACTGAAAAAACTATTAGGACATTTTTTTAAATGTCTTGATTATGTTTATTTGGTCTACTTTACCACAAATAAAATATGGAAAACATTTTTAGAGTGTTAGCAAAAAAACTGCTGTTCTACTCAGCTCTCTCCTGTGCAGTGTGTGACTCTACATGTTGGCGTGATGATACGCACCAGAGCGGGACAAGAGCATCCGAGGTCGTCTTCAGGGTCCAGGCTGACTAGAGGACACTGGACGGGCCTGCTCTGTTCTGCCGGGGACACGGGTTGGTGAAAAGGCTGCTTCAGGATGTGGTTCATGCTGCCATGGGTCCCGTTGTTGGCAGCGGGGGAGATCTGCAGCACATCTGCATGGGATGATAACAGGTTATGATCTGAGGTTAAGAAATAATATATATATATATTTCCAATATATACTTCAGAACTATTTTACACAGACTTACCACACATGAGATTGTACAGCTCGATGTTAGAGAAGGGTTCAATTTCAGTTTTGTCCAGGAACTTTGGTCCATAACTTATAAACATGGCCTAGAAGGAAAAAAAAAGGGTATGAAAGAAATATTTCGATCCTTTTGGCAAGTTTTCGAAATGGATAAGAATCCTCGACGCTCACATGCATGCTCTCTAGATCATTGTCATAGCCGTGTGCACCGCCGGAGCAGAGTTTCAGAGAGTCTGGATATCTGCCACGAAAAGCAGAGTCAGAATGAGGATTGATGATTCAGTCGCTGAACCATGCCGTGAGATTTTTTTTCCCATTATTTTTTATTATATTATTTATTTTCCTGTTTGTTCAAAGATAAACACAGATGAAACATCAATCTGACCAATTTTGATTCATTTGCAGCTGTGGAAGCAGGCCACTAGCATATGGGCATTAGCATACAGGTGTATAGATATGCTATACAGTAGCATAGAGACTCCATATAGTAATATTTTTTTTTTGCATGGTGCAGACCAAGTAATTGAACTAGTGGTGCGAAACACTCAAATAAATTAACCTAAAGCTGATAAATAAAACTGAATAAATTCAAACCAATAAAAAAACAAAACTTTAAACCTAACCAACTCACTAACAAATTGAAAGCGGGGCAATTAAAGAATCAGATTTTTAGGGGTGCTGACCAGATAAATTGTACAGTTTTGTACATTTAAATCACAATTTCACAAGAGGCAGGCATCAATCAATCAACAAAAAATGACTTTAACTTTCTTGTCTGCATTATGTAATACAAATATATAAATAAAAACATGAAATAAGAAAAGTTCTTGAAATCTACAAGCTGGTGTATTTTTGTTATTAATATATTACATTTCAACCAAGTACTTTTCTAGCTTGATGAAAAAGGACATACGTTATTACAAGTAAAATTTAAAACCTCTCATATTTCAGGGGTGCAGGGACTCAATTAAGAGGGTGCTATAGTGAAAATGTGCAGGGAAAACTATTGGTGACTAAGTGACCACTCACAAAAACAAAATACAAAAACTCTGAGCTTCAGTTGAGAAACAGCTAAACTAAGGGAGGATAGAGGGATGGTCCCACCTCTCAAACAGCCATTTCCCTTCAACCAGGACGTTGACGTCCTCGATGCGGCGGCTGATGGCGTAGTGCAGCCGCTTCGGCAGGTTAGCCTTCAGATACGCCTTGATCTTCTGGTCTGGCTTCTTACACTGGAATCAGCAAAAATGCAGACGGAAGATACAAGAAAAACTACAACAAAAAAAAGACTACAGACTACGACACATGGAACGTTAAATACTTACAGTCATGTTTGCCACAAGGCCAGCTGAGTCCACTGATGGGAGAACAAAGAGAGGAAACGCTCTTGGAAAAATGTAATTTAATCAATTCACAAACATAACAGCAGCTCTTTTACCTGTGATGCTCCTCACAATATTCTCATCCACACACCTGTGTAGGACAGGATTTCACTGAATAGCCGAAGCCTCATAAGCCTCAATGACCTGGGTCTTAACTGAAGTAAAATAATGTTATCAGTCTTCATACTGCTTTGGTATTTAGAGTCAAGTTCTTTAACAATAAGCAACATCCATTCAGAAAATATGACATCACCTTTTCTGTTTTTCCCAGCGAACTATGAACCAAAAAAAGACCTATCTGGTGTCAAATTGACATTGTCCCACAAGTTTTTACTTGGATTAATGTCCGTGGATTGGGGGGAAAAGTATTAAGTGTTTCCCTATGCAGTGCGAATAAAGAGTAAAGGTACTACTTACTTTCCATCGCTGTCAGTGGGCAGCTGGAGGTTTTGTTTTCTGTTTGGGGAGCAACTTTACAGGTCTAACTAGCTGCTTTTGAGGCATCAGCGGGAAACATACTCACAGACTGTGTTTTTTTTTCTAGCTCTGATGCGTCCGAATGTTCCTTCAGTGACCCAGTATTTCTTGACGTCTCCCACCAGGTCCTGGAGCACCTCCTTCCTGTCACAGCTCGTATCCTCCATACCTGCAGCAGCATCCAGCCGTTAGATTAATAACCCCTCTCATATTAAGGAACGTTTCATGCTTTTGTTTTTTAAATTCTCATCGCATTAATTACTTATATATCTAGCCAGGTAGATATTTAAGAACAAGATTATATTTTTTAAAATCAAGAAATATAACTTGAAATAAGGAAAGATATTTAGGTTTTCATTTTTTTTTTTACAATGAATTATGTAATATACATAATATATAAAAGTATTTGAACAAAATCTATTCAATCAAGAAGGAGAATGAGATTTTTAGGTGAAAACAACCTTTAACCTTTTTATGTGTTGCATTGTTCTTTTTAGGAATTTTAACAGTGGAAAATCAGCTCTAATCTCTCTGGTAAAGTCGAAATACTACATATAATGTCTACTTAGTAAGATAACAAAGCATTTTTTAATTCGTTTTTTCTGAAAGCAAAGTAACACAATTCATACACAGATGTGCTGAAAAATGTGCCGGAATGTGCTGTTTGTTACCGTGATCCGCCACGATGATGATGTTTACACAGCGGTGAAGGCCGAGCTGTTTGAGGCCGTTCATGAGCTGGCCGATGATCTTGTCTATGCCCTGCAGAGCTTCAATCAGCTAGAGGAAACCGGTTTGAAGCAAAGACAAACACACATGTATTAGAACAGATTTACAATTTGTAAGATTATAACAAAAACATGAAAACATATTGACAGACCAAACGTGAATTAATTTACCACTGATGATAGTTCCCAACTCTTTTAGGGATAAAAATGATAATACATTTAAAAATACTAATTAAAAAATGTATCTATTTATCCAAATATGTTTTTCCTATTGAAAATACCTCATTTTTAGGTGTTTTTTTCCCTCAGATAAACAAAACATTAACCTATAGTAGTTTTTAGAGCATTTTAAATGCATCAAAAATGGCCAGGGGACTATTTAAAATTAATTAAAATGAGTTAAAAATGTTGTTTTTTTAAATAGTTAAACCAAATTTCTTATCCATAATTATTTAACCAATGTGAGGTTAGCAAAATTTAAAGTGACAAAACTGACAAATAAAACACATCTGTATTGTTCAGTTTGTCTTTGTTGGCAGATGAATAAACTCACCCCTCCGCTCACAGGGCCGAACTTGTGTCCGGATTTATCAGGTTCCTCCAGATACAAGGTATAGAAGTTTGGCCTGAGAGAGAATGCAAATTCGTAGATAAAATGTCGTAATCACAGCATTTAAAATCCCAGTGGACCAATCAAGCCACAAAACAATGTGTTGTGAATTTCCTGGACTGACCTTTGATGGTTTGGCAGCTGCAGCCACTTCAGCACAGTGAGAACTCTTTCTTCGAAAGGGACTTTACTGAAAAAGTGTGGAATAAAAGGCTCATGTTATTGAATGTATCACCTGTACTGTCTTAAGTTGATTTGGGAGATCCCATAATTCTTTGGGGGATGTAAAATAGAAGTATAGCGTGGCTATACGGATATTTTTTTTCAATTTTGTGGAGTTTTAGATTAAAGTGACTTGACTGCTTAGTTTGTTTGAGGACATTTCACTCCCATTTAGATTCACATTTTGGCAGCAGTGGTGTCGAGTTAATAACATACAAATACTTCATTAGTATTCCTTAAGTATAAAATTTGTGTATCTATACTTTACTGCAATAGTAATTTTCAGACTTTTTCTTGATCCTACTTCTTACATTTTAACATAAATATATATATGTTTAAATCTCAAAATTCTTTGAAAACTTTGAAATAAGTGAGATTATTATGAAATAAGATAATTCAAATTACTCAATATTTGATTATTGTACTAAACACAAGATATTTTCCCTTGATAGGATTTCATTTTTTGCAGTGTACAACACACAAACAGCAATGTCTGCCAAAAAATGGTTACAACTTCTATATTTAGATTGACAGGTGAATGATTTTTTCTTCATTACTTTTAGAGTTCTGACAGTCTTACCCGTTGTAAGGCTTGTAGAGGTCTGGAAAGCTGCCGTTGATCTTGACGTCAGACCCTGGCCAGAAGAAGGTTCCAGATTTCAGGCCTTGGTATTTTGCTGTGTGCCAAATCTACAGACAGCGAACAGATTATTATTATTATTTTTATTAATGATTAATATTATTTTCTTGTCTAACCAATGAAATCTAACAAAACTCTTCTCTATATCCTTTAAACAGTGGTGTCAAGTATAAATACTAAGTAGCATTTGTGGATATCTATGCTGTAGGAAGGAAAAATGTCTTGTTTTTGATACAAATAATCCAAATGCTGAGTAGAACTATTTGGAATTATCTTATTCCATTTGCAGATCATTTTTTAATATATATTATATTTTGCTTACATTTTTATTTTTTATTTTTATTGACTTCTGTTTCTCTGACCAACGCGGGACTTTTCAAAGAGCGCTAGCCCAACCACAACACACAGCCTGTCAGTGCGGGGGGTTTAGAGCAAAAGTAGGCAAATGTGTATAAATAGATCATGAAAATAAAATACTAAAAGAAAAATCGGCCTCTTTAATATATTTGCATTATACTAAGGTATGGTTTTCCGCCTTATATTACTTCCTATACTACTATTTTACTTACTATTAAAAAAGCTTTATTGAGTCGATACGTCAACTTCTCCAGAAAAAGTGTATATATTTCTACTTGAATAATGAATGTGAATAACCCTGGTGTGATGTATTAAACTTTTGAGTTTAAGTATTTTGGTAACTTGGTTGTGCCGTAGATCCATCATCTCAGCCTAGCTAGGGAATGTTGGGATATCTGTATTCAGTTCCGTTGAGCAGAGTAAAGAAGAACGTTTTACACAGCAAGAGTGCTGACTGTCTTCTGTGTGTTATTTAGTGAAATACACCACAGAAAAATTGGCGACGAGGATAAAAGTTGGACATGGCTTTAATAGGGACAATAGGGGAGTTTGTCCCGAAGCTGGAGTCGTGGTCGGCATATGTGGAACGATTGGAGCAGTTTTTCCTGGCTAACGATATTGCAGCGGAAAAGCAGGTAGCCACATTGCTAAGCGTAATGGGCGCAACTACTTATGGACTATTAAGAAATTTAGTTCAACCAAATAAGCCGAAGGATAAGACCTTCAAAGACATTGTGGACGCATTAACTGCTCATTTTGAGCCGAAGCCGCTGCTGATCGCGGAAAGATTCCGTTTTAACCACTGCAACCAAAAGCCTGGCGAAAGTGTGACCGACTACGCGGCGGAGCTAAAGCAGTGTGCGGTTCACTGTCAGTTCGGAGCAACGTTGGACGAGGCGCTACGGGATCGTTTTGTGAGCGGAATACGGAATGAGGCATGCCAGCGACGATTGCTGTCGGAAGCGAACTTGACTTTTGCGAGAGCCTTCGAGATCGCTTTGAACATGGAGACTGCTGAGAGGGACTCACAGCAGCTCCGTAGACAGGATTCGAGCGCAGAGGCAGTGCACAAAGTTGACGCGCGTTACTCCGACTCAGCGGGGAGGAGGTGCTACCGATGCAACGGTAAAAATCACGCTCCAGCTGTTTGCCACTTCAAAGAGGTAAAATGCCACAATTGTGGAAAAACGGGACATATCAAGAAAGCTTGTAAAGGAAAAGTAACTTCAACTCAAACAAATAAAAGACGTAATGAACAATCTGAAAGAAACACAAAATATGTGGAGGCAGAAGTGGATGAATGGCCAATGTTTACTGTAGCAAGCGAAGACTGTAAACAATCCTTCAAAACGAACTTCATAGTGGATGGCAAAGATATTGAAATGGAAATTGACACTGGGGCTGCTGTGAGTATAGTTTCTGAACACATATTTCAAAAGTTGTTCCCAGAACAGCCACTAGATGTCGCTAGTGTCAAGCTAAAGACTTACACTGGAGAAACAATGCCGGTGTTAGGGCAGTTTGAAGCCACAGTTAGCTACAAGCAGCAAAGAGAACAGCTACCTTTGATTGTAGTGAAAGGTGCTGGCCCCACATTGTGCGGCAGGAACTGGTTGCAAAAGCTAATATTGGACTGGAAAGAAATAAAACATGTAAGTGAGATGCCTGAACCGAAATCAATAGAGGAAGTGCTGAAGTTACACACAGAGGTGTTTAAGGACGAACTAGGCACTCTGCGTGGCATCAAAGCCAGAATTCTTGTAAACCCAGAAGTCAACCCAAGGTTTTGCAAGAGCCGCCCCCTGCCTTTTGCAATGAAGGCCAGGGTGGATGCTGAACTAGACCGATTAGAGAATGCAGGCATAATCACACAGGTTAAACACAGCGAGTGGGCCGCACCGGTGGTACCTGTAGTAAAACGAGACAACACAATTCGGTTGTGTGGAGACTACAAATTAACTGTAAATCAAGCTGCCACCACCGAGACCTATCCTCTGCCTCGAATTGAGGAGCTGATGGCCACGCTAAGTGGAGGAAAAATATTCTCAAAGATTGACCTTGCCTCAGCATATCAGCAAGTCCTTCTGGAGGATGAGTCCAAGAAGCTACTGACCATTAACACACATCGAGGTCTGTTCATGTACAATAGGCTAGCTTTTGGGGTTAGCTCAGCCCCCTCCATTTTCCAACGCATTATGGAGAACCTCATGAAAGATCTAGATGTAGTTGTTTATTTAGACGATTTGCTGATAACTGGAAAAACTGAACTTGACCATTTGCAAAAGCTACAAAAGGTGTTACAGAGACTCCAAGAATGTGGCTTGAGGGTAAAGAAATCCAAATGTGAATTTGGGAAAAAGCAGATTGAATATCTGGGACACGTGTTGAACAGCCAAGGCATTCACCCATCCCCAAACAAGGTAAATGCAATCAAGGATGCACCAGCGCCCTCATCTGTGAAGGAGCTAAGAGCGTTTTTGGGGCTAGTGAATTACTATGGACGATTCATGCCAAACCAAAGCACGGTGCTAGCTCCACTCTATAGACTGTTAAAAGATGAGGTAGAGTGGGAGTGGAAGAGACCTGAGAAAAAGGCTTTTGAACAGTGTAAGGAGTTGTTAACGAATGACAAGGTTCTGGTACACTACGATCCTGACCTACCTCTTACACTGGCTTGCGACTCATCAGCCTATGGCATAGGGGCTGTTATTCAACATGAAATGCCATCAGGAGAAAAGAGGCCCATTGCGTATGCATCGCGGACGTTGGCCCCTGCTGAGAAAAATTATTCTCAAATTGAAAAAGAGGGACTGTCATTGATATTTGGTGTTAAAAAGTTCCACCAGTATTTATGGGGAAGGAAATTTAAGCTAGTGACTGATCATAAGCCCCTGCTGACTCTTTTTGGAGAGCACAAATGTCTACCCACTATGGCTGCAGCTCGAATTCAAGGATGGGCAATCATATTGTCTGCTTATGACTATACCATTGAGTACTGTGCTTCGGAAAAACACAGCAATGCAGACGGACTTTCGAGAGTTCCCTTGCCAGAAACAAGTGATGCAGGAACAGCGGCCATATCCGAAAACATTCACGCACTGCTAACGGAACATCTAGAGCAGGCGCCGTTGAATGCTGACTATGTAGCACGTGCTACACGAACAGACAACATACTGTCCAGGGTTCTGAAGTTCATCATGAACGGTTGGCCTAATGATGTGGATACGAGCCTGAAAGCCTTCCACATGCGCAGATGGGAACTGTCTGTTGAGAGCGGATGTGTCCTTTGGGGCACCCGTGTAGTGATACCTGAGAAACAAAGGAAAATTGTGTTAGAGGAGTTGCACTCTGGTCACCAGGGTGTTGTAAAGATGAAAGCCCTCGCACGCAAGTATGTGTGGTGGCCTAAGATTGATGGAGATCTAGAGCAGGTCTGCAAAGCTTGTGAATCTTGCCAGATGGAACAGCGGATGCCTCGACAGGTGCCATTACACCCATGGGAGTTTCCAGGTCAGAGCTGGAAGAGGCTACACATAGACTTTGCCGGTCCATTCCTAGGTCACTCTTTCATGATCGTGGTGGATGCGTACTCCAAGTGGCTGGAGGTGTTCCGAATGCCCAACATCACCTCACAAGCCACCATCTCAAGACTTCGGAGACTGTTTGCAGCATACGGTCTTCCTGAGCAGGTTGTCACGGACAACGGAACGCAATTCACCTCTGACGAGTTTAAGACCTTCATGCGGCAGAATGGAATTCTGCACTCGACCAGCGCCCCTGGTCATCCTGCCAGTAATGGTCTCGCCGAAAGGTACGTGCAGACATTTAAAAATGGAATGAGAAAGCTTGGACGCACCACAATGGACATAGAGGACAAGATCTCTATGTTTCTGATGCAGTACCGCTGCACTCCAAATTGCACTACAGGCCAGTCGCCCGCTGACTTGTTTCTAAACAGACATATGCGCACTCGCTTGGACCTGATCCATCCTGACACGACAGTCACCGTTCGCAAGAAACAGTACATGCAGAAGTTCTACCATGACCAGCGAGCGGTGGACAGATCTTTTTGCCAGGATGACCCTGTGTATTTGCAAAATACAGCGGGGGGACGACAGAAATGGATTCCTGGAGTGATTGTGGAGCAAACAGGACCAGTGTCCTACAGAGTCCAAGGGACAGATACCGATATCACATACAGGAGACATGGTGATCAGTTGAGATCTCGTGTCATAGCTGATGGACTGGACCTGAATACTGACTGTGCAACCACACACACATCAGCCCAGCCCAGGGTGATCCAGGATACGTCACCAGATGCTGATCCTGTGCACATGGACAGTGAGGAGGTGCCAGCCGCATCTCAAAGCTTACGTCGCTCAGGCCGAGAAAGGAAGCCTCCTGAGCGCTATGACCCTTAACATGCAGAGTAGTTATTTTTGCAAATTAGGTTCATCATTGGACTAAGGGTCTAATGGACTGTTTGAATTAACACTGTTCAAGCATGATGTAAAAAGAAAAGAAAAAAAAAGATCACGCTGGTTTCTGAAAAAAAAAAAAAAAAATTGTTTGTTATACAATGATATCTGTTACACTTTCTGGTTTAAGTCATATGGCACTGATTTATGTGGTTTAAGTATTAGTGTAGCAGAAGAGTACCTTCATTTAAAAAGGGGGGTGATGTGATGTATTAAACTTTTGAGTTTAAGTATTTTGGTAACTTGGTTGTGCCGTAGATCCATCATCTCAGCCTAGCTAGGGAATGTTGGGATATCTGTATTCAGTTCCGTTGAGCAGAGTAAAGAAGAACGTTTTACACAGCAAGAGTGCTGACTGTCTTCTGTGTGTTATTTAGTGAAATACACCACACCTGGGATTGAACCTGGCATATTTGGTCGCTGATCAAGCTGAAATGACTTCATAATTGAATAAATGAATGAATGAATGTAACCTGATGAGACTCACAGGCTGTCCCAGGTACCAGGCCGGGTTGTCTTTCTCTTGACCAGACAGAGAGAAGACGGCATCTAACACCGGGTCGTACATGCTGTTGTCGATCAGACCATTGGACTCTGGGTAGAGACCCTGAGGAGACGGGAGGAGACACGAAAAACAGATGTGTTAAAAGTGGGATATGATATGCAGAATTCTAAGGTCCCAGCTACACTTATCTAGGTTTTTTCTTCTGCCAGGTTAAATAAAATCTCCTTCCACATACCGATCCACTCACTAAATATCTCATTACATGGAGGCCACACTTCACCTCAATTGATCAGCGGGAGTTAAATATTCAAAATGCTTCCAGCTGAAACTGTTCATACGAGCTGAAAACAATTCATAGCGTGACTTTTTCTGTGATTAAGATACTGTAAATAATCGGCTGGATTTTATGAAAAACACATGGATCAGTTTTTAGCATGTTTGTAATTATACTGGCGTCTAATCTAAACAGCAGTGGATGATGTACTCGGATAAACTACTGTGTGACTCCATATGTTCAAGTTAGGGGTCACTCGGACATTTTCATTATTTTTTTGAAGAAAAAAATTGTTTTTTTATTGAAGACAACATTAAACTATTTAGAAATACACTATATACATTTGAGTATATTGATTGCATGTAAAATATTAAATCTGCATCTGAAAAGTAACTAACCTATAAGTACTTCAGCAAATGTACTTAGCTGTTTTTCACCACTGACCGTAACAATAGTGTAATGATTAGGGAAAGTCTTGCTGGGGAATGCTGCTTGCATGTAGGGAGCCGATGTTCCACACGCCTCTATGATGGAAAAGAGGGAAAGAATACAAGCATTAGCTGCTACATGATGAGACATGTTTTTCAAACAGATGTGTGTGTGATACAAGGTGGACACTAACTGAGTTTGTCCAAAACAGGAACGAGTTTTCCCCACGTCCTCAGGTACTCGGCTCTCAGTCCGTCCAAAGAGACAAGGAGCAGAGGCTGCTGCTGGAAGCTGTTAGAGGAAACACTTAAGTCAGGAACTGATGATTATCTCCATTACAGACACACACACACACATGCAGATACTGAGTTTACTAACACAGCGAGGAAAATGTTTAAAAGACAAAGGAAGAATGACTGTTTGGTGTAAAGCTGTCAAATAAATGTAGTGTAATGTAGGGTAAAATTAATTCCCTCCTAAATATGGAGTCAAAGTAGTGTAAATTTGAAGTCTTGTATACTAAAAAAAAATAAATATATCTTATTAAAAAAGATTAAAAATAAAGGCTGCAAATATTTCACGTTTTCAGTCAATCAGTCTATTTCTATACCCGCCTATTTCTCATTAGGGTCACATTACATTCATTACAGGCGAGCGGCAAAGATACACCCCAGAACGTTCACCAGTCTATAGTGGGGTGCACACACACACCATTCACTAACACACACATACATTACATGCAATTTAGAATCTTCGATCAACCTCAACATGTGTTTGGAGTGTGGGAGAAAGCTGGAGAACCCATCCATCCATCCATCCATTTTCTATCCCGCTTATTCCCTTTCGGGGTCGCAGGGGTCTGCTGGAGCCTATCCCAGCGCATTTTATGGCGAGAGGCAGGGATACACCCCAGATGGTCGCCAGCCAATCGTGGGGCACACACACCATTCACACACCATTCACACACACACTCACACCTATGGGCAATTTAGATTTGCCAATTAACCTGAGCATGTTTTGTATTGTGGGAGGAAGCCGGAGTACCCGGTGAAAACCCACGCAGACACGGGGAGAACATGCAAACTCCACACAGAAAGGTCCCAGACCCAGGCCCCAAGGCGGTCTTGAACCTGCGACCTTCTTGCTGTGAGGCAACAGTGCTACCCACTGCTCCACCGTGTCGCCCAGCTGGAGAACCACTTCTTTTAAATCAAGGCTTTCCTGTTTGCCGCTTTCACATGAAGTTTCCAAAAAGCATCAATTAGAAGTATTTAATAGTATCAAATTAAAGTATCTGAAAGTGTCAGTTCTTACTTCGATGGGCATGTGGGATGCGAGAGGTCCTCACACTGCTCCTCCACCCACTGTTTCTCTCCTACAGCAGGGCGGAAAAAAGACAGAAGGCTTTAATCATACCATAGGCAGTGTTTTTCATTACTACTCAATACTTTTCCAACAAAGAGGCTTTTGATTTTGTCTTTCTCCAGCTCAAACAAACAATTATTGAAAGAATCACTAATCAAAATTAATTCCAATGGCACTCTAGTATTTAAATGAGTCAATATTTCTATGCATTGATCCAAAAATCCTACATTGCTTCACTTAGTTCAAATCTGCAGATTTGTTGCTCATGAGTCATGTTTAAAAAACACAGAAAAACGAAATAGGATCAGGGCTATTGAAAAAATACGCGGTAGTTTTTTTTTTTCATTTTAGAAGAAAAGTCAGAACTCTCACTTTAATGTCAGAATTCAGACTTTTTTCATAGGAAAAAAAAGTCAGAATTCAGATTTTTTTTAATTAATTCCAGAAATGTAATAAACAAGTCAGAAGTCCCGCTCTTACCGTGGCACACATGGCGATAGTTGGTGCAGCAGTCTCCTGCGGACAGACAGTCATCGGAGCAGTGACACCTGCTGCCCGTCAGCCTCTTCTCGCCACAGCGAAGCTTCGTACACTCCCACTGCTGGGCTGAGAGACGCCGTGTTAGTAAGTTGGAAAACACTGCATTGGATCAGAAGATGCAAAGACGGAGACGGATTCATTTGGACATTTTTACTAACCAATTTAAACCCACCGGCATCTATAGTCTATGACTCAACAACAACTAAATATTACTTTTAATAGTACAGTTTTTTTTGTAATGAAATGATAGCAGGTTTTTGTGGCAAAATCCAAGAAAGAGCAACTGTCTACAATGACTACGAAGAAAAACGTTCCACTGCAGCCTCATAGTGGAACTCACTGGGTACGGTGCAGATGTCGTGGTAATCATAGCAACAGGTGTCGCTGGCTTTGCAGTTGCTATCGCACCTGCAGCCGGGGACCTCGCTGTCGTACGGCTCGCTGCAGCGATTCCTGCAGGACGTGTGTGGCACGACTGAAATAGAAATACAACACGACATCTCTTTAGCGTTTCATGTTGTCATTGGCAGACTCTCAAATCAATCGCACAACTTCATTTGTAGACGGACAAACATACATACTAAGGTATACATAGGTTAGTTAATCAACATTTTTGCTTCATTTTATCAGTACGTCACACTGAGATAAAGATCATCTTTTTGTTTTGAGATCAGACACCACATGTGTCATGTTGCTACACTCATGTACGACATGTGACATATGTATTCTGTGTGACATTAGACTGTGACTCACCCGCAGGGAGAAAAACTGTGAAATTCTATAACTGCTGACAGGAGTGAAAAATGTTTTATTTTTGGATGATTCCACCGCAAACGTATTGACGAGATGAAACTCATACAGGCTGGGAGGGACTCAGATAACACACCCAACACATGATCTTTGTGCGATAGCACTATATGAGACATTCTGGGGATCCCCTCTTGGAGGCGCAGTGGCAAATGTATCGTCACTAAGTTCAGTTTGAATAAAGGCCAAATGCATCAGTTCAGGTGCTGAATGGAACAACCAGTCATCAGTATAATCCGATCTGATTCTATCCTATGATCCAAGTTTGCTGGTTAGTTTTTTTTTTTTGCTCACACACTTTAATATGCATAAGATTGTATAGGGCTACGCCCCAGCATATAGCACATAACATTTACACATATTGCTCATATAACACATACTCACATACCACATAGCTCATAAAACACATATGACACATGCAACAAAAAATTGCCTATACACATATAACAAATATAACACATATAACCAGCCTAACACACAATACACATAACACATGTGAACATACAGTACAACAAAACATGTAAACATATAACACAATATATAATATACCATATATATATATAAATACCCATTTACAACAATAATAATAATAATCATCACTAGTTGCAAGTGTATATGTGATAAATAACTGTTGGTTCGAAAGTCTAATTTATTTTTTTGAAAAATCAAGGAATTTTTATAATCTTTTCCGCATGGAGGCAATGGGATGAGCATCAGAGGATGAATCGCTCTGCAGACACACCTGGTGTTAATATACAGCCGCACCTCGCACACATGCTCAAATGCAGCCTTCCCCTTAGTTTCATCAGCGCCTCAGTCCTAATCATTACTGTTGTGCTCCAATGACATTAAAAACCCTCTTGAGTAATATTCATATTGAGTTATTGATTGCCATGGTGATAAAAAGTACAAGAAGTTAAAAATTTCTGTGGAAAAATATGCAAAAGGAAAACTCTGGAGAAGCAGCTGTGAGCGGTTCAAACACAGGACTGTAATCTGACTGAGTTGAAAAATCCAAATTATACTGCACTGTGATTGAAGTGATTGAAACACGTGACACACGTGTACACATATAACACATACGCTATACTGTGTATACACATAACACATGTAACATTTATAAACACAGATGTTGGCAACATGTGGATCCATATGACAATAAAGCACATCATGCTTCTCACATAAAACTCCTATAAATTCAATATATCCCGAGGCTTTAATAAAATAGCTGTTCAACTTGGATTGGGATGATAAGAAAAGCATTTTATGCTGGCTGCCTTACAAAATATCCACATCACGTGCATTACCGTCGATGATGAGAAATCGTACACAGACATTGGTACTGTACTAACACTAAAATACCTGTGGTATGTGTCAACAACAATGACGAACTGAGGTATAACTTTGATACTCGATTTGGGAGGTCTAAACTGAGTCTCCGCTCTAATTCATCCCAAATGTGTTCTGTCCCTGTGAGGTCTAGACTCTAGACGCCAGACAAGTTGATTCACACAAGACTGCCATCCATGTCTTTATGACCTTGCTTTGTGCATAAGTGGATTCTGATGCGCGAGTGAATACAAGAGAAGAACAAGTAAAATCAGAATTAGCATAACCACATAAAACATGATTCAACAAGATTCTATCTATCTATCTATCTATCTATCTATCTATCTATCTATCTATCTATCTATCTATCTATCTATCTATCTATCTAACTTGTGTGCATACCCAGATAATGTATCCCTCAAAAATGTTTTAAAAAATAATTTAAAACAGATACTATCAACTATGTAGATTTATATTCTAGGTTCGAATAAATATTTCAAAAAATGTAACATACTGACGTTCAAATGGCAAGAAACCAACATGAACATGAAGTGTACAATATGTATGCTTTTTAAAACTGTATTTTAATTGTTTTTTTTACTTTCTCATCTTTCCAACCACGACACTGAACCATGCACACACTTACCGTCTACACAGTTTGTTCTAGAAACTTCTATTGCAATTACTTCCGTCGCATTCACTTACAACGTCACATTCCTGCAGAAAGTCAATAATTTCACACATCCCATTAGCTTGGCTGCTTAAAAACACGTACTTTAAAAAATCATTCTCCAAAACAAGGTATTAATTTACCTTACAGAATGCTAGCACGCCGATGCTATGGCTAACGAGTTAGCTACAACCACGTAGCAGGTGCTGTCTCTTTTTTTTGTTTTTTTTTTTTTGTTCAAATCCGGACGGATAACTTCTCTTCATCTCGTCTTCAATGTGCATCTGAGTATGTCCGTTTCACTTTGACTAAATAAATAAATAAATAAATAAAATCATAGTTGCTAGCTAAGATAGCTACTGTGCTTGTAGCAATGCAAATTCCCCTGTCGTTGCCAGGCAACTAAGCTGCTAACCATGCTTATGGGAGTAGCACGCCTGTTCGGGGTGGGGGGACTTTTATGGAAGAAAAAGTGACACCTATAGAGCATTAAAATTAAATCTATGTCTCATTCCATTACATAAGCCTCTGAACACTTAGACCTTTTGTCCCCGAACGTGGCGGAATTTCCTAAACAGGAAATTCTCTATTTGAATCCGATGACTCAGAAAGGATTCGCTGATTCAGCATTAAAATATTCAAGAATGGCAATAGAAAT
The DNA here is from genome assembly GCA_036785175.1 of Eupleurogrammus muticus. NCBI lineage: Eukaryota > Metazoa > Chordata > Actinopteri > Scombriformes > Trichiuridae > Eupleurogrammus > Eupleurogrammus muticus. Next base: position 13,125,001 of record JAYKQN010000020.1, read on the forward strand.
GTCATGGGGCAAGTTTCCCTTCCAGTTTTTGGTGGCGTGCAGGTCAGAGGCCATAGATGTATTATAGTGAAATGGACACCAGACTGAAAATAACCCTTTTTTATTTCAAAGGGAGTTGCGTGCCTGACACATACTTTGAAAAAGTTATGCAACCCATAGAGACTGTGGAGTAGAGCCAACCCTCATGATGCTCCGGGGCCTCCCATCATGCCCCGGGGCGATGATAATGTGCAAAATGCGGAAAAAAAAACTCACCTTTGGTGCATTTCATTCACTTTGCCGACCACATTTGGACAAAATTGAATAAACACAAATATTAATTAAAAAAAACAAAACATCCTGGCTCCTGGGACACGGCATGACCCTGGTGTGACGTCACGCGGGAAAAAGAGACTTTTCCAGAGCTTTTAGTTTTGAAACATATTTGATGGATTAGTAATTGCCAGAGGTTATTGCTGCCTATGGGTATAATGATTTTTGTGTTGCATGGGATTTTTTTTGTTGCAGAACCACCAATCGCCACTTGGAAAAAATGGCGTGCTGCTACGGGGGTGGAGCTATATCCAGGTCTATAATACATGCATATCAGTGGCTCTACAGACGTTAAGTCGCCCCCCCAAAAAAAATGTCTCCAAACCTAAATTCTAAGACTTCTGCCTAATTACCTCATATTTATATGCATTTAATTAAGCTTGGATTAAAAAAATAAAACAAGTAGCAATTAACCCAGATAATGTGCTTTGATAAATATTCTTTGAATATGGAATCAATTGACAAAACCTATGTAGGTGCAATGAAAATGGGCGGCATGTGTTTCTGATAGACAGTACCTTTGGTCCTACATTGCTGCAAGTCCAGGCCAAGGCCAAGTCCAAGACCCAAGATCACCGTCACAATTGAGACACTCAAGATTCCTATCTGTGTAACACACACACACACACACACACACACACACACACACACACACACACACACACACACACACACACACACACACACACACACACACACACACACAGAGCTGTTAACAGCTTTACTTGAGTTAAAGGTGGAAATTCCTCACCCAAAAAAAAAAATTAAGTAAAGAAAAAGCCTTGAATTAAAAAAACGTCCTCAACTCGCTAACCCAACCTCAACCCAATAATTTAAGTGACACCCATTCAAAGTATACCAAGATGAGTATCATTCTCCTGGCTATTGCAAATCCAGACCTGTCTATCAGATCACCAGATGAGGAACATGATCCATCATTCCAGAGAGCTCCAGCCTCCACTGAGTCCAGTGGTGGAGTGCTTTACACCTCTGTATCCAACACTTTGCATTGCACATGGATGCAGCTGCTTGGACATAGAAACCTGTTCCTGAGCTTATAATACTACTTAAGTGAAAGTGCATTAGTCTATTCAATCTATTAAGTGAGTATTTCTCAGCAAAAGTTTAAAAAAAGTAAAAGCACTCATTATGCAGATTGTGTTATATTATTCTAGTATATAATGTGTACAAAATATGCACTGCATATAAGTAAAAGGAAAATGAATAGTCCTCCAGTCCTGAATAACTTTCGGTAGATAAATAGTATAGTACAGCATCATAATATTTGAAGCAGTGCTTTTCACAGAAAGTGCATATTTAAAAAAAGAGCAATTGAATAAAACATTTATTAAGTATATTAATTCATGTAAAATATCAAAATGTACGAAAAATAGCTAGTAATCTAGTACAAAGTACAAAGTAAATCTAAATGTACTGAAGTACATTACTTGAGTAATCTGCAAAAACAAGCAATACTGCATATGTTTTGACATCTTACTTTGCCTGGAACGAATAGTGATTTAATGTTATTATAATCATAATTATAATATGACACGTTCTTGGAACGCATGCAAAGATCACAGAAGTGCATTCAATGGAAAACGCCTAAACATGTTTGCAATCATGGCACAAGTAAAGGCCTCTGAACATGTATGCATCCCCAATGTTTCCAGCATCCACTGAGACCCACACATACTCACAGTGATTTTCTTTTTCTGAGACACCTTCGCCCAACCCATGGCAACCAGGCATGCAGCTGCTTCGCACGATCTTTCTCTCTCGCAGCGCACACACGGTCAGGAAGTCAGATGGCGACGGGCAGCGAGACATATGCTATTGTTCTTCTCGTGGAAAAAAAAGGGCAGTACCATCAATGCTCTGACCTCTGGACCATGGATGAGTAATAAATGAGTAACTTATTGTCAGAACACTGTGATAACCTTGCCTTTCTCTGTTGTTATATATATATATATTTTTTATATATTTTTAACCTGTGATGAGTGAATAATATATATGATATTTTGGAATTTGCCATTTGTCTGCTTTAAACAGCACCAAATATTGAATAACTGTGAATAATATTTTTTTTTGTTTTCAACTTTGTTAGGTAGGAATGATGTTATGGACTGAAGGAATGTTGTATTCATGGCAGTGTCGCCCAACCTGAAATGTAGCGTGAGCAGAAGAGGAAATGTACCCTAAGAAGGTAAAACCTTGAAACACAATTTTTACTGAGACAAATCTTTTCGCAATTCGAGGGTTTCATAACATTTCACTTGCTTCTGCTATTCATAAGCTGCTTTGTGGGGTCATTTACCTCGCTTGATGTGCTGGCACGAACTGGAGCCATTCTCTTGCTAAAGACGTCATTCGCATCTTCAAATAATCATTCTCCATTTTAAAACTACTGAGCGGATTCTGGTGAAACTTGGTTGCAGGTTGTTGAATAAGTCGAGGACGAACCCATTCAATTTTGGGGCAGATCCCAATTACGCACACACACACACACACACACACAATGATCATTTCAATGTTAAAGCAGCTACTAGTGGCTCCTGCTGGTCAATGGAGTTTTAGTTGACGGAACTCTGCCTCGTTGCCTTGATGACTGTTTATGGGCTAATATAGCATGTAAGTGTAAGTAGTGAGTATAAACATTAACTGCTGTAACTGTGGCCAAAAATTGATGATTAATAATGTTGAGACGCTACCAGCAATTCTTCTGGGAAAGAGTTTGCACCTTTGCACCGGAAGCCTTCTTCCGCTTGGGCTTGATTTCCATGTCAAACATCAAAATCCAAGTATTCACAGAGACTTCCCAAGGCCTGAAATGTGTCATAGTATTTGGAGAGATTAGTATCTCACTTTTACAATAATGTTGCTTTAGTGCAAACTAAACTAAACTTCTTGCAGGTTTTGTTGTTGTTGATGTTATTAATTTTTTTTGGTTGACTTGCTGCCTTCATGATGCCACTTCTTTGCAAAGATGCTTGCGTGTTTACCTGTTGGGGCAAATATCAGCCGATGATTCTTCAAAATACATGAAAGTTTCTTACATGAATGAAAAAGTTGCAAAAAATCTAATATTTATATTGAAACAAGTCAAGTCATTTTGAGTCACCTGTGAGCTCTAAGTCAACTACTAGATTATATAAGCTGTATATCTTTAGCCTTTGTTTAGAGAATATTATAAAATCCAAGATTAATTTCACACAGAAAAGTGCCAAACCAAGGACTTGAGCAACTGTATCAGTATTATCAGATTGGTTTCTACCAGGCTGTAAACACATTTTTTTTAGTTTTCCATTTGTCCATTTGAATATGGGTTCTATGAGGATTGACTCATGTTTGAAGCCTGTACAAACACTGGGATCTTTGGCCTATATATAATAGTTTATTATGTTTACAGAAATAGTAGCGTAATCCAAATACTACTCAGAGGAAAAGAATAGCAATCCTAATGGAAACTGAATGTGCAATGAATCACACTAGAAACAGAATTGCCCAAATGACTTGGACTTGAAAGGTCTGTTAAGCAGTTTCAGTGAACTTCTAAAGAAACAGGCAGTTGTTCGGCCTGTAGATGTCAACAGTCAAAGCAATCTTACTTCCAAGAACTAGAATACAAGAACTCAATACATGAAGCAACAATCCAAATAGCACAATTTTTGACTATGACATAATTAAGTAAGTTTCGAGGATTCACTGGTGTTTTATAACTTACAAAAAGCTACATTTAGATCAAAGTAGGATGCGAGCTACTATAACATAAAGCAATGTAAGTATCTTATATGAAGACCAAGATCAATGACGTTAACTCATTAGCTAAAGGAAATGAAAAAGCTATATGACAGTATTAAATTTAATAACCAAGGCACTTGATTTTGGCGCACCACGCCGTGCAACACATGGACTGTGTTAATATGAATAACACATTAAACAGGGCTTAAGTTTGCAGGAAATATGAATATACAATCATGTGGGCTGCTTCAAATGTAGACTCTTTGTGGTTAAGACCCTGATTTCCTCCGATGATGTGATTTATTTACACTTTATTGCCAAAGAGCGAATTGTTCGCTTATCTGCCTTCACTCACATATGAATTTAAGTGACATGAACTCATCTGGGAAGGCTGCCTACAAGGACAAGGAGTGTGTTCATAGGAATTTTCATTAGTGATTTCCTTCAGTGATGTTGATGGCGGAGGCCTGGCTCTTAAGTCTCTGCTCTAATTCATCCCAAAGGTGTTCTATGAAGTTGAAGTCAGTGTGTAGGCCAGTGAAGTTCATCCACACCAGACACTGTCATTCATGTCTATATGAACTTTGTTTGTGCATTGGATACCTGGATTTGGATGGGTGAGTGAATTCTTTTGGCAATATAGTATACAAGTCTCTTTTTCCTGGCTGATGGTTAACACAGTCTTTTTTTTCTTTTTAATTCTTGAATTCCTGAAGGAATGTGTTTCCAGGTGTGCATGCTTTTTTTGTAAAAGCACTCTCATTAACAGAGTGTCTTGAAAATGCTTGGCAAACTGAGCAGCAGAGGTTATGATTTTCCTCACAGTAGAAGAGACATTTACGGATTATTCCATCTTTTGTTAGGAAAATGTTGGGCAAGGATCTCCTTGGATTTTGCTGTGTGTAGTAACTGAAAATAAAATGAAGGTTTTTGGACCAGGGGCAAGCAAAGTAATTATATCTGCCAGCCTTTTCTCTCAGTAGATCCTCCACACACTTGATCTCCACAACAGAATCCTTTATATATTGAATATCTGCTGGATCTACAATTTCTCCCTGTTCCACTTCACTTTCCCTCAACATATCTTCCGCATAAGTGTGAAAAATGACAAAATATACACAGCAATGACAATATCACTAACTATAGTGATATAGCTTATGTAATATAAATTAAATACATAGATTATATACATGTTAAATTAAATTAATTTCCCATATAATATATGAGTATATGCAATTAGAGAATAGAACTTTTTTAATTTTTCTGCACAGCTCTTAAGCAGAGTGAACATTTTTTTTCAGCTAAAATTTTACTTGAAGATATAGCAAACTGTATTTTCTGTCTACCAAAGAGGTGAAATATGTATTTGCTTTCCTTTTTTTTGCAGGGAATAAATATTTTTGTATTATGTGCTGCGGTCAAAAAACATTGGTGTGGATGGATGGAGGATGATGTGATTTTGTGATGCAGTTGTAGATGAAATTATTGGCCATCCATGTTTTTCTATCACAGACAAAAAAAGGTTAACACAATCTGTGGACTGACGATGCTACTACTGTACATATGGCTGTATAATATTTCTATACTTTATATCATATTTTATATACTGAGACAAGATTGTTGTATGCGTAGGCACGTCAAAGTTGCAAGAATGTGGCGACACACAAGATAAAGTCCTGCCTTTCATAACTTCCAAACCATCTCCTGTTTTGTCTGTGTGGAACCGTCAAATAGGTTCACTCAGTCACATACACACATTTTTTCCTCCCAAAACAAAGACTTTTTGTTGTTGTTGTTGTTGCCTTTGCGTACACATTGCGTACAGTGTGACAACCTGTGACTTTGTATGATCATGATTATCCTGTCCAAAACAACATCTGAAACACGGCGTTTTGAGGACATCGGCACGAAAACAGTTAAAAGATGCACAAGCTTCATGACTGTTCCAGACCACAGACCTACCGAGAGGAAGAATGGAGACAGACCTATAATGCCCAGAGCAGAATAAATACTTTGAACATATAAAACCTCTTAACTGAGCAGCTACTGACATGCAAGTCAGGCACCTTTATTAGTTGCTGGAAACAGCAACAACGAAACGTGTACAGCGAAACTTTCCCATCATTTCTCATTTTTACAAAACCAAAAACAAGAGGTCCCTTGGGTATAGCCAAAGAAAACATCAAAGTCACGGCTGTTTGTGGATACATGTGAATGAATGAGTCACTGTGGTCATCTATTTCTCTCAAAGGGGAAGATGGAAACATGATCATGATGGCCTGTCTTTTTGAAGCTGTTACTCATCAAACTAAATGGAGCAAACTGTTTAGAGTGTGTGCTTTTTTGTCATTTCTGAACAACAGCGAGGTGTGGACAAATCAGGCCATTTACTGTTTGGGTTAGGGTTATCTTAACCTTAACCCAAAACCCTCACCCTAACCCTTTACGTCATTTAGTGGAAAACCTCAATTCCACCAAGAGTCTTGAAAAATCATTTAAATAAGACGATGCCAGTCATTCAGAGTTGTACAGTTCTCTACAGCTTTTATTTGAAAGACTACAGGAATAAACATGGCTTCATCTACAGCTTGGCAAACTCTTCTGACATTTTATTGACATTTTTTGCTGAGCATTGTCTCTACACTACCAATGACTTCATCACTATCTTTAAGTCATCAGTGTAACGCTATAACCACTAAACATGAAAAGAAAGAGGAGCTGACTGCTGCTTTTATGCTTTCTATGGTGTTTTGTTGTTTCTCAGTGAATGCAGGAATACACACACACACACACACACACACACACACACAAAAAAAAGGTATTTCGTCGTTTGGGCAAGTTTCTTCACTTAAAAAGAGAGAGGCCTGTAATCTCATTATAGATATACTTCACCTATGAGAGACAGAATGTGGAGAAAGAATTCAGGAAAGCACATTGTAGGATTTTTAATAAATGAATTTGTGAGGTCTGGAAAAGTAGTATTTTTCACTATCCGTGAATTTCCCCACTGTGGGACAATAAAGGAGCTATCTAATAAACGAACAAGATTTCAGACTCACGGATCTGTAACTTCTTCTTTAAGAGGCTCCTGTGTCCTCCACTCATAACTTGTATTAATGGCACCTGTTCAAATCCCACAATGCACCAGACTTTAAAGACTAAATCTGCAAGAAATCAATTGTGGGAGCAATTATTAGAAAATGAAAGGCATACAAGACCACGGATCACAAGAGCAGTGCAAAAAATCCCAGAACCACACTGCATCTGATCAGTTTGTTAGAGAGCATTTGGATGATCCAGAAGAGAATTTGGAGAGTGTCATATGGTCAGATGACACACAAAAAAGGAGCTTTTTTTGTTGTAAAAACTCAACTCATGAAACTCTTGTGAAGACCTACAGAAAACATTTGCCAACATATGCTATATAACAAATACTGAAAAGAACTTCACCAAAAACTCATTTTATAGAAAAATCTACCAATTACTTCACTAAAATTCATATAATGTGATTTTCTGGATTCTTTCCCTCTATTTTGTCTCTCACACTTAAAGTGTATCTATGATGACAATTACAGGCCTAGTTCATCTATTTAAGTGCGGGAACATGCAACATTGGTGGCTGACTAAATACTTTTTTGCCCCACTGTGTAAAAAAGGCAATGCAACTTTTCAATACCTTGCAGAGCTACTTCAGCATGTGGGTGCAAACAGGAAGTCATAAAAACCATAATTTTCACATTTTCACTTTCACTGACTTTAGTTGAGATGACATAGCCAAATTGTGGATTCACAATAATTTAAGGATATTGTGTGCGACTCAGTGGATTTCATACAGAATGTGTTCATTTGACTTTTGGGTTGGGCAGGCATTTGTATTAGGGTGAAGTCCAATTGAGATTACACTGTTATTATTATTATTATTATGCTATTTAATAAATATGACACATTGTACAAAATATACACCAAGACAATCAGCTGGGACAGAGAAGGAACAGGGCTGAGAGAAAAAGGGATGTGTAAGAGTAATTGTGTGTGTGTGTGTGTGTGTGTGTGTGTGTTCTTCATAAACTGTATCTCTCTTTTAAGGGGGCATGTTTTTTTTTCATTTATCTGTGTATCATCAGCATGTTCATATGTACACATTGTTTTAAAGGAATAGTTTGACATTTTGAGAAATACGCAAGAAGATTGATAAATTTCTTTAAATGTAAAGCTACTGCCTGTAGCCCTATATTTAATAGATATGAAACATATTTTGTATTTAACTCTCAAAAAGAACACAAGTACTCCCACAATTTTTGGTTTCTGTTTGTTTTATACATGCTCTGTAAGGTGACCTTTGTGTCCTGAAAGGCACAATACAAATAAAATGTATTATTATTATTCACAATGACAAACTATTCCTTTACAGATGCATTGCAGCAATCGTGCATGTTTTTGCCTGTTAGTTACAAATGATAAATACTTGTCCCCACTGGAAACCATGCAGTAGAACCTTCCAGGTTTGTTTCTGTACAAGTTGAAAAATTGAATTTCAAGGTTAGCGTGACCACAGTTCGTTAAAGCTATAAGGGAAATTAAAAAGAAAAAATGGTGCATTCTGTTACAAGTGTTTGTGGTTTGCCATGATGTTAGGTATGACCAAAAGGTTTACAAAACCCACTGTGTACAAGTTGGGGTAGCTGCCTAGTGGAAACTCAAATATGACCAATATGGAAAGTGATAATGTCATCTTTTAGCACCTGTTAGTACTAGATCCTTCTATAATGTCATTATTCCTACTTCATTTGGTGAGAGAAATCACTTTTTTTTCCAATTTCATTATGTAGCAAAAAGACAGCCATAACACTGACCTCAGAAAGGTGGCCCACTTTTCATCTTATTTTTCAAATTTAAAAATTGCAACATTTGTAAAACACCTTTCATTTGTTACAACAACCCATCGGTTTTTTTTTCCATTTTGGGTTTATACGATTTATATACTGTAATGTATACGTATATACAAGGATCTACAGCTAAAAGTGGCTGAGAAGCAGCGTTTTTTCTTTCTAGTGGTAGCCATATTGGATTTTCTGCATGGCACCCATCCAAACGTGTATGCATTGGGTTTAAAAACCTCATGCACATACCCATCACCAAAAAAATTGATCAAGAAAGTGCAGCGTTTTTAATTAATGTATTAACCTTCTTCAAAGTTACTCCCTCAATGTGTCTTTACCGTGATGAGTCCTTGCAATCACTTATGCAACAAGATTAAGCCTATTAATTGAGTTATATAATTAAGAAAATACAATTTCAAAAATCGTTCAATTCTACAGCATGCAAATGGGCAAACATTAGGAATATAAAGTACACATCATTTATAGTTAAATAGCTAAAACACTGGTCATATATGTTTGCATGAGGATGTACATACTGTATTTATGAAATGTGTTGTGCTAGCTTATTCTATCTCCGATTTTGTGAATAAAAATGAATATTCCTGGTGTAATCTTCCAAACATCTACTTGCCAGACCATTCTTTTCAATTTTTCCCAAAAAAAAAAAAAAAAAAAAATATGCTCCCTTTTTTTTCACAGCGGTTTCTGCGGGCAGTTCCTTCAGGACGCAGTGAAACACGCAGGACGTCTGACGGGAGGAGCGGCGCCCGTCGCTCCGCGGGCCTAGTCGTCGCCCTCGAACGTGCGCAGGTGGGTTTTGAGGCTCAGGGCGCCGGTGTAGGTGAGGTTGGTGGCTCGATAGAGGTCCAGGCCGGTCAGGATCTCCACGTCTCGCACCCGGGCCGTGTGGAGCTTCAGCAGGTCCTCCACCCACTGCGACTCGTCCTCGCCGCTCTGCACAGACACAAGACAGGAAGTGGTTGGTTGTTTTCAACGCATGCAGACATAATGGATGGACCACCACAAATATTGATTGATTGAGAGATATTTTGCACCTGGACAAGAGTCAAACGAGTGGAAACAAGCAAATGTCACTCTCAGCCGACATTTTCCAACCACTAATAATGTTAAGGTAACCTGTCGTAATGCAGCTTTTTTCGGCTGGAGAACGAGTCCACTGGCAGCAATAGTGCAGGTACAAGGATTTACACATATATTCACTAGAAAAGCCAGCAGGGTGTTCACTTTTTTCTTGCCAATGAAGATATAGCCTGGGATGTCCTAAGCCAGCCAAGATGGAGGGATGGTAGTAACAAAACCCTTGTTTTTTTTCTTCTGAATCATTGAGCAGTTCAATGTGTAACCAATTGACCTGACAGATGAGGACTCGCACCAGATGTTCTAAACAGAGAGTCACCAGATTGAATCAAAGCCTTAAAGCAATGTGTGAGAAACTGGATGTCCAGAAACAACAGAAACATACGTCATTCTGACGTCACAGGGTATAGTGAGGGAGTTCTTAAAGCAACCCTGGGATTTCTCATTCAAAGAAAGGGTGGGTTTCAGCTGCTCTCTTATCTGTCTTTCTGCCAATGTAATTTATGCTGGTTGCAAAGGATTAGGCGACCGTCGCGTGTGTGTGCGCACACTGGCACAAACAAACAACAACAAAACATGTTCCTACTGTCAAATGGCCTCAATGGAAAAAGGGATGGAGGTCACGAACTGTGAAAAACACATCCTTATCTCAGCCACGTACTGTATAGATATGAGGGTTTAAAAAAGCTTCTGGAAAAGTTGAAGCATCAACTCAAGCTTTTCACTCACATACAAGGATGAAAGTACTTGTTACAACTATGAAAGTTGAAGTAATGCAAAGGGTAAAGTATGCTAGAAATCAGTAGATTGTAGGAATGGTAAATGTTCAGTTATTTTTTATAGTTGATTAATCTATTGATTGAGGTAATTAATCAGTCGTTTGGTTCACACAACGGTGTAAAATGTTAGCCACTGTTTAAAGACACAAACTAAAGTGTCTGTATATGTCCTGACCAACAGTCCACAAGCAAAAGATCTTCAGTTTACAGATAACAGTGTTTACGGAACACATTTTTTCTTTTTATTAAATTGCAGCCATTTGCTAAATAGATTTAATTTCCTTTTTTCTCCCCTTCATTAATGTACATACAGCAAAGTTGAAACCCGCCATAAGTATTCAGACCATTTGCTGGATTTGGGGATCCTCTGCCCTTCCCCTTCGTCGATCCTCTACAAATTGCAAATCACTAATAGCTGCTATCTAAGAAGTGATTTAAGAAGTGAGAAACGGAAAATTTGGGCATTTTCTTATTGATTGACTATCAAAATGGTAATTATTGTAATAGTTGGCAACTAACAGATTGATAGATGCAGCTCTGTTTATACCTCTCATCCGACCACAGTCAAATTTGAGTAGATCCCAGCTACTCAAATTTGACTGTGCAGATCAAAAACATATTCAGCTTAATTGGAGCATCTAAATTGCCCGTAGTGCTGGGATTGGCTCCACCAGACCCTATAGCTATAGAAAAAGGATGGATGCAAAGAGTAGAAGTAAAAAGTGTGCAAAAGTAGAGATACCCAAAATTTCTACTTGAGCATCTCTTACTGATGCAATGTGTAGTTTTGTGTGAGGATAAAAGAAAAAGGCTGATTGAAAGAAACTTGACAACTTCAAGACTTCAAGACAACTTAATGGATCATAAATAATCATACTTCCGCTCATTTGTACACAAACGCACAAAACTATGTCGAGATAATATGAGACTGCTGCTCACAATCATTTTCTTCCAATATCCATTGTTTGTTCAGTGTCAGGACTGTCATAAATAGCATGAATGATAAATGAACTTTCTCCTTCCTGAGAACTGTCCTAAATGCTTCCACCCGGCAGTTGGCGTGACTTTTAAATGGAAAATACCAGAAATTACGATTTGTTCCTGCGTGTCTGCAGATGTGGCTTTGTTTTAACGATAGAAAAGTAATTGGTTAGATTACCCTGTGACTGAAAGAAGTAACAGTGTTTTTTTTTTTTTAACGCCATTACTCCCATCACTGCTTCTGCTACAACACAGAACCTTATATAAAAATCCCATTAATAGTCATTAAAGGGCTTTACTAGCTGTTCCTGGAGTTAGAACCAGGACTTTTCAGGGTCTGTGCTTCTGTACCAGCTGACGATCCAAAACATTTCTGCTCTCCCAGGCTTTTAAAGAACCGTAGTCGATGAGTTGGCTCGAAAATGTTGTTTTCAATTCAGATTCAGAGGCTTTTACGCGCCTGGCGAGGAAGTTGCATGTCTGACATGCATTCGAGAACATATGGCGTTATATTGGGTTTAAAAGGGGAAAAGGGAAAACACAGGAGAGCAAAGTAAAATTCTAATTTACTTTGCTCTCTGTTTTTAGTGAAACAACATAAGACTTTTTAATACATAGGCAAATCCTACTGTAATCATTTAAGGGCCCAAATATGTTTGATTATTATATATTCAAATATTAATATGAATTACAAAACAATTTCCAAATGTGATTCTAGGGCAAAAATCCTAATATTTACTAGTTACTTCTCCCAAAACTACTTTATAGGAAAGGTAACTATTTGCGTTACTACAAAGCTGTAATATGCCATATTTGCAAGTCCATGGCCCGTACTTTGTGGAGGCATGTGCTGTGCCGTCATATCCACTTCACCTGTGAGCTGTTTCCTTTGACCTGCTTGACGCCAGCGGCTTCAGTGACTAATCGGCTTATACCAAACATGACTCATCGCCGACAGTAAATCTATCCCAAAGCGAGGTTTTTCCTATCATCATCATCATTTGCCTCTTTCAGAAAAATGGCAAAGGCTTTTTTTTTTCTCAGTCATGGGATCACTGACTCATCTAAAAGCTACTTTAGATAAATATCAGGACCGTATAAAGGAGTGAGCAGATATAGTCTGACATGTGACAGCTGTTATAGCTCAACCTACTGTGTGAGGATGTATTTAGATTATTATGGCCCTTTTCCCATCTCAAACTGTAATGGGCTTCCCCTCAAAGCGGAGCTCCGGTCTGCAGTATATTTATAACTCAGTGTAAAACATTTACAACATTATTACGCTTGCAGAATCTCTAAACATTCCCTGAGCTACGTAGTTCCAAGGTGAAGGAGCGAGAAAGAAGATCAGAAAGAAAAGTTGCCTTTACTTGCTGTGTATCCTCTTCTGGTTACCGTCTAAATCTTAAAAAGAAAAAGAAAAAATCAAATAGATTTATAGATACTTGGTTGTAGCAGGCCCAAAGAGTTTAACTTATATGTGTTAAGGATTATTACAATTTCTATCCAATGAAATAAATAGGTCTTTCCTTTACTTTCAAGTGTATCTATCTAGGTGTTTTGCACCATGAAATGGAGCTTATTTTATATAAATAGATAATGGAAACTAAAATAGAAAATTGAAAAATGGGGAAAAAACAGGTCCCTGTTAATTCATCTTGGTGCATTTATTGGTTTGTGTAAAGCACCTCGAAGGTTTTTTTTAAGAATTAAATGAATAATAAAATTAATAAATTCATAAAATGAACCTGCCTTGCCTACACTTGTATGAGCGTGTTTTTTCTCTGTGATTTGGAAACCATCGGTTTTGACTAAGCACTTTAACCTTTGATGAATGTGTGAATATTGATGAGCTTTATGTTCCCCGTGTGCCAAGCGCTCACTTTCCGAGCTGATGCCGTTTGACATTTGACATCGGGGGAGTCATGCGAAAATTCTCTGAGTCACGGTGTACACGTTTGTCATGTCTCGTGATTATAAGGCATTTATTACGCGATTTTGTATCTGCTCCAGGCAGTGAATGTGAAAAAAAGCAGAAATAACATTATGCAGGATCAGAAACAAGTGACTGCTTGTCCTGAAATGTGCATGTGTAGTTTCAGGCAGCATCTGGTGGGGATAACAGCCAAGAGTCAACTAAGGTGAAAATAAATTAAAAATTAAATCTGAACTGAATCATTTCCCGACCATCATTTGTTTGGCTTTATGGAGGGGATGCTTTGTCAAAAAAAAAAAAAAAAAAAAAAAAGCTGAATGTGAGACAATAAAAATACTTCGTTTGATTTTTGATTGAAACACAAATATCAAGTTTTTTTTTTTTTTTTTTTTTTTTTAAAGTTGCCTCAGTTATGTTTTTAATTTGAAAGTGTATTCTTTTTTTCAACTCTCTCAACTGATTAATCAATAGGTTGGCAACTATTATGATAATTGATCCATTTATTTAATATATTTACAGTAATTTTGAAGTAGAAAATGTCTAAATTCTCTGGTTCCTGATTGTCAGGACTTTCTTTTAGTCTTCTATAATAGTTAAATCTCATTAAATATGCAATAGTAAAATGTTGATCTTTGGGTTGTGGACTGAGCAGAAAGAAAATGATTTCATGTTGAATCTCCTCACTAGTGTTTCCTCAGACACAGTTTCTGATGAGCTGTGATGGAAGGATAGAAATCCGTCAAATTACCTCCGCTAGATTTAATGCGATTTGACCGAACGCTTTAGTTCGCCCTCACTTATACTGCAAATGGGCTATGAAAGAGTTCTAATGCTCGGATTACAAGACTGATTGAACCCAAACACTGCACAAACAAAACGGGTGAAGCTGCCTTTGATGATCTATGTGGGAGACTCTGTCCATCCGTGTCAGACGGGGAACTTCTGTACACAGAAAAAAGGAATCGAAATAATTATTCTCATTAAAGCTGTAGTGCTGTGATTATTTTCTCTTGCTGGGTTTGTTGGCTCTTGTTTTAGTGTGTGTGTCTTCATCGTCTACTGAAGCGTGTTTCCACTGGCCCGGGCTGGACTCACGTTGCAGGTCTCGCTGTTGTCCGGCCGGTGCGGCAGCAGGAAGGAGAAGACGCTGAGCGCGCCGTCGCACTCCTCCACCGTCTGGTTGAGCTCCTGGCAGCTCGTCACCACCGTGTAGAAGTGTGTGGGCACGGGCGGGGCGTCGGCCGCGGCCCTGCGCGGGGGGAGGGGGGACACGCTTTATGAGGGATGTTATGTTATGTCTTCTCAGGAACTTTACACAAATCCATAATTTCTCTCGAATGTGGCAAGTTGACATTAAAACTGTATAGAGAATGTAAAAACACTGTCAATGGACGTTTTATTGCGGATTACATCGGAATGATGTGTCTGGAAGCTCTGAGAGTCTTTCTTACTCTTTTATCGTCTCTGTGGTGTCGCGCAGGCCGTCGTAGTTGTGGTCAAATATTGGGCCGGCGAGGACGTTGACGCCGTTGTTTTCTTCTGCGAAACGTCTCAGCAGCGTCCCCTGCAGGTAACTCCACACTCCTGCAAGAGGAAAAGGACATTTTGTTGTTTGCATCACTATCAATCACCAACCACTATTCTGATAGTCGTTTAATATAACAAATATTGAAATGACTAATCAGTGAGTTGTTAAATAAAATGGTGTAAAATGTTGATCCATGTTTCACAAAGCTGTGAAATCCAACCTAAAATGTTTTTGTCCAGACTAATGATGCACAACCCAAAGATCATCAATTACAATTATAAACAGGGAAAATATCCTACTTTGTACTTTTACCTGCATAGAGCAATGACCTGGTCATGTTAGAAGTGTTGAGAAATAAATCAGTTTTGGTCCAGATCCGTTTCTGTTAAGTGACAGTGCTGGAATTTCCTGAGGGCAATAAATAAATTCCTGAGGGGAATAAAGTAGCAGCTAAACCGCCTTTGTGTGTGGATGCAACATGTGGCGTTTTACACTGTAATGAACGTTTGATATGTAAGCCTATGGGATTCTTAACTTTGAATCATAATGAGGTTTTGACTATCCATCCACTAGGCCATGTGCAACGTGCAGGCCACATCTGAAAGCTGAGTGTGACCTGACAAACAGTCAGAGACAAACAGATGGTCCTTGCTTCTATAGATAGAGACCAAATGGAAGCCAGTGATTTATTAAGTACCACCCGAAAGGACGAGTACACCGCTCTTCAAAAAACCTTATTCTTTATAAATGTAATCACCTCTAATGACTATCAGCAGGGGCAGCTGTGAAATTGTGAACCTTGTGGGGTTTTTTTTTCCCTTTTTTCGACATTGCAGCCGTTTCCCCCTCAATTCTGAAGAAACCCACCACTAATAAAACAACGAGTTCCCCAGAACAGCTCTGTCCTCTGTCTGCTTGGCTGACGACAAAGAAGATGTGTATCTGCGTGAGTGGGGCGGGACTCGGAGAGAGCCTGTTTTGTCCTGATAAGTCGTCTCTCTTTCTCTTCCCCTCTCGGCGGGAACAATGGGTGTCAGGCGATGCGTTCTCAGACCTGACATCACCGCGTTCCTGTCCTCTTGTGACGCGAGTGTTGTACAGGAAGAGAGATAGGGGCCAGAAAATCTGCCACGACGCAGAAATGCGTCCAACGGCACAATTTGGCTTTTTACATTGTTATTGTTGGGCCTTCCTGTGAAATCAACAATAGTATTCAAAATCCTCCTCACCTACAAAGCTTGTAATGGTTAGGCTCTGTGCTATCTTAGGGATTTCATAGTTCCATATCATTCACCGAAAAACACTGCGTTCCCAAAATACTTATTATGAGAGGTTTCCAGGATTTCTAAAATAAACTGGGAGGCAGAGCCTTCAACTACCAGGCTGCTCTCCAGTGGAATCGTCTCTCCTAAATTCAGGATTAGGTTGAAAACTTTCCTTTTTGAAGAAGCTTGTAGTCAGGACGGGGCATTTCTGGCCTAGAATATTGTTATGCTGCCCCACCCGTCCCCTGTGTGACAAATCCACTTCCCATTGGGTCCACCTTTACATCCCGAGGCCCAAAAAAGACAAAGGACACTCAGTTGCTGTTATTACCATGCACAGTGGCAACGAGCATTCCTACATCTCAACACACACACACACACGCGCACACACAATCATTATTAGAACCATGGACAGTGGCCATTTGCGTAAATTGCACGACAGCCTGTGATTAAATACAGATTAAACACATTAAAAATGCATTGGAGTGAACACGCCATCTTCCCTTGCAGCACAAACAAGGGCCTCAACAAAAGGGAAACAGACGGTTACGTGAGGGCACAGCAACCACTTAACCACGACCTGAAAAGACCATCCGTTGCCATAACAAGCGAAAGAAAACTTGCAATCACTCCTTAGAAGTGAACTCTGCGTGCTTTCTGCTAAGACCACCTGGCTCAGAGTAAACATCAGCTGAGTGATCTCTGCTGTGTGTGCGTCCATAGAACCGCGAGTTGGGATGTTTCACTCATATGTTGCACTCTGTTAAGGTTTATATTTATTGTACAGTGGACTGGGGCCGCTGCATAGTACTTGATGCGTTTTAAATGTTGTAACTGCTTAATGGCTCCCACTAAACAAGTTGGATGTAGCTGCTAACTGGCAGCAATCTGAGGGGCCCAATCCCAGCGGATGGAGGGAGCTGTGTGGTACTGAGATACTCTCCATCTGATGTAGCATAAATCAGTTCTATTCCCAGAATCCTTCACAAGTTTTTTGTCATCATCGCTAGAGGTTTTTCATGTTTCCCCATAGTCGCCTTTCGAGATCATGTAAAGTGACGTGTGTTACTCACTCTTGAAGGCTGGGTACATGGGCACGGTGTTGGTGATGAGTGAGGCGTCATATCTGGACTCAGCTGATGACGCCAGCTCTGCAAACACACACACACACACACACACACACACACACACACACACACACGGCACAGTCAGCACACCACAGTAGTTGTTCAGTGTTTCTCGCGCCGCCCTCTGGCGTTTCCCGTACTACCTGGAGGGAAGAGGAAGCCGTAGGTGAAGTGGCTGTTCTGGTTGTAGGCGGTGCAGCTGGAGCTGTGGTCGGCCGACACCCTGGGGTCCACCCGCACGCACTGGACGCCCGCGGAAACCTCCGGAAGTGGAGTCATGTCCTCCTGTGAGACACGTATGGGGCGTCGTCAGGAGTGGGGTTTCACAATTGTGTATTTCTACATCACATAGACCAGAGGAATGACTGCACAGCAATAGTCAAAACATGGCAACAGTAAAGCTTGTGTGAGGCTTCAGCAGAATTGGTGACACAATTATAGTTTTTTAGTCATTTCCAAGGAGCTCCTGCTTCGGAGGTCAGAGACTGAATGCTCTGAATGTTCCGATTATTTTTAGTTTCTTGTAAGCAAAAGAAGGGTGCATACCTAATGCATGATGCTGTATTCAGGTGCACCTTGTAAACCTGCAGCTTGCTTTTCTGTAAACATGCGACGAGCGCACGTTTCCAGAGCAGAAAGACTGGGGCCTGTGCGGGTTTCACTGAGGTCGTGTTGGAGTTTGCTTGTTCGTGCCATAAAAACCTGCGGTGAACAACAACCTGCGCTGTAGGCTGTTGATGATGTCTGTTTTTGTTTTTTTGTTTTTTACAAGCAGACGCCAGTTTTAACTTTACCACGTTGTGCAAAACCCATAGAGATATGCACATAGCCGGTATTCAGAAGCTGTGCATGACTGGAGTTGTGATGTAAAAAGTACGATACAGTGAAGAAATCTGTAGAGGACGTTAAATGTGCACGTGTGTGTGTGTGTACCTGTCGTGGCAGCGTGTAGGCCGTCCACAGAGGCATGGCCAGCTCTTTGCTGTATCCACTGATGAACTCCACGTGGTGAAGCAGACTGTAGTGTGTGTCGAACATCACGGCCGGACGGCCGAACGGCAGGTGGGTGGTGTCTGTGCGGAGAAACACACACCTCACAGTTCAAAACTGGAATCTTAACAGGTGAGAATATCTTGTTTTTAGTACAGTTGGTGCAATATTAAGTAGAATCATTTTATTCTGCTATATACCTATAAAAACCTATTCTATTCCAGAATAAATGTCATTATTGCCTGTGGGTTTTCCATCTATGAAAAACTAAATATCTGAACCTCCAAAGCTAAAAAAAAAAAATCTCTTGAACATGCTCCCTTAGCACTGACATATCACAATAACACATTTTATCTATATGACAAAAACCTGTCATATTGATTATTATAGTCAATATGATAATTCATTATCCATCTATCTGATCTGTCATAATTTTCCCAGCACACGTGGCATTTATTGTACACAGAAGGTGAATCTTGTAGAGTTTTTAAAACCATGCGACCAAAAAAATATGGTGTGAATCACAGACAATAGCATCAATCAATCAGACATAGGTCTGCCTTATGAGGTCGGCAAAAATAGGAGACCAACTTGACCAGATTTAGAAAAAAAAAAAAACTTGAATTGTAATTTACATTATATAATTAAATTCAATATTGGACTAATTTTTACCAAAATACAAGATATCTTCATCTGTTAGGATTTCAGATTATAAACCTATGGATATAAATAACTGTATAAATAAACATATCGGCTCTGATGGGAAATATCTGCTCTCTAGGTGCTCAATGCTCCGCCGCGTTTCCTCTTGATGCAGCTGCCAACGGAACAAAGCCACGAGAGCACGGACAGCGAAGCAAACAAAGCTGCAGCCGGACAGATAAACAACCACCCCAAACCCGCTGTAAATATTTGAAATATATGAGAGCGACTGCGGTGCCTCTGATAATTCTCGGTGGGTTTATCGCTACAAGCCAGACACACACACACACACACACACACACACACACACACACACACACACATATACACACTGATTTATAGACAGTGGAAACCCACCACAGTACTCCAACAACACAACAATTGGAGAAAAGTGCATTCATCACCAGTTATGATGAATGAGGATGGAAAATACATAAGTCTAATGCTTTAAAACTCCCTCTTTTAAACGTACGATTGGTCTGAAAAACAATACTTTCTGTCTATTTGCCAGCAAAAAGAATTCAAGCAAAGTTTCACAGAAGAATCTCCCTGCGGATAGATTGTTTCTGGCGCTCGAGTGTTTCGGCTAAACCTACTGTAACTGTAGAAGCTGTCCGACGCGGGGCTGAAGGGTTCAATGATCTCCTCCACTTTGTTCTGTGATAGGAAAAAAAAGCAAGATGTCAGCTTGTTTTTGATGTTTTTCTGCCCCCTTATGGACAAATATCGATTCAGGAAGTTTTAACTGGAAGCTGTAAATACAGTACAGTCAGCTCACATGCATCTGATGTTATTAAAGACTAGTCATCAGTGCCAGTAGGAAGTACGAATTCCTATAGAAAAGTGGAAGTTAAAGCAAATTTTTCCATGTTTGGCCAAGTGAAGGTGTGTGGGACTCTTATTTCGTCTTAATAGACAAATTGTACATTGGGTTAAACATGGAGATTCATTGAAATGTTATTGTAAAGTTATTGTAAGAAAAAGGCCACAATTTATATGGTAAGTTCAGACATCGATCTACATATCAGTTCTGAAACTGTATTGATTGGCCAACAAAATCTGGATTTAAGATAAATCTCTTACTTCGTACTTTTCCCTGTATAGTGTATGGGCGTGGACATGTGTACGTTTAGCCCAGATTCTGTTCTGTTAGGTGATAGTGCTGGGATTCCCTGAGGGTCTGTGAACGCGTCTCAGCGTAAGACTTGTGTTAGCATGAGCAATATAGTAGCAGCTAATCCAGCTAATAGTTAGGGCTATGATATGTAGGTCTATGGGATTTTAACTTTTTTTTAAATGACAGAAGCTTTTATTCTACAGTAGCCAGACAGGAAGTAATGGGATTCAAAATGTACGCAAGCCAGGGGCACACGGACACTCTTCGCTTTAGATACAGTTGTTTTTGACCTCATCGTCACAGCTGCAGCCCAGGTCACTGGTCACAGGGACACCGGAGTCCGACGCGGTGGACGGGGGCGTGACTTCCTCCGGCATGATGGGCTCGTACGGCGGATCCTTCAGCATGTCGTTCAGGCTGCCGTACGTCCCGTTGTTGGGTGCCGGCCTCAGGCCCAGCAAGTCTGTGGCGGGGAGTTGATCGAAAAAGAGAAGAAAATCTCAATTGGTAAATTGTTGTTAATAATCACAACCGATTACCCCAAGTGCAAGAAATTACTATATATCAACCATATTTACATTTGTAGGATGTGTCTTATTTGCAATGTGGAGGTCTTGTCTAATCTAGTATGGTATGATAAATAAAATAATCACTGAAAAATTCAAAAATTATTTCACAAAATACATTTTAGTTTTAAGAGCAAAATCACAGGAACCTAAATTAAATAGACTCACCACACATGACATTGTATAATTCTATATTTTCGAACTCCGGCACTTTTTTCTGGAACTTAAAGCTCGGACCATGGCCCATGAAGATTGTCTGCCAGAAAAATGCAAAAAGGTATGTAGCTGCTGTGTGATTTGTTAGAATATTTGCAGATGACATAGTGGTTTCTAACAACTTAACCAAAGAAACTAAATTCAGTGCATGCTATTGGGCTCGACATCAGATTGCAATAATCTAGCAGATCATGCATTACTAATGTATTATAGTCTAATACAGAAATTATAAAGGCACAACATTGAAATAAAAAGGCACGTTACCCTCATGCTGGTTATCTTGTTGTCAAAGCCGTGGTCGCCAAAGAATCCACATCGAGTCCTCAACTTTTCTGGCATTTTCCTGAAACAAGTGCAAAAATAACATGTTCAAATGTCTAAATATTATTTTATATGTTATATATTGTTTATATATCGATTTCCTGTTTTTATTTGGGAATTAAAAATGAAGCCTATTCTTCTTCTCTCAGGTCTTCTTGGGTCACGTGGCTGAGAGTTTACACTGCTGTACTAATCATGAACCAGTCATGAAGAATCCGTACTTGGCGATGTGCCACTTCCTCTCCATCAGCAGGTGGACGTGCTCGATCCGCCGGTTGTTGGCGTAGTGAAGCCTCTTGGGTAAATTTTGCTTCAGGTATGGCTTGAAGTGCTGAGTTGGCATTTTACACTGAAACAACAAAAAGGAGGGTGAACGAACTGTCTCCCTCACACAGACAAACAGGCAACGCCAAACAACGGTCGGCCGAGTGTCTACTTACAGTGAGGTTTGCGACCACATCTTTAGGATCATCTGGGAAAGGAAAAACAGCAAGTTAAATCAAGTTTTTTAGGAAAGAGCACTGTCGATTTCACTGCTACCCATTGTCTTACATGTGGTGGATTTGGGGTCGCGAGGTCGTATTCTGCCCAGAGAGCCGGGGATCAGGGAGATCTCGTCTATGTTGACCGGGTAGTTGCTGAGAAACTCTGTCCTGTCACAGTGGGCCTCCTCCATACCTGTAGAAGACAAGTGAAAGGTGCCTTTTTTTCTTTTTTTTTTTTCTTTTTTTTCTTTTTTTTTTTTATTAAAGGGTCAGTTCAATCAAATCTAACACATTGCCACATTTGGAATTTGCTCTGTGCTCCTTCAAAGTCTGGGAAATATCTCACTGGAAGTTAAAGTTTTTCAGATTCGAAATTAAAAAGTAGATAGAAATAGAAATACACTGACTAACACTGTAAAAGCAATGATTAGATCGGATGTGCTTTTTAATGATAAATTTTACCCAATAGTACGACCCAGGGTAAGTCTAAGAATGTTGCCTCGTGATTTTTGTTATTTGATCCTATAAAAAAATGCATTTGTTTCGTACTCTTGTGAAGTGAGAAAAACATTCAATTTTCCCCAAAACAGCTGTATCTTTCAACTATATCGTTAACCAACTTACACACATTTAATGATCTATTTTTGATGATTAATCTAACACTTTTTCACTTCCATTAACTGAGACTCGCCTGAGAATGTTTGGAACACGCTCCTTTAAGGGTGTTTTTGTAATTTTTTTGTGGTATTGAGCCCTCCAAAAAGATCATGAGTCTATACATTTTGAAACCTGAATGCATTTCAATCCATTTTCAAGATTCCTGCACACAGTTTTCCCTAAACAGAATTCAGAATATCCGATCTCTGGAGGTAGCAGAGATGGAGATGCTGAGGTTCTCTTTGGGGGTGACCAGGATGGATCAGGGATGAGTCCATCAGAGGGACAGCACAGGTTAGAGGTCTCAGACATAAAGTCAGAGATGGTCTATATGTCTAGAGGAGAGAGATAGTGGATATATTGGTAGAAGGATGCAGAGTTCTGAACTGCCAGGCAGGAGGCCTAGAGGGAGAGGAGGAGGATTAAGGTGGAGGCTGCAGAGGGGTTCGTAGCCTACTGGGCTCGTACCGTGGTCTCCGACGATGATGACGTTGACGCACCGATGCAGGTTCATTTGCTTCAGGCCGTTCATTAGCTGGCCAATGATGTTGTCGATCTCCCTCAGTGGGTTGTCCAGCTACAGACGGAAACCAGACCGGGTCAAATCTATACGTCATGTAGGCAACATAGGCACGTTGATGTAAAGACGTACGCAAACCCGAGGCCCGTCTCGCCCTCACCTCGCTGCTGAGCGGCCCCAGGCGATGTCCGAAGGTGTCGGGCTGCTCCGAGTGGACGGCATAGACGTACGGCCTGGAAACAGAACAGTCCTTTAACCGCTCGGCTTCTTCTCTCAACCCATCCCAACTCCTCCGCCTCACTGCACGGCAAAGCCACTTATCAGCTCGTTGACCCTTCGCTGACCCAGCGTCTGCTCTATACTCAAAATACTTTATCTACAACGAAGACACTTTCCAGTTCACTGACACTGCCGACTAAATATACAAGCTCCATGTAAGAACAACAGTCTTTTGAATTCCCTTCAAGGCAATGCACTGTATTATGTAAAGCTACTGCGTGGAGAGGGATTTGGGGCATTTAGTATAATTAAGTATAGTAAGCACTTGTATATGTTGCACACTGTATCAGAATTGTCTCCAAAACACTAATATGATGTCATGCATTCTGCTTCATGTAAAACACATGTAGGATTACTCGTTAAACTTCAGCCCATTTGGAAAAAGGTCAACATGACTTATATGATTTTGTGGCATTCAGACATTGACTTTTTTCTTGATTCAAGTGTTATCAGAGCATTAAACGCTGACCTGTGGAACACAACAGAAAGTCTAGGTTGATGCAGTAGTTTGCAATTTGGCATCCAAACTGATACATTTTTTGGGGCTTTTTAAAGCTATTTTTGATGGTACTGATGGGACTCACCTCTCATCATCTGGCAAATGCAGCCAGCTCAGGATGGTCAGAATCCTCCTCTCCAGAGGAATCACCCTGCAAGCAGAAACAAGGCAATTACTGATAAAGAGGTGGGGTGTCAATTTAAAAAAAAATGCACTATACGACACAAATAAAGACCACCACTTTATTCACTGTACTGCTACTGTAATGGGAACAATAGGTTTTTATTTATTTAGGGTAATATAGAATGTTAAATTCAAATGTAATTAAAATGAGTTTCAATATATTAAAAAAAAAAAAAAAAAAAAAAAAACTTCTGACATCTGCCTTTTACCACTTTGTCTCCTACTTTTTTATTTCTTAAACCAGTTAATCATGTCTTTTGGTAATAAACAAGCGATGTGGAGCCCAGTGGCTCAACAGGCTGTTGTTCAGGGAAGCTTTCAGTTTTTCAGTGTGTGTGCATGTGTGTGTGTGTGTGTGTGTGTGTGTGTGTGTGTGTGTGTGTGAGAGAGAGACGGTATTGTAATGTATCTGTGTGTTTAGATCCATTGTTTGCCTCTCTGAGGATGTGACGAGCGCTCAGCCTCATCTTGTGATCATTAGGTCATGTATCATCTGAAATGTCATTTTGAATAAATAAAGAGGAAACATTTTATTTACAGACAAGGTTCTGTATCATAGAAAGTGAGATGTTAATATCTTTATGATTATAAGAAGGTCTCAGTGTTCCTTAAACAATATTTCAATAATCTCAATCCACACTAATCCAATCAGCCAATCAGAGGAGAGGCTCGTTAATATTAATGAGACAGACACTAAACAGAGAGGAGATGTCAAAATAAAATGAGATGATATTTGGTTCTTAAAACCAGTGACATCACAACACATCACAAATAAAAAACAGGGTTAAATCGATTAAAATCCTTTCCTGATATTTTTGGTGATGGGATTATGGAAAAGTCTGAGAAAAGGCCAATTTAACTTGTATTTAGTTTTTCAGTTACAATCCTAAATATGACGGCATTTAAAAGTTTAAAAGAATGGACTGAAAAGTCATTTTAAAGACTCAAAGTTAATTTAAACTTTAGCTTTAACATTACCATATTTATTTATTGCTTAGATTTACTTAAATAATTTTTGGGCGGTTCTTCCACTGCAATCAACACACATCAACAATAATCTGGAATACATATATTTATATATAAAGTAAGAAGTTACCAGTTGAGTGTTCAGTTCATAGTCTGAAACTATTGAAAAATATTCCAGTACTAACTTAAGTACCAAGGCCAGAAGAAAGTGGCTGCTTTCACTCCTTGTTCCTCTGCTGTGATCCAGATCTGAAACACACGAAATACAAAGAACATTTGAGAAACAACTTGCTACTTCAGCACAAACTGTGAATTCCTTGACTTTACAAAAAAGTATCTTTGAATAGACAAACACATGAGTGATTCATGGCGTAATCCGAGCAGGATCAAAAAGACGTCTCTCGCCATCGACCACCATGCATCTTTTTTCCAAAACAGGCTCTATGGAGTACGAAAAATCCAAATAAGTTAGCTAGGAATGTTTTTTGTTTACTTTTATTAATCTTATATATGATAACGAGTAAAATCCAAATTATTTTTCTGAAATGTTTTCTCACTCTGCCTCTACCCATATGGGGGATTGTTATCAATTATTGGTTTCTATGTGCAAATAAAGCACAGTTATGGTCTTGAAGTTATTTCTCACCAGTTTTCGCAAACAAGACTAAAAAAGGAGGTTTGTTGTAAGAGGCTAAAACAGCTGCTTGATCTGTTTTTCCTCCCAAGAGTTTTTTGTGCAATCTGCTTTCACTCAGGTTTTGTTTGGACTGACGGTGGATATGAACCGATGCCAGAACATATCCTCCTGTGGATGTCCGTTACTCACAGGCTGCCCGCCCCACCAGCGGTGCTTCAGCTTCTCTCTGGTCCGCAGGGTGAAAGTGGCGTTGAACACCGGGTCGTGCATGGTGTTCCCCACAATCCCGTGTGACTCTGGGTAAAGACCCTAGAGAAAGAGAGAGAGAGAGACCCTGTGTGTTTCTGAGCACATGTTAACAGCCCTGCTTTGCTGTGTCCACATGTGGCATTCAGGGTGACTTACTGTGGCCAGAGTGTATAAATTGGGGAAGGTCTTTGATGGGTAGACGGGTCGCATGTAGGGTGCCGACGTACCACATGAACCTGAGAGGAAACAAGCCTTTCAGTATGAACCCCGGAAGCTCTTATTCACATCAGAAAAGAATAAGTGAGGGAAGACCTACTGAGTTTATGTATGTTGGGGGTGACAGATTTGCCTTTCTTCAGGTAGGAGGCCCTGAACCCGTCGACAGACAGCATGATGAGAGGAGGACGGATGAAGCTGTGGGGAACATGGAGTTTTGGAGTTTATTTAAACCTGATTCATCGGCTAATTTAGAGAATATCTTCCACCTGCAACACTACAACGAGGCACCAAAGCTGAGTAAAGACCAGAAAAGGATGCAACAGCTCATCCTGAAACCATGACTGTGCTGAAAAACCATGGTCGGTCAATGGCACCCAAATGGTTTTCTACATCCGGTCATTGTGGTAGGTAAATTTCCTTTATATAGTCCCCTTTAAACACAGGTTACAAAATGCTTAGCAGCCACATTATAGAAGTAAAAGAAGAATGGTAATGTCAATCATTCACTGATAATGTCAATAATAACTTTTGGGGTTCCCCAGGGTTCTGTTCTGGATCCTTTAAAGCTTTGATTTGGTTGATGCTGATTGTCTAAAAACAGTTGCTTATTTTCTCATTCAGTAGTTATGGAGCAACGTGGTCCTTCATTAGGAGTCATTCAGGAGTGTTTCTGCCTACCTGGTGAATGTAAATCTTTTTGAAACATTTTTTTTAGCTGTGTTTCTTTTTTCTAGCAATTCTGAGGTACATATCTCTTGTGCTCTTTAACTGCTAAATGCAACGCTATGTTCAGCAGCTGGTGTGCAGCTAACAGTGTGAGAGATTACTGGAATTACATAGAGAACTATGGTCTTATGATTATGATAAATTGACTTCTATCTACAGGTCAGTGTGACACTGGTCCTTTGTTCAATCATTCTGTCTCCTTTCCAGCAGTGAAGCTACGTATTCAGCCTTCAACTCCTAAATTCTCAGCAGATAAGACCAGAGGAGGAAACCTCCCAGGGAAAAAGGATAAGATAGAGCTATGAATGTAGATATGGATACTGTATTAATTAAAGGGCGCCAGTTTGTCTCTGAGGAAGACAAATATATCTCTCGCCTCCGAAAGACAAGCTCGCTCTCTGTGAATTTGTCTTTTATTAAATGCGTATTTCAGACTCACCCCGCGGGACACTCTGCGCTTTTGATCTCCTCACAGTCCCCTTGCACCCATGAGGTCTCACCTTGGGAGAAAACCACAGCAGAGAGTAATCATCACCTGCGTCTGTGCACACGTCTCTACATGTCAGCGTGACCGTGCATGATCAGGCGGCGTTGTACCCTTGCAGAGCGACTTGTAGTTGGAGCAGCAGTCCCCTTTCTCCACGCAGTCCTCGGAGCAGTGGCAGGCGTGATCATCGTTCCTCTCCTCCCCGCAGCGATCCTGTGAGCACTCAAACCCACCAGCTGAAGCCAAATTAACATCACGTTAATTATAAGAAGGGGGAAAAAAAAGGCTCATTTTAAAACAGTCACCAAACAACACATTGAATTGTGATGTAACCAATTATCCGTTTAGTACCCAGTTGGCTCCGGTTGTTGGAAGGATTTTTATTTCTGTTTTGGATCCCTGTGCTTGTTTGCTTAATGTTTTCAAGATGAAATTGCAAACTCTCCTCACAAGGCCAAGGTCTGAATTGGCATCGGATGATTGTATCTTTGGTAAACTCCGGCCTTTGTCACATCAGCAACAGCAGAAAAAAAAGATAATACTTGTCATGTTGTGAACACTGGATATACTGTAGTGCTGCCAGTGGTGGATGAAATACTCAGATCCTTTACTACAATAAAAGTACAAATCTGTCGTCCAAAAAAACACTCCTTTACAAGTTAAAAAGCCCTGAATTGAAAAAGTAACTGAAGCAAAGGTACAGCAAAATGTGCTTAAAGTATCAATAGTAAAAGTACTCATTATAAAGACTGTTATACTATTATACTACATGATTTGATTCACTAAATAAATGTGACAGCATTTTAATGTTATAGCTTATTATTGTAGAGACAAGATAGTATATAAAAGTAATAGTACACTGCAAAACCTGATGATATCTTGTTTGGAACAATTAGTCCAATATTGGGTAGAATTATCTTATCTCAAGTTTTTTTTTTCCTTGATTTTAGTCAGTTTTGTCAATATTGGACTAATTGTACCAAACACATCTTCATCTGTTAAAATATCAGTTTTTGCAGTGTACTGCATATTATATTCAAATAAATTGCATAACAATTTTTAAAAGCAGCCAATTAGAATATTAATATATATAGCTGATAAACATTCTACATAAAAAGGAACTAGTAACTACAGTAAAAGTACAATATTTCACTCTGAAATGTAGTGAAGTGAAGTACAAAACAGCAAAACTCTACTTAAGTACAGTACTTAGTTACCTTCCATCACTGAGTGTTTATTATCTTATCTATATTTTTAAACTGTCATAATAGCGAATGTCTGTGTTTACCACTGTCAAAGTTGCAAATGTGCAAAAATGTTCCCAGATAGTTACAAACCACGACAGTTTTGTTTCAATTCATTTTTAGAAATTTACTTAAAGAAAATCAATGGTCTTTTCAATGTGTTGACCTTTGACCCCTATGCAGGGCGATCTGAGCGCCAACTCTGCGTCGCACTGACCTGTTTTGAGGCAGTGCTCGTCGAAGTCGGAGCAGCAGCTGTAGTAGGTTTTGCACAGATTGTCACATCTGCATCCCGGAGGTTTCTCCTCCTCCAGCTCGAAGCACCTCCCCTTACAGGAGCCCGCTGAGCTGACCCACTCGGAGACGACTGAGAGGGAGGAAGACGCCGACGTTTAGACACGAACACACTGTATTCAGCTGCAGTACTCGGGTCCTTTACTCCAGCCACTTGTGAATTATATGTAAAATATTAAAATCTGCATCTGAAAGGTAACTGAAGCTGTCAGATAACTATAGTGGAGTGGAAAGTTAATTAAAAAACTCAGAAATGCAGTGGGGTGGAGTATAAAGTAGGATCATGTGTAAATAGTAAAGTACTAGTATTTTCCACAATTGATTGCATGATGCTGAATCTATGGATGTATGAATACGATATTTTTATTGTAAATATGGACCAACTAGCATGTGCACGTTATCGACCATTTAAAATGCAAATAACTACAAACATTTTTCTTCACTTTTTATGAAATCATTTAATATTGAAAAGTTTAGTGGATGAATTTACTTTATTTATATAGCATATTTCATGCAAAAATACCCAAATCAAACACTGCACAAAACAGAATGTTAACGATATGAAATATCTGATTTTGGTCAGTTTAGGCTTCTTTTCCTAAAACATGATCACAATTTTTTCACTTTTAACCTAACACTATATTTCATCTCATATTTTGGACTTTTTCCTCTACATTTTTTGTTAAACTTGAAATAAGAATAATGATCTACCAATGGAATAAGATAATTCAACATAATTCTACTCAATATTGGACTAGTTGTATTAAATACAAGAAGTTTCCCACTGATAAGCTTTCATTTTTTACAGTGCACATACACATGGTGAAAATGTATTACTAAAATAACATCTGCACCGTTTCGTTGGAAAGAAGAACAAACCGTTGATAGTCATCAACATCGCTGAACAGATACGTTTCGTCTACTGAGTCTGAAAGACTGGTATTAAAAAGAACTGTTGCGTGTTGAATGTAGCATCCCTGAAGTTTATTTATTTTTTTGTGGTGAGCTGGGAAGCAGTAAAAAAAAGCAGCTGTGAAGGATCAGTAAAACAATGTGTGATTAATACTCGTTGGTATCTGAATCGCTGAAAGAACCAAAACAACTTTTCCCACTTCATATCTGCTTTTTGATCTTTTTTGGTATTCTGGTTTTTATTATTCATCAACACAACTCATACATGCAATGGGTTAATGCAGCATATGTACAAGTCTCAGATGCACCTGCATCATTGAGTTCATAATTAATTACTTCAATATAAATTAATTAATCATGCTTTTCATCTATTCATTGTTATTCAGAAACTTTTGTTAAGGGTAACCAATATTGTTAAGTATTTACAACTGATAGTTAAAAGGCTAATACATGCAAATGATCTAAAGCCTACACAAAAAAAACAGGTTTTATATACGAAACTCAGTCTGCAGCTGACCAACAATGAGTACAAAAGCGTAAACTACAAACTAAAAACACATAAGCGCAAACGGTAGCGATGAAAAGCTGTTCTGACCTTTGGTGTGAACGGCCGGGCTGTCCCCTCCCTCTGCAGGTCGGCTGGCTTGAAACACATAAGCTCTGCTGAGCTCAGAACCCCACAGGCAGAGTACAAGCACTACCTGCAGGAAGAGAAGCACGCCGTTACCCATGGTTACCGCGGGGTCACATGTTGGCTGGGAAAAGGCGAAGGAAGCGCTCAGATCTTAGAGAAGCCCTATTTCTCCAGTGCTTGTGTGTAAAGGCGAGGTCCATAAGGTGTTGCTAAACACAAGCCATTTGGAAATGGCTCTGGTTGTGATGTCACAACAGGAGTTGAAGCAAATAGTAGATGCAAACTGGGGGCCCTTTAAGATCAAGCAGCAAATCTACAATGAAAGAAATTCTTATTACTAGCACGACACAAGAGCTCAGACCTGCCCCGAGGCCGATGATTCATCTTCTATCTGACATGCAGATGTGCAGTAGATGGTGCTGAGCCAAATCAAATCAAATCAAGTCAATTTTATCTGTACAGCCAGAAATCACAAACCACAGATTTGGCCCAATGGGCTTTTCAGTTTGCACAAACGCAACACAACACGATCACCAGCAGAGCTCTGTCAACTGATCATTAAACATTCCACTGACCAGCAGGAGCCACTAGGAGCCAATGAAATGCTCAAACAATCGTCGTGCAAATTTTGTGAGTGGAATCGACTGCAGCTTCACAGTTTAACGAAAAAACAGACAAATGGTGAAACAATGAAAGAAGTTAGTTAAAAAGTATTGGCAGAGAAAATGAGTATTATGTAAAAGTACTTATTATGCTATATAAATATATATATACAGAGAGAGATAATTTTCTGTTATTATATATAACATATTATATATATTGTTCGTATTGTCTCAAAAAAAGCTTTGTTGAATACTCAATTTGGCATGCTGCTATGGACATATTTGTGAAAAGAGACTAGAGAAAACAATGAAATCATTCGATAAAATAATCAAAATTAATCAAATCAATTTCAAATCAAACCATTGAAATCATTGTTAAATTAAAATCAATAATTTTTGCGCTCAATTATTGATTTCTCTATTATGTTATGAGTTAATAGCATCAAGGAAATACTTAAGTTAAGTGCATGTAGCTTACAATCCTCCAGTACTTGAGTAAATATACCTTTTTATTTTCTGCTACTGAATTAGCAGTATAATGTCAAGTTGCAGGTTTATTTCACAATAATTTGTTACTATAGCATGAAATGGAAATACTTTAAATACAGTAGCTGATGAAATATACTCCGTAGAAGATATGCAGATGTTACAACACCAAAATAGAGACTGGAAAGTGGGCAGTGTGGCGGCCTGCTTCCCTTATTAGGACTTTGCTTTCCCCACATTCATGTTCATGTCTCACCGACAAGGTCAGAGGTCATCGGGCCGCCAGAAGTGGCGACCCTGGAAACTTTTGAGTGCAGTGTGATTCCACTCCTTGTTTAGCTCACGGAGACGAGATGAGGCTCGCTCCCTGACCTCCTGCCGACAGAGGTCACGCGGTGAAGGTCGTGTTCAGAGCTCACAAAGGGATTCAGCATCAGGAGAGTGTGTATATATGTATAATGTATTTAAACTGGTCATAATTCAGTGTTGAGCAACTACAGTTTTAACAACCAGTTTCTCCTACGTTATTAATTTGCTGTTTTCAGTGTGAAAATTTTATATTTTGAACAGTTAGTCAGAAAAAATGATCTGACATCGTCGAAGTTCTCTTTATTATCATTCTTTACATTTCATAGACAAAATTAATAATTGTTATTAAAGCTGCAACTAATGCCTTAGGATAGTTGAATAATCAATTCAAACAATTAAAATTAATCTATCATTAAAACAATTAATTGATTTGGTTTATAAAATGGTAAAATCTAATCAAAACCTATAAAGTAGTATCTTAATTTTTTCTAGAAAACTTTCATAATTAGGAAGCAGGATGAGTACAACAATACTGATTCTTGCTCTTTGCAATTAGCTGGTGAAACATTGTCACTGTACCTTCCAGATATTACGTCCATTTTTCTTCTCGCTATGCAGGTAAGGTAAGAAGATACTTCAACACAGTTACCGCATCGGAAGCTTGATGAGATTCCACTGGTGTGTAACATGTCCCGTACACACTCTCCCCTGCAAGGCCCATCTAGAATAACTCATCTTGTTATTGCTATTCAGCCATAAATTCAGAAAGAAATTACCTTAATTCACGGGTGTCAAACTCGTGGGTGCAGTGACACACCTGATTCCACTAATGAAGGTCTCACCAAGGCCTCTAGTTGTTGGTGGGTGTTTGATTAGTAGAATCAGGTGTGTAACTCCTGATTCTACTTAATTACTCATTACAAGCACCTGTCATGAATCGCTCCAATTTAGTTTTTCCTGACGACATGTTACTCAGACTGATGTTGTAGGGAGAACCTTAGGGCCCCTTCAGGTGATCATATGAACCTGTTTTTCCTGAAACTTTGCACCAGAAACTTTACTTTTGCAGAAAAAAATACAAATTCAGGAGTAAGTAAGTTTGAAATAGGACGTTAGCAGTCGTCAGCGCTTTGAAGCCCTGAATCCAAAAAAAGATCCAAATGGGGGGGGGTCGCTACACCAAATGACTCAATCTGACATTTTCAGGTTTGTTTTTCTGGTTTGACAAATCCTTGTATGTGTGGTTCAGAGGCTGAATTTGATAGAAACCCCTCAATACTACAATAACCTGTTGAAATGACATATATCAGGTCCTGGTGTTGGGACATCATCACCATCATCATCCTCAACAAAAAGAACAAGACAGTCTAATATTATTGGGCCCAAACTTTCTAGCTAAATCAGTGCAGATGTTTGCTTGCTGTTTATTAATATTCTCAGTAAACGTCCAGGGAATTCCTAGATTAAGCTGCCAGTGCATCAGTATTCCTCCTCTGAACATCAGTGACTTTGAAACTTAGTTGAAACGTAATAGTTTAAGACTCAAAAAAACAGCAGGAAGGAAGGAATAATCCATCCATGCAAAGATGGCTACCTGTACTGTAACGTAGGAGGTTGCCTCTACTTTATTCCAGCATTTTTCAAGTGTATTTTTATTCATGTATTATGTATAGAATACAGACGAGCATTTCACATGTTTGATGATTCTTTGCTTTTTTATTTAAAGGATGAGTTCACGCTTTTTTGCAAGTGTGTCCTAAAACAATAGTAATGAAGTTTTTCCTGTTTTTACTGTAATCATTCCTCCAGGTTATACTGGATGTTATAAGTCCTTCAAATGATGGAGACAAAGTCCACTGTGTGTCCACAGAGGCACATAAAGAGCATATGAGCCTATATGAGGCTTCATCAGTTAGTCAGAGTTAATCATGTCTGTGACTTAAAGACGGCGTTTTGACGTTAGAAAAAATTGTAATGACATTTTAAAGATAAAGTTATAGATAATGAGTCTCCTTAGCAGCTTTGGACAACTGGATTTGACTGTTTCTGCCATTTGAAGCTGTGTGTTATCTTCAGATCAACGTTTAAGGAGGACTGAGTTCACAAATGTATTGATTTATTTATTTGTTTTTTACAGTTGCCAGTTCACACTGACAGTTATAGCTATGGGTTAGAATATCTTCTAATTCTCAGTGTGAACACAATCACAGCAAGAAAGAAGTTCTTTAAGCACCTTGCACTGTTTTTCCTGCAATTCCTGCATTAATTGTGCTATGGATAATAAAGTTTATTAGATTTTATTTGTTGGCAGTGTCGATTTTTAAACTGCAAACAAAGGAAATTATCTGCCAATAGAAGGAGACAATTCCAAAACTAAAAAAAATGCCTTCCAAATTTTAGTTTGCTTCAATTTACTCTTGCTTCATCAAAACTTGATCAAACCGGGAAATAGCCAGAATATAAGCAAAATAATGTGCCAATGGAATGAGACAATAATCCTCAATATTGTTCTAATTGCAACAAAAACCAATAATTCAATCTTAGCAAGTTTTTTTTCTTATTTTGGTCAATTTCAGCCTTATTTTTCTTAAGATAAGCTTAAATTGTTGCACCTTCTTATCTTAGTCTTCAATTCAGCATTGACTTGACACTGATGATGATGATGATGATGATGATGGTGGTGGTGGAGGATGTAAAGAGCCACTTGCTTTCAGGAGGCCAGTCCATACAGTCCAATGGCTAACCATTAACCTACAGCTCGTGTTTACCTTTACCTCCCCTCAGGTGTAAACAAACATCTGCGCTCACTTGTTGGTGATTCACCATCATCATCATCATCATCATCTTCATCCATGCAAAAAAAAAATCACGCAGCTGCTCCACACCGAGCGTTATGTAACCCCCCCTAAAAGAAAAAAAAGAAAAAATCCTCCAAACATAAAGCTGTGAGGCAAAGTGCAGCTCTCCCACTCACAGGTCGATACATCTATTCTGCAAGGATTTTTTTTTAAGGGGGAAAGGTGGGGGCTGTTGGGAAACGCTTAACCCAGCTGGAAAAAACACTATTAAAAAAAAAAAAAAGAAGAAGCAACGCGGACAGGGGGAACGGAACTGTCACAGTCTTACCGTACCAAATTGCCCAGTAGCATGTTCCAAACTCCCAATCCACTTTTGGCATTCCCCCTGAAAAAAAGCCGAAAAGCGCAGCAACTGTGTCCCCACGTCCCGATAGAAGCTCCACTGCGATCGATGGAGCGCAGCGCAGGGATATCTGTCTGTCTCTCTCCCTCTCTCTCTCTCCCTCTCTCTCTCCCCCCCCCCCTCCCCAGTTGTTTGCCTCTGGTCGCTCTCGGGCCAATAAGCATGAAGTAATGGTGACAGCTGCGCTCTTGGTACAACACAGTGCGTCAGGTCGCTCCGGAGTCCAACACACAGTCAGCAGCGCTGCACTGATCACACACTGCTCCACAGAGAGAGAGAGAGAGGGAGGAACACAGAGCTTGTATAATCTCTCCATTACTACCCTGCTTCAGAGAAATATGGAGGATTTTTTCCTTTTTTTACATTTTGGACAAGGTCCTCTTGGTGGTGACTGAAGTCAATGCACAGCACTGAAGTGTAAGAGTATAGAACCAAGTGGCAACTTCCTGCACTTCAGTAAAAGCAATACAGCAATCCAAATCCAATATAAAAATCCTACTAAAAGTGCACAAGTATTATGTTCAGTATTATGTTCATATCAAGTTGATGTAGCTGCAGAATTACAGTAGAATCGCATAAGTATGATGAGTCGATGTAGGTAGAGTACCGCTGTAAAGTGTTGGTTTGGTCCTCTGGCTGATATATTATTACATATAAAAGCCTACCAGTATGACACCGAGATGGTGTAGTTAAAGTATTGCAGTAGAAGTACATCAGTATTATGAGCTGATCTAGTAGCTGTAGTTACTGCAGTAAAGTACATCGGTATTATAGGTTTGGTCTCTGACTGATATATTAATGTGTGACACCATCAGATTATTAATATTAAGCATCATATAAATGCTGCAGAGTGTTACTGTTGTAGCTGTTAAAAGTGAAGCGAGTTAGTTTAGTCCAGTGGTTCCTAACCTATGGGTGGGGCCCCTCCAAAGGGTCAGTAGATAAACTGGAGGGGCATTAAGTTGATTAGCAGGAGAGGGAAATGAAAATGAAATTACAGGAATAGTAGTGAAGTCTGCAGCATGTTGATCCATCTGACAGCTTTTTTATGGACATTTGTCTACAGAATAGACTTTGTGATGTCTCTAAGGGAACACCTCAACATCCCTGAAGTCATTAGGATATATCCTCTGGGGAACAGGAGGTTTGAGCCTTTGCACAACGGCAGCCGTGCAGTGGTACAAACCACCCACACAGCTGCGCCTCCTCACAGATAACCATCAGCGTTTGAGTTCGCTGCGCTCCAGAGAGCACAGACATGACCAACTTTATCTTTTAGCTCATTAATAAACACCTTTGCTGTACACGATTCTCCACTTTTACCTCATAAACACAAACCTGTGTTCACATTTCACCCAAGGGGTCAGAGGTCAGGAGCAGCCAGAACCTGAAAGGACACTGTTCAGGTTCTGGTTGCAAACACATCCTTGTATTTAGTACAATCAGTCCAATATTGAGTATACTTATCTTGATTTATCCTAACATTAGATTAAATATACCAAGATATACAAGAGATTTTCACTTGTTAAGATTTGCAGTGTGGTATCACCCTTCTGTCTACAGCTCACTATATGTTCTCCGTTCTTACAGTAGCTAAACAAATGAGAATTAAATGGATATTCTGAGTTCTTGTTCTTCATAAGGGTGCATTCAACCATCAGATGACTAATTGATATCAATAGATAATCAATCGCCATTTGTTTGTCTTTTTTCTTCACGAAACAAATAATGAGCAAAACATGCACATGTATACTGGAAAAAATAAATTATTAACTTAGAGCATTGACATATTGATGATTAGAATATTTTTAAAAATGTATAAAATTAGCAAGTGAAAATATCTCGTATTTGGTAAAATTACTCCTGACAGATATGCTTATTTCATTTTTCCCCTGATTTGGGTCAATTTAGTCTCTTAAGACAGATTTTTTTTTTTACTGAAAATGATTAAATATATGACTATAATCAATGCTCTAGGAATTCCTATGAAATATCCAAGGGATTAAATCAGCATGGTTTTCTTTTTTTTTTTTAATTTAATGCTAAACTAAGGCACTAGCATTGAATTTAAAGAATTTTTCAAATATAAAATTGATCCCTTTCTTATTCTTATTCCCCGAAGCGATAATTGACAGTGATGGACAGAGCAGATGTAGAACTGCAGCAGGCTGAAAGCTTTTAAACTAATATGATCTAATAACAAGTCATTATGGGGATTTCCAAATTAATACAAAAAATCGAGATAAGTATTAGGCAAGTAATGAAATGAACCCCACATGCCGCCCAATCCACTCCAGCGCTCCTTCTCTGAGATGACTGAAATCCTGAAAGGCACCCGAACCCTACGGCGAGCGAGACATCTGAACACGCTCGACGTCTCGCTGTTCCCCCTTCTGTCAACAACGAGACAAAGACGCCACGCTGGGACAAAGAGCTCCCCTGTCCAAAGTTCTCCCAGCGCTCACGGGCAGATAAATATCTCCGCTGGAGCTCCCCCTGCGAGGCGGGTTATCGAGCCTTCGCGAGATGTTTATCCGCCCTTGCGATTTTGGTTGAGTGGCGCACAAAGCACGCAGCATTACGCTTCCTTTCACGGCCGCTGCTATCCAAACACATCGCTCTTTTTTTTTTTTTTTTTGAAAGGGCCCCTGCTCCCACTGACAGCCTCCTTGCACTCTACCGGGAACATTTTGCTCGCGGGGGGTTGAGATAGGGGGGCAATTGTTCCGGCTTTGAAAGCGATCTGTACATCCACTACCTCAGGGTTTTTTTTTTTGGGGGGGGGGGGGGGGTGTGGGGGGTCATCCTCATCTTACAAGGACCACACACATACATAAACACTTGACATAAGCACAGGCACGTACAGGCCAGGCTCACAAAGATATTCACGGACATTCATGAGACTGGAACAATAGAGGCTCATTCACAAATGTTTCTGAGGCCTGCAGAGCGCTAGCTGTATGGGTGAGTGTGTGTGTGTGTGTGTTGAAGGCGGATGACAAAGCACAAACTCTCCCAAAACACACGGTCTGCCCCCGAGGCACAGATTACCATCCGCAAGCCTTCAGACGACTGGAATTGGCTGGTCCGCCACTCATCACCTGAGGCCATGCTTAGCCCGCTGATCTTGGGAGGAGGTCAGTCAGCAGCTTTTGGTTTCGCCGCACCTGGACTCTACGGGTCACGTGGTTCAAGATTGTTGGCGTGAGGTGGGAAAGGGTTAAACGTCTGATGGGCATTCAACAACCATCGAG
This sequence comes from Eupleurogrammus muticus, assembly GCA_036785175.1. Taxonomy (NCBI): domain Eukaryota; kingdom Metazoa; phylum Chordata; class Actinopteri; order Scombriformes; family Trichiuridae; genus Eupleurogrammus; species Eupleurogrammus muticus. The sequence goes on from JAYKQN010000020.1 coordinate 13,163,403, forward strand.
AACCAATGGTTCTCTTGGCAGACGCCGTGCATACACTTGCCTCGCTTGTGGAGAGTGAGGATGACTCATCTGACCACATTGCTTCTGTTTTTCTTTCCCCCCTCCACATCTGCATAGACGACTGTCTCTGAACTCTCATCCTCTTGGGAATTGGCAGCAACCTTGCTCTTGTTGACACATTCTGATCGTGTCCCGCGTTGGCATTCTCACCCACCTGAGGGAAAGTCGCTCCTCTGTTGAACACACGAGCGTCACGCCACCGACTGCAATTTCCCTTGTTTACAGATGTCTTACCCATAGATCTAAAAATACACACTTCAGTGACTGTTCTTTTTGAAGCCAGCTGAGCTGCCTTTGTCACTCAGATCTTCTCTTGCTGTCTTGATAGAAAAAAAAATCAGAATCAAACTATTGTTCACCTGTGCGGAACCATCTGCGTTCGTTATATTTCTCTGTTCGTTCATTCTGTTTTTTTTTTTCCTGTAATTTGTCGCCTGTCTGAGGCAATGCAGTCAACAATTACATAGCGAGGGATGTTATAATAGGCTTGTGGTGCGTAAACCCCTCATTATAAAGATACACATTTGGCAGTTCAGTTGTGCAAAACAAAAATAAAAACAAAAAAGAAACACATGCCGTAGGTCTATTGAGATGTGGAAACAAGTCATATGGTCAGATGAGTCATCTTGAACCATATTCTTGACAAATGGATGGGTGTATGTGTGGCATCCACCAAGAGAATGGTATAGGGAATTTGGGGGCTCTGTTATGTTGGTGGAGAGGGGGGTGCTGTTGGCATATTGCATATTGTGTATCATATATTAGTCGTCCAGAGATGTCCAGCAGTTCCTTGGCAGGACTGGCTACTACTGTAGACTCAACCATGTTGCTGTGTTGAACACCTCATTGCACTGACATTGGAATAGACTGCATTCTTGTTGACTAGAGAATGCCAACTGACCCGCGAATGACCTCAAGTCAAGTCTGCATACTGTGGCAGTCTTGGTTGGTGGCATATGCCACAGCCAGCTTGTCCATGAGGGCCTATAAGGGTTAAGTTTGGGCTGCACATATAGGTGCCACGTGGATTTATCTGCACTTTTCATTATGGCCACCCTCCTGTTTGCTTGTGTCGGATGGGGCCAACATGGAGACTTTGGACAAACCAATGGACATGCTGGCTGTCTTATGGAGGGTCTTTACATGGTGGGATCCTTGGAACACCTCCATGCAGGAATGACAAAGTCACTGATGGTTGATGCGTTGACTCAGAGACTTTGATTTTAAAGTTCTCCCCAAAATTGGAACAGCAAACTCCGTCATTGACGGTGGCCCAGTTTCAAGGACCCAGGTTGTAGACTTCCCCAGCTATGGTATAGGGATCGCTAATCATCAGGATGTGGCCCTCGTTGGTGCTAACCAACTGGGTGCATTTGCATATAGTACTACATCCAGTGGTAGAGTTCACTTTGCCATGCTAGACAGTGACAAAGACGCTCATGCAGCCTACATACCTGTAGGGATGTGTGCCTGTCTTGCTCTGCAGAACCCATTTGGGATGCATTTTAATGGCCACCCTACCTAGGAATCACCAAGATCCAGAAAGTATCAAGTTTGGTAAGCCAATTCACTGAAAGCATAGAGGATTCTCATCCAATATGTCCATGCAGTGCCCATAAGGGCCCAGGGCTCATTGTGGCAATTGTACAAATGTTCTCAATTCTATTAGGCGATTGGCATATATGAGCATACACATCAGCAACAGGTGTGTTCGCCCATATATATGGACAAACACAACCAGTAGTGGTCTTTTTCCCTTTGAGAGTTTTCTGAAATTGACTTTGTGGCTCCTCTGCTAAAGTCTTCTGATATGATGAGGGAGAAAGTAAGAAGACTGCGGCACAATGACACCTATGTGCTGCATAATTGTCGTGTGACACAAAAACTAACAGATCACATTTTATACAATAGCAACCACATGAGCTTTAATTAGTTCCTTGCTTCAGACTTTCAGGTGTGAACAAATCCTAAGGAACAGAATGTACATACACTTAATAGTATAATACATGCTTTAATTTTGTGTACATCCTTCTTTTGGACATTTATGGTGAAATTGTAGCATTAATTGTAGCAGCTTTAAAGTTGTAAAGAAAGGGTATATGTTTTTAATAGGCAAATTATTAATATAATACAGACTTTAGCCTTAATAATGAACATGATAAATAAATGTCAGCAGAGTAGTTCTAATAATTTATAGAGAAAAGGCCAAACAGGATTAGGATTGTCTACACAACACAGAACTACATTCTGAGCCCAGTAGAGTCGTATTTGTGCCAACTTAATGGATGTAAGTCCATTTGTTCTGTTCTGTAAGTAGCTTTGGCAGCACAGATAGAAGACCACTGATATTGTCTGAAGAGAGTTTGAAGTTCAGGGTTCGGGGGCTCAAATACATTTACTCTGCTGACATCTGTGTATCGTAATTCAGGAACAGTTATGTACTTTGGACAAAGTTAATATTTGCCCCAATACGGTCAAACACACACACACACACACACACACATGCACGCACGTATGCACGCGCGCGCACACACACACACACACACACACACACACACACACACACACACACACACACACACACACACTCTCGGACAGTCTGTTCCAATGTTCACATGTGTCAATTAACACAAGTGTCCTAGAATCTCCTGGATCACCCACATGCTGCAACACTGGTTCACAAAATGATCATTTGTAGAAGGTTTAGATGATTTATAATTATTGTATCTTTCATTGGAACAGCACAAATGTAAATAAAGTTGTAGATTTTTTTACATTGCAACATTTTTATGCGTTTCAGTCTAATTTCCTCATCTCATCCGAGGGCAGAGGCTGAATCATATTTTGGCGAGTCCTGTAACACAGGAACAGGAAGTTCATCTGAAATACAAATACGGATGTTCTGCAGCCACAACATTTGTGCTTCTTGTTCCATCCTGGCTGTTGTTGTTTCTGTCTTTCCTAGCGTCCATAAAACAGCAGCTTCGACATATAAAAACTTGTTCTGCAGAAATTATAGATGATCCTGTCTGAAAAAAGCCATGTGACCTTTCACCCACTCAGTGCCTCATGGGATATGCTCCTGCATCCTTGACCCTAGAGAAAATAATCAATTTATTTTTCTTTTTTAAATATATCTTTTACTTAAATATATCTGGTTTTTTGTCATTGTAAGTATTTGCAATGTTAGTGTATTCATTCATTAAAGACTTTTTTAACTCCTCGAAAGTAATAAGCATTCTATAATAAGTGAATAGTTACATATTATTCTGTATTTTAAATATGTTAGTGTATTTTAAAATACAGATAGTAGTGTTTATCGATTTGTTTCTAATTTCTTTAGTTTTCTTTCTTTATTTTGTGTCTGCCTTTCCACCCCTTATAATTCCAATTCACTGCAATTTTGGTTCCAGTTTATTCACTATGAATCTTTTAAATGTATTTTCATGTATGTGTGAACAATTGTTTTATGTATTTATTTTTTTAACCCAAAAATAAGGACAGTGTAAAAGAGACTTTTGACAGTGAATGTGTGAAAAGCTTTTCTTCCCAGGAGAGGGCAGCATTATCTCATTTACAGGGAAAGAGAAGCGAGAGCTGCAGATTTCCTCCCAAAGACGCTCTGATCCCTCCAGCTGCTTACTGTACCAACACTAAAATGCGCCTCATTATATTTTAATATCAGACATCTGTGGCTTTATGTCTGTTTATTGTGATGATCGTGACACCATTAAAGCATTTAAAGCGATTTTAACGCCATGAGGCAAATCTGTGATGTGTCATACTGCCTAATTGATTTCATTAACATCAGGCTTTAATGTGTTTTATATGCCTCAGTGTGTGAGTCATTCCGTTGTATGCACCTACAGTAAAAGCACATACTGAATCAATGAAAGAAAACACAGACGGCACTCAAATCCTCAGCATCAGCGTTTTCCCGTTGACTGTGATGTTCCAGCCTGTGAGTTTATTGATCCATCAGATCAATGAGGCCCAGCGGCATTGGATCGTCCAGCTGTGGAGTTTCTCCACAACGGTGTCGCCTAATCAATGGAGCGATTGTCTCAGTGTATACATTTTTTGTTTTCCACCTTAAATGTCCGTCAACAAGACTTTGAGCTGTTAAAGTGTGAAAATGTATTAAACAGGAACCGCACAGGGAACAACTGGAGGTTGGACAACCAACAAGTTGTTGGTGTAACTTGGCTATATATATATATATATATATATATACTTTATACCACTTTATATATTAAAAGAGGTGCTAAGAGTGTTTACTGAACAAAAAGTCCATTAAAGGCACAGCGTGTAGTTTCTAGGTGCCATCTAGTGGTGAGATTGCAGATTGCAGACAATCTGTTTTAAATTTTATGTGGAAACAATAAAACACAAATGGACAGTGAGAGAGCAAAGCTGTCCTAAGACAGTTTATTTACAGGATCATCGCTCCGTTTGTCAACAGTTTGGCAGAGTTTAGCTCGGGAGTAAACAAACAGATGAGCTCACACGGAGGCGCTGACGTGTTGTGTTCTGGGGTCACTGGGTCAGAGGTCAAGACGCCGCCGTGCTTGTTTATTGTTGACGGGTCAGTCTGGTGGTTACAGAAGACGCTTTACACAAGAAAATAAGATGAGTGTTTAAACTACACCTTGGTGCCAAGAAATCTACTCAAACATTATAACTTCTAGCTGTGGTGTAGCAGCTGATGATATTAATCTTTCCCTGCTTCTGGAATGCAAATAAGTCACGAAACACTATAAAAAACCCTGTAATCACCTGGGAGTCAATAGAAGGCTGTAGAATAAAATAAAATCTGCATATCATAAGAATGCACTCGTTTGCTGTAGTTAAAATGCAATTTATAGCTTTAGTTTAAAATGAAACTGTTTGTATTTTGTGCTTTTTAGTGATAAATGGGGGTGTTTTTCCCCTATAAAATAAAACTTATTTTTTTATTTTAACCCATAAGAAGCCGCTGCGACTCTTGATGTCACCGCCCCTTTAAATGTATTGGAAAGGTCCTCATGCAGCGTTAACCTTCCCAAAAGGCCCTAAGAGACACATACTGTACAACCTGGTGAGGTCATGTGACCGTGTGTGGATTTGTGTACCTGGCGGACAGATGTGAGAGGGCTGACAACAGCTGGATTTTCTGCTACTGAAGGTAACTTTTAACCTATTTAACAATCATATTGGGTTTAAAAACATACATAAGTTATTACATTTCACCTGTTCTGACCATAATTCTTCAATAAGTTGAACTTAACAACTTAAAATATTGTGGTGGGCTAATGTGACGTATATGCTACAATAAGAAATATTGAAAAATGAGGATAGATTTTTGCATAAACGCCCAACGTGGTACATTATGGATCCTCCATAATCTTCCTGTAAAGAGAAATGGGTCGATGTTCATGTGGGCTAACGTTTCTAAATATTAAAGGAATACCTTCCTGGCATTCGTTGTGTGTGTGTGTGTTTTTGTTTCATTGTCATCATCTGCTGTCACCTCATTATCTCCCGCTGACTCGTGATCAGGAACTGGAACAGAAGCCCTGATCGATCACCGATGAGCTCTGATCTTTCCCTCCCAGACGTGTTTACCCTGCGACGTGGTGCTGCTGCTGCTGCTGTGGCCGATGACGTCATCACACACATATCTTCTCCTGTTGTTCTCGGGGCCACGTCGACCGGAACGAGTCCGCTACTACGTTTCATGCAGTGTTCATGTGCTGTTGGCAAAGGTGTCGAGTAATTTAATACAAATAATTCATTTCATTACTTAAGGGGAAATTTTGTGTATCTGTACTTTATTAGTAGTAATAGTATTATTAACTATCAAGCCTATAGACAATAGATTTTTTTTGCTGCATCATTTAACTCGCTCTGTGTCCTAAATTAGAATTAATCCATCCCTTTTTCCTCCCTGGTAAAATATCTTTAAAGGACAATACAGTGCTTAAAATACATTTTTTTCTGCCAAAAACTTGGTCTTATATTTCATTGATTTTAGCTCACTCACTATTACCTGTTCAAATTCTTTTGAAGGAACATTACAACACATACTGTATTTTTTTCATTGCTTTTACTTTTATTTGAAACCAGTATTTTTACATGAGTGAAATACTTGAGTTGATACTTTAATTTCTGAGGAAGTACTTTTACTTATGCCTGATTAATGAATGTGAAAACTTTTTGACACCTCTGGTTGTGGGGTCATGCTCATCAATACATTAGTATAACTTACAATAACAGTAATTAAGGTACAAATATTGAAATGCGTATGTTAAAGTACAAAATCTCGAGCTGTCAATCACTTAAAATGTATAATAATCAATATACCCGTGTAACAAGACTTGGGCCCAGAACTGTCAGAGCATCTAAAAAACATGTATTACTTCCTTGCAGCGCTGCTCCTCCTGCAGCACGTCGGCTAATGGAAATCACCGCTGCTTCTGCCTCTGTCCATCAGAGCAGAAACGATGTTTGTGTTCGCCGTTTCCTCCCCAGCTGCAGCCTCCCACTGTCTGCATGGCAACTGCAGCCTCCGGCCTTCGCTGCTCAGTAATGGCTCTGTGCTTCTGAAACCTTCTTTTACCCAACTCTTTCATGTACAATTGAGTTTTTTTTGTTTTTTTTTTTAAGTTGTGCAATGACTGATTTTTTTTTTTTTTAATGCAGAGATTCTCCAGTCACAAACTTGTAAATCCTGCAGTGGGATAAAGAAAAAAAAAGTTAAAACACAGATATTACTCATAGGATTCAGCCTGCAGGGAACAGTCCGTTCTAGTTAACTTTTGTTATTTCAGGGAAAAAAAAATCTATCTGAAACATGTCTCCTCCTCCCTCCTGATCAGGGTCAGGGTGTTTGTTTAAGGGTTTAATATTTAGCTCACACACACACGCACACACACACACACACACATCAACACACACAGACACATACTTTTTTCTCTTTAACGGATGACTACCCTCGCTTTTCAGATCTGTAAACACACGCGCGCACACACACACACACACACACACACACACACACACACACACACACACACACACACACACACACAGGTTTAACTGACCAGCTGATCGGGAGGATTACAGATTGACAGTCTTGACAGTTTCTATGAGCACTTAGACGTCTTTATTGTCCGGATTCAACCACATCCGCTTCTTCTTCTTTTCTTGAAAGATGGGACCTCGCACGGCAGGTAAGAACTGAAGAAATCAATATCAGAAACAAAGCATCCGTGCCTTCATCTCCATACTTTAACTGAACTTAATTTTGGCAATTTGGTTAATTTCTTTTTGAACGAATATTTGGTTACATTGCTTTAAACATTTTCCTCACTTGTTACAGGATTTAGTCCTCAAGGTCAATCTAGTCCGTCTGCTTTTTGAATGACTGTTTCTACTGTTTCTACTTTTCTTTTTTTCATGAAAATGTCCATAATTTCCTTATGTAAAAGATTGATGCAGTTATAAACCTGATAATCTGGTTTACGTTAACAATTTAGCAGCAAATGTTATTCATTTTACTGTTACAAATATAGACGACTTTATGCAAAATTATTCAAAAACTAAATTTCACACAATTTCATGTCAAATTAAAGCCAAACATTGCAGTTATTGAAAAGTACTGTATATTTCATGACATTCATTTCTCCACTATTTCACAGTATTTATTGTTGCCCAGCTGTTACAAGAAACTTCCAAATTTCAGTTCATATCTTGTATAATTTGTTTATAATTTATTAAACTAATTTTTATATGTTGTGTGAATTTTACATGATTATACATTTCCTGTAAAACACTTTGAATTAAACTTTGTCTTGATAAACACTGAAAACTAAAACTCAAAGATTGTTACGTATATTTTATTACACACATCATCGTGCACTTTTTACACAAACATTTACATAATACTTTATGTTTCATCTGGAGTCTGGATCCGTCAGTTCGGAGACAACATGTCATAAACTGCACAAATTCTCTCGCAATGTTATGTATTAAAGAACCGTAACCGTGGCTACAAGCGGCAGTATTTAAACTTATTGTCGCGAACAGGAAGCGTTATTGTGACGACGAGACAAAGGCCATGACACGCTGTTTTTTTTATCACTTTTATTACCTGCGTCTGTCAGGTCACTGGGTCATCCAATCATAAAAAATGACCCAATTAAATGTGTTTGCAATGTCAATAACAAGCACAACGTCCACCCAGCAACCTGTCCACGCAGCCAGGGATCCCACCCATCCCTCCACTGTACATTTAGAACCGGAAGTCTCAAAAATAATATCGATTTTTTCCTTTTTTGCCAGGATTTTGCAATGATTTGTCTTTTTCACTCTCTATGTATATAAAGATATAATATTAGCACTTCTCTTAAAAATGATCCATCCATCCATTTACACCCATTTACTCTCTAGTCTCACCAGTCTACTGTGGGGCACACACACCATTCACAATCAGTCACACTCACTCTTTTTTTTTTAACTGATTAATGCAGTGATATTCCAACAGAGCCTCAGAACATGTGACCTTTAGGTTCTACAGAAAAAACAGAGTATTTAGACTGATGGGGAAAGGGGAGTTGGGGAAAATTGGACCATTCATTTGCTCACTTGGTAGTGAAAAGGCATTAAAAGGGAAGGTCGGCCTCCTCCCACGTCTAAATCTGACCTCTGTTTGGTTTTCTTATCGTCGCTATTTAGGGAATCAGCCGTTATCAAAGTAAGTTTGAACAGAAACACAGTTGTTGGAAATTGAATGGAGAAAGTTAAACACAGGAGGGTGGTTTATTTGCCACCTCATATCTCCCTCTCTCTCTCTCTTCATCAGTGGCTCCCTCTAAGGAGATGAAGGCGGCGGCGGTGGGAGGCGGATGTGGAGGCCGCCTGAGGAGCAGCAGTGACGGGTGCAGGTACAGCAGGAGGGGCGTCGGCCTCGCCGCTGACTCCTCTCCGGCGCTCTCCAACCCCAAATCAGGTAATGAAACCCTAGATTTGATTACCTGATGTTTAAAGTGGTATTGACCTCTAAGATGAACCTTAAAAAAAAAGAATTTGCCATTAACTACCACTTGGATCACAACGCTCTTCAAAAGATTAAAAACAAATCCTGAAAGTCTTGACTTTTTGGGGTTATGCTGGTGCTTCAGATGTTTTTCCATCCTTTTTCCAAGATCCTTTAGGGTGTGTTCACACCAACATCAGTGGGTGTGCGCCAAACGGTCCATTTGAACCAAAGGCATGTAGTTCATTTTGGTGGGTGTGAGGCATCAGTCAAGCAAACCGAGACCTCCCAAAAAAAGCTGGTCTGAGTCTGCATGACTCCGCATCAAAAGATCCATCTGCTGAGAAGGCAAACTCAAATTCAGATTTTCTAAATCTCCAGACTGATTTCCAGTGTAAACGTTAAATACCTCCAAAATGTCCCTCATGTTCACTGGAGAAAACAATAGATATTGATATTGATGAAATGTCAGTTGGACCAATTTTGGGCTCTTTGCAGGTGTGATAGTGGACCATGATGTCGTTTTTTATTAGACATTATCACTGTATTTGTGAGTGTCACATATGTTTGCCTGCTTTATTATACATGAATGATTTTGCTGTTTTTGCTTTTGTTTTACCGGTCAGTTCTGAAGCGGCCAGTGAGCACAGAGGAACTGCAAACACCGGGAGGACCTTACATCAAGAAAACATTCACAGTATGTCAGCACCTCTTCTAACCATTAACTCATAGGGACAAAAACGCTTAAAATTACATGAGACGAAAGAGAACACGATTTGAAACCCTCTTGATATGTTCTCAATCAATATATCTTATTGAAGAGCATTCTGCTTCATCTGTTTGCAGCTGCAAAATGTGGTTTAATCACTTTTACAGTAAATGTGCACATGTTCCTGTTTGCAGATTGTGGGGGATGCCGTGGGTTGGGGGTTCGTGGTGAGAGGAAACAGGCCGTGTCACATCCAGGCTGTGGAGCCCTGTGGCCCAGCTGCTGCTGCAGGGATGAAGGTACAGGAGGCATCATGGGATGTGTAGTCGTTGCAGAATGATTCCTTTCATCATTTAGACCAGGATTGCCCACCTCAGATTTAGATTAGAACTCTAATGTTTCTTATGGATCCCTTCTTCCTGATTTCCAGGTGCGGCAGTTTGTAGTTTCGGTCAATGGCCTCAATGTTCTCAATCTGGACTACCGGACTGTCAGCCATGTAATCCTGACAGGACCCAGAACCGTGGTGATGGAGGTGATGGAGGAGACGGACCACTGAGGAATGAAAGGAAAAAAGGATTTACTGATGCCACAGAAACATCCATGTTTAAAGACAGCAACAGTCACTGACGTGTCTGAGGTTTCTATGAGGGACTCATGAAACACAAGACTGAAGCAGGAGAGAACTGAAGCTTCACGGCCAGCTTGAAATAAATGGATGTGCCTGTTGAAAACAAAAGCACAGAGCGCCCTGTCGCTGAGGACCATGTGGAGCAGATTGAAAAGAGAGTTTTTAGCTGCCGCTTCATCCCTGGTTCTCCTTTCAACTCCAGCAGCTTCAGTCTAATGTTTGCTTCAAATGCTCTGTGTTAACATCAGCTAAAACACCCTAGTTAATATTAGAATCAGCAGCACTGGTCTAATGTTAGCTTCAGAGGCTCTGTGTTAATGCTACCTGAAGAAGCTCTATTTTGATGGTAGCTCTAGAGGCTCTGTGTTAACATTATCTTAAGAAGCTCTAGTTTGATGGTAGCTCTAGAGGCTCTGTGTTAATGTTAACTGAAGAAGCTCTAGTTTGATGGTAGCACTAGAAGCTCTGTGTTAATGCTATATTAAGAAGCTCTAGGTAATGATAGCTCTAGAGGCTCTGTGTTAAAGGTATCTTAAGAAGCTCTAGGTTGTGGGTAACTCCAGAGGCTCTATGTTAAAGTTATCTTAAGAAGCTCTAGGTTGATGGTAGCTCTAGAGGCTCTGTGTCAATCTTATCACAAAAAGCTCTCGGTAATGGTAGCTCTAGAGGCTCTGTGTTAGAGTTATATTAAGAAGCTCTCTGTAATGATAGCTCTAGAGGCTCTGTGTTAAAGTTATCTTAAGAAGCTGTAGGTTGATGGTAGCTCTAGAGGCTCTGTGTTAAAGTTATCTTAAGAAGCTGTAGGTTGATGGTAGCTCTAGAGGCTCTGTGTTAACATTATCTTAAGAAGCTCTAGGTTGATGGTAGCTCTAGAGGCTCTGTGTTAATGTTATCTTAAGAAGCTCTCTGTAATGGTGGCTCTAGAGGCTCTGTGTTAAAGTTATCTTAAGACGCTCTCTGTAATGGTGGCTCTAGAGGCTCTGTGTTGAAGTTATCTTAAGAAGCTCTAGTTTGATGGTAGCTCTAGAGGCTCTGTGTTAATGTTATCTGTAAGAAGCTCTCTGTAATGGTAGCTCTAGAGGCTCTGTGTTAATGTTATCTTAAGAAGCTCTAGGTAATGGTAGCTCTAGAGGCTCTGTGTTCGTGGTAGCGTCAGCGACTTTGGAGAGAGAGAAAATTGTCATGTGACAACTTTATGTAGTCTTTCTAATTATGTGTTTCTAATTATGAATAACAGACTTGCAATATTATATTTCGAATTGACAAACACGTGTGCGACTCTTGGCACAATACAGGAGAAGGAAATCATTATTTTTTTTAAATAACGCACCAATAAGGTGGTCGTATGGGAAGGCTGAAGTACTTGGGTGCACTCTCTCTCTCTCTCTCTCTCTCTCTATATATATATATATATATATATATATATATATATGTATATATATATATATGTGATAAGCAGGTGAAAACATGCCCATATATTTCTAATACTGCCACTTAAGGTAAAATCAGTTGTAGTTGTTGTCAGGCAAACCTGCGTTGTGTTGTCTTAGAAACTGCTCCTGGAAGTAATCACAGTGTCGACGTCAGTCAAACAGTTTAGTGTGGACTTTTAAACCCACGGGCCACCTCACTGTCTCCTTCACACACACACACACACACACACACACACACACACACACACACACACACACACACACACACACACACACACACACACACACACACGTGTGCCCCTCCCTGGACTGTGTTTACTTTTCCACCGCTCACTGCGACGTCTGGTTCCCAGAAAGCCAGCGACGACTGTGAAGATCAACAGCTCAGCGAGGGACGACTTGAACTCAAGTGCTTTGTTTTGAAGCCTCTCTTACTGCAGTCCTTCATCTTTTATACTCCCTTTTTTTTAACAGCGATTTTTATGACTCGTGCATGTGCGTGTGTGTGAGAGAGAGTTTATTTTTCTTGCTCGTAGTCGACTCCAGATTTGATAAGATGAAACGGGCCTCAGCAGGGAGCGCTCTGCTCTCTGCAGGAGGATGGTGGAGGAACCGAGTCCCTCGGCTCCTCTCTGTTCACAGGAGCAGTTAGTGGATTCACCCTCGTACGTTGTTTTAAAAAAAACTGGGTTCTGATATTTTTGTTGCGAGTTTTCTTTTAAGAAAGTGGAAGCAAAGGTTTAACTTTTTTATGTACAGTGTATTTCATATAATAATAATTTTTGTTTGTATAACTTGTATGTAATATATGTTTGAATGAGTTGATTTTCCCCTTTTTGTCATTTGTGCTTTGATTTAATTTGACTGTAAACTAGAGTCTGAATAATTGGCTGGTTAATTGAATAACTGCTAAGTATTTGGAAAATTGCCCTAAAATTACATTTTAGGTTGCAACAGCAATTTTATGAGCCAAACAATGAATCCATTAATTGTTTTAATAATCAGTAGATTGATCGACTATCAAATTAGTCGTTAGTTGCAGCTTTATTCCCAAACCTTTAAACTTTATTCCCAAGATTTAAAAAACTGCTAAAAAGAGCTGCAACAATTGGTTGATTAATTAATGAGTTGCCAACTATTACATTGATCACCAGCTACTTGGATAATTGATTAATCGATTTGAGGCATTTTTAAGAAGAAAATGTCTGACTTCTCAGGTTCCAGCTTTAAAAATCTGATTATTATCTGTTTCTTTAGTATTCTATAATATAAAATTAACAGGATTCTTTTTCTTGATTGATTACAGATAGACATTCTCTTCTGTCACCTGACATCGGGAACCCTCATAGCGATTATTCACTGACCAAAAAAGGTCAAAGGTCGAAATGCCAGAAGGTCACGAGCTGCTTGAGCTGGTGGCAGAGAGAGAGAGTTTAAATCAGCTGCTTCACCTGCTCCACACGCTCTGATGTATCCTGCGCCCGAGGCCGTCGTGTGCAGCTGGACCAGACGTCACCGGGCCCGTGTGATCAGAGCATGTGCGGCGCAGCTGGCGGGCGTGTTCATCGGCATATTTTTACGATCTCTTCCCCTCTCCGTGGATAGTCCGCTCCGACTTCAAGCCATCCAATGTTGTTTCAGTACCTCCATTTCTTAGGACACACTGTGTACGATGAGTAGTGAGTGTTAAGGGGGAGGGCCATTTATGATAATACCACGCTTCAGTCTTTGGTTTTTATGTGCAAATAAAGCAACATTTATGGTTTTCAGAGTTATTTCCTCTCGATTGATACCATGCATGAGCCAATCAAAGCTCAAGACATAGCCAGGCTGAGAGCCAATGAGGACAGACTATATAAGTTTGACGAGCCTTGGCTTGATGAACAGCAGTGAGGCCCATTGGAATTTTCCAATGAGGAGACCATCCAAATCTGACAGCCAATAGCCAGAGGTTTTGAACAACATGTGACATGTGAGACCTGTGCTACTTATAAATTGGGCATCCCATTTTCGCAAATAGGAATGAAAAAAGAAAAGGTTGTGCTTCTTGAGAGTAAAATATGCAAAATGCAAAAAAAACAGGTTTTAAATGAAGGATCCTCACCAATTCACCTGCCTGTAGCCACGATGCTCCACAACACCCTCACCCACCTGTGGAAGCAGAGCATCGTAAGTGCTATACCGAGGCCAATTCCTTTACTTTTGATTTTCACATGAAAAGATGAATTTGAGACAGCATTTCAGCTTTTACTTCCAAGTATCCACATCTACATAAGATAAATGTGGGCACTTGGAAGATATGACCTGTATATATACATATAGTTGCAAGTCTTTTGCTGCATTAAGCCAACCTGGAAATTATATGTATTTAAAGTTACATTTTAGTCTTTTAATTTTGTTTCAGTCTGGAGTTAGTCAGTGGGGCTCATTTAAAAAATGTCATGTTAGTCAATGTTTTATTCATAATGTTCTCATGTTTTCATGATACTGTAACGGGTTTTTGCTGAAGGTCTTTATTCAGCTAGGCTGAGACTTTGTTACTAAAGCTGCTTTCCATGTGGAGTGAGATGTAGCAATGGAGGAAGAGGAACCTGAACGTGTAGTTTTCAGCTCCACCAGCAGGGAGCAGCACAGTGTTCCAGCTGCTGCCAGCGGTTCAACACGTTTCCTTTGGTCACACTCTGTGGTCAGAAGACATCTATGTACTTAAAGGCCAAACTTTACACATTTTCACAGGGTTGTGATGTCACCCACAAGATATATTCATGGTAAAACAAAAAAGTAGCAAAAAAAAAAAATGTAGTTATGTTATTACAATGTTATTACAATTTATACAGTTCATTGATTTTTTTTTCACTCTGGTATGGCATTGCCATATGGCAAATACAAAAAAACTACAAAAAATGTAATATTTTCTTGAATATGTTGGTCTATAAAAAAAAAAAAAACATGGGAAACTTTATTTCAGTAACTGGCAGCGCGAAATGAAACAATCCTTTTTTTTCTCTTTTCTCAGCCGTTAACACTGACACCGACAGCCTCCGTGTTGCAGGAAACACACATTCACACCTGGAAGCCGCCTGTACAGCAGCAACTTTGACCCCAGTGGACCAGTCGGGGTCAAAGGTCTTGCTCAAGGGCAACACAGTGATGGTAATGAGGGCTGTGCAGGGCTTTCTCTTTCACTTTCCCCCCTATTTACCTGACTGGTCCAGGTCTTGTACCAGCTTGCTTCTCGAAAAAAAAAAGTGTGGTGATGTTATTTTGTGAAATTAAAAAAATGCAGAATCACACAGTTTAAAACACCGTGCAAAGCTTTTTATTTGACTAATTTGACTTTTACCCCCAACCTCTTTATTATCACCTTTCTGTTTTCATTGAGGAGCTGAGTTTTCAGGCGTTTCCTGAATGCACCGCAGGACTCAGCAGCTCCGTCCACCAGTGCCCAGCAGTGCCGCTTCAAACCACGCGTCTTAAATCTTTAGGTCAGCGCTGAACTGTTGAACTGTTGAACTGGGCTTTCTCCCGCAGCACATTTTCCGTCTGGTGTCACAGAGCCAAAGGAAACACGGCGGATCACTATCATTACTGACATTCTGCCTTGTCAACATGGGGAATCCTCCCGCTGATGGATGGTTATCAGCCGGGTTATAGGGAGGTCAAGAGGTCATGTATAAGGTTCAAGAACATAAACTGCTGGAGCCAAGAATGAGGGGTTACACTGCCCGACAAGTGGAGGGCAGTACAGGAAAACTGCTGGAGGGATTTAAACTGCTCATTTGTTAGAGCCTCTTTTTAGCTTAGTAGTTATACTGCCACTAAAACTAGTCACTAGCTAACTAATAGGGGCCAAAATGTCCACTAGTATTAATAAACAGGGAACGTTGACCTCACTAGTGAACTTGAGAGGTTTAAAATGAGGCACTACTTAACTAGTAAAGGCCCTTATTACATAGTATTACCAGCAAGGTTCTTTCTTTCTCACTGTACAAGTTAATTAGTGAGGTTTAGAAAGAGTGAGTAGTTAACTAACTTAACATACGAATGCTTGTATGGCTCCTTTTTTAACTTTACTAGTTAACTAATTTAGAAAAAGGCTCCACTAGTTAACTAGTAAGGGCCAAAATGTCCACTAGTATATGAGTATGGGTCTTTTTTAACTTTACCAGTTAACCAGTGCAGATAAAAGGGTTTTCTACTTCTTGCAGTTACTTACTCAACATGCTTATTGCAAATGAAACAGGGGGATGATGATAGAATCCCGAGCTCTGATTGACTGACATTTTCTATTTTGAACTGCAGAGCCAATAAGAAGGTTCCTCTCATTGACTGCAACTAGTATGACTAAGGATCATTTTACTGTTCATTAATTTGAATTCAAAAGAGGCTGTAACTAGTTAATTGGTAAACATTGCTCCAAAGGCTTTCCACAGGGCAAAAGTTCCCTGCTCTCACTCCCTTTACTTCTGTTGTCATAACCACGTTGCTCTCAGCGGTGAGTAGGACGGGTCGGTATTCCTGAACATTCCTGGGATTTCAGAGGACAGCCTTCCACTCCGAGCCTGCAGAGACACATTCAACGAGAGCGGAGAGGCTCAAGCATTTTGTATGACGGACACGGACATGACTCGAGGCGACAAGGGCTGCAACTCACAGCTATTGTGGATTAATCTTTTGATCATTGGAATTAGTCAATTGTTTATTTGGTTCAGAAAATAGCATAAAACGCCAATGCAACCTTAAAGTCTATGTGTAATCAGTTAATTAATCAGCCAAGACTTCATTCTTTCATATTTGTTATTGCATCCTTTGTGAGAAACAAGCCCAAATAAATAATAATGCTGCAATGACTATTTGAATTGAATGTATTGATTATTAAAACAAAAACAAAACATATAAATTTGGACACTTGAATCGATGATCAAATTAGTGGGAGATTGATGCCATTGTTGCAACTACATGTTCCAGCTGAGCTCTCGCTGTCACAGAGGTTGGTTTTAACTGTGTGATGTCGAGAGCTGAGATCATGAAGTCAGGTTACTTCACATATTCTAACTTAAATATATGGAATATATTCCAGCCTCTGGCTCGAGGCTCTTATGAGTTATGATAATGCCTCTTATTATTCTCTATCTACCGGACACTATCAGGGTTCTTCTGACGGTTTGCGGAAAGGTCAAAGCTCTGATCCATTATTACCTCGCTTATTGACTCATCTTCGGCTAATGAAAAGGTGGAGCTAGGTTAAAGAAGAATTTTATTTGAGCTCTGAAACAGCTGGGACATGGACAGAAAAAAAAAGAATATACTTTCTGTTTCCCCAAAATACCTTTAACATTGTTGTTTTTTATTCTCACTATAATTCCATTCATAAGTAAAACAATGACAGAATGTAAGAAAGACCTACATATTTAACAAATAATAATACTAAATTACTTTACTTATTATCCATTTACATATTTATTCCTATTATTTGTGCTATGAATTCAAATTGCATTTTCTGTTTTATTCAAATGCAGAGAGATATAAATGGGAGTGGGAGATGAATATATAAATAAATACATTTAAAACTAAATAAATAAAATGGAAATGCACCATTTATGTGCAGAGGGAAAACATACACAACTAAATAAACATAACACAAATAATCAATGTAATTAATTAAATGGAATATTAAAAATTATAGTAAAAATCTTATGAGACGTGAGTTTAATGGTCCTTGACATGGAGAAGTGTGACTCCATTGGTTTCGCATACAGGCTCAGAGTGAGAGGCGTGATACGAAACCATACACGTCTTCTAAAATGTATTACCTGACTGTGGTTGTTTTTACAAAATAATAAGTAAAACGTGAGTAAGAGACTCTTAATCATCTATTATGTATGCACATTATCTGTCTGTAAAAATAAATGCTTCTTTTGCACTGCTAGAATATTCATTAGCACCGGTACTATAGATCCTCACAGTTTCCTGGGAAACACAACTGACATAGACACAAATAGACCAACATTTAATTGAGGAAAAGAGGAATCAAATCAGGCAATTCTATTATTATTAATATTATTATATCATGTTTGTTGTTTGGTAATATACAGAGGCGTTCATATTTATTAGTAGTATAGATACTATCTCTTAAAAATACTACAATAGAAGTTGAAGTATCAACTCAAGCTCTTACTCAAAAGTATTGGTTTTAAAATCAGGAATTATTATGAAATGTAAAAGTAATGAGATGAAAAATAAGTTGTTTGTCTGTTAGAATATATGAGCTGTAATCACTTTTATGCAGAGATATTGCAGTTTATAGACAAAAAGCGACAAAAAGGGATTTTTCGGCAATAACAACCTTTAATTACCCCGGAGAAAAATGGGTTATATTTATTGGATTGTCCTTTTTAGAGTCATTTTAAAAGGGGAAAGTGGCTGGATTGCTTAAAATTCCAGGCACAGAGCGGGTCAAATTAATGATCATTCAAAGTATAGATACCCAAAATTTTTAGCTTTTGAAGTATTTGAACTTTGCGTCTTTAAAACCTATGTTACATGTGTTATGTGTTGCGATACTGGTTGAGAATCATATATACTATTCATAATAGAAATGGGATAGGTAGTAAAGAGGGGTTGAGTTGAATAGAGTTGCAGTTTGAAAAATTCAGCATCTTTTGTTGATGATCTAGAAACAATTCAACATGCGACGTGTAACAGAATTAATAGGAACAAGTGCTTGGGAACCACTTGAAGGTGACATGACCTGCATGGCTGAGCAAGGCCTCGTTAAAGTCACCGATAGAAGGCGAAATAATGACCTGCTTAAAAATCTGACTTAACAGAGTGGAAAACCAGGTCTGATTTTTAGTAGCTCCTATAAATTTGTCCCATCCTACCTTTAATTATTAGGAAATGTAATGATACAGCACGACTCCCCGTGTATGCGATCCAACACACACAAGTGGGGCCTCCATCCAGTCTGATCATGTAAGACAACTTAATGGCTGAAAAGATTAAACCATCCTTTGAAAAAAAAGAAATTGAATTGAATTTTCCATTTCGGTCAGTTCATTTGTGTGTGCCCGCTCGCGCATGGTCTCGGCTCGCTGGTTCATTACAATAATGCGGTTGAGGAGAGTTTTATGATATTTTCAGATAAAGACGAGTGTGTTTGTCGAAAAGCGTATGTGCGGCGACTGAGAAAAATGCCGAGAGCGGAGATGACTCAACGTTTCAAAAAAAAAAAAAAAAATTTACAAAAGCTATTTAACAAGCGGAGGAGATGAGTCAGACCTTTAAAGGTGACGATCATGCCAATTTTAGATGCAGATTCCTCTGGAATATATTTACATGATTTACATTCAACGATAACCCACCTGTTTGTCTCATACCAGTCGTTTCTGCAGATCCTCTGTTCAGTCTCTGCCTGAAACAGGCGTCTTAGCTCCTTTAAAGGGGCCTCATTTTTGCCCCTTTAAAGTTATTCTTTAATTTTCATCTTCTATTTATAAAAATGTGCATGATTTCAAGGTCCACATGTTCAAATGATACCCACACAGTGCCCCACCATGACACCACATGGATCCAAAAGGCATTCATTATTAACTTCCACTCTTGTTATGACATCATAACAGGAGCCATTTCTAAACGGCTTATCTTCTGGGTTTCAGCGGGTTTACATCAGTGGTCTGTTATTATAATGTTCATCATAAACATGCTAAGCAATATCTGGAAGGCAAAAGAAATCTGTCACTCAACACTAAACTGCAAATCTTTAACTCAAATGTAATTAACACTTAATTCTATGGGTTCGAAGACTAGAGAATTACCAGCACCATCCTCAACAAGCTGCAGACCTTCCTCAACCAGTGCCTCAGACCCCTCCTGGGAATATTCTGGCCCAACACCATCACTAATGCCAAACAAGAACCAATAGAAATGTAAAAATGGAAGTGGGCAGTTGATACGCAACAAAGAAAGGGGATCTGACGAGGAAGAAAGGCCGATCCAGAAGAACCATAATACAGGAGATAGAGGAGAAGGGCTGTCATGGCAACTTGGAGGAGCTTCATCAGTGGCCTGTGTTCCTATAGGAATTTGAAGGCCTGAGTAAGTAATGAATTCCTCTTGACATTTTGTCTCACCTTCTCATAAGACGTGACAATACGACTCTCGAAAAATGCAGCTTCAGGTGGACTTTAATGGTGTCTCTTTTGATATTGAAATCCGTGAACCTGCGGCCTACACCAGGTTTCATGCTACTCGAGCAACACTTTGACAAACTCTTTATTCCGGCTGCAGCTCTGAGAGCCATGACACTCAAACTCTGAAGAGAGCAAACGCACGCACGCACACACACACACGCGCGCACTGTTAAATATTCATGATTGTGATAATAGGCTACAGAGGAGACTTCAGAGACCTCTGATTCAACTGTTGGTTTAAAAAGGCTACATGGTCAGCAAACAAACTCCTAATAACTGAGGTGCAGAGGAGCCGCGTGCCTCCTCTCCACTTGACAGAAGCCCATTATTCATTCAAGGCTGCGCCGTATCTCCGCGATAACACCTGCACACGCGGAGCCGCAGCTCCGGCTGGAAGTTACTATGTGGCTGTGCAGCAGGCTGAAGGAATCCAAGGCCCGTGAAATCGCACGCCGCTTGTGGAACAAACACATTATAATTAAATGCAAATCATGGCGAGAGCATTTCACATAGTGATAGATTATTTTTTTTTCCCTCACATGCAGATATAAATGGAGGAAAATCCTTTATGTAATTGAGACGGTGGCGTTCATTTGTGTTGTTTATCAATTTTATATATTTTATGCAAAATTGTATATGCTTTAACCACATAAAGCACTTTGTAACTTTGTTTTGAAAAGTGCTGAATGCATAAAGATAATTATGATTCAAGGCCTTCATAACATATGTATTTCTGTTTGCTACTGTGTTTTTTCTCTACAAGCCTAAACCTGAACTTGGTGGAAACTTGTCGTTCAAACAAGCTTGTGTTCTCTCCCCCTCTCTCTCTCCGTTTCTTTCAAAAATCCTCACTTTTAACAGAGAAAACCACCTGCCCAGAGCTGACGTATTCACCCAGAGAGTCACACAGCAGGTATAGCCGAGGGGGGGGGTCACAGAAATACAGCCACTCAAAACCCGCCTGCCTTTTTTTTTTTTTTCCAAACACATATTTCTGCAGCCTCGCCTCGTATTAAAGCAGCTAAAAGGAATGAATAGCTGCAGGGCTGGATGGTGAATGGAGCGGGAAACACCCATCGGTCCGCTGCAAGTCTCAACTGAGGCTGGCGGCGGCGTGAAGCTGCAGGCTGACAGCCAGGGCCTGGCAGGAAGCACGCGGAGTGTGCCTTTAAAGTAAAAGGGAAACCAGTCTGCTGCTAACAGGGCCTACCGAAACAGTACAGAGGTTCATAAAGGGCTCAGATACTTTACTTGAGAGAATGTGATAAGGATTGGTGATGTGTTTGGGGGTGTTTATAGCTAGAAATCACTACGATTTTCTTATTTTATAAAAAATAAATTCTCAGAGACCTCGGACTTTGCATTGGCCACCAGTCTTTTTTCACTCAAAAAGCAGCAGGGCCTAAGCTGGGGACAAATGCTGCAAAAGTTCCGTTAAACTCAGATGAGCTGGGAATGCTGGGAAAGGTCGAGTTTCATATCTACACATAGAATAATACGATTGATTTAGTACAACAAACAGTCGTCAGAACTTAGTGCTATAAACTGAATATAGCATAAAAACATGTTTAAACAATAAATAAACTTAAAAATGTTAGATATGATAAGTACAGTAAATATAAGGTTTAAATGGTAAATAAAGTAAATATACATGGTAAAACTGTTACCTTAAAAATTAGGCTAACTAACTGGCAGAAAGTTACTGTAATCATTTTTACGGTATAAATAATGTAGTTCTGTTTACAGTGTTGTGTCTTTACTGTAAAATTAAATACATAAATAAATGTGTGATTTCAGTTGTATCAACAGTATGAGGTGAGTTGCTCTTTGCCCATTGTGATTTACTGCAGTAATACTTCTGTACTGTGATTTTCTACCGTAATACTTGTGACCACTTGTGAAATAACCGCTGATATGGTGATGTCTTTACCACAGTAAATAAATTAAGATATCACAGCAAAGTATATAATAAAAATATATATGTCGAAAACAATAAATAAAGTAGGTCTAAATGCATGTATAACACAGGAAATTAATTACATATGTGAAGTAAAATTGATTAAAAAAATTATTTTATTACAAAAAGTAGTATCAAAAAGTTGAAGATGTTACATTTACAAAGACTGACTCCAATCATCAAACCATGGATAAAAAAACAGCAGATCTTATAATATCCGACACGTGCAGGCGCTCTACTGAGGCGGGGGTCGGTCGTGCTTTTATTTTGAAACTTCGGACCGGAAGCGCGCCGCCTGGCGCTGTGTAGCTTGGCCGCTCTGCGCAGAAGGAGCGGAGGAGGTTCAGCGTCCGCGGATCAGAGGCGCTTCTCCGAAGGGGGGAAGAAAACCTCGCGAGCTTTCTCGTGCAAGTCGGAGCAGAGCCGCCGGAGCCCGGACACATCTGATCCGAGAAAGGTAACAGCTTCAGCCCCACGCTTAAAAAAAAAAAAGAAAGAAAACACATGCAGCGGATGATTAAAAAAAAAAAAAAAAGCTGCGTGCGCCTCGCGCCGCGTCCTCGCGCGCACTCTCGTTGCGCAACGCGCGGACCTCACCTGCGCCGCTTTTTCAATTAACCGCACAACTTCCGCAAGAAAGCGGCGCTAATGCGATGCAATGTAACATGTGACGGGTGTTCGTGCACCGTGGGGTGTTCTGTGCGTGCCCAGGGTGCGCAGCGAGTCACGCAACTGATCCTTTAACTGATCTGCGGTGATGCCGCGAGACAAGTTAGAAGCAACAGTGTCACAGAGAAGCTTCCAACTATTTAGGGTCTGGTGCATGCGTTCGATTCCTATCAAATAAGTTTTATGTTAAATTCAACACATTTATATTTTATAATCATTGTATATATTATTCTAAAGGCGCACAGACGCAGGCACGTGTAATCCTAAATCTGCTTTTTGTTCGCTTTATTATAAGGGCTCAATGTCACATATTGATAGGCTGCGTCGCTGAAAATTTCCTGAAAGTAAAAGTTGTCTGCAGCGCAAAAAATGGTGGAACGTCTCAGCATCCTCGCAGCACTTATCACTGACAAGATAAATACTCTCTTATTAAAAAAAAAAAAAAAAAAAAGTTGAAGTGGGATCAGTGCAGGTCCTGTGCAGGTGACAGCTGCACCACACCTTCACCCTCCTGCAGGGAGAAATGTGCTTTTTCCCCCTAATTCACTTGCTTGCAGTCAGGTATGTAACTTTACAGAATCACTATGCCTACTATGGCATTAAAGAGTAAAATGACTGAAACGCATCCTCCCCTGTTAACCTGCAGCTCACCTCTAAGGTGTTCAGACAGCGGACAGGTTGTGTGGTGGATCTGCCAGCTTTTTGCAGGTTAGAATCTGTCTTATCACGGCTGTGAAATGTCAGCAGCCTGACTGTGCTGTGTATTGATTAATACCTATAGGATAATCACAAAGCTTTTTTGTGATTGTACCGGCTAGAGCTGCGACGATTAATCGCTGAGTTATGTTTTTTACATCGTGATGGTAAAATCATGTCTTCCCAGAGGGACGGATTGATGGGTCCACTGTCCGTGGTGCTGAGGGAGCAGCAGCCCCACCCCTCTGTGATATTCTCTGGGATTTAGGCTGCGACTAATGGCTGTTTTCATAGTAGTTGATTAATCTATCGATCATTGGGATGATTATGGATTTGTTGTTTGTATAAAATGTCAATCATGTTTTCCCAAAACTGAACATGCAACCTGAAATGTCTTTTTTTGTCCAGACCAACATTTCACAAGCCAAAGATCATCAGTTTACTATTATAGAAGATTTAAGAAGCTGAAACCAGACAATTTTGACATTTTCTTCTTAAGAGTCACCCAAATCTGTTAACTGATCATCAAAATAGTTGGCAAAATAGTGTAATACTAGTAATCTGATTGATTAAGTGATGAATCGTTGCACGCATGGCAGCTATCAACCCTGTGAGATTCTGGAGGGATTAATCAATACTCAGCACAAGGTGCTGATATTTCCGAGCTGTGGTCAGAGTTAAGAGTTTCACCTGCACAAACATGTATGATAAAGATCAATAAATCAGGCAGATAAGACTCAGATGAAAGAAAATATTCAGATTTGAGAAGCTGGAACAAAGGAAATTTCAACATTTACTTTTTAGAAATAACTCTAATTGATTAATTGATTATCAAAATAGTTGGTGAGTAATGTAACAGTTGGCATCTAACTAATCTATATTGTTATATACTCTATAGACTAATGTCAGCTTCATGATCACAGAGAAACTGCTGCTTATAATATTCATAATAATTTTAGAGGATGAATATCTACCGCTTTAGTTTGAAAAGCACATGTTGGTGTGACCTGTCTGCAGCAGGTCATGTGACTGGGGAAATTAGCTCAGGTGCAGTTACATCATCGCATGCTGTGATTTACCAAAAATGCTCAATGTGCACACCCAGTGATGGAACAGCCTGATGGCATTTGGATGAAATCCAAATTATTATATCAATGATTTTTGTAGTAGAGAGAAAAGGAAGACATGACTCATTGGTAAAACCCTCCTCCTCCTTCTTCTTCTTCTTTTTCTTCTTTGGCTTTCCCTGTCTTATCTCCCCGCTCATCCGTCTTTCCCTGCCCCCCTCCCTTCAGGTGCGTGGCGTCCTCCCACTCCGGTGTCAGGATGCGCTTCTCGGCCGGACTGGGCCTCTGCCTGCTCGGCTGCGCCCTCGTCTCCGTGTTCCCCGGGCCGGTGCGGGGCCAAGGTAAGGTGCCTCCTGTCCACAGCCAACAGCATCAACGTGGCCGTCACAAACTTTTAATTCCTAGGCCTTCCCACCACGGCACCATGTAGAGGTAGAGGAAGTCACGCTAATCCTGCCCTGAAACGAAGACAACCGTTTTTTGTTTTAATTTGCAAATTGTATTTGGTCTTTTCTTCTTTCTCACCCTATTAATCATCTCCCTTTTATTTTGAAAAATAACTAGGAAGCAGCAACAGTAACCTCCTTCTTACTGTCTGCAACTTTTATACTTTCTGCCGTTATCTTCCTCTTAACCTATTTCAATTAATCAATTAGTTGCTAACTATTATACTATCAATCACACAGGTGTCAAGTGTCTAAGTACAAATACTTTATCTTAGATAGAATAATCAACTATTAAAATACAGCAGTCTGGTGCCTGATGCATCAGGAAAAACAATCCGTATAATGTCATTTTAAAGAATAAATGTCAGTTACACGGCCATTTTTCTGCAGAATAAGTGCTTTAACCTGAACTGGATTTTTTCTTTTTGTTCCACTGTCAGAACCAAACACGGCTATGAAATGCCACAGTCATTAAAAAAATAAAATAAAAAAGTTGTTTCCATTCCATATCGTTCCACTTAAAAATAAATATTTTAAACTGACTGCTGGCTAAAATTGACTCTTCAGTAGAATGCAGGCTGAAGTCTGACTCATGGTGTGCCAGTTTTAATGTTTTTTTTTTTTTCAAATGATCAATTCCCCACACATCTCCCTCAAAGGTCCTGATGAGGATACATCTTTCTGATACATAATACACATATACTACGTTCATTTAACAACACTGATGTGTTTTACCACAGCGCCTCTTTGACTATTAACTTTACCTGCCAGCATCTTTTTCTTTTTACAAATTAACTTCTTTCCACACATTCCAGAATATTCAGTTCTATAAACATGCAAAACAACTTTAACAGATAGAAAAGAGTTTCTAGTTATAGATAGAAAGAAACAATGCACTCTTTCTTTTGCTTTTATTTTGAAAATACAGGTTTTTCTTTTTCCACAGATGGAAATGTTTATGCAGAATATCGACCTCAACTTTTCTCTTTTACACAATTCTGTGTCAATGTCTTATTTATTGTCCAACTAACAGTCTATAAGCCAAAGATCACCAGGTTACTGTTATGGAAGACTAGAGAAACCTGTAAATAATCAGATTTGAGAAGCTAGAACCAAAGAGTTTGCAACTAATCAATCAATCGTTGCAGTTCTATATAATCACAATCAGCTTCATATAGCAAAAAACCCAAACTTCATCATCTTTCTGTGTTTTTATCAAATGATCTATAACAGTGTAAAACACTGATAAGTTAGAGTTTCTCCTCTTTTCAGGGTGCTGACATCATCTCTTACCCCATTTCACTCAACACGTAATGTCACGTATTACCTCATTACCAGACCTGGTCCTCGCTAACAATCCTACTCTCCCTCTTACTGTGGAGCCCTCTGTCCGTCCTGAAGCGGCCTCTCACCGTGAATGCAAACGACGGCTTGATATTCACGGGGCGTCTTCAATTAACCGAGGTTCTGCTGACCACGGGGCTGAGCTCGCGCTACGCGTCCGTGGATAATAAGGGGCTGCGTGTCGTCGCGTCTAAAATGAGGGGAACACACCAAGAGATTGATGTGTTGTTTTTTTTTGCTTTGGAACCAGAACCCATTCGGCATCTGCCAGCTTTTCTAAGGGTTGTTGGCAGCGTTTGGACATGAAACAGGACCAAACCTGCTCGGCAGGGGTAAAAAAAAACCCAAAGCCAGTTGACACGGTGCCGCTGATATGATGCCATACTGTAAAAACACATTAGGGATTCTGGAAGGTCATTATTCAAGATAACAAGAGAACCGGATACTTTTCCTCCCTGTGTGTCTGCTGCTGCTGCATTCAACATCCCTGCAGGCCCAAACTTTACCACGCACAGTAAAGGTGACATTGTGGTCCTCAAAAAACATCTGAAGTATTTTAAATTATGGATTGTTACAACCATTGCAAATATTTCTGCTGCTTTCTTTGCTTATAAACCTTGTATATCATTGATATTGATGTCAGGTCAAGCCTCATATATCATTGATAATGGATCAGTTGTTCATAGCCAGTCGTTATGAACAGGTTAAGTTTATTAAAACGTCGTTGCTGTTCTTTTTTCCCCAACCCAGTGATCATCAGTTTAGTATGGACAACTCAAGGAACCGAAAAGTAATCAGATTCGAGAAGCTGGAACCAGAGAATTTGGACATTTTCCTCCTCAAAATCACTCTAATCAATTATTAAAATTGTTGCAAGATCCTTGAGGGATTAATCAATACTCAGCACAGTCAGGCTGCTGATATTTCAGAGCCGTGGTCCGTCACAGATTCTAACCTGTACAAACCTGTAGGATGAAGATCAATGAGTCGAGCCAGTTAGACTCTGATTAGTTCGATTAATAACTATTTTAATATTATATATATATATATATATATATATATATATATATATAATATTAATTGATTAAATGTTGCAGCTTTAGTTTGAGGAGATGTGGTTGAAAAAATGTGAATGATCGTTCATTATTTCCTGGATCATTTTGGATAATCCAAATTCAATTGTTCTTTTTTTTTTTTTTTTTTTTAAATGTTTC